>AP025050.1:7058878-7071857 GCA_036186865.1 Eustoma russellianum
AGAATTCTGACAGCCAAGATTGCCACTGTAACTTGAATAAGAAAAAGTGGTACAATGGGAGTCAAAGGATCAGGTCCTTCCCACACCCCATTAAACCTATAAATTGTTTCAGCATGGCATTGAATGATATCTAGCAACTTGTCAATAGTCCCATTCTTTTGCGTATCCATGATTATTCCTCCTTGATCCGTCTCTCTTTTCTTCTTTCCTTCCTCTTCCTTCTCCGCCGTTTTGGCCGGACCGACACAAAACCTACCTTACCCTTCTTTTATAACACCTTGAGATTTTATCATTAAGGTTTATGTCCAAGTTCAACCGACATTGATTAAAGATTGTGAGGACATGAACTCAGTTTCAGGTACTCAGGTATAATATGACAATGAGGAAGATATGATAGATGCAAGATGAGATGTTTGATGAAAATTGGCCTAAAAACTTTGCCAGCTTCTAGTTTCAAAAGATGGATTGTTGCCCGTTAAAATAGGATGAAGATTTTTCCTGGGGTTTTATGAGACAAGGTTTGCTATATTTGGAATAATGTTTGTAAATGTTGTGCTCTCTAATAACATTGACAACTGCGCACACTAAAATGCCGTTCATACTATATTCTTTTATTCAACAACAACTACACATGCCCAGCATATCTCAACAACAACAAAAGATATCGCTAGGGTCTGAAGAGGGTGAGAGGCAGACAAACAATACATACATCCCAAAGGATAGAGAGTTCGCTTCCAGCGAGACCCCGGCTCTATATGCAGGGGCGGAGGGAAGGGGGGGCCTGGGGGGGCACGTGTCCCCCCAACGTCGGTGGAAAAATCCTATATATAGGTAGGTGTATTTGTATTTTTGGCCATTCAGTTTAAAATGTGCCCTTGCTTGACAGAACACTAACCCTCTGTTACGTGGTCGCATAGTGTTTAGCGTTCAGCAATTCTCTGCTAAGTGACTAAAATGTGTCTAAAACTTACCGGAAGTTCGGTCTCTTAAATATATTAAAAAAAATTCAAGATTTGGAAAACTAGTAGTCCTTTTTGCATGTAAGGTAATCGTTGAAAACTAGTAGACTTTTTTGCATTAGTTTGCTTATGAAAATGAACGTTTTTTTTTAATTGGTTGCTAATCTTATGAATCCTGTGAGGGCTGATGCTCGATAGTTGATATATATTAATTTAAGAAGGCATACGGTTGTGCCACTCCGTTGGGAAAGATGATACAATTACACAGCTTTTGTGATTTTATTTGGTTGCTCTAAAGTCGTTTCAAAGTTGAGAGCTACGCATACCTTTAGGTTGCATTTAAATCCTTAGTGTTGGCTGTTTCTGGTGTGAAAACTATTTTGCAATTTCTAGGCAACTATGTACACGTATATGATTGGTTCATTGATTCAGCATTCAGACAGTAAACTGTAAAAGGTAATATGCTTTTCCAAATGCCCATTGTTAAACACTAGCTTTTGTGACAATTGTTTGTTTCTAATTTTTCTGCAATGAATATCGTCAAGACTGATCTACGCAACCGGTTGGGGGGTGAAGTTTATCGGATTGTTTATTGTGTTACTTTGAGCATGAAATTTTTAGCACCATTGAAGATGAAGATATTATGCAACGATTTCAATCAATGTCATCTCGAAGAATCTTTTTGCATCCCTTGGCAAATCCTTCTCGTTGTGCAATAGGCAAATAAAAGATATGTATTGATGTATATTACTATATTCATTTAATAATTATGATCCGCATATTGTTTGTTGTGTATTGTTTATTTTTTTGTATACTGGTTGGTAGATATGTTTTCTTTCATGTATTTTATGTTATAATACAAAAATATGTCTAGAAGATTTTATCGGTTTTCTCGGTCCGAAACGGTGACCGGTAGTATTTCTATTGTGAAGCCTGTCAGTGCCCCTCCAAGAAGGGACTCCTGGCTCCGCCACTGTCTATATGTACCTGCATAGACAAATAATGAAAGACAAAGATAAATTAAGGATGTATCTAAGCTCCTATATATACTCTAAGTTACCATTATATCTTGCCTAAACCTTGCTAACTTTAATCCTCCGTCTCCATGCGCTCATATCATGTACCATGTCCAGAGATGTGCAAGTCTAGTAGGTCATGTCTAATTCGCTCCTCCCATATCAGTTTGGGACGGCTTTTACTTCTTTTCCAATCTACATGAGGCTTTCAACTATTATGACAGACGCTGTTGTCTATCTCCGCTTGATATGTCTAAACAATCTCAGTCCCCCCTCTATTATCTTATCCCCTATACTAGCCACCCCTAGCCTTTCCTTAAATACTTCGTTTCTGATCCGGTCCAGCATACTATATTCTTTTATACAACTTTGTTAAATAAATAAGGTACTTATGTTTCTCTTAGTATTAGGAAAAGCCATTGCATACGTGTGTGTTACGTACTTGTCGGTAATATTTGGAATTTAAATTATAAGTTGTCTTCAAATTTACTTCAACTGAACTAATGATTACACCGACTTATATAATTTTATGGGTAAGGAAGAACTCCATAAAAAGTCGTGTGACATAATTTTTACTAGGACTGCTAATGCACCAATCGTCTTATGCGTCATTTCTAAAACCGTAAGTGGCTCGTTTTAATTGAAGGTAAATGAGTTTGAATTAAACTCGATAGTTCACTACAAAAAATGAGTCAATCTCGAATATTTATCTAACATAATCAAACCTACAATAAAAAATAAATTTTGCATATTTTTTAATAATATTTTTAGTTACACATTTGATTATGTGTTGTAGTTACATGCTAAATTATTTAAAAATATATATCCTAGTCTTTTATATCTTATCTCAGTTTGTTGATATGTTTTTCTTCGTCACAGTTATTTCTCATATTTTCTCACCAAAAGGAAAAAATCTAAAATGAAACAACATATAACAATATAATCAAAACTTAAAAGAAAACGGAACAGCAAAAATAATGCATAAACTCGCGGGACGCTATATCTCAACATCCTATATAGGAAACGTAATTTTTTTTTTACAAAAACATGATTAACTAATTTCGTAATGTTATTGTATTACATGACTTTTTATTTCTGATTTCTTTATTACATTTAAAAAAAGTATAAGAAAAAGAAAGACCGACATCAACTGATGTCTGGCTTTGATTTAAATCATGATTTAACACACCAAACTAAACAGAACCATTTCAAATTGAGCTTAGTTTCGGATGATTCGGCACAAAGCTTATGTTAAAAAAATACTCCTATGTCTTAACAATATGTCAATCCTTTCTATTTTAGTTTGTCAAAAAAAATTCTTTGATTTCTAAATAATAAGTATTAATAGTCAAAGTTCTGTATTTTAAAAGTTTCTGTATTTTAGATCAAGTAACCAACCAAATCATAGAATAAGAATAGTGACCAAAAGAGTTTGAGTTCTTTATATTATGCTAAATCAAACTAGGACAATAGTTTTAAAATAAAATAAGCAGATAAACTACATCTTAAATGTAGTATCCTTACTTCTGATCTAATATATACGTAACTTTACCTTGAACACTTACAAATATTATTTTTTTCTTCTCACTGGAAACAGACTCTCTATCCCTTGGTATTGTCTGTCTACCACTTACCTTCCCTAGACCCTAACGATAGCTTTTGCTGTCGTTGGGATATACTGGGTACGGATGATGATGATTTTTTCGTTTCCAAAACTGGAATCAAATCCTCAGGTTATATCACAGTAACTCAAACTCCAAAAATCTGTGTCTTTCACTATATTTCCCACACTATGCACAACTCAAACCAAACATAAATCATAACAAAAACACATACGCAAAGATCAACAAGCCAGTTGATCTCTGCAGGGTGAAATCTCTTCAAAAATGGGAAGCCGTCTAGAGCGAAACGGCGTCCACTGGTTCATCCACATGTCAAGACCTTCAACGAAGGCATTCTCTGAGCTGTGATCGGCAGCTGGTGAACTGAGGAGTTCCCATTGATGAGTCTTCTCCAACTCCTTGAGCAGTTCCAGAGCACGATTTCTCGATTTCGGATCATCTGAACCAGATATCTTGCCACCTAATACATCTTCAACCACCGGTTGCGCTTCCGTGTACCGTGCCTGTTTTATCAGACACAGGCACAGGTTGCAGGCCTTGTTGGCATCAGGATCTATCTCCTGAGCTTTACGATAAACAGCCTCTGCTGCTGTGTAATTATTTTGCTGCATGTATGCCCATCCTAGATTCCCCTGCATTACACACAACAGAGAACCCATACATCAAATTGATTAAAGAACTTGATAACTACGTTCACTCCACGTTAATTCAAATGTTTTTTATGTACTTACCATAAACAGCAAGGAAAAGGTCCTGTTTGAGATTAGAATATAAACAATGATAATGTCCATGATCATACTGTTGTCTAATACTTATTTAAAATGTGAAAGTGTGTTGAAGTTCAGGGAGTAAGCAACTAGTCTTTGGCCTGATCATGATGCGAGACAAGCCACAGCTAAGCCTCGACATTTCGTCGAGCGCCTTGATACTTAAATCAAACACTTTGATTCTTGGACAATGTAACTATTAGAAGTGTTCATTTGTTGCTCCTTAATTGTAATTAACATGTAGATTAAATCATTTGTATATGATGTATAAAGCAATCGGATTCCACGTAGAAAATAGCTGTTGGTGTTGATGTGATGCCGTTATGGGCGTTGTAAAGCCACTAACAAGACTGTGTATATATGTATGTGATCTATGAATAAACATACTAAGCCTTTGAGCTTATTTTTCATATTCTTCTTCTTCGTCTATTCAATATATACCAATTCTATATGGTATCAGAGCTCAAAATTTTGAATTCTTTTGAAAAACATGTCTTCACAAACGTTAATTCACATGTTAATATGTACTTTCCATAAACAGCAAGGAAAAGGTCCTGTTTGAGATTAGAATAAACAATAATAATGTCCATGATCATACCGTTGTCTAATACTTATTTAAGAAGTTGAAGTGTAGGCTATAGAGTAAAGTACCAGTATCCTGGAAGTCTCCTGTTTGATGGTTACTTGAAACTTCCTTCCATGAGAGCGGGCTGTTTTGGTAGGTTTCCCATTGAATGCTTCTCCTTGATTGATCAACCGAAGTTTCTGCTTAAGCAGTTCAATTTGCTCGTCTAATCTTCCGCATTTCTAAGCAAGACAATGACATCACAATTAAAACAGGCCTCTGTTACATTACAACTAACAACATTACCCCATTGCCTTTGAGGCTCCCGTCTATGGCGGGTACGGGGGTCGGATGTACGCAACGATACTCATGTGTTAGAAACACAGAGAGGTTGTTTCCCGATGAACCAAAATGATGCGTCAAGCTGCATCGATCAACTGTTACTTCACAATATAAGAAGCGCAACCAATTTAGTGAGACCTTTTGCTTCATTCCACCATATTCCAAAGTTAAGGAAGAGTGTGTCCTTGGTTCCATTGAAAATGGAAACTCTCTGTTACATTACAAGTAATGGAACTACAATAATATGGAATGATGTCTTCAAGAAAGAATGATATTATGAAAAAACAAAAAGTACACATTGTTTGTATTACAAAGCAACCAGCCATTATTACACAATCAATCATCTTCAAGCATCTCAAATAATTCATTTCCCACTTTTAAAGCTCTAACGGCTACCTTACAAATATAGGTGGCAGGCACACTCCAAGGATATATAATTTCCATAGTACTTAAATAGATCATTCATACTTTCAATGGTCATACCTTGTATAAATCGATGAGGACATTGTCCACAGATTCTTGTGCTTGTTTTGAACACCGATCCCTGAATGACTTGATAGCCTCAATAGCTTCTTCAGGTCTTTCCTGTTGTTTCATGACCACTGCCATGTCTTTGAGAGCACTGTCTACTCGATCACCGATATTTATGGCCTCCCAAAACAAGATTATTGCGGCTTCTGGATCCTTTTCTACTAGCTGGTAGTCAGACAACCAATAACATGAGTATTAGAAAGACGCACAACAAAATTTCTACATTGGCTTCTACTAGATACACACATCTTACAGTGGGAACTTCTTGTATCCAGGAAATCAAGTAACAATAAAAATCAGATAGGCTACCAAAACTAACAACAACAACATCACTCCATTGCCTTAGAGGCTCCTGTCTATAGCGAAGTATGGGGGGTCGGATGTACGCAACCATACACATGTGTTGGAAACACACAGAGGTTATTTCCTGGTGACCCATAATGAAAATTGCGTCAAGATGTGTCGATCAACTACTACTTCACAATATAAGAAGCACAGACAATTTAGTGAGTCATTTTGCTTTATTCCATCATATTCCAAAATCAAGGAAGAGTGTGTCCTTGACCCCATTGGATATGGAAAACATATAGGCTAGTAAGTGAGTTTCATCAACGTTTAACTGTTAATTGAGTAATGAGTCAAATGTTTGGCTACCAACTGAGATTCCCCCCTACAGAATAGTATGCTATGACAACTATAGTATAGCACATAGTAGTACACGGGAACAAGGCAGTGATTACTTCATAATCCAATACCAACAGAGGAACTAATTCACTTATCATAAGCATAAACAAAAATTAAAAGAAATAGTTTCCCAACATGAAAACAATGTCAATGAAAGGATACTGTGCAAACTGCAGCACATCACATACCATGTCAAGCTTTTCTCCTAAGTTCAGTCATTACAAAAATCAATGAGTAAAGATTGTGACATACGAAGGAAAAATGAATTAGACAAATTAGTGTCACCTGCTTTCGTTTTTGGCTTTCCTATATCATGGAGTTGTCCCTGTGATAATTTTGTCCCCCATGATAACTATTCTGAAGTGTTTAATTTTTCTGTTTCAGGGAGGGTTATCACGCCCCTTCCTCAGTTACGTATTGTATAGCTTACCCTTCACTTTGTGGTTGGAGCTGGACCTTGGATATATGTGTCTGAAAGATGGGTAGGCAATGGTCTATGTTTTGTTTGAATTACATGTTGTGAAAGTTGGCCATATTTTGCTATTTGATGCAACTTTTTGTAAAGGTCGGCACTAGTACTGAAAGGTGTTTTGTGCGCCACCTGTTTTTTATGTAAGTTGGCCACTTGTTGCTACTCTGGTGCAATTTTTAGTAAAAGTTGGCGCTAGATTTAGAAGGTTATTTGTAAGTCACCTATATATTAAAGTCTTGTTGTCGCTCCTTTAAAGCGACACCTTTTGTAAATCCGTCATTCATGGTTTACAAATGAAAATTTTAACCTAAAAAAAAGTAGTGTCACAATGGTAAAAGTGAACATGTATGAACCATTACGCATTCATGACAAAGCGGTCTAACCCACCAATAACACAAAGACTAATACGGTTAGATCACAAAAGGTGGCAACCAGCCAATTAAAGGGAGCTTACAAATAAAAGAACCTAATGCTTTGATCCCAAGATTCACAATAAAAAAAAGTCACACCACAAGACAAAGCAATAACATATGGGAAAAAACATTATGCAAATTCAATTAGATACAGAAACATGCAACAATAAGTGGGTATTCTACGAGCCTAATAACAATTTAGTGTTTCAGAGAATCAATTGAACAAGAAAATGTTGCATAACTGAAATTTCAATCACACAGAATCCTAAGAAGCTGAAGAAACTTCTAGGTGTAGCTCAGAAAGCAATACGCCCCTAGGACTCAGGAACCAGTGATATTTTCTTCTTTTCCTTTCCTTTTAAGGTTAGAAGCAGGGCCTGACAACGGCCTACCACCAAGTGACAATCTACTCCTCATAAACAGGTGGAAATCAAATTTCATGCTGTTGACTAATAGGTTCATCAACTCAAAAACGGGAAAATACCTTCAAAGTCTTTAATTAAATCCCAAAAAATACCAGAAACAAAAACACAAATATTCTTACAAGCATAAGATCTCATCACAAAGCATCATAAGAATGTTTACTTACAGATCAAAGCAGACCCCAAATGAAAAACAGAGAGAAGAAAATGTGTACAAGAAAATCAGAACATATACTAAAAAATAAAGTAGTGCTAATAATAATAATAATGATAGTGTCCATGATCATAGAATAAGGATTTTTGTTGAAGCATATGTATACCTGAAAATACTTAGCTCTAACATAAGGGCTGTCACCAGGTGGGAGCTTATGAACAACATGAAAATCTTCATCTTGCTTCTTTTCCACTTTTCTTGCTATGCTTTTCTTCATTTCCTTTTCTTTTCCTCTATATCTTTCAGCGTAAAGAAAAACAGCAAGATGGAATATTTATTCGTGGGTTTGTGTGTGAAACAAAATGCAAGAAGGGATTGAATTTACAAGGAGAGTTTTGACGTAGAGAAGAGCGCAGCAAGGAATGTGGAATGGAAAACTGTGGGAGAAGAATGTACCTGGACAAACTGTATGGGCAAGTTCATTATGGCTTGGTCTTTTCGGTTGTATATGGTAGAACTGTTTGTTTGCCACGTATGCGATCTACGGACGTTTTCCTTTTTCATTTTATCCCATTTAAACGGAAATAAGCTCTTTTTAACTTTTTGGGTTTGGTTACTTTCTTTTCTATAAGGGTAGTTTTTATCCAAATAATTTTTATCGTTCAGGTTTAGTAATAATAAATATTTTTTTATAAAAACATATCTTTATTATTTTTTACACTACTAATTTTATCTTATTATTCATTCTTTCCCAAACTCCAAGGGCCTCCCACACTCCAGCCTGACGAGGCAGCTGGAAAATGTAAATCAAGTACTCATCGGCCTTCTAAGGAAGAGACACAGTGCCTAAAGACCTACAAGAAGCCCACCCTCAAGGCTCCCTATTGAAGTCTGAAGATGTTGCTCCCACACTGCAGGCTGCGAGACTTGAACCTTGCATCTTGTAGCAAATCTGCTCCTCCGAGACCAGCTGAGCTATGCCATGCGGGCCTTACCATTCATTCTTTACCATTGATCAAATAAGCTTATCACAAAACATGGTGTATATTTATTATTATCCTAGTTTTTTTTATAAGGGTAGTTCACATTGTTTATCCAAATGCTTTCAATAGTTGTACAAAATGTCTAAAAATTTTAACGTTTTAGTTTTTATTTATTAATTCGTTACAATAATGTTCGTTTTAGTCATTCAATCGTCATTCATTATACAAAATGAACATATAATACAACAGATTAACAATGTTTGGATAAGCATGTAATTTCAAAAGTTTTATATATATTTTTTAACAACATAAATATTTGGATAAACAAAGTGGTTAATTCATTCTCGTCGTCTAGAGAGGTTAGTTAATTTTTACATTAGACGTGATTCTTTTGTAGAGTATTTTTTTTTCTTTATCTCTCCTAAAATATAAAACTTGTCTCATTTTATTAAAAGAACATGATTATGTTTTTAATGAAACTGGGCAATTTTGGCATTTTACAAGCAAGATATAAGGGATTCCTCTTTCGTTTGGGGAAATTTCAACAATAAAGAATGTTTTAGTTTAATGTAAAAGTCTTTAATTATTGTACAAATTCTAAAAATTCATCAAATAATTAAAGCAATTTTGTCAAAAACATCTAAGAACGTCTTAAACGTCATTACCAAAAACGTTCAAAAATCACACTGTTACGGGTGTTAACAAACCAATCCGAGCCGAATATTAGGTTTTTGAATTCGGATTTGTTTAGCTAAAAGAACTGTTTGGCTCAGCTTGTTTACTGTAACGAGCTTTAAAGTTGGTTCAAGTTTGGCTCGATGACGCTATAACTGTTTAAACGAGCCAAATAGTTCGCAAACAGTTGAGCTGGTTTTACTAAACTCAAATAGGTGTTCGAATTTGGCTCGTTTAAGTAAAATTAACGAACAAACTCGAATCAAATACGAACCGAACTCAAACAGTTCGCGAACTGTGCAGTTCATTATATACCGTAAACGTGACACTTTTATCAAAAATGTCCAAGGACGCCTAAAACATCATAACTTAAACACGTCCAAAAATCACATCGTAGATGCGTCCAAGAGGGAACGGTTTTGAAATACGGAAAAATAACCTTTCACCCGGTGCCCCTGCGTGGTTGTGGTAAGTTTGGATCCTCACCCACAATTCTCTTACCCACTTTTCCACCATACGGCACGTGACAGTAGGAGAAGATGGTGAGGCTAGATGACATCTAGCCTCACCATCTTGCCACGTGTCGTGCGGTGGAAAAATGGATGACGGAATTGTGGTGAGAGGATCCGGTCCTGGTTGTAGTAACTTCCTTGCAGTCCCAAACACCTCTGCCAAAACCCGTCACCCCTTCCTCCCGCAGTCAACTTCCAAATTGAGATTCGATTTTCTTAGAATTTCCGTTGGAACTGGTTATCCCCAAAACCAGAGTAAAGCGGAGCATCACAAAATGCAACACAAGAAAGAAAAAAAGAAGAAAAAAAAGTGGGCCATGAAGTCACTCTTCTATGCTTCAACTTATAAGTACCAAATTATCGTATGTTTTTATTAAAAGAATTGTGGATGATACATGTTGAGGAGATCTGATCCTCCATAATTATGACTGGTGTACGGAAGTCCAAGAGTCAAAGCCATACGCTCATTTCTTTTTCACCCTTGGAGAATTGATGTTTAACTCTTAACTCTAATTTGGTTTTGTCCATTCAGTCAACTAAAATAGTTCATCCAAATTCAAGAAATAGTAAAATGCCTTCATTTTCCCTACTCCGTCTCTCTTAGTTTGGGTGGGAAAATAGCCAAATGAACCTGAGTAATACGAGTATCATGTGTATCTTTTAACTCGTAGCTCTACACAATCTTCTATTTGAAGACATATTAACCTATTATCTATCTGTTATTGACAAATGACAAGTTTGGTGTGTGTGTGTATGTATATAGAATGTTATTGACTAATGATATTGTTTCTTATTGTGATGATTTCGTACCTATAGGTTGAAGTATAGCAGAGTAGATTTACGCCGAACTCATTTTTACCAAATATATTGGGTATGTCTAGGATGCAAAACATACGGACTTCCATGGAGTAATCCTATGCTATCATGAAACGATGTTTAGTGCTTGCAAATGTGGGCCCAAATAATGTATAATGCAATGTCCATGGCTTTTAATTGTTAGTATTACATCAAGTGCTATGTAGTTTTGACTCCCAAAAAGTGTTATATTTCTATTGTGTCAAATGTAATAAACCGTGGCAGCTATATATTTAGAAGGGATGTGCTTATCTATATTCAGAAGGGATTCAAATTATCCGCCATGATACATAAAGATTTGCATTTAAAGGGCATATGTATTTTGAACTTTTTTCTTTAAAAGAAAAATAAAAAATTTAGAGAGAATTCAAACACTCAGTAGTTTTGAAAATGCTACTCAACAATTAGACAAGATCCCCTCACTCATCTCCCAACCGCATGATACGTGGTAGTAGGGAATGATGCCCTCATCTATTTTCACCATCCTCCTGCTATCACGTGTCATGCGGTGAGGAGAAGACTGAAAGAATTTAGGTAAGGGGATCCAAACCCCTGAATAAGAGTCTTCTTATGTGACAAACAGACGACTTACTTCACAATGCATTGACATAACGGTCACAAACTACAACGACTCTTACATTTTGTGTATTTATTGAGTATTACAACGCTGTTGCAATTCTTATTTTTTACTACTATCTTTTGAGGGAAACGCTGTTGCAATTAAGAGCGTAAAATC
Organism: Eustoma russellianum; assembly: GCA_036186865.1. Taxonomy (NCBI): domain Eukaryota; kingdom Viridiplantae; phylum Streptophyta; class Magnoliopsida; order Gentianales; family Gentianaceae; genus Eustoma; species Eustoma russellianum. The sequence goes on from AP025050.1 coordinate 7,070,587, forward strand.
ATACATACCATATGCAACAAATATGAAAAAACTGTTTTAGACACGAGACCGTTCCAATTTTTGTTTAGATCAAATCTTTTGTAGAAAAAAAATACTATTGAATCCCCCCCCCCCCCACACACACACACATATATATATATGTATATATATATAAAATTCGTTCATGGATACAATTTAATGAGTTGGAACTCTTCATGATAATATTTTTGGGCTCTTGGCAAGTTGAGATAAAAGTATAGTAAGGAAAAAACAAATATGAACCTTGGGGCAAAAAAAAAAAACTCAATGAATTTTTTTGGGACTCATTTTTAACGAGATTTGTTACAGTTACAACTTACAATTCATCGTCTTCATAAGTCCAAATAAAAGGAAAAGCCCACCTAGACTTTTCCTTTGTTTTCTTTTATGAATAAAATTTTCCTAACATGATCCCCTAACATATATAAAGAACTGCTACAAGTGAAAGATACAAGTTAACTATATATTGGGGGGGGGGGGGGGGAGTACAAGTAGAAGAACCGAGGCATGGGAGGCGACAAATGCCTCATGTCCAGCTAGAAAAACATGATCCAACCCAACTGCTTATCAAGAGAGCAAACAAGAGACACACTGACATGTCAAGCCTACGCCTGGTTTTGTCCGCCTCTTCCACGGTTCATCCTTCCACGTCCACGACCATAGCCTCCTCTGCCCCTAACTTGCACCCCTCCTCTTCCTCTTCCTCTTCCATATCCCATGTCTGTAACAGATAAGAATAACTTAACCAGAACATGGAAGATCTACCAAAACCATCACGATTCATGATGCAAGGAATATCGGTATACCAATCTTCATCAAGATCACGTAGTAAAATTTTCCCATGCAGCATGAGAAAACTTGTCTAAATTCCACAGTTTACGTATTGAAGTGAGACACTCCGTTATGTCATTTTGTACCAGCACAAAGAAAGTGTCAATGCAACCTTAACTAAAGCTAGGATGAAAAGCAAGAATGACAACTCATGCCAATACAGCTTTTGACATTAGTTCCCATCTGCTATAGAAATCTTCCCAGGTCTCCCACTAAAAACCCCATTGCAGTTCTGTCATTAAATCTTTTGCTACCAAGTCGTTATTTGCAAATCATTCAAAGTGCACACAACAGGTAAAGGATATCACACAGGAATATCCACAGTTTGTAACTGAAGTGTTATTCTGGTTTATATAATGGATGTGTAATTGAATAGTGAGAAAACAACTTCCATGGCAGTGCATGATGCTTTTGCATATGTC
>AP025050.1:7071867-7146724 GCA_036186865.1 Eustoma russellianum
ATGTCAACGGGAAAAAGAAAAAAAAAAAACTAGCTCAGCCTACAAAGGTGCCAACAATATCTAGGCATCAACATGCTGACAATGTCTAGATATATTGCACATGTCACGAAAATCGGTGTCTAAGCACGAATATGCAAACAGATGGATACAATGGGAAAAGACAGCTAAAGAAAATCCTTGGCATATTTACAACCTTGTGATCCAGAAGGTGATTTGCCAACTGTAATAAATTTTGGAAACAAGAAAGTAAAGAGCATGATTAAAAATTACTAACCACGATAATCCCAGCTTCTGCCATGTCCACCACTTCGACCATAATCATAGTATCCACCATTCTCTCCTGTGGAAGCTATTAGATTTTTCAGTGGATTGGAATTCACCCACACACACACACACACACACACACACACACACACACACACAAATCTGAACCGGTTTGACCTATGATTCATACCTTGATAATTATCATAACCTCCCCTTCCACAGCCACGTCCTCGTCCTCTTCCTCTTCCTCTTCCTCTTCCTCTAATTCTACCTCGTCCACGTCCACGTCCACCATAAGAATCTAGAGTACATACATGACATTTGAAACAGTAGTTAGAAAATAAATATGTTCTTACAATCAGCCTTCACGCCCAGCAATAAGAATAAGAGCCACATGAAACATCAAAGGTCACAAGGTTACAAATAAATGGAGTGACGACCAGGGAAAAAAGATAAAAGATGCACAAAAACAAAAAAGAACAAGCATATCGACCAATCTGTAAGCTTACCCTGACTGATATCTCCAGCGGGAACATCAGCTCTAGATTGTCGCTGCTGCTTTTCTTTTTCAGCTTTAAACTGCTCTGGACTTAATGGTGCTTGATACCTGCAGGGACATCATTATCGTTAGATGTCAAATCAAAGCAGGTACTGGATGGGATAAGTAAAGAAATCATTTACCCTGGGGAGTTCTTATTCAGCTCAAGGGTCGACAAAGTAATGGAAATAAGTGAGACCTGGCGAGTCATTTCCAAACTACACCAAAGAGAAAAGGATAAACGTGTTATTTTGCTGTCGCAGAGTTGTGAATATAAAGTACGCAAACTGCCCAAAAAGTGAATGCCAAAAGAGCAGGGGCACACGTATCACAGAAGCTTACGGCTCTAGTCCCTCTTCGATGGGCTCATATGAGTCAGTTATCGTTGTTGAGCTTATTATAGTGTCTTGATGCAACCCGGGTAGCCTTTTCTGTTATTATGAACACCAATAATAAATAACCACTACATGAACTATTAATGTGAAAGAGAAACAAGCGTCATCACATCAGGCGCAGCAGTACCTTTAAAATCTCTGCAATAGCCACAGTCTTACTGATTGCCTGCCCCATCGCCTTCAAGACAATCTCCTTCTCCCCTTTGTCCTGAATATGTAGCAGGCAGCAAAACATTTATTACCGACTATCCAGATGTGGTAAATACATCAAAGTTGCACTTCATCGGACAATGAAAGTGAGACAAGGCTACGGACCGGCTAAAGTGGTCTGTTCCAGTGACATGCCTGCCTTAGAACTCACCTAGTAATGTTTTGGTTACATGTGAAGCCTTACGACAGAATTCTCTCTCACAAAAAATTTTCTCTCATCTTTCTAACAAAACTTCCTAACTCTGAACTCTAAAACCCGCCGCCCTCTCCCCCCTCACTTCTCGAAACACACAACCCACCCTCACTGGAACTCTTTCCGACCAAGCTGGCCACTCTGCCCGTCGCGACAAGCAGCCGAAAAACAAACGTTTCTTCTTTTCCCCTTCAAAATGCCTAGATCTACATAATATAGACCCGATCTACGACATGCATGATATAATTCATACTAAATCAGTTTGGGTTTCCTTACTTAAACCTGATTTCGAATGATTTCGAACCAAAAGAAACAACTATCCTTCCTTCATAGGCAAGATTACTAATGGCGAGAAACTTTATGTGAATCTACTCCAAGAAGTCAGGGAGGTAAGCTAAATGGAGTGCGACAATAGTTGGACAAGTTTTGGGCAACAATACATCATTTTTTAATCTCAAGAGCTTCGCGAAAGCTAAGTAGAATAGCAAAGGCCTACTTGAAACACAAAAACTGGACGAAGGTTTGTTTCTTTTCAGATTTCAATATGAAAACAGCAAGCGAGAAATTCTTGAACTCTTTTTGATTCCTTTCGGTTACAGGGTCCTGTTCTTAGAGTCATGGAACCTTGAAAAACGTATCAAAAAACTTAAGATGAACGTGGTTCCAGTCTAAATCCGTCTTTCTTTTTTGGGACGGCAATATTTCAATCCCAACACACTTGGCAAGGTTGGCAGATTAGCAACGCTTTCTTCATGGACAGATTCATCATATCACAAAATAGAGTCGTATATGCAAGAATCTGCATTGAGATTCAAGCAAGGGAATAAACTTCCGAACAAGCTAAAGTTGATTGATGAATATAGGAAAGGCTTCTGGCAAGAAGTATTGCATGAATGGATACCCATCTAGTGCGCAAAATGCAAAATTTTTGGGCGCTCCTGTGATACTAAGCAGGAAAAGGAATATAAAACTCCAACAGATGATGAAGAGACTAACTGGAAAAATTTGAAAACCAAGAAAGCACAAAATGCTAGAACAGAGCATTCCAGAAGGGAGTATAAAGGCAAAGAAACACTGAAGGGAAAAACAAACCAGATGGAATTGGAAGCTGAATATACATTAAAGAGACCAGCTCCGAAGAGCTGAAACGGGTCTCATCACAGCTCCATACCAAAGAAGTTGGAACCTTGAATGCAAATACATAAAACTCAGCTAAGAAACTAGCCTATCAAAACAAATTCAGCTCCATGGCAAACATGGAAGATGAGACTGAGAAAGAAAAGAAAATAAGCATGAAGCAAGTGTTACTTTAAGTTTTGATGGAGAAAGCACCCACACTCAAAACCAGGAAGACGGTGACGTAAAATATAACTTGGCAGACTATAATTCGCAACCAAACTCTGAGTGGGAGGCAGACCATTAAGACTATCCTGATTTAGAAAATCAAGATTTAGACGTAAAGAAAAAACAGAAAAGAATAACACTGGAAAAAACTGAGAAAGGAAATAGACACATCAAAAAACTGGAAGTAGTTGCAGCTGATATCAGTAGAGGTAAGCCAGCCTACTCCAATTTTGGAACTCAGGTAACTGAGGTTGAGAAAACATGCAGGAAAACCAAATCACAAGGATACCAGAGAAGAAGGAAGTGACACACAGAAAGCAGTTGGAAGAAAAACAAGTCTCTTAAATCCCTGAAGACAAATCAAAAAGAAAGAATCAAAGAGGTAAAAAAACACTCTCATGATGAAACAAAAAACGATGTTAAGTTGATATCGAGGAAAATGATCATGAACTGGATATTCACGACGTTAAGAAACCATCTAAGCTAGTTTCTCCTTCTAGGGAGACTGAGGTCAAAAAAAAAGTCCAACAGTCTAAACCAGGGGTAGACTTGACTTATGACACTTGTGCCAAATCAGTTAAACAATACCGCAGAGGTAGGAGTACAAGAAGGGCGCCAAAGTAATTGGTCTTTCCCTAGATAGGATTGTGAATTGTTCCCTAGAAGTAAACCAGACCTACTAATAGACTGAATGTATATTAAGCAATTGCTTGTTGTATTGCCTATTACAACGGGTACCTTGTATGCATATTTTACTATATCTATGAAATTCGAGTTATAAAAAAAGAACTTACCCAGTTGGAAGTCCTTAACACAAGGTGCCCTTATTACCATACGGTTATAACCACTAGTAAAAGTACATAAAAGGTTTTGGGTAGTAGGTTAGAAAGGAGAGGAGGGGAAGGCATTCGCATTACTTCCACATTTTGGAAAATCAAAGACAGATCTTTTATGATCGAACAATCGTAAAAAAAGGAGACCAAAAAAAAAACACGTAAAGTTCCTTTCAACTCTTTAGTCCTGTAATATGTCTACCCATATTGGAGGTGCTTTCTAACTTCAATACTTCCCAAAATGATTTTTCTCTCCAATCTCCTTTCTTAATTCATGTAATATGCCACTCCAAATTGAGGAGTTTTGCTAGCTTCAATCGTTTTCCATATATATAGCGTTTTAATGTGCAAACCACTCTCCAGTTTAGTTCAATCAATCTTAATAACAAATGTAACACTGCAAGCTTTTAATGCAGGAAAATATTTCTAACTAATCAATCTTTTTCCTTTTGGGTGATACATTAACTTCAGGTATGTTATCCGCACCATACAAGCTAAACATACAGGATCCACCACATCCTTTCTGATTGAAGATACAAACTGCAAGTCCCCATCGGATTTTCTCCAGCTATATTTGGTTAACAGCGTTTCTCCATATCTGCCTACGTGGTCGACTTTTACAATGCCAACTTCCCTGAAGACTGTAACTGGTAGGGCCGTAGGCGTCAAACAGCTGTTCTATAAATATGCATATATACATAAAATTGCCTGACCTTTCAGACAAATAACCCCACATAATCCCCATTCTGCATTTGAGATACCTAAGGTTCACAAAAACAGAACATAATGGAAACACATTTCTCCTCCATTTTCTCCTAAAACCAATCTAGTGTTCAGATCAGGCCATATTAAGACACCATTATAATATATACACGCACACACACATGCATATTTCATCTTGTTTCATTGGTCTATTCGTCCGAGTAAAGGAAATATTCCTAAAATCACCACTTTCAGATAAAAACACATCAAAGACAAACTCCCAAAAGAACACCGTCTAATTTCAAGATTCCATAATTGTTCACTTTACCACAACCTCCAAACAAAAGCCAAATAAAACCATATAAGAAAAACGTGTAAGCAACATCTGCAACTCAAAACAAACAAATCCCAGAAAAATCAAAAACAAACCTGATGCAAAGAGGCGGCATAGCTAATGTAATTACGAATAAGACCTTGAGCAGTGATTCTGATCTCATTCTCATTAATGGCCTCTTCTGGCTTGGGCTTCTCCACTCTTTGATATCTATCCATCCCCCTCTCCCTCTCTCTTTATATCTCTCTTCAGTGTGTGTTGTGTGGTTCCTCCAGAAGTGTTAATTTTCCCTCTTTTGTCGATGCCAAGTGGTAAAGAAGAAAGAAAGTTTACCCATAACAGAGAGTTACTATACATAGAAATGTTCGTTACTCCAAACCCTAAAAAATTGGGACTTCAAGTCTACCAAAAAAAAGGGAGCAGAAGACACCATTTTTTCTGCAAAAACTCCGGAATTTCCTTGGCTAGACTTCTCCCTACATAATATCATATTACATAATCTCCTGCAAATAAGGAGCTACAAGTTTTTTGCCTTTTACGTCTTGATTTAATTTTAATTGCCCAAAACTGATTGGTTCTTAAACATTCTCTAATCTCCACTAATCCGTTCACCTTCGATTGGTTACCATAGACACTGATTAGACACTAAAGGTTTCCAAATGAGTACAAGTGTCCGTCTTTGGTGGAATGCAGGTGATTCATTACGAAGTTTCTCGGCGGCGGCCGGGGTAGGTGGAGTACGGTGGGGCCGTTAGATTCGACTTCCAATTTTGTCGCCTGTCATCATTTCTACCGGGCCCTCACCCAAAATCCCTAACCTCCTTCCACCATACCACACCTGCCATCATCCTCTGCTGTAGTATCATCAGTCTCTCCTGTTGTTTACGTGTCGTGAGTTGAGAATAAGGATGAAAGATTTTGGAGTGAGGTGATCAAAATCATACCACCGATCGTTTTAATAACTCTGTAAATTAGTTATTGCAGGAGAATTTACTTTTTATTTTTTGATTTTTTGTTTTTATCGCATGGCATATCTTGCTAATCGGTTGGGACACTGTCCGCTTGTCTTCCCAAATTAGTGTTATTGTATATCACTTGTCTAAACTTTTAACTTTGGAATATAAGGAAATAAATTAAAATGAATGAATAAATTGGCGGTAGTTTTTATATAGTGAAGTAGTAGTTGATCGATAAAGTTTGACGTATTTTTATTATGGACTATCGGGAAATAATCTTTGTATGTTTCCAATATATGGGTATGATTACGTGTATCTGACTCTCTATATCTCACCATAAACAAAAGATAATGGAATAATGTAGTTGTTGTATATGATTTGTTGGGTGGATCATCCAACATCTTCACTAGAATGTTCAATGTATATCCATAAGCTATGACCACATCAACAAGCTTATTTCTCTCCCTATGTGGATATGGTGCAAATTGTAATCATCTGCTTTTATAATTGCTCTGAAATCTTGGACAATTGTCTCATCTATAGACAATCCATCTATTCATCCATGAATGGCTCTAATAACATATTCAAAATATGATTCTAAGAACAATAACAATATTACTCCATTGTCGTAGAAGCTCCCGTCTATGAGGGATATAGGAGCCTGGATGTACACAACCATACACATGTGTTAGAAACACATAGATGTTGTTTCTCGATGATCCATAATGAAATTTGCGTCAGCTGTATCGATCAACTGATATCCCACAATATAAGAAGCGCAACCAATTTAATGAGTCATTTTGATTTATTCTATTATATTATAAGTCAAAAAAAAGTGTCACTGATTCCATTAAAAATATAACTAAATATGATTCTAAGAACACCTTTCTTAAATTCATTACCCTTGCTAACACTAGTGCTTCTCTGATTGCTGCTAACATAACTCTGCGGTGTGTATGTTATATCAATTCTAATTTAAGAGCTCTCTTAAAAGTTCAAAAAAAACAATAGATTTTACCGTCGTTGGTATATACCTGGTATGTATTGTTGTAATAAAAGTTTAGATTCAATGTTTAAGTTTGGTTTGATAAAGTTTAATTCGGGTTTAATTTTATCTAACCTCACGTTTTCTATAGACACTAATCAAATGATCAAATTTCAAAGATAGAAAACTATCACATGTAACGAAAATCTTAGACTGTATTTCTTTCATTTTATTTCTCTATTTCTAATCATGCACATTTTCCAGTACAATTTTAATTTATCTTTTCACTTTTCACTGTAAAAATAATAATTTTTGCATAAATTAGTAACATTGTTTTTAAAAAGCGATTATCTAGTATTAAAAACTCATTATAAATGAAAAAACCAAAGGAAGCTTACCATTTTTGTAGGACACAATAGCTGAAACATTTTATGCCATTCTATGCATGTACATATAGAGGCGGATGTCTCATTGGAAGCAAACTCTCTATCTATTGGGATGGAGGTATTGTTTGTCTGCAGCTCACCTTATCCATACCTTAACGATAGCTTTAACCGTTGTTGGAATATACTGAGTATGATTGTTGTTATAATAGCAGAAACTTTTTAATTTGAATCGTCTTTTCTTCACACTAATGTAGAACAGAAGAAAGAAAATTCCAAAGTACAACCATTGTAGCGCCCCGTACCCGGGTCTGTCCCACGTACGGTGCACCCGCTGTACCTCGCTACGGAAAGTACCAAAGCGACGATGCGATAGTATAATCTCATGACTTAGTCACGGGTTATTGAATAACGATCATGGCAGTAATAGTAAGCCGATAAAATTCCAAACATTTAAAACAAAAGCGTTCAATATTCCCATCATACATCGTTATCACATAACCCCAAAAGTTCCACAATACCATCACACGAATCAGTGGAAAATCAAAACCTAAGCAGTTGTCCCTCTTACGGATACTCCTGTTTTGGTTCATCCTCGATATATTCGATCTCGAGCTCCGGAGGCTCTGAAAAAAAAAATATGAGATAAAGGGTGAGTGACCAAAATCACTCAGCAAGTATTTCCCTGATCTACTAAGAAATACATCAGAACATTGAATAAAACTGTAAATTTGCTAGCTAACATAATGTAACAGTAACTTATCTTACCGGGCGCACTACTTCATCGGACTTTTCCAGATTAGCATGATGCAACATGATGCATAATGATGCTGTATGAAATGCAATGATACCATTTGAAACTGACACGATACAATACTTTACTTTTGAAAACATTACCTTCGAAAACAATACAATGCGTTACTGTTCTTTTAGAAGACATTCCATACCGTACGATACTTTAGAAGCGATACTATACAATACCATACCTTTAAAATAGCCATGGCATATCTTTTCTCCGTATGAACAAAAAGTCAATTATGAAGGATTCCGTCCATAACGATAACTGTACACTACCCCGGCAACCTACAAGAGGATGTTACGCTCGGGTCCATAACGATAACCATAACGATAACTGTACATTACCCCCAGCAACCTACAAGAGGATGTTACGCTCGGGTCCATAAAGATACCGGAATCAAACATAATGACAGTTTATTCGATACGGGTTTTAAAACACTTCCTTTCAAGCAATACCATACTTTATCTTTTAAAACAATTTGGTACTCCACTACTTATTCAAAACGATACCATACTGAAAACGATGCCATGATGTGTATATGATGCAATGCGTTCGAGTGACAATCTATACTATGGCCACCATTTTTCCCTTATCATGACGAAACGTGATATAATATGAAATGCAATGATATCAATCAATGCAATACTATATGTTATCCTTTTCAAATCACTATAATGTACCATACTTTTAAAATATAGCCATGGCATACCTTTTCGCCGTATGAATAAAAAGTCAAATACGAGTGATTTCGTCGATAACCATAACTGTACATTACCCCGGCAACCTACAAGAGGATGTTACGCTCGGGTCCATAACGATAACCATAACGATAACTGTACATTACCCCGGCAACCTACAAGAGGATGTTACGCTCGGGTCCATAACGATACCGGAATCAAACATAATGACAGTTTATTCGATACAGGTTTTTAAATCGACATCATACTTTAACTGTTAAAACCATACTATACTTCCAAAATAAAGTCACGCAAGATCTTTTTCAAAAGAATGTCATGATATGCAAATGATGCACGGAAATGGACTTCGTAACTGTCAATAACTTCGCCTTTGATTTCCTTTATGTTGTTTTCCATAATTATTCCTGGGTTTCTTAAATTTTGCTATAATCTGGAAAATTCCAGCACCTTAAACAGTTTAGTTTCCTCACTATGACCCCAAAATTGGTTCTGAATCAATACTAGCGCGACCCCGGTTTGCGTGGTACCAAACTATCATCATCTTAGCCTAGTTACAAAGATAATATCGGTAATAAGAGGGCCTATTCGGGACTGTTTTGGGCTGTTTTACGAATAACCTTTTACTACCTTTATCAAAACACATAAATGTATCCATATTCAAGAGTAGTTTTTGTCTTACTGTAGGCCATACTTAAAGATCCCTCCATCTTTATAACCCATGATAACATCCTAAGATGGTTCTTAAACTTATGAACATAATAAAATCATTACCATAATACCACGTAAAAATTATTTGTAAACAGTCCAAAGTTCTCATTAATTACAAATTCTTGTCACCAACATAAAGTAAAAATAGCTCTTTCTTCATCTCTTGGCTTCACTTCTTGACTACAAAAGAGAACTCTTATTAGCAACTTTGACAATATATTCAAACAAACCATTATACCCAAAATATGAAATTCAAGTTACAAGATTCATCCTAACATATATATATAATACTTGAAACTAAATTTCAACACTAACAAAATATAAGGCTTAAAGAAAAACACCACATACTGCCTTGCCCAAAAGAACGTGGGTAAGGAAACCCACTACCCAACCTTTCTTTATTCAACCAATATAGCTTACAATCATTACGGCCAACCTTTATTTTTCTCTTTTAATACTTAACATAATGGACAATGCCTGGACAATCTTCCCCTTCTACTGCCCAACGCCATTTCGGGATAGGATTCCCTCACCCCTCCTTTTTGCCACGACAGTTTACTCCCCTCACAAGGAAATATCAATCATTATGCTTAAGGGCAGTCACAACTTAACAATGGTACATTCAAGTTCTAAGTGCATTTCTAAGCAAGATCAAAGAGGAAACACTTGCCTTTAGGTCCTTGTTCTTGATGGGTTTCTGAAGAGAAGCCTAGTTCCTTCAAACTTGAAGCTCGGATGGCGTCTCCTATGGCCACCATGTCGGACAGTTTTTCAAGGGAAGGGGAAATAGTGAGTTTTTCCTTCAAGGTTCGAAATACTAGGAAGGAAAACATGAAATCCTACCTTTAAAAGAATTAAAAGAGAAGTCTTACCTTGAGTCTTGCTTGAAGTACTCCTAATCTTTTCCTTGTTTTTTTTTTCTTATTCTTGGTTTTTGGTTGCAGATGGTGGGGAAGAAGGAAGCTTGTTTCTTGGCTAGTAGAGTGCTTTGTGGAATTATTGAGAGGCAACTCATGGCAGTTGAAGGGGGTTTCGGTTTATAGGGAAGAAAGGAGAATAGAGAAGATGGAGTATGGTGAAGGAAGGTTTCCCCATTGGAGGGTTATGGCTGCCCGTCAGTCACGGGGAGGAGAGAGGGGTAGGTTTTAGTTTTTCTAAGTTTTAGGTGTGATGATTAGATTTAAGGGATATTTTTATTCTTTATTATTTTCTTGTTGAGATATTTTTGATGGAAGATTCATCTAGAAAAAGGGCTTTTATCTTGGGTTTAAAGTTTTGGGCTTTAACAGGGGTGGGTGGCCGGCCTACTTGGAAAAAAAGAGTGGGATTTCTCCATTTTATTTCTAGTAGCCCATTTAACCATAAGGTGGACTAATTAATTTAATTACATACACCTATTTATTTAAACAGTTTTATTATGTTAAGTTTTATATATATATATATATATATATATAATAATTCTTGATGATAAAAAAAACTCATAAACCGGAAATTTTACAAACGCTACCGGAGCGGTTACAACAACCATCCTTACCAAATTAGTCAAACAAACAAACGTACCAACAAAAAGTTCAGAACTTGTTGTTAAAAATCTCATATAACTGTAAAATAATTTTTTTTTTTCACGATAAGGGTAAGATTTGATGACAATGAAAAACTCAATCTCGGATCACTTTTCATTCAGGTTTCAAATATTGATCGAATCAGCCGACACTATCCAGATTCATATTTTTGGGTCAAAAGTGTCTTTGTCCGACATTAAATTAATGTTGTTGTTGTTGTTGTTGTTGTTGTTATTATTATTATTATTATTATTATTATTATTATAGACCACCACTAAAGTTAAAAGTACCATTATAAAAATCTCGAAAGTACAGGTTCTTACAAAAGGTTTATATGCAGTATGTATTTATGAATACTTCATATATATATTTGTAAACACTTTTTATCTTATGAGTAACTTGTGTGTTTGTTGGGAAAAAAAAGTTGTCTGTTTGAATAATAAATCATAAACATTAAAGTATTTGATAAAATAAACGCTTATATGCTTAAAAAGATACAATTAGGCCACAAAGGTAAAAAAAATGAAAAAAAAAAATGATGAAATAGGGATATTGAAGTAAGGTAAATTTTATATGTTCAAACTTGCTTATCTTTTCATATGATTAAAAAGCAATAATATGGGAGGTGTCAACTTCTTGCCTTTTGAATTATAAACATCATATTTGCTTAAAAGATATTTGCTTTAAAAGGCGAAGAGTATGATATGTTTGAGATTGCAAAAGCTAAGGATCGAAAGACGCATGACCTAGAAGGCAGGAAGTTTAAAAGGGAGAAGATGAACATGTTTTAGTCAAATCACAAGACATCAAGTGAAAATGGCAAACATACTTTCACATCTTTTCAACGGCGAGAGGACCGACCACGAAGAAAGCGAAAGCATCACTACCCAACAACGACAACATAATAACTGCGACTGTCGGAGCATCACACAAGGAGAGGTGATGAGAGCACTTAGGAAGATATAAAAAGCTAAAGCAGTTGGCCTGGACAACATACTCATTGAGGCGTAGAAGTATTTGGGAGAGGAAAGGGTTCAATGGCTAACTACTCTTTTCAACTTTTTTTTTCAAAACAGAAAAAATGTCAGATGAGTGGGGAAAGAGTGTCGTGGTCCCCCTATATAAGAACAAAGAAGACGCATGGTGTTGTGTGAACTATAGGGGGTTCAGTTGCTAAGTTATACTATGAAATTATAGGAGAGAGTAATCGACACTAAATTTAGGGGAGAAACTCAGGTTACATTGAACCAATTTGGTTTTTCATGCGAGGACAATCAACTACGGAAGCAATACACATCCTAAGAAAATCGATGGAGAAGTATAAGGAGAAGAAGCGCGATGTACATATGGTTTTCATTGATCTTGAAAAGACGTATGATAGTGTGCCACGTACACTGATATGGAATAGTCTGGAAGCAATAGGGGTTCCTATGAAGTATATAGACATAATTAGGCATATGTACACTAGGACAAAAAAAACCGTTCGTACGCCTATAGGGAATATATGCTTCTTTCCGGTGGAGGTATGCCTCCATCAATGGTCTGTGTTGAGCCTATTTCTTTTCGCAGTTGTCTTTGAAGAGTTGTCAAAGTCGATACATGAGTCAGTTCCGTGGTGTATGATTTTTGCTGACAATATTGTATTAGTCACAGAGAGTAGACATACCATGAGTATTAGACTAGCCCAGTGGAGATATTTTAGAGAGAAAAAGCTTAAAAATTAGTCGTTCTAAGACTGAGTATCTGCACTGCAACTTCAGCGACGCAGATGACGGTGATAATAGCCAGCTCACCATCGAGGGTCAAGTGGTACCACAGGTAAGTAAGTTCAAGTACCTAGGATCATTTGTACAGCGGGATGTGGACATAGATAGTGATGTAGCACACCGAGTTCAGGCAGGCTGGTGTAGATAGAGGGCATCCTCGGGGGTGCTGTGTGACAAGAATTTTCAACTAAATTAAAGAAAAAAATTTTATAAGGTGTCAGTGCGGCCGGTAATGTTATACATAACATACCGTTGGGCCATCAAGAAGACATAGTCACAGAAGGTGGAAGTGGCAGAGATGAGGATGCTAAGGTGGATGTGTGGACATACAAGGCTAGACCGGATCAAAAATGAGGTATTTCGGAAAATGTTAGGGGTGGCTAATATAGCATATAAGATAAGGGAGGGGAGGCTGAGATGGATTTGGCATGTCAACAGGAGACAGACAACAGCATCCGTCAGAGCAGTTGAACGTCTCATTGTAGAGGGGAAGATGAGTAAAGGCAGTCTCAAACTAACTTGGGATGAGCGGATTAGACATGACATACTAGATTTGCACATCTCTGAGGACATGGTCCAGGAGAGGAGTTCATAGAGACAGAGATTAAGGTTAACGAGGTTTAGGCAGGATATAGGGACACCTTAGAGTATATTTAGGAGCTTAGATACTATCTATGCTTTAAGTGGACTTTGCAATTTTTTTTTTTGTTTTCGTCTTTGTCTTTGTCCTACATTATATGTGCTATACACATTTATCAACATTTTAATATCGAAAGCTTCCTATTTATCTTTACTGTGTATGATTGCTGATTGATGATGATAAATTTTGTCAAACATCCTCTTAACGAGGCCTCATTGTGCCAACTTATTGACATTTCTAACTATAATCATAACAATAACATATTCAAACACAAAACAGAAAAATGACACCATATTCTTTTCCATGTACGAAATAAATGAAATCATCTGATTTGATTAGACTAGTTAAATATGCATTAATACACACCATGTTTAATGTGAAATATAAATATATCTAGACATGTGTGTGTGTGTGTGTGTGTATATATATATATATATAACGTGACTGAAAATTGATTTGTCTATTTAAACATAAAAAATCAGTCTAACATGTCGATATCAATATGTAAGAATATCAACAAATATCATTAACATCTTCAAAATTTTCAAAAGTCAAATTCAACTTTGACACATCAAACCGCTTCAACTCAGAAACGGAACCAAAAAGCGAGTCCAGATGTCTTTACCAGTAGAAAGATAAATGACAAAATAATCTGTTGATATGTAACAACGAAACCAATTGTGAGACTAAAAAAATAGTAACTAACAGACTAGCACATTATATCGATATTATTATGTCATTTATGTAGGTAGATAAAGAGCTGGGATTTTTGGGTTAGAAGTATTGTCTGTCTACCACTTACCCTCTCTAGACCTAACGATATCTTTTGTTGTCGTTGGAATATATTGGATATGGATGATGATGATAACAGAAGAAGATGTGAAGACTGAGTGGAAATCCCATTTGCCAAAAAGCGTCCACTCTCTACGGTCCGCTTGAGGATTATTTACACTTGAATTTAATTTAATTTAATTTGTCAACTAAAGCTTCCTTATGAATTAAAAACAAAAACAAGCTTCACTATGTGTACCGAAACAATGCTATTATCAACACATGCAGATCTCATTTATGTAAAAATGATTACTCCTATAGATACTGAGAGCTAAACAAAAAAAATTTATAGAATCTAAAATGTTTATCATATCGTATCAAATTCTTTTGCTCTTTATATATAAGCCACACAAATCACATATTCTGACGGTTGATATTTTCTGCACAAGATCTATAATAAACTGAAAACTAAGTAGAAAGCAGAACCCCCAGAATTCTATTCAATAAATCGTTCTTTTTTTATTTAAATTTGATGGTCTTATACATTATACTTGATTAATTCTCTGTCGAATTTACTACACATAAACAAGAAACTTGATTTGAAAAAGAAAAAGAAAAAGAAAGCTAGAGTACCAAAATAAAAGGGTGCTCTTTTGTTTTTATATGTTGTTAAAATCTTTTTGTTTTTATATTTAAAATTTGACAGTCGTATAAATTATAATTGTCTGAGCCCTGTCCCAAATTTATTTTGCGTTTATAAGCAAAATTTTGAGCTTAAGATAACTTGCATTTTTTGTTGAGAAAAAAATGATTACTTGTTTGGACGGTATGGCGTATAAACTGAAAGATGTTTGGTAAAAAAAAAAAAACGTTTGTATATTTAAAAAGATAAAATATGACCATATAAGCGTAAATAAATCTAACACATTGGTAATATTATTTAGTCAAACTTGTTTAATCTTTAAAGGATTAAGGTGACTTTTGTTTTAAACTTAGATATCGGTATCCAAAATAGAATGATCAATATTAGAATGAATGGATTTGAGTTGTAAATCTATATACATTTTGAGTAGAATTAGTATCGTTACCATACATGCTGTTTGAAACATATTTGAGAGAAAATGAAAATTAAAACGCACGCACATACATGGTGGTACCGTGATGGTGGCACACGATGCTTGCGGGGTGGTGGCACGTGGTGGGACGATGGTGGGGGCGCGACGGCGCGGTGGTGATGGGTTGGGGTGAGGTGGCGTGGTGACAACATGCTGTGGCGCTCTGGAATGGAGGATTGCGTTTTGATACCAAAGTAAAATGCAAGATTTTGCTAGGGTATCAATCTATCAGTTTGATATGCAAGTGAAATCTATAGATTGATTCCCATACAGTTTCACGTTATCAACCTATTGTTTGATATTTAATCAAAACTCATAGATTGATTTTCATACCATCCAAACAAACACAAAAAAATAGATATCATATTTTTAATACACATTCTTTATTCTAAAACTTAATAACCAAACGTTTCTAACGAAATAATTCGGGATGAGATCACCTCACCCCACTTTCCCTCACCCCACGCGTGACTGCACGACACGTGGCAGCAAGAGGGGGTGGTGAGGCTAGATGCGAGTGACCCTCATCTAGCCTCACCATCCCCTCTTGCTGCCACGTGTCGCGCGGTCACATGTCACCGCACGGGTTTGCGGTGAGGGGATCTTATCCCAAATAACTCACAATGGAAGCTAGTTTACATAGATACACAAATTTTGGCAATGACCAAGTATGATTAGTTAGTCATTAATCAATGAAATGGGTAGAAAATTTATGGGCCTCTTGTTTTGACCAATCACTCTTTTGCTTGCATGTAGATAGAACTTATTTGTCATCATTTTATTGAGACACTAGTTGATCAATAACCACAATAAAGTTTTTGTAGATAGATATGATAACTTCCGAAGGCAAACTTATCTCTAAAATAAATTAAAATATATTAAAATAGAAAGAAAAAGAAGAGGAAAAACTGCTCCGCACTAATACAGCCTCTATTTCATTTCTTTGATTTTATCAACAGATGATCTAGACTTCTGAGACTGATGAGCTCATTTAGCTGTATCCTCTCTCAGGTAGTCTTTCTTGTTTTCTTTTTCTCCATTTCCTCACAGCAGATGAAAGAACTGAAACAAGAAAAAGAACCCCAGAAAATAAAGATTCATGTTGATCAGATAAACATATGGGTTTATTCTTCTATTCTTTTTATTTTTATTTTTTATTTTGCTTTAATTTTTTTATTTTTTCTGCTATGCTCGTTTACTTCCAGGGCCAAGTGAGTAAAAAATAGTAGGAAGAGAAAAAGGAAGAATTTTTGTTGGTATTCCGTGTCAAGCCACCATGGCGGTGGTGGAGAATGCCGGCGGGACATACAATCAGCCGATTGGTGGTGAGGGGAACCATATGCCAGCCGCCGATAACCACCACCATCACTCCGACGGGACGATGATGGCTGCTGTGACGTCAAATGATCAAACTTTGGCTCCGTCTACTGATCAAAGCTTGCACGGCAATCAGATGGTGCATCAGCAGCAGGAGATTATCAGTTCACAGCAAAAGGCAGTGGACAATCAGGAGCTGCCAGCTCAGAATTCTGATGGAACCCATAAGGAAATGAAGAGAAATGGAGTTGAAGATGATGGGGAACAGGGGTTTAAGAAAGAAATTAGGGATTTAGAAGAAATGCTTACAAAATTGAATCCCATGGCTCAGGAATTTGTGCCCCCATCCTTGACCACAAATAATCATGGCTGGTTGCTGCCACCTGCTCCTGAGCAATTTGGGTATAATGCTAACAATCTTGTAATGCAAGATAGCTCCAGAATTCAGAATGGAAATTCCATGAGACGGGTACCGCTAATGTGTCATTTTCCTCTATTCCTTTGGGTTGTTGTTTTGGTTCACACGTGTAGCGCGATAATTGTTGAAACAATGGAGTGTAAAGTTTGTATATTTTCTTAAATGGAGTATAACTGTTTATGTGTTGTGTGAACACGATCGACATAATTTTTTCTTGCCTGACACGTACAGATATTTGTTGAAACAATGGAGAACGATAATTTTTGTATAACGTACAACATCTGGGTTTTGGAACTTTATCCTTTCTTGTCTGATACATTTTTTTGTTTGCTAATGTATTTACCTTGCAATCATGCGTACAGAAAAAGTTGTTCTATACTAATGGTAAGAAAAAGATGAACAGCCGGACAAGCATGGCGCAGCGTGAAGAAGTGATTAGACGGACAGTATATGTATCCGACATTGATTATCAGGTGACCAATCAACCTTCCCTTGATGACAATTTCCTTTTTGTTTCGTTAAAATAGTTTTTTTTGCATTGTTGATAGTCGTGCTGCTTATCCAATTCCTTTTCTGTTTTTTTGTTGGTTGACAGGTTACTGAAGAACAGCTTGCTTCTCTATTTCTTACTTGTGGACAGGTGGATGAATCTCTATACAACAAATGACCGCACTCATCCAGATTTTGCATCGCTATTAAGTTATACCTATGAGATTATTCACCATACTCCTTTCTTCTTTTGAAAAGGTTGTCGATTGTCGAGTTTGCGGTGACCCAAATTCTGTTCTTCGCTTTGCCTTTATCGAGTTTACAGATGAGGGTAGGTTGTTCTTCAATTTGCTCAATCATATGCTTCTATGGTTGGAGCCAACCGTTACACTTTCTCTAATTTTCTGCAGAAGGTGCATTTAATGCACTGAGTCTAGGTGGAACTGTGCTTGGATTTTATCCTCTCAAGGTGCTACCTTCAAAAACTGCAATTGCTCCTGTGAATCCAACTTTCTTGCCACGGGTGAGGAACTTGTTGATCATGGTTAAAGTCGAAATCTCAAAGCACGCATTGTACAACTTAAAGTTTCAAAGTTGTGATATTAGCACTGAAGTGGACTTGCTAACTTTGTTCTAAATTGATCTTTAGTCTGAAGATGAAAGGGAGATGTGTGCAAGAACTATTTATTGTACAAACATAGATAAGAAGGTATTGCTGGTATTTTTAGTCCTTATATCAAAACTTGAAAATTTTAAGTTACCAACTTAATACCTTCATGATGCAGGTTACTCATGCAGAAGTCAAGCTTTTCTTTGAATCCATCTGTGGAGAGGTTGCTGTTTTATGAAGTATGGGGAACTTTTGGTTTCATCATAAGTGAACTTGTTGATGAATGCCTTTTCTGTGACAGGTTCAGCGTTTGAGATTACTGGGTGACTATCATCATTCAACCCGAATAGCTTTTGTTGAGTTTGTAATGGTAAGTATCTGAACTAATGACTTATTTGTATGCTGATGTTTAAATACTTCGTTTAGACTATTCTTTCTTCGCCTATCCTTGAATTAATCATGTCCGATGTCAATTGGTTATTTATTCTAGTCTGTCCTTATCAATGGTCTTTGAGCATTTTCTACCTTAAGATAAATGTAAATAAGTAAAGAAAGAAAAGTGAGAGTCTATTATGTCTGATTTGTTACTGGTGATTCGTTTTGGTCAAATTTTGCGTACTGATTAGCGAAACTTTTTTTGGTAGTGCGAATCGTTACGCTGCACCGCTTTCTTTATGTGTATGTAACTGGAAACACTTTTGTACAGGTTGGCAGTTTGGATAGTTTTATGTACGCCACCTATTTTTTTGCGCAAATCAAACTTGCAGTTGCCTTTCCAAGCAACAACCTTTTGTTAATCTGCCTTTCATGGCTATATATATAAAGTTTTAATTTACAAAAAAAAAAAAAAAAAGTGGATTGAACCTATAGATATTGATTCCTTTTCGAAGGAATTATCTGATTCCTGCAAGTATGCCAAAGGATATTGCTCTCGTGTATGATGATATGCTTTTGTTCGTTCTGCCATAAATCTACATTATTATGAGAAGTCTTCAGATATATTATAGATTGTCTTATTTGCTAAAAATTGCGTGGCATGTTATCTAGCAAGTTATGGCATAGAAAGGGCCAGGAGGTGCCATCCTTGAAAAAAGATCTTAAAATGCTATTCATACACTGTGGTGTGTCCCGTCTTATTTTTCATAATTGGCTTCTTGTTGTTGCATTATGTTAGGGTGTCTACAAGGATTTTCTGTAGCATTACACACTTCCAACACAGGGGTATTTTAATGATCATGCTAGTATAATCCTTGACATAACTTGCCTTCTATGGCTTGTTGTCCTTGGATTCGTGTCTTGAATGCTTTGGGAAATCCATAATGATTTTTCCTGAGCAAGTTCGACATGCTAGATTTCACTTTCAGGAGTGAGACTAAATAAGGAGTATTTCAAAATGTTACCCCTTTGGGAACACTATTTGAGAACACTCCTTATGTAGACGAATAAGTAGAAGAAAAGGTGTAGAATCACACCTTCTCTAAATGTTCCGAAGGAGTCTTCTAAAACATTACTCCTAAATAAATACCACTGTAAAAAGGGGTGAACTAGAAGAAAATTTGTGCACTAAGCCATTTTATCCTGTGAAAAATCAAACACAAAAAAAGCATTCTCCAATTTCAATTGTCATGTGACTAGTATAATATGTTCTCAGGTATTTGAAAATGCTTTACCTCTATTTTTGCGGTAATTCATATAGTGGCTTGTTTTCTTAGAACCAGTTATATGTTTATTAGAGCTGAAATGGAAACTCATCTCTCATGTCAATGCTTTTGTGTCATTGTCGCTGCTAAGTTCAACCTAAAAATACTGTTACTTTTTAGACAAGAATTGGTTTAATTAGAAAGCCTGAGGGGTCTGCTTTCCTTTTTCTTGTTACAGATGGGTTGTTCCCATATGAGTAATGCATTTTCAACTTCTTATACGTGTTGCTCTCGACATACAGGGAATTGTGCTCCATTTCAAAGCGCCCCAAGTGGATAGATAATGCTTTACCTCTAATACTTGTGTCGTATGTGCTGGAATCTTTCTCGAGTATTGGATACTCTGCCATAGGTTCCTCTGTCCTTGCCTCCAATATGCTTGTCAGGAAATTTGTCTAGGTTGGACTAATGATCTTGTTCTTGGCAAATTTTTCGCTTCTCAAAGAATAGCCAAGGGCTTAAAGATTACATCTTTTCTCATGCTCAAAAGCATTCTAATCAGAAATGCTTATTAACAATCTAAGGATGCTGTTGTTAATCACTGCTTTGACATATGGCAAATCTGATAAAGAAAAGAATAATGTTTTTTAAAATCTAATCTAGTGAAAGAATCGTAGGAATGCTTGATTCGAACAGCACTCGGTCAGCTGAGTCACTATCTTGCATAATCATGCGGAGAATAGTGATGTAAACTTTGGTGTTTTGGTTTCTTTAGGGGATGCTCTTGGGCGTTATTTGAGAACTATAAAGCAAATTGGTTAGCTTTAGGTGTTCATATAAATTGAAGTTTTCATGAATAGAGCTATGCATGGGTGACTAGTGGGTCTCTTGATGTTTAAAATCCCTAGAGCACCTTCTCCATGAGATGGTATTCGTTCTTAGGCTGGCATACAAATCGAATTAGATTATTGAATCATGCTATTACTCATTTGCCGCTTGATGGGGCGCCTTAACACCTTGGGTCTCTTTGTTAGACTTCAGGTCTATTGCGGGCCATGGTAGTTGTATGTTAATGGGTGGACGTCTCTCTCTCTATCTCTCTCTCTCACACACAACATGCACACACACAAACTTCACAATTTAATTTAAATTTTTTTTGAAGAGAAAAGAACTGGTGTTGGATTTCAGAGTTTTGACGAAGTAAATTGTCTTTGTTTGAATATTTTAATTCTTACATTTTGATTATTTTCTGCTTTATTGATCCGTTTTTGTACCCTTGAGAGTTATAATTCTATGAACTGCCCTTTAGCAAAAGATTCAATCTTTACCTTCCATTGGATGTATTGATCGACACAATTTGACGCAATTTTCATTATGAGTCATCGGGGGTGTTTCTAACGCATGGGTATGGTTGCGTACATCCGATCCCCCATACCCTGCCATAGACGGCAGTCTCTAAGGAAATGGGGTAATATTGTTGTTGTTGTATGCTTCCGGTGAAACCTTGACTATTGGATGTCGTGGAAAGCTTTCAATTTTACAAATAACAACTTGTTTGGCTTCTCACTATATGAGTCTGGTTATTATTGAAGCTTCCATATCATGCATGCTATTGTTGCTGTTGCAGGCCCCTCTCTAGCTTTCTTTTTATAATTCCTTTGTCTTTACTTTTCTCTATATCGTTTCTCGTTTTGTTTGGGAAATAAGTGCAGGAACTATCAATTACTTTTGCTGATGTCATTGCTGCCTCATGAGTAGATCATATTTCCAGAATATGTCAACTTGACTGAAACATTAGAAGTCATTTCTTCTCTTTGCTAGAAAGACTTCTGGGCTCAGCTGAAATGCTAGCTATTTCTCTTTTGCAGGCTGAAAGTGCAATTGCAGCTCTGAACTGCAGCGGCGCTATCCTGGGATCACTTCCAATAAGGTGGCTTTCTTAGATTTCATCGCGGGTTTTTTCTTCGTTGATTACTATGATTCTTAAGGAAATTTGTCTTGTGTATCCATTCAGGGTAAGCCCATCTAAAACCCCTGTTCGCGCACGCCCTCCCCGCCCACAAATGCACTGAAGCGCCCCCCTGCGATTCTCCCTAAGTTGATCCTTGTCTGGTCCTTATTTCTAACTATAAATACACACGTAGATTCAGTTACTTATGTAAGCTTCTTTCTATATTTACGGTTTAGATATTTGGGTTTTTCACTTGTAGATTCTTGGGGTTTATACCGACTACAGACCGATGATTATAAGTTATTGTCTTCTCTTGTGTCTAGAGCTTCAGACCAAATCTTGAGGCCAAAGCTTGGTTGACTTTATATTCAAATATCTAAACTCCATTCAGATCTGTATATGCATGTGTATATCTCTATGTATGTATGTATACAACAACAACACACACTCAGTATATCCGAACGATAGCAAAGGCTATCGCTAGGGTCTGGGAGGGTGGGCGGCAGGCAAACAATGCCTCCACCCCAAAGGATAGAGAGTTTGATTCCAGTGAGACCCCTGGCTCTATATGTACCTGCATATATGACAATAATATAGATACAATGTGCTAGTGTGTTAGTGCAATAATTTAGTAAATACAAATAGACAGCTTCTGATATTAAAATAGCCATAACCGTGTATGTGTTTGTGTATATATATGTTTTGTAGCTCGAGTTGATTCATATGACAGACCATCTTTGCATCTAGGCCTCTTCCTTAGTTATGAAACTTCCTCTTGAACCTTAAGAAATAACTTTAATGGGTTATCCTAAATACTTGGAACCAATAGGACAAGAGTGGCTATAAGAAAATGTGTATAAAATTGAAACATCTCTTTCTTTATTGGTTTACATCATTTATATATTCACTTTTGGTTATTCCTAACGTTATTTATTTACTAATTTTGGTTAAAATGACCGGTATTGGTAAGAAAATTATTCTTCGTTCCTTTAGAACAATTTTGTGCCAAAATCTTATTTTGCTAGTAGCCTACTATCCTATCCACAATTAACGAGCACTAGGTTGTGTCAAATGGATTATCATTCAGATATCTTAAATCGGGTAATAGTGATGGTCGAGGTTAATGCCGTCTTCGGTTCAGATGTAGGATCCCTATCCAGAAGTTTTCGCAACTAAATCATAGATGATGGAATCATCAAAGATTTGACCTTTTCGAATTATGTCTGTAACTCACTAGAGACGTGGGAAATAAAGAGAAGATGTGAATGAACGAGATATCCAGCAACAAGAATAAGGAAAAGGGTTGAAAAGAGGAACTTCCGAATATTTGGCGATTTCAGATGTATCGATATTAATGGTGACTTATTATTTCGATGAATCATTTCTTCGGACAGAAGAAAATTATGTAATCACTTACTCGAGATCTCATTTATCAGACACAAATTTTACTGAAGAATTTGCCATGATATATCCGAAACTTAAGCTGTTGGAAAAAATAGTAATTTAACAAGTACATGTTTAACAACTCCCTTCATTTTCATGCTACACAAGTGTACAAATAAGCACACATTAAACACTACAAGTCATGGTCGTAGGAAGTTGAAGTTAGTTTAGTGGTTAAATTTACATTTAAACAAGGGAACTACATAATGCACGTGTAACTTCAACAACCATAATTCAGTAATTACATCATCCAGTATATAACCAATTTTCTTATAAAATAGCCATAAATACAGTGACCAATTTCTATACCTAAAAAAACAATGGTGTTCAATTCTATTCAATCACTGAATAACATTCAGATTCGCATATGTATGTTGACGTAAAGATACTTGCACTAGGACATATCTATGTGTTTAGACCAAATGATACTTGATAAATGAGATGTTTGTGTTCACAAAAGAGGAAGAACAAACATTCTAAGACACCTCATGTAAGAGCTCTAGTGAAGCTTTTCGCCAACAAAAAGAGCTTTGGTGTGTAACATTGTAAAGATGCGAGTATGTAGCTCTGAAACATTTGAACACCAACTTTTAAATATTTCTTCAAGACTTGTCGTTGTATTTGTAAATACGACTATTGGTTAGTTATACTTTTTTCATGCTATGTTATTTCCATCCTCGTATTTCTTCTATAATTTAATGATATAAATTTCAGTGAACATTTCTAAAATTGTTTCAATATAGAGTTGGTAAACTAATAACATCTCCTTATCTCTTTTGGTGTGCATCGTCTCTTCTCTGTTCCAGCACTATATATACACTCGAGATACATCTTTCTGAAATATAAAAATGCTTCACTATTGATACATCTACCACATTAAGTACAGTGTTCACCTCTATCACCAGTTTCCATTAATCTCAATAAATAAGACTTTATTTACACATTCTTTAAAAACAAAAGGACGTTATGCATCAAATACCAGTCTACCAATGTCACTAACACATTGTATGAGCCATTTAATACACTAATTAATCGTAATTACGGTATAGCATAATTACAAAATAATTACAGTATTATCGGTTTGATGTCAAACTTGAAAAAAAGCACCATTTAGGGTACTCCGCTGAAAGTTGAGAAAAAAATTACTGCCCTTCGTGCAATTTGCACTATCCTTACGTATTTGGTGCAATTTTCCCCTGATATTTCGGTATAAACCCGACCCGTTCAACATTAAAGTCCAATCCGTTACTTTTTTTTCCCGAGGAGAAGGATCATTTTATTGATGAAATCAATATTTACACTGTCGTTACATCGTAAGAGCTAGTTTAAGATACTAGGTACATTCCAAAAAGCCGTGTCAATGTCATTGGCTGCAATGTGTTTTAAGTCGAAGTTCTTCATATTACTCTTCTCCATAGAGTGCTAAATTATTTTTTCAAGCGGGTGCGTAGGGTGAACTGAACAGTTCACGAACTGTTTGATTTCGATTCGTATTTGGTTCGAGTTCATTTGTTAATTTTACTTAAAGAAGCCGAATTTGAACACCTATTTGGGTTCGTTTAGTTAAACAAGCCGAACTGTTCGCGACTATTCGACTCGTTTAAGCAGTTTTATTGTCATCGAGTTCAAAGCTCGTTTAGCTAAACAAACCAAGTTAAATAGTTCGTTTAGCTAAACGAATCCAAATTTGAAAACAAAATATTTGACTCGGCTCGGTTTGATTCGGTTCGTTAACGCCCTCTACAGGTACGAAAGAGCATTCATTTTTGGCGCGTGTATAAAATGTGAACAACTTTTTTTTTTTTTTTGGGGGGATGGATAAAGCATATATTAACCTTGACCATATATAGCAAATTAAAATCATGATTATCTATTAAGGACTTTGGCCTGCGTCAAGTGAACTTTTTATTATTATTGCTATTATTATCAAAACCCCACACATAAGGATTGGTAGGGTTATTAAATCACTTTGGCTGCCTTTCAAAAAGAAAGGAAAAGAAAAAGAATAAAAATAAGATAAAAGTGACTGAGGGATAAGATCGTAACTCCAGTATCACTGTTTTATAATTTCCGAAACTATTATCAATTTACCATAATTTTGTGACGTACTATGACTGTTATTTTTTTTATTTTTAAATCAAGTCATGTTTAGTTTTATTTGATTCAAATAATTTGATTGAATAATTTTTGTATAATAACTTCATACCACATATAATTATCAAATATTTAAGATGGTACTCGTAGTTTTTCATAACGTATTTCTTTACGGTGAGGTGATTAGTATTTTTTTTATAAACAATGTCATTAGTTTATATACAAATATTTTTTTAGTATGGAAAATCTGTGAAGAAAAAAACTAAATTAAAATTCATAACCTAATACTCATACTGTATAAACAAACTAATGCAACTCCAAAGTTAACATTGTCAACAAGCAATAAAGACATTAGTTAAGATTGATCAACATGTAGAACTGAAAAGTTTTTGTGATAGTTTTAACAATCAAGTGAGACATTAATTAAGATTTTTAAATTCACTTGCTTTCGTAGGTTAAACTTATAGAATTAGTTTTATTTATTTCTTTACTTCAAAGTCTAATTAGTTTTGTCATTGAGCAAAGTAAAATAATTGATCTTTGGAGGCTAATGATGAATATCCGTATCTCTCTTGATCTATACCAAGGACGATTTGGTCAACCAAAGATAAGGAAAAGAAGACCAAGCGAATTAGTTGTCTCTCTTTTGAAGCTTTGGTTTCGACTTTCAAATAATCAAAATGGTTGGGAACCTAATACCAATTTTTTTCGGGTTCATATATCCTCATCCATCCTCTCTCAACGTGTTCGTCACCACTCGACACATGTTACCAGGAGAGGGTGGTGAGACTGGATGAACATAACCCTCATCTGGCCTCACCACTCTCCCCTACCGTCACGTGTCGCGTTGTAGGAACCGCAATAAGTCATTGTGGGGTAATAAAATCACATCCGAATTTTTTCCTGGACAGAATATGCATACACAATGAAGGTTACAGAAAAGTGTGATATTTATAGTTATGAGGTAGGTTCTGCTGGGTGCGGGAATATATTCGTGTCAACTCTGCTGACAGCTGGAAGACTTGATAACTGATTTGATCTGACGGATGAAACCACCGTGAGTCACATGATTACCGTGTTATAATTCGCATTGCTCTGCACATATCTGACACCCACAGAACGTCCCTAAATGCGAGAGTTTGTCATAATGGATTGAATCGAATGAGCCAGAGGAGAATTTATCTCGTTATCAGGCGACGGGTTGGGATCTCCTCACCGAACGATGAATCACCGCGCGGTCCACAGCACGACACGTGGCAGCAGGTGGAGGCGGTGAGGCTGGATGAGGGTAACCCTCATCTAGCCTCACCACCCTCCCCTGTTGCCACGTGTCACGCGGTGACACGTGCGGTGAGGGAGTGGGGGTGAGGAGATTTGAACCCTCAGGCCACCACCACCCTAACTCCAAACGACATTGTAGAGAATGTAAATGAGGAGTCCAACGACCTCTAGGGTGACCTCTACGGACTGCCTGAGACTGATGCTAGAGTGGTGCTGAACGCGTTAGACGCGGCTGCGTGCTTGCTGATGCGCCTCAGGCGGAATTCGAGGATTGTTTGATGACGATGTCTAAAAGTTAACGCAGGTGTCCTAAGATGAGCTCAACGAGAACAGAAATTTCATGTGGAACATAAGGATAAAAGCTCGTTTGATTCTGACTTCCAGTACGAATACGAACCGTGAAAGCGTGGTCTAACGATCCTTTAAATCTTCGGAATTTGAAGCTAGAGGTGTCAGAAAAGTGTGAGTACTTAGGTTCAGTAAGGAGTTAAGCAGTGTCCAACACAAGGTGTACTCCTGCAAACCAAGCTTTCGACCTAACAGCAGTGGACTACCACATTGTGCATGTCTTTGGATTCAAACTCTTAAACTCTTAAAGCAAATCACAAACTGAATATCAACTGGCTTATGCCATGAGACCCCTCTACCTGAATGAGCATTCTCCTAAATATGATCGATTTTTCCATGTTGTATCTTCTTTTTGTTAGAGGTTATATCTGTTATTAGTGCTCAGTTCTTCGTTTGATTATTTTACTAATGCAAGGTCTTAAAAATCATCATATATTGATTCAGTCCTAGAACAGTTCATGAGGCGAGTCAATTCTCTAATCCAATATGATGAGGTCAGATTCTCATCAGGTGGATCAGAAATGATTCTTGTGGTATGCTGTTAGTTTAACGTTTGGGTCCGTTTCTAGAACCTGAGAGGGAAAAATAATTCTCTAATGCCCCGGAAAAAACTTTCCGACGCTCAAGTCAGTTATAAGCATATTTGTATATGAGAATACTGGAAACAGGGGGTTAGAGTAACCTGTTTAGAGCTCTTTTTTTTTTGAGAGGGTGACTGTTTTGTGTGAATGAACTCAGACTTAGTTCTGGCCGAGCTTAAGACACTTTGAGGGGAAGTAGAAGTTCAAAATGACTTGAATGGACTTGGTTGGCTTCAGCTGAGAAAGCTCTTATTTATAGCCGTTGAAGGCTGCATGGCCTAGAGCAAGATGGTGATGACATCTGGCTGTCTTGGTGGCAGTTCTGGCTTGTATGGCTGCCACGCGACGACAGGTAGCTGTGGTGCTGGCAGTTCTCCTCTGCATGGTTGACATGTAGAGATAAATAATTGCGCTGTTGACAGCCCCAAGTTGCATAGAGGCCAAGTGTCAAACTGGGAGGCCAAGATTGCTGAGTGGCAGGAGTTTGCCTAAGCACGCTGTGGCCGAGTGGAGGTGCCACTTAAGCAGTTCTGCTGAAGAAATGAAGTCAAGGTAGCCTGCTTGAAGTAAGCCCAGAATTTTCTACCGAGCTGACCTGAACAGGCTAATCTGATTGGGTGAGCTTTCTACACGGATTCTGATCCGGCCAAGACGATGGCCGAGCTGGAAATAACCTTTGTCCCTTGGCCGAGCTGATCTGAGGATGGCGCAAAACTCAACTCCTTGGAAAATTTTGGGTCTGGAGATTCTATCTCAGGACTCTTCGAATAAAGCTAGGCTATCGAGGTTGACTGGTCAGTCTGCTAGGGAGATACATCTTCTGAACAGGCCTGATTGAACATAGCTTGAGTTATCCGAGCTTAACTTTCAGCTGTGGGATCCACTAACATTGGCTGTTATTGACTAACGGGGATCTTTTGTCGTATTCAGCAGCCAGGTTGTGGATTTATCACAATATCTTGTGTTGCATCTTAAGCATATCTTTGCTTTTATTGCTGCATAATGATTTGTATGTGTACTCTATATTTGTCTCTTATATAAAATGTATTGTAAGACTGAGTATATCATATCGAGAAACGATCCGGCTCCTCCTCAGATGCTGCGTAAATATCAGAACCTAATACACCGCGAATACTTTTTAATCCATATTTGTTTCTCCGATGCAAAACCCAAATGATTACGCGAAGATTTATGAGCACTTAATCATCCATTAAGCATTATGGGACGTTATTTTTCACATTCACTTTTGGTCCTCCTCACTAAAGCATTAAAAGGAAAGAATGGAATATGAGCAAACGGAAGGACGTTCTAGCCATATATGATCTGCTTTTCAGCGTGCATGATCCTTGTTTTTGACCAAGTTATTCTTCTTCTGACACCATTTTTGTCTAGCTATACGTAACGGGTTGGGATCTCCTAACCTCCATTTTCCTCACCTCATTTGTAACCGCGCGACACGTGGCAGCAAAGGGGTGGTGAGGCCATATGCGGATGACCCTCATCTAGCCTCACCACCTCTCCTTGTTGCCACGTGTCATGCGGTCACGCGTCATCGTATTTCCTTTAGGGTGAGGGGATCCTATCACATACGTGACTCCCATTGTGCAGAACTTCAAGGCAGTTCAGGATCCTATTTGGGATTTTTTACAATCATCCCAGGGACTATAATATAGCGCGAATATCCCCAGAAAATCAAGAAACATCATGTAATCATAGTGTACATTTTCTGGGGAACTCAAATATGGATATTCCATTTGTAATTGATTATTTGAGTATTTTCATGAAGGTCTTGGATCAACTGGTAAGATTTGTGTTTTGTGACTTTGAGGTCACGGGTCGAGCCTAGAGTAAGGATGCGTACATCAGATCGCAAAACGATCCGGCCCCTTTCCAGACAGAGACTAATACACCGAGAACGCCATTTAGTATTGTCCTTGCTTCGTGCCTAGAAGTACTATCGCCGTATACAAGACGTGCACGAGCATAGGTATCCCGGATAGGTATCATCTCTTGATATACATCCTTATTTTGATTTGTAGAACCACAGAGTAAAGTTGAAGCTGCTGTACTGTTGTGCCTATGCCCTTTACTGCAGCAGTGTTGCTTTTGTTTGTTCTGAACTTGTAAAATAAGGCGTTAAATTTGAGAAAGGTGTTCTTCCTCTTGTTAATAAATGTAGATTTGCAGGAATATTTCCTTACCATATATACTGTAATCACGTAGAGCAAAATCAGCAATTAGATTAATTGTAATTAGTGCAGGATTTTGTATACCAAACATAGACATGTTTGTATTCTTTAAATAGGGAGATGTATAGCACAGAGAAATCAATGAGAAATATTTTTTCACTGCAATATCGTGTCTGAACATGGTATCAGAGAAGGCACGATTCTTGCAAGCATAGGCTCAGAAAAAATTTCCTCATTGCCTTAACCCTTCCCGACCAATATTCCGGCCGAACTTACCTGCCACTATTCAGGCTTAACTTACTTTCTCTTCGGACCAACCAATACCTTTCCCGGCCAGATTGTTCTTATCAGCCATCTGGTCATCTTGCTCAGATACATACAGTATCTTCATTGCAGAATCCATCCCATATCTCCGTTCATTTACCTGAAAAAATATCCCACACAAATATGTCAGAATACCCCACATCATCCGAAACAAACAAATCAGAAACTGTACCCAATCCTGGGGATTTAGCCATTCAAGTGGCTCAAATCCTAAAAGACAGCCTGAATACATCATCACCATCACCCACCTTACCAGAAAATTTAAACATTGCTGTCAAATTGACTGGAAATAATTTTGCTTTATGGTCTCGAATTATATACAGAGTAATACTTGGAAGGGGACGCAGTGCTCATCTCACTGGGATTCCACCACCACCTGCTCCAGCAGATCCGCGGTATCCCAGGTGGGAACAGGACGATAATTCTGTTTTAACCTGGATCTTACAGAATGTAGACCCTAGCATGATTAACAACGTCTCCCGGTATCCAACGGCCAAGGCTTTGTGGGATGGGTTGGCCTTAACCTATGGATCCGGGGGAGATTCACTGCAAGTTTTTGATTTGCACAGGAGGGCAAACCAAATCAGACAGGGAGACAGTTCTCTTGAGGCATGTTGGAACAGCCTCCAAGATTTGTGGGTATCCATAGACACTTTGGACACAAACCCGATGAAATGCACTGAAGACATCGGGCTATATAACCAAAAAATGCAAGAATTCCGTTTGTATCAGTTCTTATCAGCCATTAGTGACAGATACGAAGCAGAAAAAAAGGAGTTACTCAAACGCACCCCCTTACCAAATGTAGAGACTGCATTCTTTGAAATAAAAAGGGCTGAATCAAGATCTGGCCTAATAAAATATGGACCCTCAGAATTTTCTTCATCACAGGGTTTGGGACAGGCACTATCAGCGAAAACACCGGCCAACTGCAACCGTGGTCGAGGACCACAGTCAGATCGAAGCGGCGGAGCAGACAGAGGACCACCACACGGGCAGTCAACTCCACGCTCAGGGAATGCATCATCAAAAGTAGACAAAAGTCATCTGGTCTGCGAAAATTGTGGCAAGAAGGGCCACAATAAGGAAAGCTGCTTTCAGCTCCATGGGTACCCCGATTGGTGGGAAGGTAAGAGGGTTACAAGTGCAGGAGGAAAAGCGGCTGCCACCAGAAGCCTTGAAGGAGAAGGTGGCAGCAGCCACTTGACCAGTGGAACAGACAGAACCAACGAAGGAGACGATAAGGAAGGCGCCGCAGGAGGTAACCGGGGATTAGGTCAAAAACCTAATCCCCAACTCTATTTATTTGACAAATTACACAAAAGGTCCCCCCTGAAATGACAACATGCTCCCTGAAATCTTGTGATAATATTAATTTGGTCCCTGAAATTCATAAAAAATCCCCTTCGGTCCCCCCCTGTTCCAACAATTCCCGAAAACCCCCCAGCACTACTCAATACTCCAGTTACAACCCCTGATATTCCCACACCTTGCAGTTTGCACCCTCCATCACCCACTGCGCACATCTACACCGCCCGTACCCAATCAACCCTAATGCAGTGGATTTTTGATTGTGGTGCGACCGATACCATGACCTTTGACCCAAATGATTTCATTACCCGATCTTCTCCGACTAAGTCTTATATTGAGACTGCTAGTGGAGAAACCATTCCCGTATCCGGCGCTAGTTCAATTGCCATCACTCCCAATATACCCTTAATAACTGTCTTTTCGTTCCATCTCTTTCCACAAAATTGCTCTATATTAGTCAACTTACCAAAGAATTGAATTGCGTTGTTCTTATGTATCGCTCATTTTGCGTGTTGCAGGACATTCATACTCAGGAGATCATTGGATGTGGTACTGAGTATGATGGTCTATACTACGTAGATGCGGTGGTGCAACAGGGTAAGTCTAATCTTGCCACCGGATCGGTTACGCGTCAGTTCTGGTTATGGCACCGTCGATTAGGTCACCCATCATTTAGTTATCTGCAAAAACTTTTTCCCAATTTGTTTTCTGGTACTTTTAATAATTTGTCGTGTGATACTTGCCTTCGGGCCAAACAACCACGAGCGACTTACCGCTCCAATAATACTCGTGCGAGTCATATTTTTTCATTAATCCACTCTGATGTGTGGGGGCCATCTCCCCATCCTACTCCATTGGGCTTTCGATATTTTGTCATTTTCATTGACGATTATTCCCGTATGACTTGGCTTTATATTCTCAAACAAAAATATGATGTTACTACAAAATTTGTTGAGTTCTATCATATGGTCAAAACTCAGTATAACTCAACTATACAAATACTTCGTTCTGATAATGGTGGGGAATACTTCGATGGGGCCCTCAAACAGTTCTTTACTACCCATGGCATTGTTCACCAAACATCTTGTCCTGACACACCTGAACAAAATGGTGTGGCGGAACGCAAAAACAGAACTCTCTTTGAAATGACTCGTGCAATGATGCTCGATTCGTCTGTTCCTCGCGGTTTTTGGCCGGAGGCTGTATCCACGGCTGCCTACCTCAGTAACTGACTCCCTACTACCATCCTCAATCACAAAACACCTTTGGACACCCTGGCCCAAACAGTTTCCATTCCTTCCCTATTAACCCTACCACCTAAAGTGTTTGGGTGTACCGTCTTCATACATGTTCCTAAATCCCAGCGTACAAAACTTGATCCTTGTGCTGAGAAATGTGTCTTTGTCGGTCTCTACTCAAAAGGGGTATCGCTGCTATAACCCTCGAACCCGCCGCATACATATCACCATGAATTGCATCTTCCTAGAAACCGAGTTTTTCTTTGCCACCCAATCTCGGTCTCAGGGGGAGATATCTAATGATGGCGATCCTCTCGATTGGTTGTCTAACTCGAACTGGTCGCCGACTGAACCAACACGGCAAGTAGATGGCTCTGACTGCGCTATAGCTCCCTATGAAAGTATAACCGTCTCTCAAGTACCCGGCCATGACACTTCTCAGATGAATGTTCTACAACAGGTAAATCAAGGTATGCATAATAACTCTGAGAATCCCATTCCTTGTGAAAGTACTGATAGTATTATACCTACTGCCCCCTCTACTGAGACAATCATTGAATATCCTGTGACTAACCCAGAACAACTTGAATCGGACCATATTAATGTTATGACAGGAGAACAGGGGCGTGTGCTGTCACCAAGGCGAAATAGAGGAGTACCACCTGAAAGGTACTCTCCTACAAAAGTGGCTCGAACCTCCAAGTATCCCGTGAGTTCACAAGGCGACAATCTTGGAAACACTGCGAAATCCTTTCTGACCGCAATCTGCTCAGAAGAAATTCCCAGAAATGAAAAGGAGGCTAGTGCACATCCGAAATGGAGAAAGGCAATGATAGAAGAAATGAGTGCCCTCAAGAAAAATGATACGTGGGAAAAATGTGAGTTGCCACTAGGAAAAAGACATGTTGGGTGCAGATGGGTGTATGCAATAAAATACAAAGCTGATGGTAACATTGAACGACATAAAGCAAGACTCGTAGCTAAAGGATTCACACAGACCTACGGAGTTGACTATTCGGAGACATTCTCACCGGTAGCAAGGATTGATACCATTCGAGTATTGTTCTCTGTAGCAGCTACTAAAGACTGGCCACTACACCAGTTTGACGTCAAGAATGCCTTCTTACATGGGACTTTGAAGGAAGAGGTATATATGGAACCACCCCCAGGGTTCTCTGGTGAGTTTGGTCCAGGACAGGTATGCAGACTAAAAAAGGCACTTTATGGCCTCAAGCAATCTCCCCGAGCCTGGTTTGGGAGATTTACCCATGTTATGAGACAAGATGGCTATAAACAAAGCAATGCCGATCACACATTGTTCATCAAAAAACAGGGAAGTTTAGTTACTTGTCTTATTATATATGTTGATGACATGATTATTACTGGAAATGATACTGATGAAATTTCTCGTCTCAGGAAACATTTGTTCGCCCAGTTCGAGATGAAGGATCTTGGTGGTCTCAAGTACTTCTTGGGAATTGAAGTGTTGCGGTCACAAGCAGGCATCTACATATGTCAACGGAAGTACATTTTGGATCTACTAGCAGAAGTTGGCATGCTAGATGCCAAGCCAGCAGATACTCCAATGATTCAGAATCATAAACTGGACTTTGTACAAGGAGCTCCTTCAGCAGATAGAGGACAGTATCAGCGCCTGGTGGGTAAGCTGATATACCTCTCTCACACCAGACCCGACATTGCTTATGCTGTGGGAGTGGTCAGTCAGTTCATGCATAATCTGCAAAAGCATCATTTCGATGCTGTGATTCGAATCGTGAGATACTTGAAGAACACCCCAGGTGTTGGACTGCTATTCAAGAATAATGGCCACCTTAACATTGAGGCCTACACTGATGCAAATTGGGTAGGAAATCAGGTGGACCGACGCTCCACATCAGGATACTTGACTCTAGTCGGAGAAAATGTTGTCACCTGGAGGAGTAAAAAGCAGAAGGTCGTAGCATTGTCCAGTGCAGAGGCAGAGTTTCGAGGTATTGTAAAAGGCATTACTGAAGTTCTTTAGGTTCGAAAACTGCTTAGTGAACTTGGGTTCAAAATGTTTGGTCCAACCGAGTTGAGATGTGATAATAAAGCGTCGATTAGTATTTCAGAAAATCCAGTACAACATGATCGCATCAAACACGTCGAGATTGACAGGCATTTTATAAGAGAAAAACTTGATGACGGTACTATTGTGCTTCCGCATGTGTGCTCTGAAGATCAACTTGCTGATATCCTGACCAAAGCAGTGAATGGACGAATCTTTGAATATGTTTTGCGCAAGTTGAACATCGGCGATCTCACTGTTCAACTTGAGGGGGAGTGTTAATAAATGTAAATTTGCAGGAATATTTCCTTACCATATATACTGTAATCACGTAGAGCAAAATCAGCAATTAGATTAATTGTAATTAGTGCAGGATTTTGTATACCAAACATAGACAGGTTTGTATTCTTTAAATAGGGATATGTATAGCACAGAGAAATCAATGAGAAATATTTTTTTCACTGCAATATCGTGTCTGAACACCTCTCCCTTCTACGGCTGCTTTTGTTCTTGGAGGGGTCATCCAGGGGTGCATTTTGTAGATTTTGTTTAACATTTTGAAGGTTGATTGGTAGAAAAGTAGAAGAAGAAATTGTGAAACTTGTGATTCTTGTGCTTTGGCTTGCAGCAACAACAACAATACATACCATATATATCCCAACATCATCAAAATTTATCGTTAGAATCTGGAGAGGCGAGAGGTAGACAAACAATACCTCCATCTCAAAGGGTATAGAGTTTGATTCTAGTGAGACTCATGTCCCTATATGTACCTACATAAATGACACGATAATAGTGATACGGTGTGCTAGTATGTTAGTGAAGGAATTTAGTAAATACAAATAAAAATCTTCGAGATTAAAATAAGCATAACCCTATATATGCACAAATAATGAAAGACAAAGAAAAAAACAAAAAAAGTGCAAAGTCAACCTAAAGTGTATAGAGTATCTAAGCCCCTAAATATACTCTAACGTACTTCTATATCCTGTATAAACCTCTTTAGCCTTAATCCTATGTCTCCATAAATTCCGATCATAGATCATGTCCTCATAAAGGTGTAACTCTATTGGGTCATGTCTAATCCGCTCACCTCAAATCAGTTTGGACCTGCCTTTACTCATCTTTTCCTCTACCATGAATCTTTCAACTGCTCTAAAATTGTGAAACTTGTGATTCTTGTGCTTTGGCTTGGTAAGGTGAAAATAGTTGGACTGTTTGCTTTTAGGTTTTGCACGTTTTAGTACATTTTGACAACGCCAAGTGGGAATAATTAGTTGTGAAACTCCTTTTATTTTTTATTATATATTTATTTACTTTTTATTTTTTGGGTAAGCATCCAAAAGAGAGTGCACAAGCGTTTGAGGTAGGGAATGTATGTTTAGAACAAGTGTGAGTGTATGACCAAATCGACGTAGTAAGTGATTAATAGTCAAGATTATGAATGTAAAAACTTTAGTTAAAAACATTTATATTTATGCCTCACTGTTCTTAAGAAGGTATATTTTTTTTTTTTTTTTTGGGGGGGGGGAGGGTGTTTCCAAAACGACCAGGACTATTTGGTCTTTATGATTTAATTATATAAGAAAAAATTGCCATATAGATTAGGTGCTCTACTATTACCAACTAATTTGAATTTTAGATGAATTTTAGATTATTATGGGTCATTGAAAAAGAACTTCTGTGTGTTTTTAACACATAAGTATGGTTATATACCTTCCATCTCTCCATACTCTGTCATATAGAGGAGCATCTAAGATGAATTTTTAGATTAGGGGTGAGTTTTCGTTTCCCAAATCCACCATTGTTTTCTAAAATTTTTACACGCTCCATATTCAAATAATACGTGTTTCATGCACGTTGCATTTGTCATTATCTCTACTAATTAGGTTATATTATTGTCACTAATTGACACTCAACTACTGAAATACTGCAAGAGGCTGTCAATCTCACTTCATTTATAAGCGTATTTTTTCACGTTGAGCTAATTTAAATAGTTCAGTTATCTTTTCAACAGTTAAATCACATGAATTTCTATGATTTCACTAATAAACGCAAACTAAACCGTATAACTGACGGACGGAATGAAATAAATTCTCTGTTAGAAAATTACTTAAAAGTACTTTAAATCTTTTGATCCAACCTTGTATAATGTTATGTAACCTATTGATAGGAGATTAGATGAAGTTTGGAGTGTTTTATGAACAATGGAAAAAAATGGGGGCGTTCCAAACACTTTATGCGCCTAATGTAGGCATTCGAAGTGTTCTGGAACACTTCTAGAACACTTGAAGCGCCTCATGTAGACGTTCGAAGTGTTCGGGAACACTTCCAGAACACTTTGAACGCCTTGTATAGGCGTTCGATGTCACATGAAGCGCCTGATGTCGTTTTGTACAGGCGTTCGATGTCACATGAAGCGCATCATGTCATTTTGTACAGTCGTTCGATGTCATTTTGTACAGTCGTTCGAAGTGACATAAGGCGCCTAAAGTGTCCGTCTGTTAATAAAAGATGCAACTCTTGCACCATATGACATCTTCTTTCAATTAGAATGATAACCAACGATTACCAACCAACTTGGAGGTTAAATTCTCTGCAGAAAGGTGTCTTTAAGGTGTTGATTAACCACTTGAAGCCTATATAAAGAAGGCTTTGACATGTTAAAGATAGAGATGGAAAAACACTTTGAAAGTGATGAAACCTTGGAGAATTTCTACAGAAAATTTATCATGTCTCCTTCTTCTCTTCTTTCATCTAACAACAATCACTTCTAAGAGCAAGTTCAAACTTTCTCTTGGAGAGCAACCAAAAGGAAGTAAGCCGTTATATGCTGGGAAGCATTTGTCTGAAGTTTACCTTGCTCAATGGTGAAGGCAAAATTGCTTTAAGTTCAGAGACATCTCGAGTCTCGTCTCGGCTTTATTCTTCTATTTGTCCTTCTGTCAAGCGTCATAATATTGTTGATTTCTTCATTTCAACATCTTTGATTATCACAGAGTTGTTGGTTGCTTATGTTTATTGTCACTAAAGTCTATTGAATTCTTCAAATACCAGACCCCCTTTGTATGATGTTTTTAGTCATTTTATTGAACATCAAATTCATGTCATAAAGTGATTCCATTTGAATATCTCTTGTTCATGTTTGGTACCGTATCGAACCAAATTTTCCAACATTATCTACTTTTAGCCTCATATCTCTTGCAACTGAAATAGGGGCTTTATTTATATTGTGAATTTCCAATTCTGATAGAGTCAAACACACACACTTCTTTAATTTTAGAATTTAGAATATGATGCAATAAATTAATATGTCTCACTAAATTTGTTACGCTTCTTATATTGTGGAGTAGCATTTGATCGACACAGTTTGATGCATTTTCCATTATGGTCATTGGAAAAGAACTGCTACGTATTTTTAACACATGAATATGATTGCGTATATTGTCATAGTCAGAAGCCTATAACGCAATAATGTAATGTTGTTGTTATATCGAGATATATCTTGTGAGACTGTAAGAGAAATGCAGCTTTAATATGATTGCTCTACATTTGCAAATCCAAAACAAAGAGAATTTTACTGAAACAACACATCTGAATGAAGTACACTCATCAACTGAAAAACAGAACAGAACTACATCAACTTTTAAGTTAAAAAGAAAAAGCGAAAATGACAACTTTAACCTTAAAAGCACCAAACAAGTACACAGACTACAAACAAAACCATGCAACAACCTTAGACCTATACGAAACACAACATGCAAACATCACAACATAAAAATCCATCTAGGGCAACACTTTCCCCCCACCAACTCCACCACCAACTCCACCAGCAGCACCACCAGCAGCCCCGCCTACACCTCCAGCACCTCCAAGTCCACCAAGTCCACCGGCACCTCCGGCCCCACCAAGACCTCCAAGTCCACCAAGCCCACTGGCTCCTCCAAGCCCACCAACAGGCAAAACCCCAGCTGCATATCCCACACCAGCCCATCCTCCAACTCCACCATAAGTAATAAAGTTCTTCTTATCCTTAACACCGGCCCCGGCCGGCCCCGGCCCATCTGCCTTCGCCGTCACAGTTGCGGTTGCTACATGCACCGTGTTTTCGCCTACCGGAATGTTCCTTCCCGCCTCCACATGGGCTGCTACAACTGCAAGTAGACACAATAAAAACCACCTAGCCATTTTCTCTCTCTTTTTTCTTTCTATATGAAAATTACAGGAATGAGGGGAATGGGATGGTTTTGGAGGTGGAGAAGAGGTGAGATTTATAGGGTGAACTTTAAGAGGATGTGTGAAGGACAGGTAGTGTAGAATAAATGATTGCATTAAACTCTCTTCTGAAACATCTCGAGAATAGCACTTGGTTTTTCTGCAACGATAAGAGTTTGGTGAATCAAAAGTAGAGAACATTAATGTTTCATTGCATGCTAATTGGAGCTGTTTGATCCTGGTAAATTCGTGATTTTTATCCAACTTTACTGAGCTATTCACATACTACTATATATTTGGTCGAATATTATACAGTTGTTATAGATTGAGTTGTGTAATGATAATCGATTTTATAAGATATCCGCCCTATTTTTAGAAATAAGTCCAGTCGAGGTGTGCTGAGCTGAACTGATGTTGGTTGACCTGGACAAAATGATTGGTGGAAGAAAATGACCAAATGAGTAAACCTAGCTGACCTAGATAAGAAAGCTGGACTGAGGAGGTAAATATGCCGGACTGAACTTAAGAAGAAAGACGAGTTGAGGTGAAGAAGAGCTGAAAAGATGTAAAGCAGAACTAAAGTAAAGAAGTGCTGAGCCGAGATGACGAGGTGAAGCAAAAGCAAGACAACAACGCTAAGGCCGAGCTATCATACTTAGTCTTGTAAATATTGTAACTAGAACTGTACATAAGTCAGAGATGATCACGTAACTAGTCGTTACCTTATAGACGTTAGAAGACACAGTAGCTGAACAGTAGCCACTATACAAGTGGTAAAATAAAGTTTTAAGAGTAGAAATATCTCTATAAAGAAAAAAAACTTATAAATTTAAACTTAACGAAATTCTTCAATCTCGACAATGTGACTCGTATGTATAAGTCATAGAAAGCCGATGGCTTTAGTCATTAGAAGAACAGAGATCAAAATAATCTACCACGATAGATACATCCTTCACGTATTGCCTACAACAAGCAAAAGCTATACTATGATAAATAAAAACTCAATAGAATAAAATAATAACCTTGGGATTTTCTGTTTAATTTTACTGTCCAATTTCATCGTGTAAAGGCTTTTTAACCAATAATAGTTCAGAATTTCAATATGTGAAGGTCAGTTCTCCTCTTCTAATAACATATACCTTCGCTATACTGTGTTTTATGATAAACAGTAAAATTAAACGATCGATTTAGATACAAAATTTGGATTAACTTCGATTTGAAAGGAAATGCTTAGCATAATATAGATCTGACTATTTGTTGAGGTTTCTGAAATGGATTCAACACACTTGTCTTAACATGACTTAGAATTTTATATATATAAGACTAACGAGATTTAATCTTGTCTTTAATGTGATACAAATTTGTATTACCCGAATATCAATACATCAAAAGGATGTATCCTATACAATAGCTCTACTTGTAGAACGGCCTGCCGATCTACATGCACAATTTAGTAATGTAAACTATGTTAAACTATAGAAGCATCGCCTATGTCTAAAATATGAGGGAAGACCTTATACATTACTATGTACACATGAGTGCGTATTCTAAATACTGCATCTCTAGATACAAAAACTATGTCTTCAAAAATGTATCTATTCCGCGTCTGCCACATGTGATATACCATAGCTGCCAAGGCAATTTTTGCTGCCTTGGCTTTGAGTGCCTTCCTTTTTAGTTTGCGTGAGGTCTAGGTCAGCAATCTGCAGACTGTATTAAGTCCTCGTGGAAGTCCAAACCAGGCCGAGATAGAATTCTAAACCTGCATGGTGGTCGAGCAGAAGAAAGGGAAGTAATGTCTCTGGTCCCACATAGCAGAATTGACATGCAGTATCATTCAAGTAAATAATCATATCTTTGATGGATAGCTTGTTCAACGCAACCGTTTGAGAATCACAGCTGAATGTAACAGTGTATTAAGTCCTCGCTCTTACATGCCAACGGGGTTGGGATGTCTTCACTCTCACTTTCCTCACTCCTTTTGTGACCACACGACACATATCAGCAAAGGAGGACACGACACATAGCAGCAAAGGAGGGTGGTGAGGCTAGATGAGGATCACCTGCATCTAGTCTCACCACCCCCTTGCTGCCACGTGTCGTGCAGTCACGCGTCACCGCACCTTCTTGCGGTGAGGGGATCCTATCCCATGCCAACGTGCCTGTTGTTGAATGCAATCGCGGTAATGAGGCGATGATAACTCCACTTAGTTAAGCGGTGTACTTGGGAAGTGTGCCTTAGCATCTAATCCTTGGAAATTTTGTCAGACTCTAGCTACCCCTATATATAATCAGCTTCAATTTTGACTTAAAAGAATCAAGACATAGCATTTGCTAATCCTTGGAAATCGCAAATACTTAACTATCCCAACCAGGAAATTGATTAAAGTGTAAGAACGAACGAACAAAAGCACCCCCATCTGTCGTTTCTTATGGCACCGCCCACCGTCACCACTGCCAATTCATATATTGATGACTCCAAGAATCCAACAGCTGCATGTCTGAAACGTAAGGATTCATTTATCCGTTGACTAGTTTATTTGAGTTCTTAGACTCTTAGATCACATATAGAACTATAAAATTTAATAATCTCAAAGGTGCCTAAACTATATAGTCAACTTACTGGACTAAAATCGCATGTATATATCTATATGTGTCCTTTGGTTTTCGTCACTAATCACGCTGGAAAATTTCGTCTAATAACATGTACGTTTTTCCCTTATTTATTTTTTATTTTCACAAAACCAGTTATAAAACATACTTATATAATGAACTAGACGTTTGCAGAAAAAATCAATCATTAGGTAAATCACCTATGCTATATCCAAAGTTATTTGTTGACCTTACTGTGAGAAAGTATGGCATGATACTGATGAATCACCTCATCAACATGTTAGATGCTTTTGTGTTCAATACCACGTTCAATGATCTACTTCGTAAAAATGTCTTTTAAAAGACAAAAAGAAAGATAAATAGGTACTATCACTTGACTTAGTGACACTAATTTTGATGACAATTCAAGAATGTAGAGGCAATGATTTGATGCCAACCGTGAGGAAAAAAATAATAGTCCATCTCCTTTAATTTTGACTAATTCTCCATTGACTAGCATTAGAAGTCGTTTAAGTCAAGAATAATCGTGTCGTTCACCCCATAATCAAACATCCATTCCTTGGACTTACTTATGGGTGGGTATTAAATAGGCTCGGTTTAGTTTTTTGAAAGTTCAAGTGCACATTCGCCTAATTTATAGATTCTGGAGTCAAAATAGAAGGGTCCATGTAATCTGGGGTCTCATGTATAAAATTCGTAAACTTATGAGTCCAATTTGTAAATTCCAAAAAATTTGAGGGCACTAGTTTTTACAATTAAAGGGCGGGAATTAAGAGCCCCCCCCCCCCCCCTCCCCAAACACCCTTTTACCTCGTTTCGTTTCATCCCTCCCTCCTTCTCCGTGTGCGCCGCCCTCATCAAATGTGGTTTCATTTTTTCTTTCGGCCTGGTCATCAGCCAAGCCACCACTGCTCTGCCTTCCTTCACAGCCACCACCTTTAGTGGCATCCGAGATTCCGGTGGTGCCATATCTTCCCCCCTTCTTATCGTTGTCTTTCCACTAATCGGGATAGCCAACTAGTTTAAAGCAATTCTTCCAAGTGTGTTTGTGCATTCGAAAATGAGTGTAATACAATTTGTCCTCGTCTTTGTCATTCTGTGTTGATGATTTCTACGGTTTTCCGGTGGA
Source organism: Eustoma russellianum (assembly GCA_036186865.1). Lineage (NCBI taxonomy): Eukaryota > Viridiplantae > Streptophyta > Magnoliopsida > Gentianales > Gentianaceae > Eustoma > Eustoma russellianum. Next base: position 7,114,302 of record AP025050.1, read on the forward strand.
ATCTGAGTGGGGCTGTTTTTTAATGCTAAAATCCATCTGCAATCCGACTCCGATGCCCCCAATGATGAGATGGCCTCGTGGTGGGTGGTTGCTAGATTCAGAATCTGAAGCCTAGCAGCCTCTCTTCGCACCATGGGATAGGTCGATTCTACTGGGGAGGGGAACTTGTGTCAGCATATCCCTTCGAACCCCACCCCCCGTCCCCCATATATGTCATTGATTGATGTTAAGAACTGATACAATCTTTATTCGGATATGATTCTGTTAAAAATAATTGTATCCTCTGCATCCCTCATCAGGTTGGGTTCGTCTGTCGATGACCATTCCAAACACTCTATAGCCGATTCCATAAACTCTCCAGAGTTTCCCCTCTTTGTCTGATTGTGCATGCCTTCATGTGCAACTCATATGCTTGGAATGAATATGTCGCTTCTTTATGCCAGGGCCAGCCCAATCCACAAAGCTTGGTTGTAGGGTATTGAGCAACACTGTTGATTAGTGATGGCTCAATGTTTTATACGATCCAGGTAAATACCCCTGACCTAATTGATCTCATCTTGTGTAAGATAGGTCTGCGACTGCGGGTGGTTCATCTACGAGGTGGTGTGTCTTTCCTCGTCCTTCTATTGCCTTCTTCATAAGGCATGCCTATACAAGACAGTTGACGTTATGGAGCTTGAAGCCAATCGAAAGTTTGGTATTGATCTCGGTGGCTGGTTGATTCCCTAGTCTATTTTATAGCAGATTGGCTATTTGTTAAGCTCGTCGATTAAAATTTATGTATTTGGTTTTAGGTTGTTGGAATCTCCTTTAGACATTGTGTTTGTGGTTTATTGGATCGTTTGTGGATATGTTTATGTGTGAATAGGGGTGCAAATGAACCGAGTGTGAACGAATAATTTAAAAATTAGGTTCGATTCAAACATGTTTAATGAGATTCGAATTCGAGTTCGAATTCGTGACAAACCTAAAATTAAGCTTGTATTCGAATTCTATAGATTTTAGGAAAAGTTTGATTTGGTTTGAAAGCTTGATTAAGATCCATGAGCGTTATTTGATTTGCAAACTCAGATTGGTTCATGAGCTCGAGTTTGATTTGCCGACTCAAAATCAATTATCTCATGTAAATTATGGGCATGCGAATCGAGTCTACAAATCGAGCCTAATTCTGAATTTGGCTAAGAGCGGTTTAGGAACAGTGGTTTGATTTTGCTCGATTGCCGAGGAGGGTTAACGAACAATTATGAATATTTTCTGAACCCGTTATTGTACCATGTTATCTGGGAATGAAAAATGATTTTTCATCGATTACAAACATATACACTAGGCGTACAATTGTTATCTCTATTTTTAACATATAATCAATATAATAAAATACAATAAGTGTGTAAATATTCTCCTTCCGTGATTGTATAATTTGATTTTGATTTTCTTTCATTTGATCATATTTGTCAACAAGAAGTACCTCTTTTCGTTCTTATAATCCTATTGTGTGATAACTGCTCTCAGTAAAACTGTAGCACTTTCAAAAGTAACATTTGCCACGCAAAAAAAAAAAAATGAAAAAGAAAAAGACACACTCTCACAAGTGATATATGTGCAAGGGAAGAATAGCTGCCACTATAAAATAAAGTTACATTCCATAATTGCAAGTCTCCAAAGAAGTCAACTTTATCATGCAATCCGCACAGTCCGCAACTAACTTTTGGCATCTTTCTGAATTCTACCAACAAGGTTTAGCATATTCCATCATCAATCACAAAATCCATCATGTACTCTACTCTTTTTACTCAACTGCTTTTCAGTTCAGCATTCCAATCTCCCCACCAAACTTATCTAAAAAAGAAAACAAAAAGATTCATTACCATGTTGCAATGATTTGATTTAGGCAAGCAAGTAGTGAACAAATACATGGAGGGGTGCAAGAAAGTTGCAGTTTTTATCATTGTTGCACAGTGGATTTTAGGTGGTGGGAAAGGCATACCAAGTACATTGGATGGCCCTTTTGAGCCTGTAACTCATACCTTTGATCCATCTCTGCGTTTAGGAAGTGATGACTTGCCTATGGATCATCCAAGGCTTCAAAGAAATGTCACTGCCATGTTTCCTGAACAGATTGCTCTTGCTTTGTCCTCCACGGATTCCATGTGGGTTTCTTGGATTACTGGTGTGTATAAATATAACTTTTGCAATCCTATATGTCTTCACCAGTCTTTCTAAGTAGCAGCACTAAATGTCAAATAACATTCATTTTGTACTTTTACTACAAGTGTGTTACATCCTACTTGGTTTCTTTTTTTAAATATATACATTAATTTATTGATTAAATTATCAATATGAATTTAACATAACTTTGACGTCTGGTGTGCTCGAACCCGAAACCTTTGATTCAGACATCAGCATTGACCGTTGTCTAAAGTCCCATCAAGATTTCCTTGTTTGAATGCGGTGCTACTGTGATATTTGAGTGGTTTTCTTGCAATGAATTGCAGGGGATGCGCAAATTGGTTTGAATGTGACAGCTCTTGATCCATCTACAGTGGGAAGTGAAGTTTGGTATGGGAAGAAAAGTGGGAAATATTCCATGAAGAAAAATGGGGAGGCAGTTGTCTATAGTCAGCTCTATCCTTTTAAAGGGCTCTGGAATTACACCTCTGGCATCATTCATCATGTGAGACTCGATGGTAAATTTCGCAATCACACTTCTTAATCATCCAACAATTTTTCCTAGATGTTTTTCATTACTGATTTCCCCCTCCCACATTCAATCAATCAATCATACCCAGTATATCCTAACGGCTGCAAAAGCTATCATTAGGATTTGTGAGAGCCAAACAAACAATACCTCTATCCTAAAGTATAGAGAGCTTGTTTCCAATAAGACTTTCGGCTCTGCATAAACATTATAATTTCTTTATTTTGCACGGTTTAAGTAAGCATGCACTATTATTGTTGTAGGTCTTGAACCTGAAACTAAATACTACTATAAGTGTGGAGATAGTTCTTTGGGAGCCATGAGTGAGGAGCTAGTGTTTGAGACCTTGCCTGCGCCTAGTCCTACAAACTATCCTTGTCGAATAGCCATTGTAGGAGATTTGGGCCTGACAAGCAATTCGAGCACCACAATTGATCATCTAATGAAGAATGATCCATCAATGGTTTTGATGGTGGGAGATTTGGCTTATGCAAACCAGTACCTCACCACGGGGGGTAAAGGAGCTTCATGCTATTCTTGCGCCTTTCCAGACGCGCCCATAAGGGAAACATTTCAGCCACGTTGGGATGGTTGGGGAAGGTAATCATGATATATGATCACCTATTTGTTATTGGTTAGTAGTGTAACGCGTCATCCTTCTGTTCAATTGCTAAATTATTAGCAGAACCTGATTCTTTCTTGCCTTCAAGATGCCTTGAAAAATTATCTACTGAAGGATTAACAGGAATTTGATATTCTCTAGTTTTGACAGCCGCATTGTTTAGATGAATAACTTTCAGCATAAAGTAAAGATGATTAATTTCTACAATACACATGGTAAGCAAGTTAGATTATTAGAATATTTAAGTGAAGACAGAGGCCCTTTGTTAACTTCAACATTATCTTAGTCCTGTCATACTTAGCAGAGACAAATGTAGAGAAGACAGGAACTTGATTACCAAAAACATCCAGCATATGGTTAAACTTAGTGTTTATATTGATGAATCGCGGTCACGATAGCACAAAAAAGTCTCCTTCTTGAATCATCAAATGAAAAGTGTCTTAGAGTTTTAATGTAGCTACATAGTGAAACTTTTATACAGAAAAGGTCTACTTATTTTGTTTAGATGGCCAGGTTTATGGGTCCCCTGACCTCTAGTGTTCCAATGATGGTAATTGAAGGGAACCATGAGATTGAGCCTCAAGCTGATGAGGTGACCTTCAAGTCATATCTCACAAGATTTTCCGTTCCTTCTAAAGAATCAGGCTCCAATAGCAACTTCTACTACTCTTTTGATGCTGGAGGAGTCCATTTCATCCTGTTAGGCGCGTATATTGACTACAACAGAACAGGTTGCTACTCAAACAAAAAATATTCTGCTAGACTCTGTCCTTAACATTTTCAAACTTGCCTTCACAATACTTTGAAATTCCAGTATGAAATGTTTTCTTGTTAAACATTGTGAAGGTGCTCAGTATATTTGGCTTCAGGAAGATCTGGACAGGATAAATCGCAGCATTACCCCTTGGATTATTGCAGCATGGCATCCTCCATGGTATAACAGCTACTCGTCGCACTATCAGGAATTTGAATGCATGAGGCTGGAAATGGAAGAGCTTCTGTATCAATATGGTGTTGACATAGTCTTTTCTGGTCATGTAAGATATGTATATTCTGACTTTGTTCTTCAGTTAGATTCAATTGTTGAGAAAGTACAACAATTGCAAATTTCAGGTGCATGCGTATGAGCGAATGAATCGGGTCTACAACTATACATTGGATCCCTGTGGGCCAGTGTATATCACAGTAGGTGATGGTGGTAACATTGAGAAAGTTGATGTTGATCATGCAGATGATCCTGGAAAATGTCCTTTGGCTGGGGATAATATTCCAGAATTCGGAGGCGTATGTCGTTTTAATTTCTCATCTGGGCCTGCAAAAGGCAGTTTTTGCTGGGAGAGACAGCCTGAATGGAGTGCATATAGAGAGAGTAGTTTTGGCCATGGAATCATTGAGGTATGCAAAAAAGAAAAGTGTCTCTCAACACTAAGACTATTGTTATTTGGTACATCATTTTTATTTACTAAGTTCTTGTTTTATAAATTCTGAAAGGGCGTTCCGGTGCAAGGCTCCAGTGTTTCGCAGGGTCCTGAAAGGACCTGGATCGCTTCGCGATTTGATGTACGCAGACTTACCTTACACTTTGTGCAAGAGACTGTTTCTGCAGCTCGAACCCGTAACTTCAAAGTCACATGTCAGTAACCTTACCGGTTGCTCCAAGGTTCCCTTCTTGTTTTATAAATTATGATTATACTAATTTCCCTGGATTGTCTCAGGTTATGAATTCTACGCACGCGTTGTGGACTTGGCACAGAAATGAGGCTATTTATGGAGAGAATAGCCCTGGTGATCAAATCTACATTGTAAAGCCACCGAATTGCTCTTATACTTTTGGTTTTGAATCTGTATGATCATATCTGCAAAATCATACTGTGTGTTTCATCTCTTAATGATTTTCTTGAGCTTCATCGTCCATTTGTTTAGCAAAAAAGGAAAAAGAAAAAGATCTTCACACCATGATGTGGAAGTTCACTCTATATTGTCTAGCATCCTTGTGCAATGATTCTTTTTTGAAAGTTGTCTTGACATGTGAGTTTATTGTTTGATGAATCTTCAATGAGAAGTTTTCACTAAAAGATGATGAATATCTGTGTTACATTGGAGGAATTAATTAGGCTTATTGACTAGAGATCATAGTCCATTTCTTTTAATTTTGGATGAGTTTTCAAAGTGCATTGGGGTCACACATGAGTGCTTTGATTGATTGCAACAGTCCCTTTAGGCCGCCTCCTCAAATGATTTTGTGATGATTGATGAATAATTTCTAGTCATTTTAGTAATCTTTCTCAATCAACAAGACAAACACATATAAGCCAATAAGGCTTGGTCTAATGATCAAAATTGAGGCACCTAAAGCTAAGGTCTTAAGTTCAATTTCATGTAAATGCAGGCATTCTTTACTTTACAACAAGAACAACAACCATACCAACTATATTCCAACAACATCAAAAGCTATTGCTAGGGTCTAGGGAGGGTGAGAAGCTCCATACCAACAGACAGAGAGTTTGCTTCCAATGAGACCCCAGCTCAAAGAGCGTTTCTAGTGCACTAGGCTATCGTGTTTACGCAGGGTCCGGAGAGAAGGCGGATCGTTTCGCAATCTGATGTATGCAGCCTTACTCTATACTTTTTGCGCAATAAGCCTCGTGACCTCAAGATCACAAAGGAGCAACATTACCAGTTGCTTTAAGATCCGCCTCTGCATTCGCTTTCACTGTTGTAATATTTTTTTTTTTTACTTTATTAGTGGTATATATAGAGAAAAGTTAAACACACCAAAAGCGAAAATGTCATGTTATGGTAGTGATTATACTTAAAGGCATATATCTACATGAAACCGATAAAGTAATTTCAAAGTATCTTCGTTTGATCGTTATTTTTGCTATTGTTGGGTGAATTTATTATACGTTATTTATGTATCTTGACAGTGTTATCATATTCATGTCACAACCCATCAAAAATGATTTCACTAAATTAATTTTAACAAATTCTTGTGAAATACTTATATAGGTCTAACATTTTTTCTCCTGACCTAATAATTCGAGTTCAAGTAATACTCATGTGAGAAGGGAAAAAAAAATTACATATTCACTGCAATCTTTACTCCATTTTCTTACATCATATAATAATCAACCAAGAGTCCCAGGATATATCCCAGTGGTTCCAGTTTGGGGGTTTCGAAGAACGTCAGGGATTCTAACCTTGACGAAGACAAAAATGTTTGAACTCCCTCCAGGCTAGCTGCATAGGGAGCACTATTGGACCGTGGAATGATCGATGAGCTTAGAGGACAGCCCGTCGGTTGTTCATTCGGTGCCAATGGGCTCCTTATTTACAAACTTCTACTAGTAGACTCTGAAAACATGATTTACATCTCTAGACACCCTGTGGAACCGAAGATAACAGGAACCTTATTGGTTGTGTTCAAACTAATAATCAACCAAGAGTCGAGTTTGAGTCTCCCAACAAAATGCCACGTAAGAAATAAGCCGCAAGACATTCGAATGTAGCAGTTACAGTTAAAACGAGTCCCCCATACATCGGATATTGCCGCGTTATTCTAATACAGATTGGCGTGACCACCACCATCTCTTCTTCTTTACCTCTTTATAATCTCCGAAACCTATGCATTCCCTTTCTTCTCTTCCCTTCCTCCTCCTCTCTCCCCCTCTCCTCAACGAAACCCAATTTGTCCCCAACAAATGGCTCCCCTTTTTGGAACCCTTTAATCCCGTTTTGTTTAAACCAAACTGGGTTAAAGAGTTTATCAAAAGCAGGTGCATTTTGTTGGAATTTCGTCCTCTCAACAATATAAAGGTACCGCCTTTATTTTTATTTTTTGACCAGATTTTTCTCTTCTTGCTGCTTGACTTTGGGCAGCATTTATTGATTTGGCCTTTTTTTTTTGAATTATGAGGTCAAATTAATGGGAGTAAAGAAAGGAGTTGTTATATTATATCTATGTATTGGATTTTGCTGCTTGAATTTGTACAGGATTTAATTATTTGAACTGCAATATTGTTTCTGTTACGAGGTTAAATTAATGGGAGTAACGAAAGCAGTATATAATTGGGGGTATTTCTGCTTAAATTTTGATTATCATTGGTTTATTTGATCTGACATTTTGTTGCTGAATTATGAGGTCAAATTAGTGGGAGTAAAGAATGGGGTTGCTTTATGTATTGGTCTGTTGTATTATCTATCATTACTGGTGGTTGTAGCCAGGAAAATATTGCCTAGGTCTCTAGCTTCAGCTATATTTCCATTTTGTTAATCAACCAAGGGTAGCTCAGTTGGTTAGGGAAGAAATCTATAATGTTCCTTCATTGAATAAAAGTTAGTTTTTGAAACCGTGTGTTTGTCTATCTTTTCTTGTTAATTGTTGATTTGGTGTATACCACATAAGCCATGTCTAACCATGTATTTTTTGAAATTTATGTGCAATGTTGTAAATGTTGATATATAATCAATAAATGAAAAAAAAAAGGAGCATTAGGATTTTACATTTATCCATTTTTTTCTTTTTTTTTCATCTTGTTTCTTAGCTTATAGCTCAATTTCTTCATGTTTATAGGGTGGTTTAAGAAGTGTATGGCAGGATTTGGAGGAAGATCTGAACTTTGTCTAGGGGGAAGTTTGAGTGAATGGAAACTCTGGTTTACGCCCAATATATTGGTTTTGTACTGATTCAAGCTCTGGTAAAAAGAATTTGTGATGGGAGGTTTATAGAATGAGAAATCAACTATTGTAGGGTAAGATTCTTCATATGGATATTGCATGAGGTCTGGTACATCCTCTAGTTCAATGTCATGAAGTTCTGATTCCAAGATTGTAGCAAAGCAAGATCCATAATACATTTTAGATCATCTTTGGTGCATGGTTTCTGATTATGAGGCGTGAAAGTCCCGGTTTTTCAGGCCAGAAAGGTGGTAATACTTGGGAAGATGTTTATCCAGATGGTGAATTAAATGGAAATAAGTGGATATCTTTAGAGACAGGTGAGGAATTTTCAGAAAAGTTTATTAGGGAGGGTGTTTCACCAAGAAGAATAAAAGGCAAAGTTGTTTCTGGACAAACAGATCAGATCAAGGATGCACCCTCACATAATGCTTCTATACATGATATAAACCATCAGCAGGAAAAGGATGTTGGTCTTGATGTCCTTCAGAAGACCAAACATGTTTATGAGGATCACAGAAGCGACGGGGGAATCAAGAGCGAAGAATCTGAGCATGGCAGAGAGTTCTCCGATAAGGTAGAGGATGAGTTTTTGTTTGATGCTGCATTGACCAAATGTGGACAACAAAACGTGCAAGTTATCGATAGATGTCATAGTGATATAACTGCACAAAATTTTGCTGTTCTGTCATTTTCTGCATTTGGCTCCCCTTATTCGCCCCAACTGTCTGATTATGGACCAGGATTTTCAGATAGTCCCTTCTCAGGAAAAATGAAGCTTCTTTGCAGCTTTGGTGGAAGGATATTACCGAGGCCAAACGATGGCAAGCTTAGATACGTTGGAGGGGAAACAAAGATTATATCTGTTGGCAACAATCTAACTTACAATGAGCTTGTCCAGAAAACTACAGCCATATGTAATCAACCCCACTCCATCAAATACCAGCTCCCCGGTGAGGACCTTGATTCGCTTATATCCGTGTCTTCTGATGAGGATCTCTATCATATGACTGAAGAATACTATGATCTTGAAGGTACTTCTAAGAGGTTACGGATTTTTCTGGTTCCGTCAAGTGATTTAGAAAGTCCATGTTCTTCAGAAGCAAGGGCTGGACTGCAGTTTGATAGTGACTACCATTATGTTGCTGCTGTTAATGGCATGCTCGACCAAAGTGCCCGCGGGAGCTCGAGCAGGGAAAGCCTTACTAGTCCTGTAGGGAGCAATGTGAATAATAATAATATTAACATTCCAGGAGATTACCCAAAATTAAGGATTCAAAATACAACAATGCAGTTTATTGATAACTTCGAGGATTCTTCGGCGTTATATTTTGCTTCTCCAACTATATCTCCAACTAAATCTAAAGACCAGGAACCTAAACGTCCTCAAATAAAGCCCTACGAGGACATGTCACATGTTAGTGGATACAAATTGAACAACCCAACTGGGGTAGACCAGCTTGCATTTGTCAACTCCTACCTTTCAGATGCCAGCGAGTATCCTAATTCCCCCCTTCAGGCGGTCTACATGAAGACTCACCATCATCTGAACAGGCATTGCCAAGAGTCTGACAGCATGTGGGCTCATAGCCGTAGATCCAATGACGAATTTGTGAATTCTGCATGTTATGAAAAGGTTGAAGGGGACACAAGAGGGTTATTACCAAGTAACACGACGGTTCAATCTGGAAGCTTACTCCCTGGGGAAGATATATCTGGCAAGATAGTTGGTATTGCAGGTAATCCTTCTCAAGGAATGATTCAGGCAACATCTGAATCACATTTCCGGGCAGAAGGTAGACATAACATTATGCTTGACAACCAGATTTGCCGAGTGCCATCTAAAGTTCAAGTGGAAGAACCATTACAGTCTTCATTTCCATTTCAAGCTGAACTTTTTCATCTTTCGGCAAATTATGAGGAAAAATACGACAGAGTTAAGAATGATAAGGAACAGCTTAAACTGCAAGAGCAAGATGAGGAATATTTTGAAGGGTACGAAGCTGAAGCAAATTCGGCAGACACCATAGGCACTTCTGCGTACCAAGCTAGCGATTCGTTGGGAAATAATTCATGTGAACTTAAGTTTCATGGACCAAGACAATATTTCCACCAAGAACATTTTCCTGTTTCTCCGACATTTAGACAACGCTTCAAGGACAGAGCTTCTGCTGCACCAGCTTCTCCTGAAAATTTGAAACACAGCAGGAGAAACCAAGCAGGAGATTTATGGTTGATGCCTGAAGTCTCCGACAGTTTGATCGATAGTCGGAGAAAAAATAAACTTCAACTCAACACTAAAGGTAAAACAATGCTATCATTGACAAGATGTTTATCAATTTTGTGGCATATATCGTGAGGAACTGATGAAATGAACAATGAATTTTCATACTAATGATCTTTCTTTACCTGATTCAGAAGACACCGGGTTAGTTATTGGGGATCTTGTTTTCCAGGAGCCAGTGCAAGAGTCTAGCCAAAAAATTGTGGAATATCCTACCGAAAGTGTGAAACAGGACTTGATTGATCCTTCCAAGCAATCAGATTTTGGGGATGACATGTTTATATATTCTCAGCCCGCAAGTAGACATTATAATGCTAAATTATCAGATTCACGCATCCTTGTTGAAGATGTTACTGAGAGCATTCCTGCTGATGTCTGTTCTACCTCTGCAATTCTCCCATTAGTGGAAGATGAGAAAAGTGATATGAGTTTACCCAATGCAGAAGAAACAGAGAGAGGCACTGTCACTTTAGAGATTGAGAACGAGGTAAAAAAATTTCAACTTAGTCACTCATTATACAAATTGTGACATCTTCAAATTTTTGATGCTTGAAATCCAGGATGACAAAGTTGTTGAGGATGATAAGGACGACTCCATCAGTGATGCAGCAATTTTCGAGATGGAAGCAGGATTATATGGGTTACAGGTTTATGCTTATAACTTGATTAGTTACAGAAGTGTTACTCCCTCTGTCTCAAAAATAATGTCCTAGTTGACTTTTCAACGTTGATTTTCGACATTACATCATGTTGAAAAGTCAACTATGACAAAAGTTTTGGGACGGATGAATACTTGGCTTCCATATTAAACCTATAGATTCGTGTGTAAAATAAACAAAGATATGCAGATTGGAGGCATAAATGTCTGTTCAATATGCTGAACCATTAATGATGGTTGAGACGTCTAAACATTTCTCATGTTAATCTTTTGTTGGTTAACTTTATGTTTAATGCAAGCAATATATTAATTGTTTTGAAGATCATAGAAAATGCTGATCTTGAAGACCTGCAAGAGATTGGATCTGGTACATATGGAACTGTTTACCATGGAAAGTGGAGGGGTACAGATGTCGCGATCAAGAGAATTAAAAGAAGCTGCTTTTCTGGGAGATCATCACAGCAAGATAGACTGGTGGGATTTCTATCTAAGTCGAAGTTCATCCTTAAGTAGTTCTAAAGATATCATTAGTTCCTTTACTATAAAATGTGGAACTAGTTTAGTCTAATGATTTTATCACATTTTTTAATCCATTGTTTTCTAGTTGTACAAAACATCCAAAACTTTTAAAATTGCAGTTCTATCCAGATCTTATTAATATGTTGCACTAAATTTCCAATTTGGTTACCGAAACATCACTGGTTTCACCCTCACATCGGCGCTAATTATACAAAATGGACATTTATTGAAACAAATTAACAATATTTTGATAAAAACTGCAATTTAAGAAGTGTCGGAGGTTTTGAGCTGAAAAACACATAGATAAAAAAAAGTGATTAATTCTTAATTTTAATTGTGGGAGACTGAGGAAATTTAGAGTGAAATACAGAGGATATTTTGAAACTAATATCAATAACATGTAAATTACTTTTTATTATTATTTCCAAATTTAGATCAAGGATTTCTGGAGAGAAGCACAAATTCTCTCTAAACTTCACCATCCAAATGTTGTTGCATTCTATGGAGTAGTGCCGGATGGGCCTGGTGGAACACTAGCTACTGTGACTGAATTCATGGTTGATGGTTCATTGAGGCATGCTCTGTTAAAAAAGGATCGGTAAGGGCAGTTGGTAAATCTTGAATTACAAATCTTTGGAGCTTTTGCATAAGCAACTTTTGATGATGTGATCACCTATGCAGTACACTTGATAAGCGGAAGAGACTTATGATTGCATTAGATGCTGCATTTGGAATGGAGTATTTGCATCTGAAGAAGATTGTTCATTTTGACTTGAAATGTGACAATTTGCTTGTCAACTTGGGAGATCCCCAAAGGCCAGTATGCAAGGTAGCTGGATTCCTCTATTGAATCTTGTACATTTAAGATGTTCCTTGTCACCTGAATATCTTTAGTAGTGTTCCCCCCCCCCCCCCCCCAACCCCAACCCCAACCCCGGCTGGTTCCTCAGGGCGAAGCTACATCTTTTATCATATAATATTCTTCAAAGTAAAGTGATAAAGTTAATGTTTAGCATGACTGCATAATCTTGATATTTCAGGTGGGTGACTTTGGGTTGTCGAGAATAAAACGAAATACGCTTGTTTCTGGTGGCATACGAGGGACACTTCCATGGATGGCACCAGAATTACTCGGTGGCAGCACTAATGGTGTATCTGAAAAAGTTAGTTCTTTGATTCGTCAAAGGTTATCATGCCATGTTTATTGAGTAAGAAGGTCAGAATATCCCACATGATGAAGTATGGTCATTTATCAGATGAATTGACTTTTCTTTCCACTGCTTTTCTTCCAAATATTGACAGGTTGATGTGTTCTCATTTGGCATTACAATGTGGGAAATTTTGACAGGCGAAGAGCCATATGCCAGTATGCATTGTGGTGCAATCATAGGTAAGGCATAAGCAAATATAGGAACAGATTACGTGGTGTGTCATGCTGCTTTAAATTGTTAAGGTAAGGAAAAAAAAGAGAAGACTTTGTCCTTTATCTTCTTTCGATATACTCTTCTTTGACTTTGATATGATGGAATAAAGCAAAATGATTCACTAAATTGGTTGCGCTTCTTATATTGTGAGGTAGCAGTTAATCGACACAGCTTGACGCTCATTACGGGTAATCTGGAAACAACCTGTGTGTTTCTAACACGTGTATGATTGCTATATTCGACTCCCATACCCCGCCATAGACGGGAGTCTCTAAGGCAATGGTGTAATCTTGTTGTTGTTTGTCCTTTATCTTATGTGGTGTGTATACGTAGGTGGTATTGTGAACAATACACTCAGGCCTCCCATTCCGAACCGGTGTGACCCAGAATGGAGAAAATTGATGGAAGAGTGCTGGTCACCTGATCCTGCCACCAGGCCTTCATTCACAGAAATTACAAACAGATTACGCGACATGTCAAAGAAGCTGCAGCCTAAGGGACTCAATAGAGGTAGAAGATGAGAGACAACATTGTTTAGTTAGTAGGATGGTAATTACTGTCAATGTTTAGGAAATTCATATTATTCTTCATGGAGAATTCCATCTGAACTTGGAACACCAGTGTCTCATATACAGGAAGAAAATGATTTTTTTTTCTTTTGGCACATAAAAGTTTAGGTGAGGGGAGGCTTCCTTAGTCTATGGACAGAGCAAAGAAATTGATTTTTTTTTCTTTTGGCACATAAAATTCAACATCTACCTATCAAATACCAGCCCTCAAATTGTCATAAGATCATACCTCAATCAATTCCAGATGGTCTTCACAGCTTTTCTGAGATGCCGTGCTGCAGAGTTGGTTAGATCAGATTCCCTCATCCTCAGAGAGAGAGAGAGAGAGAGAGAGAGAGAGAGAGAGAGAGAGAGAGAGAGGGTTGAAAAAATCACCGTTCACCATGTGTCTCAGCAGGAGAGGTAGTCAGGTCGAGTGAAGAATTGGCCTGAGGGGAGTTGTTCAACCGCTCATGAGGCAGTTGAGGAAATCTGGGCTGAGAGTTGGTGGCTAATGGGAGTATGGTATTGATATTTTTGGAGAGAAGTAGTGATGATCCTTGCAGCAAACAATGCTGCTACATTTCTGACCTCAACAACATTTTATATCTAGCTAGTTATTTATTATTTTTGTGGAGAGCCAGGGCCCTCAACGACATTATATATTGTAACCTGTACATTGAACATTCTTGATTAAACATATACAACAACAACATTATCCTATTGTCTTAGAGTCTCCCGCCTATGGTGGGGTACGGAGGGTCGGATGTATGCAACCATACTCATATGTTAGAAACACACATAGATTGTTTCTCGATGAACCATAATGATAGGTCAAGCCGTATTAATCAACTGTTACTTCACAATATAAGAAGTACAGTCAATTTAGTGAATTATTTTGTTTTACTCCATCATATTTTAAGGTCAAGTAAAAGTGTGTCATTGACTCTGTCATATCTATCATCTAAATCTTGATTGTCTATTTTCGGATTTGGCAATTTCTATACTTTGCTCCCCTGCCCTAATTTGAGTTGGCACCCGTGGTCCAGCGTAGTAACTTGAAAACTTTTAAGTTAATTTGAGGATATGTTCACTGAATCGTATGATCATCAAACTATTATCTTTACGAACATCGGAATTTTGGAACAAGAGAATAAAATTTGGCCAATTCGACTTACGTTTAAGGGCGACAGAGATTCTTATTTTTCTTAAAATAGATTCCGCCAAAGGATAAGTTCTAAACCATAAACCGTAGTCCGCCACTTGCCTAGGAAAAATTTCCCCCAAGTTGAGCTCCCAAAATTACACAGCGCATCCGACCTCCATACCCTATCATAGACGGTAGCCTCTAAGACAATGAGATAATGTTATTGTAATTATTGTTGTATCCATATTGGTTAATTTTGTAGCTGAACATAATTTAAGATGTTCATTATATAAAAAATAAATAAATAAAAGAAACTTGACGGTTTCGCGTACGCATGCACTAAATGAAGAAGACAAAGGTCACGTAGGAAGGACTATAAGAGCAGTGACCCAACCATTGTTATTAGTCAGTCACTTTGTAAAGCCATAATTGGAGTTGTCTTCAGCAAGTACAAAAACACAATTATAGATTCCATGTCTGACTTCGTTAGCGTTACAGTCTACTTTAAGAAATGGGGTTGATTTTACATGAACAGGTTGACCTACAATGTTTTATTGAGAGTTCACGGTTACACTGAGTGACCACAATCACCATGGTGAGAAAAGCAACTCGCCATTGAGAGTCAAATGAAGTTCAAATGTTTAGGATCGTTTGTACAGCATGATGGAGACATAGACAGTGTCGTAGCATACCGAGTTCAGACAGGCTGATGTAGATAAAAGACGGCCTCAGGAGTGCTGTGTGACAAGAATTTTCTAACTAAATTAAAGAGAAAATTTTATAAGGTGTCAGTACGACCGACAATGTTATATAGAACATACTGCTGGACCATCAAAAAGACATAGTCACAGAAGATGGAAATGGCAAAGATGAAGATGCTGAGGTAGATATGTGGACATAAAAGGTTATACCAGATAAAAAAAGTGGTATTTAGAGAAAAGTTAGGAGTGACTAATATAACAGATAAAATAAGAGAGAGAAGACTGAGATGGTTTGAGCATGTCAAGAAGAGAGACAACGGCGTCCGTCAATTAGGAAATTTTGTCCAAATCTTTTCACTATATAAGACAGATATAACATTAATCTTGCTACTAGCAGAAGAAGACCTGAAACAAGCAACAGCCGACGTTAAAATTAAGTTTCACAACCAGGTGTAGAAAATTGTCATGAGTGGCCACAATGTTACCCGTTTTACCTTTACCCAAAACCTAGTAAACTTCGTTTCTCCAGTAGAATTCATACATACTGTCAAAGGTGCGAGTGAGACTCGGTTTGCCCTCAGATTTTTTTTTTCTTTTTGTTGGGGGGTGGGGGGGGGTGGGGCAGGGGGAAATGGATGGAAATGAGAAACATGATGTGACCGGTAAGTAATACTTCCATACTAGTGAAAGGGAGGTGAATGAGAAACATGACACAATTGCAAAGGAATGATTCCTTCTGTTTCACATTTGTTCAGACAGTCTAAACTTCCAATCAACTTGCTAGATTATCCCATGAAAAATTCATCACAAAAATGTTTTCAAACTTCTAGATCATCAATATTACCATTTAGGGGTTTAGAGCAGCATGAGCTCACCTGGTTCATGCCACGTCACTTGAAATCCCCATGGACTCTTACCCTCAGAGTATCGCACCATTTTCTTCTTGAATGCATTTCTCGCAATCTTGGGTAAAGTACCATGTTCAGCTCCCATGGGCTACAGTCAGCAGCATCTCACAGGTCAAGCAGGAATCATGTGTGAAACTTACATGCTATCTCCTCATCGCACGATGACGTTCCCGTCTGCGAAATCGCTCCAGCATGAACTGATCAGTGGCAACTTGCCTTTGGACTACTGGGTCTCTTTCTCGCTCCCCTGGTCTGGACTCCATACCAGTTTCCTTCAGTTCCCCGTCCTTCAATAATGCTGGTTGTTCTGTACGTAATGTGTGATCTATTGCTTAGTAGAAGCTTAAGTGCATCAAAAGAGAAACTTAAGTGCACCAAGTAGTATACTATTTATAAAGCTCTTGCATTCATGTTTGGACATGTGTGATGGCCCACTCTTTGGGGATGAATTGGAACCCACTTGTACAGATGCATGTGGATCAGTTGAAAGTTTTAACTAGTAAATATTTACAACAGAGTAGTTCAAATTATCAACTAAGGAGAAAAAGTTGTCCTAAGCTATGCATGATGGAAGGAGAAAAGAAGCAAAACGAGGAAGATACATTGCAGTCTTCCCCCTGGAAACAAGAAATAATAATGCTGGTAATATCTGAGTTCAAATATAACTATCAAATATCCGTTAATGTATATATTATACTTTCCCCTAACAATAAGCTCTAAACAGAGATGGAATCTATTGTCGCAATGGAGCAAGATATCTGAGTTCACATCTCACTATCATATTTGTTGAATAAATAATCAAGTGCATGTTCTGGGTTATTATCAAAATTAGTGCTTCACCGATTCACATCAACATGAAAAGGCATGTCAGAGTCAATAAATTACACTTTCTCCCCAATACCAAAGCTCTTAGACACCAATGTAGTTCATAAGTATACTGACATCAGTACTGAGAAACTAAACCCTACAATTAGTATAATAATATAAAATAAGTCTGGCATAAAAAATAACGTTCGAGTAAAAAATGCAGGAAAATAGAAAAAAAAATTTTGAGACAAGAAAATAAAAGTGTTAAATGAAGGAATGTGCTTAATGAGAAAAACATGCAACATAGAAATTCATCTGCCAAATAAATACTGGATCCAGCATCACATTACTCCACACGCAAGACAAAGTAAATATAAAATAACAGACAAGTTGAAACAGCAAAAACCACTTGCATTTCCAGCAAATGCTCGACCAGGGAATGCCACGCCAAAACCCAAAGCCTAACATCACATAATTAAGATATCTGTACTTGCACAACAAACGCCATTAACACATGCCCTCAACATACATACATTCCAAAGTATCCTGGAGGAGCTAATAGGTGGCATGGATAAGGCCGAAAGGTAACTGGTGGCGAAAGCTGAGACACGTTACAAGAAAGTCGGATTTTATGAGGTCCAAAAACAAGGGAAGCATTACTAAATTCGAAAACTAAAGGGCCAAACTCCAAGCTTTAGATGACCTAACATGTACCATTGAGCCAAGTAGATGTGGACTCACCACCAGCTTATAACACTTATGCCAGGACAATGGTCAAGAAGAGAAGGCGTACTAAAGAAATATATAAACCTATATTCCACGTACAACCACTAGACAGCAAGAATAAGCAATCATCCTTTCAAAAGGAATTTTACCGACCTCTTCTAAGTTCATTTGCATAATCCTTCCCTTGCTGGAAATAGTCTGCACTGTAACTTGTGGGAGCGGCTGATTCAGTTTTGGTACGGCCAGTGAGCCTCTTTTCCTGTAACAGCTTTTTGGCAGCTTCCGTTTCCTCGATATTTTTCAACTTGTACCTGCAGATCAACAAAGCAAAAATAAGTAAGCACCCGTAATTTGCACATACCCATTTACAACCACCTCAAAAACCATTCTGGTTCAGACTCACTTGTGATTCCAGACCAGCTCATAGGAAATTTACCTTCACTTGAATCAATACACACTCAATGCAAGACACTGACCTTGTACGTTTGAGAGAAAAAGAAAAAAGAAAAAAGAAAACAAAAAGCAAAAGCACACTGGCCATAAACTTGACACAAACCAATAGGATTAGATCAAGAGGTATCTGCAAGGAGCAGGCCATCTTGACCTTTCCTCACATCCCACCCAAAAATAACATATTTCTATTCTTTAACCATTCAGAGAGGTTACTAAACATTGGATCTCAATTACAAAAAAAAAAAAAAAAAAAAAAAAAAAAAAAAAAAAAACATTGGATCTCTCACTTGGCCAACATAAATGTAGCTCGACTTAAGTAAAGGGTTGGGTCGGATTGAGGTGCCTATATATCTCATAGCTATTTAACTCAGAGAAGGTAATCTGCCCATTAGAGGCTGGATTACTAGAGATCTGTTTCGGCCATGGCACGCCAAAGTATTCCCTCAAAAAGAAAAATAGAGAGAGGGAGAGAGAGAAGGGGGGAGGGGGGGAGAGATCGAGATAGAGGGAGACAGAGGCAGAGAGATGTTCAAAAACATTAATTGCACTGTACGCCAGCTAGAAGTAAAACAATAACTTCACTATTAGCAGACATACTCCATCGGGAGCTGAATCTCTGCAATTCCAGTTGTCCACTGGGTAGAGCTCTCCTCTGAGTTTCTCCTCTTAACCTGATAAGAGAGAAGCAATTAGCAAACATATCAAGCGAAAATTCAGTTGCCACATCTGGTGGACAACTAAAAGAGAATTTCCTTTTTCCAGCTCATATAAGAACACAATATGCCAAGTGATTGCAAGGACGAAGCCGTGCCACCTTCAACAAATAGGCACAGTATAATACATTTTTATTGGGCTCCAAGCAAGTATCGGATACGTATGACAGAACCACAATACTAACTGATTCATCAAACAGACTTAGCATTTAAAGACCTAGAAGACGCAGCTCCATCTCAAGCAAATGTATTTCATTAATCAAGATTCCAATAAAGCAATCAAACAGTCTATCAATAGCTTCTTTATGCGCTTACACAGCACACACATATCCCCTCTTCCCCCCCACCCTTCACCCCCTGAATAAAAAGGAAGAGAAAAAACACTTTATTCCAATAAGTATGAACAAAAAGAACAGATGTATATGAAATTACCCAGTTCAAGCCAAATCAATCATATGTTTTACACCATTTCTAGTCAGGTAGCCCATCTAACATACACAATCCTTGCCCATGAAATCATAGCACACCTAAGCACCCTCTTTTCTTCCAAACCATTTTTTACATTACATTCGCGTCTAACAGGGTACTGAAATTTATATGTGCACAAATGTCTCACTGACTCTATATATTACACACACACATACACACACACACACGTGTGTAATTCTACCAAGGAGTTTGTGTGCGTGCACGCGTGCATGTGTGTATATGTATTCACACACATGTACATATACAACACTGTGCGAGAAACACATTTTCCGTGACCATATCTCACAACAAGCTTATGCTTTTGTACTATTATGAATCATGGAACCTTTTTTTTTCTCTTTTTGTGCACACATTAGAGCTGTGCAATGAGAGAGAGAGAGAGAGAGATCACTGACTTTCAGATGCTCTGGAATCTTATACAGTTCATCCTCTGCACGATTTACATCATTGAGAGCTTGATTTTCCATGTTAATATTCCTGCCTCTTTTTTTGGCCAACTCTTGTTCAACATATAACAACCTGTCAAAACATACAAACTGCAAATAAATTTTGCTTTTATCATACTTCAAAATTACACGTTTCTCTTTATTTTTCTTTCTTTGGTTCTCCTTTTCCCCCTCACGTAATCTCTGACAGGAAATGCAAATTTATGCTACAGAGAAATTTATTTTAAGATAAATTAATTCCCCTCAAAGATCTTGTAGAAATACTAAGTAAAATATTATGTAAATTGGTATATTAGAAGAACCTACAGATTGCAGCTTTATTTCACAGGTAGCCGTTAGGATACCAGGTTACCGTTGCATATTTTGGACCTTGTAAATAAATAGAGATCAAACAGCAAAATGGATAGTAAGGTTGAAAAAACCTAAAACATTAATTCTATTTTTCAACTCACTTCTTCAATTGCTCTTCCAATTATTCTTTCTAACTCTTGAGTACAAGAGTTTGTTTTATCTTTACTGATAAACTAAAATTCTATATGGTATCAGAGCTTGAGGTTGTGGAAGATCCAGATTTCATCTTATACTATATTCTGTTCTTTTCTGGATTATTGAAGTGAGTTTCATAGTTATTGTTTGTTCATTCTGTTTGGAAAGAAAACCTTCGTCTGAAAGGAGGACGAAAAGGAAGTGTTAGTGGAATGCTTACGTGGCAACTATAATTGAATCCAGCTGTTGGACACTCAAAACTTGATCCTCAGTTTTATCTTTTATTTATTATTCACGGCTGAAGTTAAAAGGAGGGAACCGTACATTATTAAATATTTATTTGCCTTGGAAAGACAAATGTGGAGAAGCTTCCCGGGGAAGCTAAGGCACAGTTTCATATGTTATTATTTTCATTCTGTTTAGTCTCTTTCCATCTTTACATCACATCGAATTCCTCTCATTACTCTCTCCTTACAACGAGATACAATACTTCCCTCTCTCCTACTTTACATTTGCAAGCTTCGTCTTCCTCACTTATCATCTCTGCTACTATTTTTTCACAGAACACATCGTTTTTTCTTATTTCTAAAATTTAAACTTCAAAATGTCTGAGACACCACAATCATCAACGAGAACCTCTTCCCGTCCTACTCCATCAAATGATGGAGCTTCTGGAGAAGCTTCGCTACCTACTCAACATTCTAGTATAACGGATGCTAACCCTATCATGGTCACAAATCATAAGCTGACTGGTCATAATTACCTCTCCTGGAGTAAAGCTGTTGAAATGTTCATCATTGGTAAAGGTAAAGACGATTACCTATATGGTAATCTTCCAAGTCCTGCTTCCACGGAACCCAGTTACAGACAATGGCGGTCGGAGAATTCAATGATCATGTCGTGGTTAATCGGGTCAATGGTACCAGAAATTAGTAACAACTTTATTTTATATCCTACTGCTGTAGCTATTTGGAAAGCTGCAAGGGAACTCTACTCCAAACGGGATAATGTCTCTGAGATCTACGAATTAGAGGTACAACTCCATGAAATACATCAAGGTGAAAGCACTGTAAGTGAATACTACTCCCATCTTACCCGACTATGACAACAACTTGATGTATTTGAAACTCATAACTGGACATCTCCAGCAGATGACACTTCATTTAAAAGTTATATAGAGAAAAAACGGGTATTTCGATTCTTGCATGGCTTGAATAAAAATCTTGATGCTGTCCGTAGCAGGGTCTTAGGGATGAAGCCATTACCAAACCTTACCTCTGCTTTCTCTGAAATACGTCAAGAGGAGAGTAGACTTAAAGTAATGATGGGTACCTCTGTAAACTCTTCTCATGACAGTTCTGCACTTGTAGCAAGCTCTAACATAAATACTGTGCCAAAACCTACTAGTGAGTCTTCTGTCTCTGCATATAATCCGGGTCAGTCTAGTGGGTCTCAACTAGAAGGAACTTGCTTAATGACAAAACAAACTACTAAATTTCGTCCACGATATAAGTCTCAACAGGAATGCAAATTTTGTAAAAAGCCAGGTCATGTGATTGATAACTGTTTCAAACTTCAAAGGCTGTCTCAGCAACAGAACAACAGTCAGCAACAGAACAACAGTCAAGCAAGGTTTTCTCCATCATGGGGGAACAATAGGTCTCATACTGCTAACGCTGCTACCAGTAACACCGAGGTGGACCTATCTCTGCAAGTGGAGGCATTAATGCAACTGTTGGCTCAGCATAAAATGAATCAAGCATCCATTGCGCAGCAAAACTCGGGACAATCCAATTCCATTCAGGCAACTATGGCTTCCACAACAGGTATCGGGTCTGATGATTCTAGTTGCTCATGGATTGTTGATTCAGGAGCATCTGATCATATGACCTACAATTTGGATTTATTTCAATCATATCATTCGTTTAATATTCCTAAGTTAGTAACTATTGCAAATGGTGTGAGTCTAACTGTCATCGGAAAAGGCACTGTTCAACTCACTGAGAGACTATTTTTATTTGATGTGTTATATGTTCCTAGTTTAAGTTTCAATTTAATTGCTATTAGTAAAATAACAGTTGATAATAACTGTTGGGCATTGTTCTCATCTTCTGAATGTCTCTTTCAGGAGAAACATTTGTGGAAGATGATTGGCAATGCTAAACAGTTGAACGGCTTGTATATTCTTCGGGTAGAAGATAAAAAGCCTGATTTTGGAGTGTTTTCACATCGGAAAACATTATTTTGAAAGGAGGAGGAGAGGAAACCTCCGGTTTTTGATGCATTCTTGGGACAGGAAGCTAGATTTTGTGATAATGCTCAATATATGTTATGTACTGGAAGCAAATCTGATGATGTTAATTCTATTTTGTTATGGCAATATAGATTGGGTCATCCCAACTTTACTTATTTGAAGAAATTGATGCCACATTTATTTTCTAATATTAATCTTAGCATGCTAAAATGTGAGACTTGTATACTTGCCAAACAAACTAAGTCTAGTTATTTGCCTAAAACATATGAACCTAGTTGTCCGTTCAACTTAATTCACTCGGATGTGTGGGGGCCTTCTAGAATTGCTAATATTAATGGGGCTAGATGGTTCATAACATTTGTTGATGATCACACTAGAATTACATGGGTTTATTTAATGAAGAGTAAAATGGAAGTAGGACATATAATTCGGAATTTTATTGCTCTTATTAGAAATCAGCTTGATACTACGATTAAAGTACTTAGAAGTGACAATGGGACAGAATATCTTGATAGAGAAGTTAAAGAATATCTTGGAGAATTAGATATTTACCATCAAACATCAAGTGTATATACTCCCCAACAAAATGAGATTGCAGAACGTAAGAATAGGCATCTTTTAGAAGTTGCTCGAGCACTTATGTTTTCTATGAATGTGCCTAAATTTTATTGGGGAGAAGCTATACTTACGGCAACCTATCTCATTAATAGAATGCCATCACGAGTATTGTCCTTTAAAACTCCAAAAAAATTGTTGGTAAGTGTTTTTCCAAATACAAAGTTGTTATCAGCTTTGCCACTTAGACTTTTTGGTTGTACAGCTTATGTCTATATTCACTCTAATATGCGTACAAAGTTAGATAGACACACACAAAAATGTATTTTCTTGGGTTATTCTAGTACACAAAAGGGATATAAATGCTACTGTCCATTAACAAAAAAGGTATATGTCTCACTTGATGTGTGTTTTGATGAGGAAAAAGCATTTTACTCATCTAACTCGGTAAATCAGCATGCTGAAAACAGTATTAACCAATACTAGAGTATTTTGGAAGTCATAACCAATGAACCAAATAACTACCAGCATTTAAATGCTTTGCCATCTCCAGCATCCAACACTGAAGCTGATTCCGTAAATGTTGTGGATCAAGATAAGCTTCATGAGAAAAGGCCACGATTACCGATTACTCAATTTTATTCACGAAGGAATGCTACTCCAGTTTCTCCTGAACCAGCAAATAGCACGGATCCAGGTAAGTCCTATGTTGATGACTTACCTATTACACTTAGGAAAGGGGTGAGAGAATGCACTAAGCATCCATTGTATAATTTTCTTGCTTATAATAGATTGAGCTCTTCATTAAGAACCTTTATTTGTACATTAGACAGTCAACCAATTCCGAAAAATATTGAAGAAGCATTAAGAATTCCTTCCTGGAAAGAAGCAGAAGAAGAGGAAATGAGAGCCTTGATCAAGAATAATACTTGGGAGTTGGTTCCACTAAAACCAGGAATTAGAACAGTAGGATGCAAATGGGTTTTCTCTGTAAAATACAACACAAATGGAACAATTAATCGGTATAAAGCTAGATTAGTGGCTAAAGGATTTACTCAAACCTATGGTATTGATTATTTAGAAACATTTGCTCCAGTTGCAAAATTAAACACTGTTAGAGTCATTTTCTCATTAGCCGTTAACTTGGATTGGTGTTTATTACAATTAGATGTTAAAAATGCTTTCTTAAATGGTGACTTGCAGGAATTGGTTTATATGGATATTCCCCCTGGGTTTCAGGATACTAAGAATACCCATATGGTATGTAAATTAAATAAATCATTATATGGATTAAAGCAGTCACCTCGAGCATGGTTCAAACGTTTTACTACTGTGGTTCTTAATTTCGGGTTTAAACAAGCACACTGTGATCACACACTATTTATCTGTTTATCAGATACTTGCTTACTTACTATACTTATTGTATATGTAGATGATATTATACTCACTGGTAATGATATCCTTGGTATTAATTTAATAAAAGAACAATTATCTAAAGCATTTGAGGTAAAAGATTTGGGACATCTACGGTATTTTTTAGGCATGGAAGTATCCAGAACTAAGAATGAAATTAGTATATCTCAAAGAAAATATGTGTTGGACTTATTAACTGAAACAGGTATGTTGGGGTGCAAACCTGCATCCACCCCCATGGAACCCGGACGAAAACCAAAAGAGGTATGGGATATGACACCTACTGACCGTTTGCGGTATCAACAGTTGGTCGGTAAACTTATTTATTTTTCACATACTCGTCCAGATATATGTTATGCAGATAGTTTTGTTTCTCAATTTATGCATGATCCAACTAATGAACATCTTAAGGTTGCATTGAGAATTCTTAGGTATCTAAAAGCTGCTCCAGGACAAGGTCTTCTATTCAGAAAACAATCGGATAGAAGTGTTTTGGTTTATACAGATGCAGATTGGGCTGGTTCTAAACCTGACATGCGTTCAACAACGGGATATGGCACATTTGTATGGGGCAATCTAGTCACCTGGAGGAGTAAGAAACAAGCGGTTGTATCAAGAAGTAGTGCAGAGGCAGAACAACGGGCACTTGCGCTAGGCATCTGTGAAAGATTATGGCTAAAGCGGTTATTAGAAGAGCTGAAAATGGAAGTTACGTTACCAGTTCAAGTCTATTGTGATAATGTGTCCGCTATTAACATGGCAGAGAATCCTATTCAACATGATAAATCTAAACATGTTGAGATTGATCGGCATTTCATTCGCGAAAGAATTGAAGACAAGACTATCAGTCTGAAACATATTTCAACTATGGATCAAGTTGCTGACATTTTTACGAAACCTGTATCTGTACAAACTTTTGTATCACTTGTTAACAAGCTTGGCTGTATAAACATATACACCAAGCTTGAGGGGGAGTGTAGAAATACTAAGTAAAATATTATGTAAATTGGTATATTAGAGGAACCTGCAGATTGCAGCTTTATTTCACAGGTAGCCGTTAGGATACCAGGTTACCGTTGCATATTTTGGACCTTGTAAATAAATAGAGATCAAACAGCAAAATGGATAGTAAGGTTGAAAAAACCTAAAACATCAATTCTATTTTCAACTCACTTCTTCAATTGCTCTTCCGATTATTCTTTCTAACTCTTGAGTACAAGAGTTTGTTTTATCTTTACTGATAAACTAAAATTCTATAGATCTCACATGGTGGGAACAAGTAAAATATATTTTCAAGGGGACAAGAAACTGTAGTGTGTTATTCATTTTTGCTACATTAATAACATGCGCACACCTAACAGATCAGCTAGCCAAGTACTCCCCAGATTTAAAGCAAAGATCAGGCCCTTCTAACTCTGGGTATTTTCTCCCAAAAGAAATCAAAATGAGAAAAAAATAACAATAACAATGATAATAAGAGTAGCAACAACAATTACGAAAAAATTATTGATAAAAACTCAACAACATCGACAACAGAAACGAGGTGGAAACCTGGATCCTTTACTTAAATTCAAGAAATAATATCCATCAATCGCAGAGGTCCCCAATGCCACAGTATGCATCTTAATGTGAAATCAGGAGAAAAAATTGACATTCAGAGGCACATGATTTCTGGACATTAGTACTGTCATGTAAGGAATAAGTGGAAGCTTTTGATAGTAAATGAGTCAGAGGTGTGCAAAAGGGAAGGAGCAATTGGAAGCAACAACACGTGTATAGATCACATACATGTTTGGGTCCTCCACCATCACAGCAGTTTCTTGTGCAAAGGTATCTTGCAAGACCAAATCATCCTTCTCCCCATCTCCTTCAGCTTTTTCATTTCCTTTACTTACCACATTACCAGCAGTACCATTGGCAGGCGCAGCAGGTTGACTTATTGCAGCAATTGCCGGGACACCTGATCTTTTCTCCCTTCTTTTCTGAAGAAACTTCACCTCTTCTAAAGCCAATCTTTACACGAGAAATGTTAATAGGAGCCAAAAGAACCCATAAAGAGCCACAACGAGAATAAAAGGTGTTGCAGCATGAGTACCTTCTATCTTGATCATCATCAGAATCATTATGGTGAACGGAGTTTTCATTTTCCCCGGATATGCTTCTCTTCCGAAAATTTTTTGACTTCATCTATCAGATGTGCTGCCACATTCATGAGAGCTCAAGCTTAGAATCAAGTGGAACTTACAAGTATCTAAGCTAGTCAAGCAAAAACCAAACAAACCTAATACCTACCATCCCGTAAACGTCACGATACAAGAGGAATGTGATGAAAGGGTGCAAAGACAACAAACCGGCTAATCGTTGACTACCAAAGGGGAGAAAATCTCCGAACCCATTTTCTATCACATTTTCTAACCTATCCAATAAGATCATGTCATATATATTAAATTAAGGTGAACCGGATGCACATGACATGTCCTCATTGAATGGGTTAGAAAATGTGACAGAAGATCTCAAAGGTCTTCTTCTCCACAAAAGCATTATGCTTCTGACGCAACAAAGAAAAAGGAAAGCTTTTGAAGCAATGTTTACAAGGACAAAGGAGAAATTTGCAGCTTTACCTGCCTATCCTAATTACAACGGTCAGCATTTACTTGAAACTCTGAGGACAGAGAATACCCCCTCAGTATCTAAGTTAGTCGAAGATTTGAGTCCATGAAGCATTCATGAATGAAGAAACAACAAAAACCAAAAAGAGAGAGAGAGTGTGTGTGCGTTTCTATATATACATATATATATACATACATACATATATATATATATATATATATATATATATATATATTAAAATTAAATAAACAATGAAACAGTGCAAAATCTACTTGAGAATAAAAGATGGTTGGGAGATCAACTTTCAGCAAAATAGTTATGTGACATAAGGTTGGAAGATGACCAAAGGAAGCCGACAAAATCAAAGGGAACCATGAATTCTAAACCTGGCAACCCAGGCTAAAATTAAAAGAGAAGAGATGAAGGGATGGACACATCAGTGTTCAAGGAGTGTAAAAGACACGATTGTAGGACTGATCAAAACACTGCAGTGACCATTTGACCCAATTTTTTTCTCCTTGATTTGTGAGGTTACATGGTCAGGGTTGGAATTGGATTGTTTCAGCAAACTGAGACTACATTTTTGCATGTTAAACATAATCACTTAATATGGTCCTAGGTTGCGACAGACCAACTAACCACAAGTTAAATTTGCACATTTGAGGATCGACCATTATAGGGACTATAAATTCATTAAGTCCATCCTAAGTTCTTTTCCTCTTCAAAATTGAACAGTTATATTTCTTTAAAACCTCCACATTTTTCATCTCATCACATGTATACTAGTATTCATCTTTCTTAAAAACAAGGCATTTAAGCAAGAAGGACCAAGTTTTCCTAATAAAGTTGTTCATGCGAAAACTTATCATTTCCATACAAATTATTGACTCTCCAAGCTCGGAAAGAAAGAAAAAATTTACTACCCAAAAAAAAAGACACCAAACTACAATTGACCACTCGGAGTTTTATAAGACCAATGACTGTATTCTGCAAGGAAGTCACCACATTAAGACAATAAAATTGATATGGAAAGTACCATCACTCAAATAATAGAATTTTGGCTTTCCCAAAAATATATGATAACTGTCACAAGGAAAAAAGAAAAAATTTATCACACCAAAAGGGAATAACGAACTCCAGAAAAACAACTAGGAAAGAAAGGTTGAATATTTGCTTTTCCATAACACATTTAACATATTATAGTACCAAAACAGAATGCAACGACTATCCAACAGATTAAAGTATCACAATAGAAATACGAAGTGTGATCGCAATAATAAATGATTAGGAAAACTATTATTGCTGATGGAAATCAATAAGCGTTCTCATCCTTCTTTTCCAGGGTCTGAAACGGCACAATAAAGAATGTTACATTCCAATAATTGCAGTTCATGCAAATGCAGCCCAATTCCTTAGGATACTAAACGACAATGATATTCATGAATTTACATTGCACATATACTATCAGATGATGCCAAAGGGAAAGAGAGGGGGGGGGGGGGGGAATTTTTAAAGTTTCCAACTTTTGATATTCTATGCATCTAATTTATCAAATTGAACATCCTCAATCAGGTTTCCGATGTTTAAAATATAAAATTAGAATATTTGTATTGAAGAAACATAAAAATTTTAATTGAAGGTTCTGCAGCAGCTAATATTACCTGGCCTTCGAGACAATCTTCTTAACTCCAATACCGAATTTGTGAAAGGCTGTGAAAAGAAGAAGATCCCCTCCGCCGATTCCTACCAAATCTTTTAACCTTCGGCGGTTAATGTGCACTCGGCGACGGAAGCTCAGGTATCGGACACTGTATTGTCGGAGAGAATTTGAGAGACCAGCAGCGAAGTAGACAAATATATTTACCTTTTATTTTTTTTCCTTTTTTACTTTTTATTTTGTTTAGGACAAAAGGTAGAGTCGGGTTTAGATCAGTTCACGTGATAGACATTTACAGATACACCCCTTGACATATGATAATAGAGGTGGCCAGAGTGAATGAATGGTGGACTAGCATGAGACTTAAAGACTAGATGAAGTCGGATCATGCTCACTCAAATATAAGCGGATTCTATTTTAGACAAATTAGGAAACTATAGTGAAGGGGCAAAAATGTGGGATTTCGGTGTGCCAATTGGGGGGTTGGCGTGCCAAACTCGAACCTAACATTTCAGGTTTAAGTGTCGGTCTATGTAATCTGTCACGTTGGGTTTGAAAGGTTGAAGTGTCGTGTTGGCGTATAATTATGTCAATTTTGAATTTGATAAGTCAGGTTTAACGGTTTAATATGTCATTTCAAGTTTGCCAATCAAAGAGTCAGACCATGAGTCTAACAGTTCGATCTACTTCTGACTTAGGGTTAATTGCACCTGGTATCCATTGTTTTCCACGAAGTTTTAAGTAGCATCCAATGTTTCATGAAACACACTTGGCATCCAGACTTATAGGGTTAATAGACACCTGGCATCCTGCAACCGGGAAAGCACCTGCTATAGGCGGTTTTTAGCAATTTTCCTTTTATTTTTCACTTTTCTCCCACTTGGGGCCCAAAATTTTCAAACCATGGTTAATTCCACTTTCTTTCAACATCTTTCTCTTCCTCCTTTTTCGTTTTCTTCACCTGGACAATCATGTCGATATCCAGTTCCCTTCCCCATGCTTCCTCACATACTCGCTAAGGACTGCATCTTCTTCAACCGTCCATGGCCCTTTTTTCAACGCTCCCCGTGGCTGTTCTACTCTCCTTTTTCCTCTCCCTTCATGGGCCATCAACTCTTTCTATAAATCCGAAAAGGAAAAGAAAATCGCGCTTTCCTAATTTCTAAATTCTTCCATGAAATACAAGTTATTTATTTTCATTTTGCTTCTGTATATAAAAAGTTGTTACGCATGCGCTTGAAATAGAAATCTGATGAACAATGAAAGATAATTAATGGATACCTCCATCTCATGAGGAATTAGTTTTCAATGAGTTTTTTTTTTCAAAAAAAAAAGGTTCTTAAAATTATCTAACCCTTTAAGATTTGAGTGCAAGTGAAATGGAACAGCTACAGAAAGAGACGGAAGAGAAGAGAATTTGATGAGAGGATGAAGAGTGTTTGGAGAGAGAAGGGAAACATCAGGAAAGAAGGCATGCTGTAAACTGTCTGGTTTAAAATCGTGCCGATGCTTATCGTCGTGGGAGAACAGCTATGCGCAGTAAACATTCTTTCTATTTTGCTCACCAGCTATACTTCTACAACAATTTAATGTAGGATCCATTCCAGCTGAAGAAAATATGAAGCCCAATTTGTTGAGGATGCTTACAGCTGTTCTAAAGTTCATAGTTGATGTTGATGTTGATGTTGTATCATGACTAGTGCATTTTGTGACCATGAATTTAGTCCTGCAGGCAGAAAACTGGAAAGAACTTAAGTTGATGTTGGCATCAATTTAAGTGATCTATGCGAGAATTAAAGCAGCAGCTGAGGAACAAAATAGCAGTTCTGAAGGCAAGGGAAGGTTGGGAGAAACTGGAGAGTGCTAAGACTTCACTTGAAAATGTCTGGCTGCAATATTTTTCTGGTAAGCAGGGAGAGATGGAAGAATGAAGACTTAAAATTATGTAAATATTTGTACTTGTACGGAAGACTGGCTTTTGCTCTAGCCATTTATCTAACTAAATTTACCAGAACGCTCTCTTTCTAGCGAATTTATCTAACTATATGTGCTCTCTGCAATATAGTGCAAGTTACTTAAACTTGATTGTCCAGGTGAAGAAAACGAAAAAGGAGGAAGAGAAAGATGGTTGAAAGAAAGTGGAATTAACCATGGTTTGAAAATTTTGGGCCCCAAGTGGGAGAAAAGTGAAAAATAAAAGGAAAATTGCTAAAAACCGCCTATAGCAGGTGCTTTCCCGGTTGCAGGATGTCAGGTGTCTATTAACCATATAAGTCTGGATGCCAAGTGTGTTTCATGAAACATTGGATGCTACTTAAAACTTCGTGGAAAACAATGGATACCAGGTGCAATTAACCCTTCTGACTTATAAATGTCAAAACCTGTAGGGCTTGGTGTCGGCTTAAAAGGTCGGAAAGAGACAAAAGTAGAGGTCGGTTGGTTGGGAAAGAAACTGTGATGCACGAGTTGTTGCCTATATTTTGATTTCGTGAACTTCACTGTATTTACTGTATTTTATGATTCTCGTATTTCTGTTAGAAACTGGAGCTACTGTTCGTAACTACATTTTGCATTTGGACTTTATCTCGATGTCTTGAATGGAAAAATCTGTATTTTCTAGATATTATGATCTGCAATAAAAGGCTGGCGCTTATTTATTGCCATGAGTTAATTGCACCTGGTATCCATTCTTTTCCACAAAGTTTTAAGTAGCATCCAATGTTTCATGAAACACACTTGCCATCCAGACTTATAGGGTTAATAGACACCTGTCATCCTGCAACCGGGAAAGCACCTGCTATAGGCGGTTTTTAGCATTTTTCCTTTTAATTTTAACCTTTAAGTCATTTGGCGGCAAAGATTTTCTAACCATGGTTAAAGCCTAATTTCTTACTTTACACCAACTGAATCCTCCCTCCAAAATAGACCTAAACCCAAAGAAAACACAAATTATGTGGCAAAAGATATCAATCTTTTTGGGTTTCCTTCCAGAAGACTAATGGGTTCATTTCTTCCACCGCACTAGCCTTCGATTCTCTGCTCTCAGTTAGTTGAGATTTCAAATTCTCAACCAATTCAAGAGTTCTTGTTAGTTCACATCTCAAGTTCTGAATGTCAACGTGTGCAGATTCTGTATCTTTTGCATGAGCAGCTTTAGATTCAGCCACTAGGCTGAGTTGATGTTTAAGCCTCTGAATCTCATTAGCTGGCCGTTTCCCACCACTGGAAACTACCGATAGCAGTGTACCATTCCTTCTCATAACTTCACCTTTCAAATCCTTAGCCTCCGAAGAAGCTGAATCAATTTCATTGAAAATGGAATCAGGGAGCTGAGGAGTAATCAAATCTGGCATTTCGAAAGTATTATTACTACTTGCATTCACATCTGTAGCACATGAAAGCCTGTCTGCGTCCTCTGCTTCAATAAACCCCGAATTCAATTTTCTTGATATGAGCTTGGTTTGCAGACTCTGAATCATCAGATTTCTTCCAACTTCTTCTCAATTCTCTGATGTTGTTCAAGTTATTATCTACTTCCTATTACTTTCTACATGGTACAGAACATAGGTTGCTCTCCTTACATGCTTTCTTGAATTTGAGTTCATAAAATCTTTTGGTTTAATCAGTCCAC
>AP025050.1:7146734-7259184 GCA_036186865.1 Eustoma russellianum
TGAGTTCATAAAATCTTTTGGTTTAATCAGTCCACCATTGCTAAGATTTCTTCTTTACTTGTGTACTCTGCAACTAAAAACGAAAGAAGAAAACGAAAAAGGAGGAAGAAAACTCAGAAAGGAAGTAGGCGGGAAAAAGGGTGCGTTGTTTTCCGGTAGCTTAGGGGACAATTGTCTACAGAGTTGCCCGATTTCTTTGTAACTGTGTGCGAAAGCACAGAAACCTGCTTCGATTTGCTGACAACTGTACCGTTGTCAGGGGAAGATGAAAGGGGTGGGGATGAAGTGGGGTGTAGGTTTTTTTATTGATTTTTGAATTATTTTTTTTATTAAACTTTTAATTTATTTTGACTTTATTATTTTATTAATTGTAAACTGTGGTTAAAGTCAGGTTAAAAGTAGGGTTAGGTCCGATCAAAGGTCGATTTCAGAGGTCAACGGTCGACCAGCAGGTCATCTGGATGCCAGGTGTCTATTAACCCTATAAGTCTGGATGGCAAGTGTGTTTCATGAAACATTGGATGCTACTTAAAACTTTGTGGAAAAGAATGGATATCATGTGCAATTAACTCTTATTGCCATTAGCCCAGTGCTGTAAATAATGATGCCAAGTTCCATTTCTTTTTCAGATGTCAAAAGTTTTATTTTGACTTTGGAAGAAGTCATTGCATTAGGGAAAAGAAAAATCATTATATTATATGTTAGACACGACCAATGGAGATATTATGAATCGGTAGGAGTCATAGTGATCAAACAAAGCATTTAATTGCCTTTCTTCAATAAGTAAGAAGTTTAACAACAACAACATATATTCCAACCACATCAAAAACTATACTGTCGCCAAGGTCTGGAGAGGGTGAGAGGTGCACAAACAACACCTCCACCCAAAGGATAGAGAGTTAGGTTCCAGTGAGACCCTCAACTCTTAAGTAAAAAGTTAAAAAACTATAAAATGAAACAACAATAGTACAAGTTTCAAGCTAAATTGCAGGAGTTCATGGGCACTACTTGAGGAGAAACACTATGCGGTATAAGACAACTCTAGTGTGTTATTTCACATCATCATCATAATGCATGATTTAATCAACTATTCGAACAGCATGGAAAATGGTACTCTGATGCATATGGCCTTTGCTCAAGCTGATGATAGCAGAAATGAAATCTCTACTTCATGTTGGTCTCAACCGACAGATGTGTTATTCGATTCATTAAGCCGGGCTGTTGCAACATTCTGGTAATTGCATCTCACACACTGGAGAAGTCGGAAGCAATCAAAGAACAAAACAATTACTATTTTCACATTCTAATCCTTAGCTAAAACAATCTTGAAAGCATGGGTTACCTCCAGTAATGTAACATAGTAGAAATCTTCCATGTGCTGCATCAATGCACTGCCATCTCTAATTGCACGGAAAATGTTTATCTCTGTGTTGAGTATCTTCTCAATCAGTTCCTTTTCACCTTTCATCTGCACAAAAAGGTGAACACACTTGCAAACTTCAGCACCGGGAACAGATGAGTTTGACGTGGAGAGCCAAAGTCATGCGTGTAGCCACACATGAGGATGACTGGCTTCAAATAATGTGTATTTACTCGAAAGATTCACAAGTCGTTGAATGGGGTTCAGATCAGGAGAGATAGAAAGGGAGGCAAAATATGAGGCCCCTAATCACGCGCTGCCACGTGTACAAGAAACTCTTTTTTAAAAACAAAAAAATTTTAAACCTCTCCCTTTTTTTGTAAACGTTGCAATGCTTGATTGAAGGCCTCATATCTTGCCTCACTTTCTGTCTCTCCTGATTTCAACCGCGCTGAATGGATGGTTCTTAATCTTTACAAGTCCCTTTTAGTAATGAAGGCTTGTAGTAACCATATGTATGCTGCATTACATTATTTGACAGATCTCTGCAAATAAATTCTTAGGTATTCAAAGAGAAGTAGGTGGAGTTGACATACAAATTCACTGACAATAACATCTGGTGTGGATTCGCCAAGAACATCGCCCTGGTAACCATCTCGCATAAGGTCCACATTTGCCTGAAACAGCAGGCTTGTACTTTATTTTCAAATTCTTATTTAATCATCATAAAAGAACTATTTCCTGCGCACAGGTGCACAGCACTTGTCAGGGGCGCGGACCCATAAAAGGAGGCTGATTAAAGGACAGATCATTTGTGAATGAAGAAGAACAAGATAAAAAAAAAGTATTTTGCACAGGACAAGTAAATATCCATTTGGAAATGTTGAACATGAAATAGAAGGCTACTTATGAGGCTTTAGAGCTATTCTGCCAAGATATTGAGACAAAAAGGATACAAGAAGATTTGCAAATTCAACTTACGAAGTCAAATGACTCAGTGCCAATAAACTAGAACTAAAACTCACCAGTGCATTCTCCAGATCGCCAGCAGCCAAATAAACAGGTTGAGCCACGTGGCAGTAGCCCATCAATCTTGGTACAGTTGGTATTATATCTCGGTGATTTACAACTCTCCAACTATCTTTAACTTTCTGTTACGGAAGCCATAAAAATTAGCACTCGAAAAGAATGAAATTAGAGAAGAAAGAATGTCCCTGCTTCTCATCGGATACAAGATCTTGAACAATTGTTCTAGATGGTCTCTGTACCTTGACCTGCTTAAAAATGACTAATTAACAGGAAATGCATAGGGCACCTAAAGTCCCTGTTAGATGTGAAAACTGCTCACATGTAGCGCCTGAAATGAAAACCTTAACTGGAATTCCAATTCGGACATGATGAAGGGTGAAATATTTACTTGCAGCACCCGAAACTGTACTAATATATGACTTCATATGGTAAAATGCGACGGTGATCAACCAGAAGAGCTCAAAAATATAGTTAACATATTTTAGTTTCTCTGCTTAGGAAGACTGATGGAAAAAGAATATTAAGATGAGGAGGCCAGCTAAAATATAACCACTGAATTAAGGAGAGCCGCGACAAGCATCATGATTCACAGAAAGACAACAAAAAACAACTGTAACAACTGTATCTTACCTCATTGTAAACTTCTGCGAATTTCTTGTTACCAACTCTAGGAGATCCGAAATTGTACATAGTCACACAAATAGTTCCTCGCCTAACTCAAACGTCAGAAAATATAGGTCAGAATTTCGTACAGTCAGGAAAAAAAATGATCATGCACTCAGTTGAAATCAGGAAAGTTCCACCAAATGTAAGTTCAAATTTGCAAGAACCAGCAGAGCCACAATTCATACCGATGGCTTTGCAAACTCAAAAAACAAGACTTCCTTTCGAGGTATTCATGGTGGTTTTATAAGGAAAGTTTCACCA
The DNA here is from genome assembly GCA_036186865.1 of Eustoma russellianum. Classification (NCBI taxonomy): domain Eukaryota; kingdom Viridiplantae; phylum Streptophyta; class Magnoliopsida; order Gentianales; family Gentianaceae; genus Eustoma; species Eustoma russellianum. Next base: position 7,150,051 of record AP025050.1, read on the forward strand.
AATCTAAGTTTTTATTCCTTGTTCCACAATCACAAATGAACTTAAGAAGTAGATCAGTAGAATCACATCTCATAGAAACTTCTATAAGCAGTATATTGCTCTTTTAGACGATAGTATGCAAACTAATAAAATAAGGAACAGACATGTCAGAGGGGACGTGACACTGTTACAAGTCACTAGGTAGACCTCAAACAGTCTAGCTAACAAACAGTCAAGTTGGTCATATAAAACATTTCACCCAAAAAGGTAATTGTCAGAACTGCACCATAGGAAATTGAAGCACTGGTAAAACATGAAGCAAGATGAAATAATTCACCTGGATAATTGACTTGATGATAGCTCTAGAGCAAGGAGAGTAGCTAGTGCGCCACCCAAACTATGACCGGTCACGTAGACTTGCCACTTGTCTTCAGGTTGTGGCCCCTCATCTCTGGAATATGTTTATAGAGTTTCCAGTTTAATAAATTAGTCGTGTTAAGTGGGAAATTCACATGTAGGATTTAACACTTTCATTACCCTGGTAATTATTTTACTGAGTGCTGATGAAATTCAAAGATACTTACTCTGTTGACAAGCGTGACAATATTTTTGGACGGAGGGAGTAGAACAGAAGAGGTGTGAAAGAAAAGGAAAAACATTCTACTATATGCTTCCGTTTCCTGCTTAAGGTACATAGAACTTGTTCTAAACCACTATGAGATTGTATATCATTCGACATGCATCTGACCCAGACACAAATTAATTCATAAAATTCTAGATTAAACCTTGTTTCTTACTCCCTGATGATAAGCATTCTGAACATAAACGATAATTTGACAAGCAAAATTTTCAAGCTGGCAACTTACGTATAAGCAACCACCTGTTTGATGAGACGGATGATCCTAGATCGAACTGAATCATATGCGTTCAAGAAACCACTGTGGACCTGTAAAAGTATCAGTAATATGAAGAAAATAATCGGCTATCATTAGATGACGGTAAATAAAAAATGCCATACTTGAACTTCTTGCTTGAAATCACCACCTATTCTTTCAGGATTTAGCCTACACCAGTGGAGAAAACGTCAGCAATAAGAAGTATACTAGTAATATGAACTATCCATATGCAACTTTAACATGAAAGACATCCTACTAGGCTGGTGGTTCTAACCATCTAATCTTATATAATATAAATGTTGATATCATTTCACACTGCATATGATGAGTCAATATCAATAAATCATCACAAACCAGACAATGGGTTAAGAAATTGTTCAAACTATTTTATCTTTAGTCACTGTTTTCAATCACGATTGCACTCAAGTTTTGGACATATGCAAGTAGTTTTCCTTCCAATTTTACCAACTTAAGAAAAAATCATTTTCAATACAAGGCCTTACCCTGCCGGAACTATCATTAAATCAGTTCGCAGGTCCTTCCACTTAGCCTACATGGATCAAAAGTCAGCATTGAACCAAAAATAACCATAACTAATGCCGGTGACTTTTGTAATGACTAAATTCACCTGTTCTGTTCCTCTGAAAGCAACAACGAGCCTTTTCCTACTTGAATCACGCCATAGTGCAACCTGCAGCTTGCACATTATGAGTTCTCCATACAGTAGTAAAAGACCAGAATATGGCAGAGTGCACTATCAAGATGATAACATATTCACTTCTGAAACATGCCTGTATCTGTAATGCAACATGTGCAAAAATGCTGACATCGCGATGCTGATTTACCTGCGTGTCTGTGGTTGAATTATCCAAGAAACAAATTTTTTCGAATTCAGACTTAATAAAGCTAGGATGACCCAAAGAAGTGGCAAGCATTGCCCAAGCTTCCATTGCACTCTCTGCTTTTGTAAAAAGTGCCCTCATTTCTTCAGCTTTCTTCTCATCCAATACCAATGCATTGGATGGACCAGATAATGCATTTGGATTCCCAGACGAATTTATCCCCTCTGCAGATGGATCATCTTTTACATCATCATTTTTTCCAAAAAGGCCTGCTTCCTTGCCGAATTGAGAAACGGTCGCATTGACAACCATTAATGCTCCCAAAACTGCATCTGTCTGCTTTAGCACATCTTGAGTCATCTTCTTCATATCTGGAATAGATAACTGATTCATGTTAGTAGCCTGTGGACCGGTGGTTGATTCAACAGTGGTGTTATCCTTCTTCTCAGTAGTTGCAAGACCAGATTCAATATATCCCGCCTCTGCATATTTTTGCGACTGTAGCCCAAACTTGTTTAATATATCAAAACCATCCCATCTTAATTGATCAGCTGCAGGAATACCAAATTTCTGAACAATGTTCTGATTGACGGTAGTAGAAAGAGTACTCCAGAAATTCCTATCCGATTCTGAGGCCTCTCTAACCTCACTTGCCACTGAAGACGTGTGTTCATTCTTTATAGAACTATCCTCAACATTATTATCTGTTTTCTGTTTGTTGTCCTCACCACTTTTGCTGTCTGATGATAACTCATCTGGACTGCCTGATTCCATTGATGGATCACTAGATGAACCCCTATCTTTGTTACTGCTTAAAAACATATCATAAGGGAGATGCGCATTATTCAGTGTTTTCAATTGTCCAAACGCGAAATTCACAAATTGGCTTGCTTGCACGGTCTCTGAACCAAGAATAGTCTTCATTGCACTTTCAAAACCATGATTATCAAGAAACTCTGAGATAATGGGGATTCTCCACCCTTTCTTTTCCTCTTCAATCTTATCAAAGCTTTTGTACTTGATCTGAATAAAATTGTAGATAAATCAAATAACAGTTTATATCAGATAGCTGGAAACGGAAAATTAAGGTCCACAAATATCAGGTGCGGAGGTATATACTACTCTGGCAACACAATGAATCACAATGATAACCTGATAAACTTTACAGTACTTAAATGATCTGGTCTAATTTATTGCAGATGCATAACAACAACAACATTACCCTATTGCCTTAGATGTTCCCGCCTATGGCGGTGTATGGGGGTGTCGGATGTACGCAACCATACCCATATGTTAGAAACACGTAGAGGTTGTTTCCCGATGACCCATAATGAAAATTGCATCAAGCTGTGTCGATCATCTGCTACTTCACAATGTAAGATTCGTAGCCAATTTAGTGAGTTATTTTGCTTCATTCCATCATATTCTAAAATCAAGGAAGAGTATGTCTTTGACTCCATTGGAAATGGAAAAGATTACAGATGCATAAATACTTCTGAAATTTTCAAAATCAACCTTTATCCTGAGTCCGTCAACAGTATCACTTAAATGCTTCTTCTCTATTGTGTTTTCCCAAAGTAACAGGAAGTAACTGGGCATGCTTGATGGAAGGCAAAGATGTAACAATGAAATGAAATGAATAAATAAGCGACAGATTGCAAGCTTGAGCAGCAAAATCAGTTTTCTTTTGCTTTATCATGGGCTAATGGAACTCGTTTGTTTGTTTTTTTTTCAATCAGTACATCATAACAAAGTTGCGATTAAATGACGAACATGGAGAGAAGTGCAGATAAATAGATTAATAGGCTGACGTATGTAAGTTGAAACATAAAGTAAAACTTTCTACATAATGTAGCTAGCTGGTACAAGACATGTTCGTTTGGGATAATTATACCACCGTAGGAGTGTACCGAATGTTATCAATGAAAAAAAGTCTAGCCTAACAGCAAGAAGAACAGTAATAGCGGGTCTTCTCACTCTCTCTCTCTCTCTCTCCACCCCACACCCCCTGCCCCCGCCTCCGGCCCGCCCTGCCCCGCCCCTTTTGGTTGTTGACCAGTAGGCAGTATCAACGATAGGTACATGATGAAAAGGATTCTACAGGCTAAGAAAGTAATTAGTAAGACACCTTGATACAAGCATCCGCAAGTGATAAAAGAAAGTGACCAAAGGAAAGAAACAAAAGTTGGGAGTCACTAATTTCACAAGTTGAGTTTCCAAATAATAAATCCTTAGCTCTCTAGTCTCTGGCTTTGCTCCTTTTATCATGAGGAGGGACGGAAAATAACATGATTAAACTTGGTATCAAATTCCATAACTGGGTAAATCATGGTCTGAAAGGGCATTTCTGTTTAAGGTAATGAAGCAAGGAATGAAAAACTTCCCCAGGATATCTGTTCTTCCTCAGAAGTCACCCAGTTAATGTGGCCTGTTATTAGGCCTATCAACATCAAGATCCATTCTTATTATACCACAACTCCTTGTATAGGAAATTAGGACAAGGAGTAGCAATATTTCTGTGGGATGAGGATTTAAATTCAACATCTCTATCCGCGTTCTCCTTAACTTGAATCTGTATGTGTATGCCTTCAGCCCGATTCATATACATCATGTATTGTGTATTGTGACTGAGATGAGCAGGACAGGCAATTGACTGCTGCCATAGATGTAGTAACTGATTAGACTTCTCAATTCACTGGTCCCCTTAATTACAGTGATTTCAACTATTATCTTTCCCGAGACTATTTTGACATGCATAGTAATACATGACAATTATTCGTAGCAATCTTAGTCACATTTTCGCAATACCCCCTCTGGCCCCAAATTGTGTTATTTGATTTCACATGAAGTTTAATCATTGTACGATTGATGCATTTGTAAACATGAAAATTTACCGTACTCTCCCTGCAGTGGTAGTTTTTGCATTTAATAGGTCATGTTACTGTTGTAATTAGATAAATGGCTCAAGGGTATTCAGTAGAGGAAAAGCAAATAATGCATGCTGTGGACATTCTTTACAGGAAATCCCAGAAAGGGAGTACTCCTTTTGGTAATTTGAAAGGCCTACTTTTCTTTTTGTAAGTAAAAGGCCTACTTTTCTACTACTCACTTTACAAGATATCACAAAATTGTATCCACCTTCAATTTTAAAGAGTTGGGAATATGTCTAATGTTGTAGGGAAGTACACCGAGGTTCTGAATGTCAGAAAAGAAGGCACCTAACTAGTTGCTCCTATACTTACCCACACCACTTGTTCCGCCAAGAAATAATAAAACAGCGCAGAAAAGTTTGTGCAACTGTACTATTGACATAAAAATTTCACTTAATAACAAAATGCCGATTAACATGTAAGCTTACAAACAACTCTATTAAGAAACATACCTCCAGCATTATCTTTCCACCACCTCCCATCCCTTCCAGATCAATCAGCACCTCATGTGAATTCCCTAGAAGAACATGTCTGTTACATGATTTAACTAGCTAGACCTTTACACAGTAAATCAATGACTTCGTCATCTAATAATCCTGCAATTTTCCAGTTAGTGAAAATCTGGACTGTGGTAGAGCTTCTGAACATGTTATCAGTGTGGAGCAAAGAATGAGTTAGAGATGAAGATCAAAGTTTCAGTACAAAAGCGAATAACTTGATGATTCTTAAAGCTAAAAGAGAATGTTCCCAGTATTATTTGACACTAGCATCGAGTCAAATGGAAGTCATATGGGCAATCCATTATAATCTTACCATCACATAGAGAGTCCAAATTAACTCCAGCATTTCCCATACGCTTATGTGGAGTCACAAGATTTGCATCCCATGCTGCTACCTGGAAAGGCAATGATTACGTAAGAACAGAACAGAACGTCTATAAGGTTATCAGTGAGCATTAGAAGAGGGCACCAATCTAATGCACGCTTGTAAGACAAAGCTCATTCATTTTCTATTAAGATATGTTAAGGATTTGAGATATTTAAGGATTAGGCAAGTGGTACAAATTTAAGAAGAAAGTGTGTGAGTATTCGAAATAGAGAGGCAGAGAGAGAATAATCAGAGAGTCCAAGAAACCTGAAGAATATTGCTGGGTGTCTGTTTAATATTTAAAGCAAATTCCTCATTCCAGGTGGGCTCTTTGGTCCTGCCAGCATTCATTCGTAAAATATTTATGTCTGATGATAGTATATAGCATAAAAAGTAAGAGACTAACCAGTGTACGAATATGCTTAGAGCTGAAACTGAAAGTTTTGCAGTTTCCATGGCACATAAACCTTCCACCACTAGAGTAGCATCAAGATAGAATAGTTCTTTCCATTTATCCTTTTTTGTTGAACATGCCAACTCACAATCATTATGCTAGATTTAGAACTACGTCCAAACAAATTGTATCATCTAGATAACTTACATTTGAGGAGAAGAACTAAAAAAAGGAAAAAGAATTCTAAGCTTAAATCATGAAGGTGAAATAAATCTAGAATATAGGCCTCCTCTAAAACCACTTCTCTGTCCAAGATGAAAAATAATTTGGACAGGGGAAACCCATTCGAAGGGAAAAAAAAAGTAGCCCGAGTTCCACCAAGAAGACTATATCACAAAATCCCCAAATTAGAATTCGATGTTCCTTTTTTTTTTCCTGCCAATTTGAATAAGCGCTTCATCTCATCCAATTTTAGCAAGTAACGTTTTCGTCCAAGCCGTGAAGTATCATTTTGTTTCATAGGAATCAACATACACCCGCACAGAGAATACTTATTCAGAAAGTAGAGAAATACCCCCATTTGGTCTGGGTTCTGACCACCTGACTTTCAAGCTGGAGCACTACATATGGATCACTTGTACCCTGAGAACAAAGAAGGTCCAATGAAGCAGATGAACTAAAAACATGTAAAATTGTAGAATTTCTATTTACAAGGAAGCACACTAGCAGGACCAACTAAAGAATTTAATCCCTTCACTAAAAAATGACTTGAGAGAAATACCCTACCCATGGATCCATGGCAGGAAGGTCAACTCCTTTTTTAATCTTTATGAACAGTTGGCCATCATAGATTTCGCGAATAAAAGACCTGCAACATTGATCCCTTTTCAGTTAATATGTCATCAGATAACTTTTCCCTCTTTATTCCCCAATCTAGTGTTTTTTATGGATTCTTATTTGTTACAAATGAAGGCCAAAAAATAAAAGACTACATGGATTCTTTTTTGAGACCTTCTGTTTAACCACTGAATCCAAGTTGAATTGTTAAATGTTTTGGAGGGCTATGTCAGGCACAGATAAACCTCACTAGGCAAGAACCGCTTATGAAGTGCAAAGAGCATCAGACGGGAGGATTTACACTTTGACAGGGGGGGGGGACGGTACATTGTGTATGAAAGGTCCCCATGAATCAATAAAGTAACATATAATGGGCACTCAAATTTTATTCTGCCCCCACAAGGACCTTTTCCTGGATACAACATTAGACTATTAAGTGCCACTGAGCCTAAAAATCTCCATCATCCATTTTCATGCCCGTTGTCTCATTATCCATTGTAAGCCCTCATCTTGGATATAATTTGGCCATCAAGGGTGACCTCGAAGGTGATAATTGCTTCCAAATTATCAAGAAGACAGAAATGTTAGCTTTTGCCAGGGTTTTGCAAAGATCAAATAGGCTAAGATAAAAAAGCAGCAAAACAAGGAAACCTCTTGCCAGTGCAGACTTTCTGATTAAACAATATTATACATACTCGGAAAGAAACACTGTCTGACAATCTGCAGCATCGATCTCACGCCTACCTACATCTTCCTGATAAGATTGAAGCTGGTTACTCTTCACTGAAGGTGGGTGAAAAGAAAATCAATTAAGTACATAATTCGGTACGGTCACTTAAACGTACACTCAACATTTCTTTATACTTTCATTTAGTCATCAAGAAAGAGCAAGAAATAAACCTACTTTTCATTTTCCTTCAAGCAACTTACATTTTGGACAGCATATTGACTAGCAAAATTTATTGATGAAAATAACATCAATTTCAATCTTTTCTAGCTCCCACAAACAGGAAAAGAAATCCAAACTAATGTATAAGCATAATTAGTTAGCCTGAGGTTTCACTAACTTAGTATATAAACAGTTGGCTTGATCTGAATGTCTCATGAATTTAGCAAGGTGGAGAAGTGAGCAACTCTTGTCCTCTTTGGAACATATGTTTCAAGTAACGTTATTCTAAGCTTCCTCAATTTTCGATAAAATTTAAAATCACCCACTGAAAAAAAGTCCAAGTCACATATTTGCGACACCTTTTTACAATCACATTTCCTCAATTTCACAAAATAATCAACTTTCATACAGGGAAATAAAGAACAAAATTTGGTTATAAAAAGGAAAAAAGAAAGCAACTTTACTGGTGGACTTGTGTAGGCTTCAAATGCAAAGCCAGCAAGAATTACAGCCAAATTGATATCAAATGGAGGCCTCTCGCTTCCATTTCCATTTCCAGAATTATCCTTCAAAAGGGTCTCTGCTTCAACACTTCCTTTCTTAAAACAACAAATCAATTCAGCCCCATCAAACGGGCTGTCCCTAAAATCACTTAAAGTTAAAAACCCAGAAGAATTCTTATAAATTAAACGTTTTCTTGATAATGAACTGAGGTTAAAATTCCTGAACAGACTTAGTTTTGGAGGGTGAGGCATTTGAGAGGGAAGAAAGTATAGGCGGAATTGAAGAGTAGCCATGAATGAAGCTTTAAGAGATGGAGTGGCAATTGCTGTAATTACAGTGAAGAGAAGAGGGCAGTTTGGGCTTCGGGAACCGAGTTCTTATGCGAAAATGTTATGTTGAATAATGAATATCACGTAGTCTTTGAGTACACGTAAGGGTAGAGAAACCGCGAGAAAGTATGGCGCCATTTCACCTAACCGTCATTGTAGATTTTCCCTTTTCAAAAAAAAAAAAATAAAAAATAGTATTAATAAAATTTTTCAAAAATAGGGTATTCATGACCACGATTTATAAACACTCAATTGTGGTTTAAAAATTGTCGATTTAGGTTTGGAGAATTTATAAACATTTACATAAACCTTCTCAATTTTGATTTGCCTGTTTTGGCATGTTGTCTGTTCTAATTTCATTATATGTACATATACACATTTATTAATATTTTAATATCGGCAGCTTCATATTTGTATTTCTTGAATTCTCTCACTAACACATCATATCTCTATTATTATGTCATTTATGCAGGTGCATATAGAGCCGCTGGTCTCACTGGAATCAAACTCTCTATCCATTGGAATAGAGATATTGTTTGGCTGCCACTCAACCTTAGGGCTGCAAACGAACCGAACTTGAGCGAATCTATCTGGGCTCAAGTTCGGCTCGAATTATTTTCATCAGGCTCGAGCTCGTGACGAGTTTTAAATGCAGTTCGAATTCGAAATACTTGGAAAAGGCTCGAGCTTGATTCGTGAGCTCGAAGTGGCTCGCGAGCTTGGCTCGACTCGTGAACTCGAATCTAACTCACGAGTTGAATGGATGGTGGAGATTACATGGTTAGGGATGAACAGTGAGGATTAATAAGAGGGAATATATATGTACATATTTGAGCCAATTATCGAGTCTTCGTCGAACTTACAAACTGAATACTATGGTGCTTGAATTCAGCTAGCTAAATATTTTGAACCCAAAATATGATTCGAATTTGAATTCGAACTCGCAAAAATCGAACTCGAGCCGAGTTTTTAACGAGCCGAACCCGAATAGCTCGTTTAAGTTTTACATATACACCTCTAAAAGTTTAAATCTACTCAGAAAATGAAGGTTGTTTTTAATAGACAATGACAATCTTTTCAAAGTGACCAACCATAAGATAATCGCATGTGTTGATGTAATGAATGAAGCAAGACCAAACCAGATTTACCCACCAATAATTTTGCTCTTTCAGTCTAAAGTAATCATAGGCCAACATTGGCCTAATGCTGCTCTAAAATCCGTATTTTGATAGAATTAATATGTTAAGGTTCTTGAATTGATTCCATATTCTAACAGTGAGGTTCCTGATTTCAATCAACAAACCAATTATAAAAGGTACTAACGAAAATAGTTATTATGTTATTAGATTGTCAATGATGATAAGGACAAAGATAAATAGAGCATACATGTGACACTCTTAGGATCAAGGATGATTGGGATAGAGATAAATAGAACGTAGTGTAAAAATAAGTCCTGATGAGGTATGCCGAGTTGAGCTGAAGTAGGTTAACCTGGACAAAGTAAGATGTTAATGGAAGGAAGAGACCAAGTCAGTCAGCCGAGCTGACCTGAATAGAGAAGTTGAAATGAGGTGGTAAGGATAGAATTATGATGGATTGAACTGAAGAAGACAGACGAGCTGAAATGAAGAAGAGCTGAAGAAATACAAAGCAGAACCAGTCAAGAAGAGCTGAGCTGAGGTGCCGAGGTGAAGCACTAGCAAAGCAGCAACGCTAAGACGAGCTGTTATACTTAGAGTTTGTAAATATAACTTAGAATTTTTTTTAATGTACATAGCTGAGCAGAATAATTAACTAGCCATTACCTTAGACGGTAGCAATATTGTAGATGAACAGTGACCACTGTCCAAATGAAAAAATACAGCTATTAGGAGTAAATTTCTTCCTATAAAAGAGAAACAACCTTATAAATTACAATTAATTGGAATAAATACAAATTCTTTCAATACTCAACGTGTACTTATCAGACTCTTAGAATACCTGAATACCTGCGATACTCTTAGGACTTCTATTTTTTTTTCACACGGTCCTCATCGAGTTAGTACTTCTTTCGTAAGTTTTATTATTTTATTGATCAATAACTAAGTATTAACATGTACACAAATTAAATTTTACTGTCCGGGATAAAGACTTCTGTGACAATTTATTTACATGTAAATCCATATGATACTATAGCAGGGAATTATATGTGATGCGTTATACGTTTTATTTTAATGTCAGCTCATTACTTTCATTGTATAAACTATCAGAACATATGCATATGCAATTATTTATGGCTGGATGTTTAATATCTTACACACGCCCTTGTAATTAATGTCAATATCCATGTAACCCAACACACCAATCCAAAATGCTAAAAATATCTCAATTTGTGCGTATCATACGCATTGGCCATGTTAAACTTCTGTGTATCGTTCCAATTTTATCAGATGTACTCGAAGGGACAAAAGGCTAATAATCGACCATAAGAAAAGTATTGATGCAAATATAAATGTCCTTTCTATTGAATCCGCCGAGCATTATATAACCAAAACATAAATAACAAAAATGAAATCATCCTCAAAGATGACTGCATTTAATTGCCAAAAAATCCACATCTCGCCTAGAGAGGGAAACCCTAGCAGCTAGCTGCAATATATTGGGGGCTTTTATTACATCATATGGGAGAATATTCTGAATACAAATTAAGATTAAAAGAAATCATTATCAAGATAGCTTGAATTATGCAATAAAAATTTAAAATGCTCGTGTTGATTCCATCCATGCATGAAGCAAGTGGGGTTTTTAGTCCTTTCACTTCTTCTCACCGACACCAAGTGTGTTCTTCACTCCATCAATTGCACCTTGTGCCATGCTCTTCATTTGCTCCCCAGTCTGCATAAAAATTACAGTAAAATGGAAGCAAAAAACAGTGTATCATCCAAAGTAGTTTTTGTCTTTTTTAGGAAAGAAAAGTATTTTTTATCAACATAAGACAAAAAATCAACTACACAATCGTTGTGTTAGAATGCATCTTTCAACGACATTACCCTATTGACTTAAATGCTTCTGCCTATGTCGAAGTATAGATGGGTCGGGTGTACGTAACCATACCCATGTGTTAGAAACGCAAAGAGATTGTTTTCCGATGACCTATAATGACGCGTCAAGCTGTGTCAACCAACTGTTATTTCACAATATAAGAAGTGCAGCTAATTTAGTGAGTTATTTTGCTTTATTCCATCATTTTCCAAAGTCAAAGAAGATTGTATCCTTGACTCCGTTGGAAATGGAAATATTAGAATGCATCTTTATGAATTGTAAATTTATACCATTTTTGCAGTACAATAGTTTTAGTCTAATATATTGGATCATCGTACTTAGCCTAATCTATCGAATCAACATCAAGATACGTAGATATTTGTTTTATCAACTTCAATCAATGAGCTAGATGAGAAAGGAGCAAGTAGAAAATCTACTTTGTCTTATTCAATTAGTGAGCCAGATGAAAAATGATACGACGATATGGTGTTTTCAAATAAAGAGAGAATCACTGAATTATAATTGAAACCTGTTGAAGAATTCCACCACTCTGATCAGCAGCATTGGAAGCTTTCTCTTGGGCAGATTGAGCAGCATTTGAAGCTGTTTGTTTGGTTGTTTCAGCGGCATTAGAAGCCTTGTCCCTGGCTGCTCCTGCAAACTGCTCAACTTTCTCCTACACATTTATTTACATTAGAAACACTAAACTACCGTGTTTGCGTAGAGTTCGAAGAGGGATCGGATCGCTTCGTGATCTGATGTACACAACTTTATCTTACACTTTTTTGTGTAATAAGCTATTTTTATGGTTTGAACCAGTGACCTCAAGATTTTAAAACATCAACTTTACCCGTTGATCAAAGACTCGTTTTATTCCACCATCACATATTCTAAAGAGAAGGACGTTATAAGGTAAATTGATACCTGAACGTTGCCGTGGGTTTGGCCAGCATTGAACTGAGTGCTCGACATTTTCAAAAATTTTACTAGAAAAAGATCTGTAAGTATATGAGAGACTTTGGTATCTTTGTGTATTGAGATATCTACGCTTGAATTGTAGGTTACGTTAAAATGGAGTGTTCATATATGTAGAAAATTCGTGGAGGATGGGAGATTGATTATCAAACAAACACATGATGAGGTGGCAGATCATGCATGATTTTCTGCCTTTGAAATGGACAACAAGGCGAACGGATATCCTTTTTACATGGCTGTGCTTAAGGGTTGCATTTTTCAAGGTTTAGACAATTCGGTTCAGATATGAGGAGACTAAAATTGAGGTAAAATATGAAGTTTTTAATCATGATTCGTTACGTGTACAAAAGCAGTTTTTCAAGAAGGGGTGGTGTACTTTTTTTTAAAAAAAGATTTCTTTTGTACATGTGGCGATGCGTGATTGAATGTCTCATATTTCGCCTCGCCTTTAACATCCTCAGATCTGAACTCAAACAATTGCCAAGATGAATTCTTCTGCTTCCTAGTTCTTGATTTTCGGAGGGAAGAAATAATAATGTGGCTGGTGATACAAATGGATATTTATTTATCTAAATATTTAAGTCACTTGATATACTTGTTTTTTCAGGGATTTTTTCCCCAATTTTATACCTTGACTTGGTAAACATTTAACAATGACTATGTATTATTTATGTCTAGTTTTTCTTCGAAAGATAGTATAATGATACTTTTGACTTCGGGACAGACACAAGAACTATGATATCATCATCATCATTCGTACGCAGTATATCCCAACGACAGCAAAAACTATCGTTAGGGTCTGGGGAGGGTAAGTGGTAGGCACACAATTCCTCTATCCTAAGAGATAGAGAGTCTGATTCCAATGAGACCCCGGCTCTATATGTAATTGTATAAATGACATAATAATAGAAATATGATGACACAAGAACTATCATATACTTCTAGAATATGATGTATAACAAAATTTCGATCTCACGGAATTATCATTCTTTCATTGATTTGTTATTGACACCTTGAACTTTGAAATACATGGAATTGTAAAAGATAACAAAATTAAAAACATTGCTTATGTTTATGAATTTGTCTACTATAAGATTTGCTTTTTTCAGAAATGTACATGTAATAACTAACCAGGAGGACTTAGTGGAAGAACTCATTTTGTATCTTGCCATTAGAAACATGCTGAAAAAATATCTTTAGAAAACATTCTAATATAATAAAGTCAACTTATAAAATAGCGACAGAGGAAGTACATAAAATTACTTCGTTACACTCTTCTGTTATCATATGTTTCATCGGAGGCACCTATGTTTCAACCGATCGAGGCCGGTCCTTTCGTTCAATATTTAAGTTTTCGTAAAATTAAGTAATTTTGTTTTTAAAAAAAAACATTACATATGCAGTGTGCGGCACACATATGTGGGAGAGGATCTCCAGACCCCCCTTCAAAGGGAGTATTAAATGACCCCTCGCCACGTGGCACACAAGGGGTGGTGAGGCTGGATGGGAGTCACCCGCACCCAACCTCACCACCCCTGTGTGTCACGTGGCGGGCGGTCCCAAAGGAGGTGAGGAGTTGGAGGGTTAGAGGATCTCAATCCCACATATGTAGTACGTGTTTTGTCACTGGGCAGAGAGCTAAGCACGTGAAAGACAGAGGATCTTGTCCGAAGATGTAACGATCCGGTCCGAATCAAATATTATTTTATCGAACTAAACTTGTGACAAAAATGAATATATTCGAATTACTTGAAATTGTTAGAGCATGAAATAAAATGCTATAATAGTTTTAAACATATTTAAACTTGAATTCAGGCCTAAACGACTTAATTGATCAAAACAAATATGCATTTAAAGTTCAAGCTTTATTAATCAAATATCGACATTTGAAAGCCGAATGCAAAATTAAGGTGGTGTTTGGTTGGGAGATTTAGGAATAAAGGAATAGGTTTGGATCATTTAAGTTATTTGTTTGGGGAAATGGGAGATTTGTGTTTCACTTTGATATCCAAATATTTGATAATGGATATCGTTTTTTGATATACTATCACCTTGTATATCAATATGGGGGAATGAGGGAGAATGAGGGGTATGGCCGGTCAACGCTGCCGGCCAACGTCCGCCGCCGTCCACTTTCGGCCTCCCACATTCGATACGAATTTCAATTCCGATACGTTCTATACACCATCAATGTCTATCATACTCATTCTCACTTCAACACCAAACAACTATCACTTTTAGTCTCAAACCCATATACTCCAAACACATACCCTATCATATCCATTCCGATTCTGATTTCGATACTCAAGTGTAAACCAAACGCTACCTAACTACCTAATTCCAATGTATAATCATTTATTCACAAAAAAAAAAAATAGATCAAAATAAACATACACTTTTTTTTATCTTATATGCTCGATAATGCCCGATAAACATAATATTTTAAGTTAGACTTTTTTTCCATTAATGAGTTGCTTGAACTTGATTTTAGCTCGTTTACTTCAGTTTCGAGCGAGCTGTTTGTCTAATCGAACACCAAAGATACCTAAGCTGCTTGGTTCATTTGCACCTATAATCTGAGTTCGGTTCATCCTGACATTCTTTTGAACAGAAGTCACATAACAGATTGAAGAACTGGGGAAATGACCCTGCTGCCATTCATCATGCGTGCAACATATTGACACGAAATATTCAGATGGTGTCGAAGGCCTGGTTTGCGGCATCTTGTGTGGGTCACTATATAAGTATTCATCGAATCTAGAAGACTACTGAGCTTCTGATTTGCATCTCCCATAATCCTCTTTGAGACTGAGGCTATGGAATCCCTCAGGACCAGAAAATGGTCTTTCGCTCCAAGAAATATTGATATGGTAAAACGAACTGTTAGTCACTTAGTCTATGAAATCCACGTAGCTTCCTGCAGACTTGACACCCAAAGTTGAGTTACATGCACAATTGCTTGCTTGATGCCTTAGCTTCTAGTCGCCAAAGGTTGAGCCACATACTGCAACGGTTCAACATTCATATTTTCACTCATAAACTATCGTTTAACACATGACACAGAAAAAAAAAATAATGAACCTAAATATTTAATGGGTCAAAAGTTAGGTAAAAGTCAACAAAAAAAGACAGTAAAGTTACACTTATAAATGAGCTGATCTGTTAGAAAAGATAATGATTGATTTGATTTGATTAGGATAAGATTGATTATGCTGTAATTAGTTGTGATTATTCTGTAATTAGTTGTGATACCCATATCAAATCCCCCAAATCAAGCAACTTACCATAGATGGTGAGGACTGTTACACTATTTGTGTACGTGTTGTACTAAAGTAGAAATCAATGAAGAAAATAGTCTCTCATTCACAAGCCTATGTTTTCTAGCATGATCATATTTCAACATAGATCCGATCTACTTCAGGTGACGCTAAAAAAATAATGAACCTAAATATTTAATGGGTCAACAAAAAAAAAGACGTTTAGTTACTAAAAATCAACATAAAATAAAACGTAAAGTTAGATTCGTATATGAGCTGATCCGATTCCAACATAGATCCGATCTACTTCAGGCTTTTCCTTATTTCTTGCTCCAAGTCCAACTACTTCATTTATTTAAACAAGGTTCGCCCTCGTTTACTCAAAAGGCGTTGACTACGTAACATCGGGAAAGCAGCAGATTCTTTGAATGTATTTAAATAAACTACTATCATATTTTGTCCTTTTTCGTCTATTTTCTAATATCTTTTAATGTTAAACTCTAACGGTATTTTAAAAAATTACAAAGTGTTTATTGAAAAATATATAGGTTGAAACTACTACTTTATCCTTAATAAAGAATAATTTCCACCCTCCATCTTCTTTTCTAACACTACCTTTCTCAAGTACCACCACATCCTTCTCCAGCCATTAGGATCCCCTCATCTCAAACCTCTCACCTCACGAGTCACTGTGTAACACGTGGTAGTAAAGATGAGTAGTGAAGCTAGATGAGGATCAACCACATCTAGTCTAACTACATATCCCTACTGCCACGTGTCGCGTGGGATGAGGGGAATGTGGGGCACATCCCCCAACATGCCCCATGATGAATGTAAGACTTCGTGCGAATAAATAATTCTTTCTTGTTCCATTTTCCAGGCTGCTAATGACACATCATAATTGGTTTAACATACTAATAATAAATGGAGTTTTATAAGACTCCGTGCTATTAAATAATTTGCAATTTTTTCAAAGTTACAGACTGCCAATGAGATGTGTTGTCTTTTCCTTCTCTTATTCTTCTCCTTTTCTACTCTGATTTTATCTCCAGAGGAGCAACAGACACAGATGTCTAAATTGGTTTAAATACCTGCAAAAGTCTCACTGCACACCTCATTATGTGACACGTGACAGTAATAAGAATGGTGAGGCTAAATAAATGTAACCCGTATCTAGCCTCACTATTTCCTACTGCAACGTGTCGCTTAGTAGGAATTAGAATAAGAGGAAAAGTGAGCAGATCACATCAAATAGCTTTCATATGTGGACGACAATTTCAACGGTAATAATCATTAGTTGGCACTAAACCTACAGCCACTAAACGAAACATGTTTAAAATATCTATTTACGCATATAAACACGCAACGCACGCGAGTGCACACACACACACACATATATATATATATATATATATATATATATATCTGTGTGTATCTAATGATAGAAGAAATGATTTTAAGAAGATAATAAAAATTTTTTACAAATTAACCTGATTAAATATGTAAACTATTATCGACTTATTCATCCCGTTTTGTTAATCTTGTAACTTCTTTAAAGATGCTCCATGGCTTTGTTCAAATATTTGAATAACCCAATAAATTTATATTAAGTTTTAGAATTAACATTTCAAAAAACTAGTAATAAAGCTTAATTATAACTTCTATTGATAAAAAGAAAGTTAGTGACAGTTTTAATTATCGATACGTCTTTGTAATGATTTATTTTAATTGTAATTATCACACATATCCTTACAACTAAAACCCGGTGTTGTTTCAATTACTTTAGGAATGAAAGTGACAGGCAAGAAAATAAATTCCAAATATGATAAGGCACACAAGAATCATCCAAATAGAAATCACAAGATATAATAAATGGTAAAAGACAACTATGTTCCACGAGCAAATAATCTCCGAATCATTTTTATCCAACCATTTCTCATCTACTTCAAAGAAAAGAAGAGGTAAAAGACATTCATCTTACAAAATCCCTTTTCTGCCCTTCTTCTTGAACCTTGCCTTCGTACACGCTACCCCGAACTACTCTTTTTTTAATTATAAAAAAAGACAACTTTTTATTTAAAATCCTAAATGTATATATGCCAACTGATAGGGAATAAGAGTTGAGATCCTCTCCATCTTTCTTTTAAACAAAACTATATATAGTTTGTTAAATGATGGTAATTGGATAAACTAACAAGGTTGTTGCTTTGTGATTTTGAAGTTACAAGTTCGGAAAGCAGAAACAGTCTTTTACAGAAAGTGTAAGATAAGGGTTCCTCCACAGACTCTACGCAAACGTGGAAGCTTAATACATCCGAAACTCCCTTTTGTATATAGTTCGTTAAGAAAAATACCATTTTTTATCGGAAAAAAGAAGAAAATTACACATAATTGGTGTATATTGTAGGACTGTAAACGAACCGAACAAGCCGAGCATCGAGTTGTTCAAGCTCGGTTCATTTAACTTAGCGAACGAACCGAGCTTGCTCGTTTATTTAAACGAATATATTTAATTGTTCAAACTCGGTTCGTTTAACTCACGAACAACATTAACGAACTGAACATCTTAAACGAACGATATCAATTACCGAGTTCGAACAAAAAAAAGTGGTTCAAGCTCGGTTCATTAACCCTTTAGCCGAGTCGAGCGAACCGAACATACCGAACGGCTCGGTTCATTTAACGGCCTAGTTAGTGTGTGAAACTAGATGTATCATTTCTTTAAAAACTAGATAATTTTGTATAAAAGAAGATATAATGAGAAGATTTAAACCCAAAAAAATGCCAAATTGGCCAGCTCTAACTCGAAACAGCTGGACCGAGTTTGCCCATTGGGATCCCATTTTTGGTCGAATCATCTTCATCATGGTACACATATGCAAACCCACCATGTCGGGTCAGATCCATACCCGCCATCTCATCCTCAGCTGAGATCCTAAGCAGATTCAACTTATGCAAAATAGAAAACAGAGGACCCATTGTAGCACTAACCCACCCGATTATCACAATTATCTGGATCAAATGAGCACCCAACAGTCTCCCACCACCGCCCATGAACAACCCGTATGGACGACCCGGTTTTCCCGGGTAAACTTGATTCACATATTCCTCTGTGGCAAACAACGCAGTAAAAATCACACCCCAGGCCCCACATCCCCCATGCAGCTGAGCCGCCTCTAGTGGGTCATCATATTTGACCTTCGCCGCCAACATATTGCAGCCGATCAACACCAAAGCCGCCACGAAACCGCATATCACGGCTGCCCATGGCTCGACAACTGAGCATCCGGCTGTGATGGCTGCGAAGCCGCCGAGAAGCCCATTACAAACATCAGTCACATTCCAATGACCTGATAAAATCCTTTTCCCAAATAAAGTCGTCAATGCGGCGGTGCACCCGGCTAAAGTCGTGGTCACCGCTGTGCGGCCCACGGCACTCCATTGACCATAATAATTCCCACTTGTATACGGACTCAAGATTTTTGTAAATGAACCCGGGTTGAACCCGTACCATCCGAACCACAATAAAAATGTTCCTAACACTACTAGCGATGCGCTGTGACCGCGAAGAGCAACGGACCGGCCAGAGTGATCGAACCGGCCAATCCGTGGGCCCTCTATAAGGGCTCCATATAGACCCGCTATTCCACCCACCATATGGACCACACCCGACCCAGCAAAATCAATTACTCCGGATCCGAATAAAAGACTCGATGTATTTGTTGCGCTGGCCCAACCATCTGAAGACCAAAACCAATGAGAAACAACGGGGTAAACAAATCCGGTCAGAAATGAAGAATAGATGAGGTACGCAACGAATTGCGTTCTCTCAGCAATAGAGCCGCTGGTGATGCCAGCGGCTGCAATAGCAAAAGCCCATTGGTAGAGGAAGTAGCTGTAATCGAAGAGATTTGAAGGGATTTCTTTGAGTCCGAAAAAATGGCGGCCTATGAACCCGTTGGACGGAGAGCCGAAGGCGAAGGCGAAACCGAAGAGATAATAAAACAGTCCACCGGCAGCGGCGTCGAGGACGTTGGTGAGCATAATGTTCATGGTGTTCTTTGCCCGGACAGATCCGGCACAGAGCATGGCGAAGCCTAGCTGCATGGAGAAGACTAAGTAGGCGGAGAAAAGGAGGTAGGTGGAGTCTACGGCGTAACTGGTGTCGGAGAAACGATTGGAGACGGTGGTGAATTGGTTGCAGATGTAGGTCGCGGCCGCGGTGGCATCGGTGGTGTTGGGGCCAAAGAGGGAGGCGAGTTGGGCGGCAGAGCAAGTCTCGGAAGCCATGGATGGAATCAAATCTGAGGGATTCAGGGGGAGAATATTAGGAAGTTGTGATTGTGCTGGGTTGTGGGAAATAATGAAGATTCTTAGTCTTTGATCCTGTTTTATAGTGGGGGTCAGCGTTCCACATTTACTTTTTCTCTTCTTTTCTTCCCCGAGGGGACTTTAGTTTTTGGTAGCCTTATACTAATAACCAGTTTTTTTCTTTTCTTTTTTCTCTTTGAAAATGTATCATACCAACTGCAATGACAGTTTAAAAAAAAAAAAGGTAAAGGAGGCACAGAGCCCCATATATATATATATATATGTCTATATATATATGTGTGTATATATATATATGTGTGTGTATATATATGTATATGTATATGTATATATATGTATATGTATATGTATATATATGTATATATATATGTATATGTATGTGTGTGTATATATATATGTATGTATATATGTATCAGATAAGATAAGAGATGAGAGGCTCAGATGGCTTGATGGCTTGGGCGTGTCAAGAGGAGACAGACAACAACGTCTGTCAGAGCAGTTGAAAGCCTCATTGTAGAGGAGAAGAATAGTAAAGGCATACACAAACTAACGTGGGATGATCGGATTAGGCATGACTTACTAGAGTTACACTTCTCTGAATACATAGTCTAGGATAAGAGGTCATGGAAGCAGATGATTAAAGTTAAGGAGGTGTAGATAGGATATATGGTCACCTTAGAGTAGTACACTTAGAGGATTAGATACTCTCTACACTTTAGGTTGACTTTACATTTTTCGTTTTGGTCTTTGTCTTTCAATTATTTGTGCATATTATATTCCTATTATTGTGCTATCTACACAAGTACATAGAGAGCTGGGGTCTTACTAGAAGCAATTCTCTATCTGTTGGGATGGAGGTATTGTTTGACTACTTCTCACACCCTCCAGACCCTAGCGATAGCTTTTGCTATCGGTGGGATATACTGAGTATGATTGTTGTTGTATACACACATATATATAACTATACACACACATATATATATATAACTATACACATACACACACATATATATATGTATGTATGTATGTATGCATGCATGCATGCATATATATTTTGAAGGTGAAATTGATAAATACATTTCCTTGAGTAAGACATTGATAACTATTTTGAATTTTATAATGCTATTATGGTTGCTTGATTGCTTAATAAGTAGCTCAAAGTTGAGCTTTTTTCTATTAAAAAATATGAGCAATAACAGCTAGATGTTTAAAAAGATTTTGATAAAACGACGTGTGACTAGTCTTTATGGTTCTTCAATATTTGGCTAATTTGCCTCAATAAGAAGCATCATGTTTCCATGGTGATTTGTAGAACTTAAATCCAGCGTATTTTTGTCTTGAAGGAAAATTTCAAAGTTTTTCTAAGTAAGTCGTAAACTATTATGTGAAGATAAGTCTCTAAGCAAAGTTAGCACATGTATTTATAGGAAGGTGATAGGTTGACGACAGTAGTTGCTGTAAAAAGAAGGTCAGAATAAAAAGTATTTGTAGGTGGTGTCAGGAGAAACTTTAAAAAGATATTATATTTTTAAAAAAAAACGAAATATAATAAGAATTAGAAAATTTCTGAAACAAGTATGACGCATTTGCAAGTGCCGTCATAGATGACCTCAGACGGCATTACCAGTTGTATCCAAGAATCATCTTTGAACAACACTCATAGTTGCGTCCGAAAGAGTAAGTATTTTTCCGAATGCACAAAAGCGGTTTTGAAGAAGCAAAACCCCTGTGGGGCCCACAGGTGGATCAGATTTTCGAACGCTAGCTACACCTCAGAGGCATGCTTTCGTTGAAGAGAAGTACATAACACAATTTTTTGAGTAACACTTGGACACATAATGAGTGACTAATATATGCCCTAAATTGCAGGTGATTCGTATTCCCAAGACGAAATGGATGATGGTGATGCTTCTTGTATGCTGCTGCTGATGTTGTTGAGGATGATCAGACTCATATTGATTTGTCTCAAAGTATGGTCGATACTGAGTATTATCGAGCACTTGAGTCAATATTTACAACACCGCCTTATCCTCAGGGCGACGTTGTTGGTTCATATTAGTGGTTTCAGTCACATCCAGTGTTTATGCCACCACCTCTACTCCCTTAACATGTCAGACGTGGGAAACGGTTTAGGCGCGCAAACGCTTGCGATATGGTGTCAGATATTGGTGGCAGAAAGATAAAGAGATGAGGTTTGTAACTTTTTTCTGTATATCGAGATTTGCATCGCTAATGAAATTTGTAATATATAATATAAACATACATTATTGTTTCTCGTATTTTTTACTTATTGTTTTTAGTATAACATAAACAATAATAATAGACATGATTTTATTAAATTGAAATTATACACTTGGCCCTAAATTATCTACAACCCCAACTCAAACCCTAACCTACCATAATTTTAAACCCTATTCGTAACATATCTCCAACCCTAACTCAAATTCTAATCCTAACCCGCGCCCAAACTTAACTCAAAACCATAACTCTAACTTACCTCAAACCCGATCTCTAACCCTAACTGAAATCCTAACCCTAACCCTAACTCTATCTTAACCTAACCTAACTCTAACTCAAACCCTCTCTAACCCCGACCTAATCATAAACCAACTACAACCTCACCCTAAAATATAACCATAATCCTAACCCTACCTAACCTTAAACTATAATCCTAATCTACATCTAACTCCATCTCTAAACTTAACTCAAACCTTAACCCTAACCTAACCTAACCTAACTATAACCCAACCGAGGCCCACCTAACCCTAACTCTAAACATACTCTAGCTTAATCATAGGTCATAATCCTAACCTATCTCTAATCCTAACCGAACCTTAACCGTAACCTAACCCTAAACCAAAATCCTAACCTATCTCTAGTCCTATTTCTAACTCTAACTCAAACTCTCACCCTAACCTAACCCTAACTCATAAGTCTAACCTATCTCTAACCTTAACTCTAACCCTAACCCTAACATAGCGCTAACACAAACTTAACTTAACCCTAAACTATAACCTTAAACTATCTCTAACCCTATCTCTAACCCAAACCAAATCCTAACTCAAACCCAAACTTAAGCTCAAACCTAAACCTAGCTGAACCCTAACCCTAATCCTAACCATAAGCCTTAGGAATCACCCATGTTTGTGGAAAAGCTTTAATGGAGAAATCATTTCATTGACTAGACAAGAATGCAAAATTCAACTAAGACACAAGAAGCACTTGACAGTGTCGTCCAGGTTTCAGGATCCAGGATGCATCTACGGCTTGGACACATTTGTCATTGTCGGCCTGAGTGGTTTTGCATCCCCAAAGACCCTTTCAAGCTTCCGTAAACCACTTACTTTATTGGAAGCAACTGCTAGTGGATATAATAATTTTGGGATATACGTATGAAGATAATTAAATTTATCAAAAAAATGTTTCATACATCACAATCGTTTCAGTTAAATTGAATTCGAGTTCGTTTAGCTAAACAAACTGTTTGACTTGGTTCATTTAGCTAAACGAGCTTTAACTGGTTCGAGTTCGGTTCGTTAACACTATAACTGTTTAAACGAACCAAACAGTTCGGCTCGTTTAACTAAACGAACCTAAATATGTATTCGAATTCGGATCGTTTAACTAAAACTAACGAACGAACTCAAACCAAATACAAATCGAACTCAAACAGTTCGTAAACTGTTTGGTTCGCTTAACGCCTCTAGTTCTAGTTACATAACATTTCAAAAGGACGAGGGTTAGAATATCTCAGAACAAGTAATTGCTGGTTCCAATTACATAGTACTTCAAAAAGACAAAAGTTAGAATATCTCAGAACTAGCAATTACTTGTTCCAATTACAAAGCATTTAGAAAGGACGAGGTCTAGAATATCTCATAACCAACAATGGCTTTGCCAAACACTTAGATCCGCAAACTGAATGCTCCAAAAACTAAATGTTCATTACATTGGCTGCAAGTAAACTTTGGTAATTATGGCTCACCAAGAAAAGGAAAGTCGTTTCTTTTATATAAGAAAAATTAAATTAAATTTATTGTTAGTTGACTCTAGGGTTGTTCAACGAACCGAACAGTTTGTGAACTGTTCGAGTTCGGTTCGTATTCGGTTGTATTTGTTCGGTAATTGTCTATAAACGAGCTGAATTCGAACAGCTGTTTAGATTCGTTTAAAAAACGAGTCAAATTACTCACGAAATGTTCAGCTCGTTTGAACAGTTATAGTGTTATTGAGACGAACTCGAACCAATTTTAAAATCCGTTTACCTAAACGAACCGAGCCGAATAGTTCGTTTAGCTAAAGGAATCCGAATTCGAAAACTTGTTATTCGGTTCGACTCGGTTCATTAATACCCCTAGTTGAATGGTGCATTTGTATGTGCAAATTTTCCACCCCACGAATAACAGAAAACCAATATACTACTGCTGAGAGCTGCAAACAAAAAGTTGAAAGTCGTGTGTCAAGCATGTATCGGGAAGTGATGATATTTGAATGAAGGTGGTAGAGCTGTGCACATTTTTACTTATGAAATATTATCGGCCATAAGTTATATAATAAGCAGAATTTTCAAAGAAATGTTTCATAAATGTGTCGAGTATTGAAATAATTTGCATTCATTCAAGTTAACGAAAGATTTACATGGTTGTTCCTTATTTATATGAGTGTTTTTCTACCTAACGGAACTAGTTTACCACTTGCACAGTGGTTACTGTTTATTTACAATGAATGCTAACGTCTAAGCTAACGCATAGTTATCTGTTCTGCTCAGCTATGTACAGCAAAAGACTTCTAAGTCATAATATTTACAATACTAAGTATAATAGCTCAGCGTTAGCGTTGCAGCCTTGTTAGTGCTTCACCTCAGCACCTCGGTTCAACACTTCTTCATTTTAGTTCTGCTTTACTTCTCTTCAGCTCTTCTTTCACCTCAAACCGTTTGTCTTCTTCGGTTCAAATCAGCCTTATTTTGTCTTCACCTTTTCAGTTCAGCTCGACTAACAGACTTGGTCACTTCCTTTTTTCTTTGTTCAAGTCGGTCCTCCTCAGCTCAGTTCAGCTGAGCTGGATTTGTTTATACATAATGTACTACTAACATATTTAGGACATATTAGGAGGCAGAGAGAGTTGCACCTGTGGCCTCTCAATTTCCATGATCAATACACCTTATTTGTTTTACGTTGTCATCTTTGACGGGGGAAATTCAAGTATATGCTTTGTGTGTGTGTGTGTTTTTTTTAAAAAAATATTAGTGGTTAAGTTTCAAGTAAGTAATCTCGGGGTTCAATAATAAACCGAAAAAAGGAGAAAAAAGAAATACGACTGAGTTTACAACAATAACATTACCTCATTGATTTAGAAGTTTCCGCATATGATGAGGTATGAGGAGTCGGATGTACGCAACCATACATATGTGTTACACACAAAGGTTGTTTCTTGATGACACCTAATGATGTGTCAAGCTATGTCGATAAACTGATATTGTACAATATAATAAGCTCAGCTAATTTAGTGAGTTTAAACTTCTGATTTTTGAGTTTAGCAGATTGTCGTTATTAAGAAATTTATGATACCGTTAAGTTCATATATATGTATGCATGTACAGTTGTGTTAGAGGGTTAGTAGTAACTAGTGATATATGTTGGTGTGGATGAAAAGCCAAGTAAATGATAATGACATACTAATAACATATACTCTTAATAGATAACGAGGAATTAGAATACCAAGGAGATATTTTCATAAAATTTAGAGGACGAAATTGTTTTAGAGGGTTAGAATGTAAAACCCCGGAAGATTTGAAAACGGTAATTTGGGAATTTCGAAAATGAAAGGCATTAACAGAAAAGGAAAAGGTTGGAAGAAAGGAAAAACTTATTATTATTATTATTATTATTATTATTATTATTATTATTATTATTATTATTATTATTATTAAAAAGGAGGGGCTGATAGCAATTCAAAAGGGAAGAACTCCTTTTAGTGGCTCTCTCTTCTACTTTGTTTGTCTATGTTTAATTTACGCACAGTTTTATGAAAAATTAGTCGAGACATTAATTTAATGTATGTATAATGTATTCCCAATTTGTTGTTAAAAACAACCTTTAGTTTTACATAATGCACACAATTCAAAGAAATATTTTAGTTATTTAAACTATTTTTATCTACCATTTATAGAATTTGGATAAATATTTTAGACATTCAAAAATAAAAAAGTGTACATTCTTTTCCAAACGAATTTCAGCTTCAAAAAGATTGGGGGTTTCGCGCGCGACGGCAAGAATCAACCCTCTAACACAACTGTAAATGCATACATATATTTGCTCCCTTCTTTACTTTAGATCTTCACCTCATTACAGAATTCTTCTGAATCGCTCAGGCCCAGCTCAGTTACACTCATCACTCTCTTGCTCTTCTTCCCATCCACCGTGTCTTCCACGTTTTCTTTTATCCCTTTATTCTTCAATAGTCAACCTCTTACCTGCATTCTTGTTCAATTTTCGTGCTTGTGCTGCATTTCCATTGTAATAATTGAACTATGGCTTGTAACCAAAATACGGTGTCATTTGGATGAAACTCATCCTCTCCAAACTCTAGCAATAGCTTTATATGATTGTTGTTGCTTAAGAATAGACAAAGGATTCTAGACGCGATTCAGTATATTCCAACCAGTACCATTCTGACGATTACAATAAACCAAGGAAGAGATTCAACTCATCGATCCCTCTCTTGAAAGGATTTGAATCATGTATCGGTAAAACTAAAAAGTACCAGTCAGGACAGCCTAACATTTCACTCATACTTACAAAAAAAACATTTCACTCATAAACCATGAAGTTAACGGTAAGATTTCAGATGGCGCGGCGACCGACACATTCTACCAATGAGCAAACAAAGAACATGTATCATAAGACCGTTGTTTATATTGCCAGAAGCTACATTATTTACTCAGATAGCAAAACTAGCTAGCCAATCTACAAAGGACTTGCGTTGATGACGTACATACCACCTAGCCCTAGGTATACTGTATCTAGCTGACTAAAACAAATAGAAGATCTCGGCTTTCAGCATGTATAAATTGGATGCAGGACAGAACAGACGTATATATAAAACTTTTCATGCAGAAGGCAGTAAAATACTGGCTGTCCTCTGCACATAGTAGCTCTCTAAAAGTTGGATAAGAGCTAAAGTAGTTAGATTTATCATAGATCATCATGCATCACAGATCGTCATAGAAGTCCGCACCTGATGATGGGGTTGTTGGTCATTCTACGGCGAAATGCAGTACTTATCCAATCTCAATGGAAAAGCTCCATAACCTGCAGGAGTTTAACCACGCTGTCGCAATTTCTTCTTCTCCTTTCTCCGTTGATCATGTAAACCTGGGCAGAAAAACAAAGATGGCAGTTTTAATGCAAAGAGGGATCTCATGAACATAAAGAAAGTATAAAGGCCTAGTGATAAAATGAATGATGATACAAATGATAAGAAATATACTGACTCAAAAAAAAAGAATAAGAAATATACGTCTTTTCTCTTCCTTTCGCTTCCTCCGAAAATTCTCTACGCTCCTTTTCTTCTCGGCGATCTCTTTCAGATCCATGCACCCCTGTAGAGAAAGAAGATTTGAAACAAAAGAACGAAAAAGAACAATGATACAGACAACCATTTTTAGGCAACCAGTTCTCTGCCACTAATAATATATACATCATAATGACAAATACTTGCTGTAAGTAAACAGACAAAAGGCTTTCAGCATCATTACCGCCTGACCAGCACTCCTAAGCGCCTGAAGGGGTTCAACACAATCTTGCCCGATTACCACCAATTTTCTCCTTTTATTTTCCCCTGTATTATGTAAGGTCCCGAGTTTATCTCGAGCTAATTCCTCTACTTGGTTTTGAAGGAGAGGTGACAAACCAGCCTGTGACAAAATCAGAGTGCAAAAATATGAACAGCTTGCTTACTTGCCCATTCAAGAATAGAAAGTAATGAAAGTTTGGTTCATGGGTACTTAAATTCCATAAGGTTCCAACATTCTTTTCGTGAGAAAAGTAAAAGCGAGCAGGCAGATAAGTCGAATCCAACTTAAAACCAGCAAAGTCATACAAGGAGCATGCATCAATACTGAGAAAACTATTCAACGCTACCAGTTCTTCAATGCAGAAGAAAATGATGAAGTAAAGCGAAGAGCTTAAAACACCAAAAACTAGAAAAGAAATTTCAGACTTGATGCCTATATTCTAGATTTCTTATACAGGACAGCTGATTTAAGAGCTTCATGAATGCTACGGTTCATAAGGGGCAGCCACTGACTAGATTAAGAAAAAGAATGCTCATAAAAGCTTGATGATGAGCTCATTTCTACAAAATACTAGAAAGACCAACTGTTAACTCTTAAACTTTTTTGCCAAGAGAACGTCTTACATATCGAGAAAAGACAGACACCATTATTTAGTTTCTATTTCCTCGAGATTAGGTACATCCTTTCCATTCACTATAAGCGATGTGCCAAAAAGAGTGTTATCATCTTGTTTTTGCAGTAGAAGCTCGTGCCTTCAACAAAGCCAGTGCCCCCACCACGGGGATGGGGGTGTTGTCCTCTTACACTAAATCCCTGCACAACACCCCACCTCCCTGGTGGCCAGCAGCTCTCCCTGTTGTAAACATAACCCAGTCTCTGAGCTGACCTTTTTTCCCGCACTTTTTCCCCTTCGAACCACCACTTTCGTGTTCCCATGCTCCCCCACCTCTATCTGCTCAACCCACCCACCCACCCACCCCCGCAAAAAAAACCAACACAAACCTATCCTGCGGAAAAAACACCATCCACCACGACCACCCACTCCTTTGTAGTTTGTTCTCCCTCAACTTCTCCGACATCCAGTTTCAGTTACCCTTTCATTTTGTGTTCTTTCGATGTTGGTGTTTGTAACATGGAATACAAAGATGCAAATCCAAAAAAACAAAAGAAAATGGAAAAGGGAGAGAGATGCAAGAGCAAATATAACAGAAACCATGAAGAAAGGAAAAGGGTACTGTAACGGAGGGAATGTTTAAAGATAACTTAAACAGAATTGGACTGTTGCAGTTCCAATAGAGTTAAGGATATACTCTTTTTTTTACTTTAGAATATGATGGATTAAAGGAAAATGACTCACTAAATCGTCTACGCTTCTTGTATTCCGAAGTAGAAGTCGCTCGACACAACTTGACGTAATTTTCATTATGGGTCATCCGGTAACAACCTCTGTGTGTCTCCAACACATGGGTAAGGTTGCGTACATCCAACCCTCCTTAACCCACATGCATGAGCTTTTAAGGCAATAGAGTAATGTTGTTGTAACTGTAATGGAATTAAAAACCATGGCCAGAAATGTTATCGTTCATGTAAACCATCGACCTATGTCGCATCACTACCTCATTCGATTTCTCTTCTCCAAGACTAGAGCTTTCTACTACAGGGTCCAAAACTTGCATATACACTTTCTTAAAGACGAGAGGCAGTGAGGATGACAGACGGTCCAGGTGAGTCGAAACTAAAACTTAGGGAAGGACTAAACGTGCAGGGAAAAATAAGTTATAAATAAAAATAAGAAAGTTGGGAAGAGGAAGAAGTCCAAGCATGCCTGATCCATATAAAAAACAACAAAAAAAAAAGTACACTCATCCGACAGTGCTAGAGGAAGAATTTCTTTTACAGCCATCTTATTCATTTTCTTGGGTCAAGTTTGCATTGATGTCAAATACACAACTATTGGTTGCCACATTAACACTCACCCCAGCGAGAAAGCGATTTGAAAATGTTTTCGGCTGCAATGGCTTTGCAAGAAGTGTATTGAGCTCCTGCAATATTAGAAACAGCGAAGTCCCTCAAAAACAAGGTATAACCTCAAAGCAGTATGTTTAATGAGTTACGAATGCTTCAACTGGCCAGGAAAAAGGTAGCATCTGGGCTGCACAGGTTTGAAGAATGATTTCGGCCACTTTAGACCTAATGTACATTTTGTTTGTCTTTCCTTATATTTGAATAAGAGGCAGTTCAAAATACTATCCAGGACGTCAGCTCACATGGAAACATCCCCTAAGAAATGCTCCTTGAGTTGTTTAATTCAGGAAAGGGGGAAAAAGAAACAAGGACAGTGCAGAAATCACTCATGAAATAAATGGATGCTATATATCTATCTAACTGACACAAGGAACCTGTTGAAGTTTCTTTAACTGAACAGAAGTGGCTTTCTTTTGCTTGTAGTTGTTCACTCTTTCTTCTTCGCTGTCATTATCATCCAAAACTAATTCAACAGATTCAGCATTCCTTTCAAACCAGCTTCTCTTGGCCTTTTCCTGTAAAATATGAATTTTAAGAACATAAGACCTTTAGCATCACACTTTGGCTTAGACCTTCACGTCCAACCGTGACACCATTAAAAATTTTAAAATAAGTATGCACAAACCACTGGAGATAAGGAAGAACATCAGGAGAAAAAGCACCATAGACACATATGTTTCTGGATCTTTGGGGTTTTCCTCTTTCCTGTGGGTTTTCTAAGTTTTTTTTTTCTTTTTCCTTTGGCAGCATCTTCTTGCTTCTTTATTTTATTTTTTTATTTGCTTTTTGAGGTGGGCGTGAAGGATAGTTTGGTGTTGTTGGGTCTTGGGACAATTTACTCCACTTGGGATAATATCAGGATGTATAATCCAATAGAGTAAATTATCCAGTCAGAGGCAAAGGTCAAGTGCACCTAATTCCCATCAACGCAGGCTGTGTGTCAGAACGACAACTTCTATCTACCTTTTTATCTAAATATCCATCTAAATTTTGCAGGCATACACAAGAAAACCCTTGACATCCATATATCTAACGAAGGGATAAAAAAAATGCAAATATAGAATGATATCATGTATGTTTTGTATGTCTTTCGAAAAAAGTATTTTCCATCCGGTTCATTTTTCCATATCTTGATCGCATGAAGAAACCTGAGTCAATTGCAGAACCTTTTTTGCAAGTTAAATTATCATAGATAAGCCATGAAATGCAAAATTACAAAATACAAAAGGAGGTTGTTTGGAAAGACCAACAGCAAGCTTGGCATGCCCAAAATATAGGTGGCATACAATAAAACTATCCAGACTATAGTCCATCTGTACAAAGAGTTGTCATAGAAGACAACAACAAGCTTAACTTGTTCTAGAAAAAGGTGGCTTACATCGTTGAATGCCGGATACAAATGCCAACCTATCCATATTCCTAAGCCAAAGATGTCAATAAGTAAATGGAAGAGAACCCCTTTCTCAAAAGGCATCGCGGATAGTTCCAGAATACCTTGTTTCGATTCTTCTTACTAAAATATGAATACGAATAAGTCATCTTCTATCATTTATACTTCCAGAAGGCCTTTTGCATTCCATCTTTGTTCCGTGAAGCTTTTCATGTAGAAGTAGGAAGCATTGTTCCATAACTTGCCTACTATGGAAGAATTCTATTTTAGCTTGTTCTCACCTATCTCCGTTGGATTGATAGGAAATGACTTCTTCCCTATGTGTACATCTATTTGAGCAAATGCAAGAGTAAATGAAGTTTAGAGTAAAATATGGCTTCAACAAGGAAGCACGTGCTGATTTTGCAAGAACCCCATGTTGCATGCCGTAGATCACAACTAAATCATAAAGATCTAGTCATTTTGAAGAGTAATAGAAAGGTTTAAAAGTTTTTCGACCGTTTGTTGCAGCGGTCGGAAAAGGCCTTATAGGCCGGGGAAGGAAGCGGAGGTGTAGGTTTAGTTGATTCCAAAGTGAAAGCATGAAGATTTGAAGAAATTTAAAGAAGAAGAAGGTAAGAGGGAGGGATGATGGTGGAAGAAAGGAGTAAGGTGGCGGAGAGAGAAAGAAGAATGGAAGAATAGATACATTATCAGTTAAAATATGACCGTTGTCTGTGGGAAAGTAATTTTTGTGGTGGAGGGGAGGGGAGAGAAAGAGTGCGGGTGGTTGGGGAATGTGAAGTCCAAATCTCTAGAGAGAAGAGAGAGGACAACTTTTTGATTGAGAAATAGCTATGACCATAGAAAAACAGGGGTGCAATACGAGGACTTCCTAAAGGGTAACCCATTCTAGTACTATTTTCGTCCAATCACGTTTGACCTCGGAGTTCTAATGAGATCCGGTGCAATACGAGGACACCCAAAGAGTAACCAGTTTTAGCAGACTCCTTAACTTCGGAGTTCGAAGTTGTGCCAAAAGATTTTTTTCCCATATTACTTTGTCAACTGAATCCAATCCAGAAACCAAGGGATTTAAAGCCCGGAGAAGACCAACATCTACCCATATATATTCTCTCGCACACAAAGTTAGATGATGACGCACAATTAGAAGCAGGAGGAATCTCGGGTGTTTAGTCCTCAATGTTGAATGGGAAAACTTGGTTATTTTATGAGTTCACCATCAAGAACCATTCCTTATCAAAATACAATTTCAGGGAGGTAATCAACAATTTTAAGCTAAACTCGAATTTGACATCTATTTCTATGGATTAATTCAAAGACCCTAAAGCCACTCTCTCAAGTGGCCTTTTATCTCCCCATTGAGAAAAGGCCCAACTGGCTTATGTCCATATTTCAAGGATAATTTTCTCAACAGACAGCAAAAAAAAAGCTGGCCACAAGCAAAATTACCTGTGAATCTTTGCGCAATATTTTGTCGATTTGACGTGCAAGAGATAATCGCCTCATAACCTCTGGCATATATGAAACTTCAGTAGGAAACCGTTGGAAACTTTCCTGGAACCAACAATAAAATTTTCACAGGCAGAAACCTACAGTATCTAAATATCCTGGTGGATATCCAAAAAAATAAAAAAATAAAAAAATAAAACTAAACCAACATGCACGGTCTTCCAATTTCCCCATTAACCACAATGAGAGAGAGAGAGAGAGAGAGAGAGAGAGAGAGAGAGAGAGAGAGAGAGAGAGAGAGAGAGAGCAATCAGAAACAAAGGAAGTGGAGGAGGGGGGAACGAGTTCTTTGAATGACAAGTCGAGACCAGAACACAAGACATTCTAAGACAAAACGAGAGCATAATTAGAAGCAAGCTTAGAATAATTCTGAATTGTTTATATAGAAGTCCAGATCTCGTGCCTTTGCATGGAGCACCTAAGTCATGAATTATCCTTTTCCCATCCTTCTTTTAGAAATACATGCAAAGGTTGCCCCGCAATTCTAGAAATTCTTTACTAGCCTACGAAATTAACCAACCAAAAAAATGAAAGTTTCATTTTACTCCAGACTTAATGGAGGAATAGGTAGCCAATTTCGGATTATTTCAGCAAGTTGAATGATCTGATTGGCTAATTTTATTCAAACTGTGAATATACTAAAAATCACTGCCCCTCGACGAATATTAGATAACAATGTCCCTCGACCCCCTTTAACCAATGGCCTTCACATTATTCCCAGTTTCCACACCCAACCTAGAGTGATTCCAAATAAGCTGGGGATGCAATAAGCTACTTTCCACCGAGACTCTACATAATTGCCTTGGGCATAAAAATCTACCTACCGAAACATTTTTACATTCATTTAAGGACTTCATCCAGTTGTTTCTCCACCTACTTGTCTATCACTGTCTTTACAGAATTCCAAAAGTCACATCACGCCACCTTGTCAAGAAGGACAACACCTACCTTGGAAAATGACCTACACAAAGCAGCAAATTTCGACGTTTCATTTGGTGATATTAGAGCAATGCTGCAACCGTCAGAAAAGGCTCTAGCTGTTCTTCCACTCCTGTGAACATAGACCTAAAAGAAGTATCTTTTTTAAAACAAATACTGCACAAATAACTCCATAGAATAAAACTGTTGACTGCCAAATACATACTTCCGCTGAATGTGGTAGTTGATAGTGAATAACTGTTCGAATACCAGTAATATCAAGTCCTCTTGCTGCAACATCAGTAGCAATGAGAATTCCATGGTCATTTGTACGAAAATGATCAATTGCCTGCAAAAGACAAAAAAGGAAGTGACCTAGGTTGTCAGTATGAAAAAAAGAAAAACATTAACTCTACAATAAACCAAGTAATTCTTTTTCTGATGAAGTTCACACCTTCAAGCGTGCTCGCTGCTGCATCTGGGCATGGAGACTCCAGACAGTTACTCCCAGAATGTGCAAAAGGGAACAAGTATGACGTAAAGCAGCAATAGAAGTACAGAAAACAATGGTGCGGCCTTGCCCATGAACACTTGAGATATAGTACAAATAGGCATCTTTATCTTCTTCTCTGCATCTGAAATTCATTACACATAAAATTAAATACTTGGTAAAATAGGAGAGGATATTATTTGAAAAAACTAATGTATGACTGAGATTTCGTGCACATGAAGTTGCAGAAGTACTCAGCATGCACCTGATTTAGCTGATTGGAAACACTGGCCCGTGCTATGCCAAAAGAATCTGGCATGCGCAGGGCCAAGAAAAGGAGGGGCCACTTTTGGTTAGTCCATGCAGCCTTACCCCCATATTTCTGTAAATCATTTATTATGCAACTCCAACACGACAAGAGAACACAAGACGCAGCATGCGACCAATCATCAACAAAAAGTATCCTCTACAAATTCTTACACTGATACTAAGATAACAAACAGATTTGCAAAAAAAGATCGCAAGGCTTTTTGGTTAATCTAGCTAGCCTTGGCCCCATATTCCCAAAGTCGATCATTACAACTCAAACACGGCTACCAATCAGAATACTCAATATGCACCTCATAATCAACAAAATCACCCATTTTACAAATTCTTACACTGCTACTAAGATAACAGATGGATGTGTACAAAAGGACGCTAAACGAATGCATGGACTGTAATTGAAACCAAAGTCTAATTAGGAATTGGCAATCATATTGTTAGCAGTCATTCTCAGCTCACAGCAAATAAAGAAGTCAAGCTAATCAACTGAGCTTTTGATAGTAGTGCTTAAATCATATTTTTTCCACGTACATATTAGCTATTGAAGTACAAACTTCTATCGAGTAAGAGAAGCATATGAGACGAGCAAATAAGGCCTGCAATACCAACAAATTTTGGTTCCAATAATCTTCAATTTTCAGTGTTCCAACTGATACATAAGACTACCAGTAATTATAATAATTACAACAACACTTATTAGTATAATTATTATTAATAATAGCAGTGCCCAACAAGGTCGTGCTTTTAGATATGTACTTACATACTAAGAAACAGGTGAACAGAATATCTTAGCATTTGTGCTATTTTCAAGAGAAAAAGTTCTGCAGCCCATTCAGAAAGAAAGTTTCAAATTCAAGTACCAGAACTAAGATTACAGAACATACTCAATGAATGATTCCTCGAGCTTGTGGGCAAGAATTGAAGCATTTGTAAGATCAACAATAGCGGCATTTTCTCTAATTCCTGCTCTTTCAGAGAGAGTCTCTATCGAATTTAATCCCTCATTCAGCTTAGGCTTTAGTGATCCACGCTTTAGCTTCTTGCGAAAATCAGCAGATAGTGCAATAGTAGCAGAAAACACAAACGTTTGTCTTTTCTTCCTTTGTATGTTTGAAACAGTCACGCAATTGTCTACAGTCCGAGATTGACCCTCAGTTTGATTACTTTTGACAGGCAGCATGTCAATTATGGATTGCAACTCTTGGAAATGACCACTTTCTATCATGCGATCGGCCTCGTCCAAAACAAAAAATGACAATGAATGAAGCTGCAGAAACCAAATGAGACGAGGTGAAGAGGTCATACAAAAAGAGAGGAGGTTTAATGAGCTGAATGAAGCAGAAATTTTCAGGGAAACACATCAGTCATCTCACAGATGTGGCGAGCCAGATCTCAGGGTAAGAAGAAATGACCCAAGAGAAAGAATCTGGTATGCAGAAAAAACAGAAAATTCTTCATGGATGCCCAAAATGATACAATAGCCTTAGATCAATAATAGTCCCAAATTGTTGTCAGATGCTACAACCTATAGACAAGGACATATAAGGACTTCTTTCTGATCCATTTATCAGCACTGTAGCACTAACCTCTACAAGGTGAGTAGCTCCCCCAGACATTAGCTCCCATAACCTCCCAGGAGTTCCAACAACAACTTCAGGCCTTGACTTAAGAATTCTTTCCTGCTTTTCACTCGACATCCCACCAACAATGGGAACCACTCGTATGTTAGTCCCTTTTGCTACTTCCTTGATATGATCAGTAACCTAAAAGAATGAAAACAAATTATCATTTAATCATAGTTGTAAAAACAATGTCAGAATAGTCGATGGTTATGTCTTATCCTTTCATTCATACTCACCAGTGCAGTGAATGATAGCAATAATATTCATCAGTCACCAGAAAGCTTAGCTGGATTAGCATACACTTGAATAATACAACAACAATCATACCCAGTATATCCCAACGACAGCAAAAGTTGTCGCTAGGGTACTTGAATAATATCAATCAAATTACTATTATTAGGATATTAATAATAATGTTAGGCCGTGCGAGACAATGAATAAGGTGCATGTTAAACGTGGGAGAGGGAGACCAAAGAAGGCATGGAGAGAGACAAAACGGAAGGATATTGATGGTCAATGATAGAGCAAATTGAAGACAATTGATCCAAGTAGCCAATGTCATGTAGAGGATATAAGATTTAAGTTAAAAATTTAGGTACTTAAACATAAATCACGGTTGAGATGATATGATAGTTTTGAAAGATGCGTATTCTAAAGACGCATATTATGCAGTACACATTACGAGACACATAAGGAGGGTGGGATTTAGGTTACGAGTCAAAAACAAAAAAAACAAAAAGATAAATAAAATAAAAATAAAGCGCAAAGAAAAATGATTGATCTATATAGTCGACCCCTAGTGGGAAAAAAGCTTGAGTGTTATATTTGGTGGATATTCACAAGAACCTCCACCATTCATTTATTTTCCAGTCCAGCCAAGCATAATGGCTGTTTGAAAAATCTTATGCGGGTGGTTAACCTAAAAAATGGACGTGATTAAACATCTTGAAGAAAAGAACACTGCAATAAATGGACAAGAACAAAAGTAATTAGTTTCTGCCATTCGCTATGAGCAGGATGAAGCAACATTGAGCCATTGTAACAAAGAAACTTCTATTTGACGACCCGGCAACTTATCTGAAAAACATAGCCCCAGAAAGCTACAGAAGATATTTGTAAACCATAAAATCCTTTTAGGCAGACATATGGCTGGGAACAGCTTTTTCTTATGACCTTACACTTTAAAAAATGACCTTTAAGTCTTACAAGTTCCAACTGTTAAATGGATGATTGAGAATTCAACAACACAAGCACGACCCATCTAGAAAAACCACTTTAAGAGCTCATGCAACAATTCATATTGAACCATGTTCAGAATATCAATAAAACATTCAAGTCAATTAGTGAGTATTCCTCAGTTTGATATAACATCCAGTTAGACAATATATCAGAAAAAATGCAATGTGCAAATATCTCATATTGATTACTGTGTAATTGTATCATGTAACTCATATTATAGATAGATAAGTCCATGCTCCAATTAGAGTATGGAGTTTAGAGATATAATATTATTTTACATGGTATCAGAACGTGGCTAAAATTACTGTTTCGGTGGTTCTGTCTTTCATGTTTCATTGACTGGTTATTTTCCGACGAAGTCGCTGGATTCTGGTCATCTTCTAAGGTGGTCATTATTTCCAGTGACCTTCAGATTTTCTTTGATCTTCTCTTCCGAAGACAGATCTGCTCCGGTCTGCTTACGATGACCGGATTGCTTTCCATCTTTTCTTCTGACGAGCAGATCTACTCTGATCTGCTGCCGGCGACCAATTTCTCCTCTTCTGACAACCAGATTTGTTTAGATATGTCTAGATATGTTAACTTAGCGGTGTTGGTTGCTTTTTTTCTTCTGTCCAGCTTATCCACTCTTGCTCCGGAGCAGATCATCTTTTCTGGTGGTCACTGATTGCTCTCCGGCAACGGTTGCTCGCCATGCTTTCCCATTTGTCTCTTTTCATCTGCCGGCAGCGCTGTCCTTGCGCCTCCCTGTTTGACGCCATTGGTTCTTGCTCGTAGCGCTCTTTCGGCAATTCAGCGGTGGGTCTTTGTTTCTCGGTTGCATTCCTTTTTTTTGTTATTTGTTGTTTCTATTGGTACCATGGTAAAAATGAAGGAGATGGATAGACATCGCTTGATATTAGAGCAGCGAGGCATCATTCCTACCCTGGTTCATTTGAGGTGAGCATTGTGAGTCAATTTATAGCAGCGCCACGATGACCTATTGAGATGCAATGATTAGGATCCTAAAATATCTAAAGCCTATCCCTCGGTTTGGTATTTGTAGTGATCATGGCATACAAATTGAAGGGTTTTCTAATACTGACTGGGTGAGTCCACACATGATCGACGGTGTACTACATGAAATCGTGTCTTTGTTGGGAGAAATTTGATATCTTGGAAATCACAGAGGCACCAAGTAGTGTCCCGGTCAAGTACAGAATTAGAGTATATGGCAATGCCACAAACCACATGTGAGATGATTTAGATTAAAAAGCTGTAGGAAGTATTGGGCGTCAAAGGAGGACATCACATGCAGCTATATTGTGACAATCATGCGGAAATTCATATAACGCCTAACCCAGCGTTTCACGAGTGCACAAAGCATATTGAAGTGGATTGCCACTCTATTAAAGATAAGTTTCAAGAAGGTCTTATCTCGCACTCTCATGTTAAAATAGGAGAACAGTTGATATATATATTTACTAAAACTCTGTATGGAGTTAAAGTGAATGATTTTAATAACAAACTGGACATCATAAAAATCTGTGCTCCACCTTGAAAGGGAGTGTTAGAGAATATATTAGAAAACGTGTCGTATGTAAATATCTCACATTGGTTAGTACGTGATTGCATCATGTGAACTCATATTGTAAATAGACAAGTCCAAACTCCAATTGGAGTACGGAGTTTATAGATATAGTATTATTTTACACAACCCAAATGACCTTATACACCAGAACCTAAACAGTGTACCTGAAGGGCAAGTTCTCTGGTTGGGGTAATGACTAGAGCCCGTAAATAGCCCGTTGAAGTAATCTTTTCGTCTGCCTCTCCAGTTTCCGCAATCAAATTATCAGCTTTTTCTCTTTCTTCAAGGAGACGTTGCAAAATGGGTAAACCAAATGCCAATGTTTTTCCAGATCCAGTTTCAGCAGCACCAATGACATCCTGGAAGATTCTAAAACATCAGTGCGTGCGAATGGAATTTCATCTTTAGTAATCACATTGAATTTCATCTTTAATAACCACATTCTAAAAATCAACCTTCCCTTGATGAGCAGCAGCAGGTATACAAGCCTTTTGTATCGGAGTTGGTTCTTTATACTTCAGCCTTCTTATTGATTTCAACAGCAGGGTATGGAGTCTCAAACTACTCCAAGCATAGTACTCATTTTCATCTGCTGCGTCTTCTTCAACATCATTCTCGTCATGGGTACCTAAAGGGACAAGAGGTTTTGCAAGAATTTTTCAAATTTACAAGTACTTCAATCGAACATTCTTAGACAGTTGCTCAGTTCATGATAGACACGATAAAACACATTACCATGTCACAAAACACAAACTTAGAGGAGAAAATATAGTTTATATAAAAAAGCATGTTTTTTGTGCAATTAAATGGGAAGTAACACAGATCTTTCCCCAACTTACCTAATAACAATTATTGAGTGTAAGAACTAGGAGAGTTCTACTATGCTGTTATAATACAGTGTCATCCCCTTTTATACTGTCAATTCATGTTATTCATATATGACGTTGATGATTCGGCAGTTGAAAAGGGAACCGATCATATGTAACGGATAGTAGAACTTCCCAAAACACAGAAGCTAAAAAAAAAACCTTGAAATTGCTTATTCTGTTATTAACTTCACATTTTCAAGCTATGAGTGCACAAAAGCCCCAGATCAAGGACAAGAATTGGTGATGTTATATGGCTGTTAAAAAAAGGTAAGTACCCTGAAACATTGGGACAAGCTAAAACGACACTAGCAATAGTCTTTTTCTTCTTCTTTTTCCTTTTGTGGGGATTTTTTTGGGGGGAGGGGGGGGGTCAGGAAATGGAGAGAGAAGTTCAGAGATGATAACAGATAATCTAAGCCAGATGAAAATGTCAGCACCGTAGAATACAAATCCTTGATGATTATTGTTTTCTACATCATTAAAATGATTACCAGTGCATATGGATATCCCACCACGAGCCAACTTGGAAATAAGAATTTTTGAAAATATGAAATTATATCACTCAAAAGAATGAATCTGCATTCTCGATGTCCTAATATAAACAGCAACGACAGACTTCATTCACAGGATACAAGGCATCCAAACGTATTAGAGTACATCAATGCTGCAAAGATGCACATATTAAAAGAACTTACCAGCTAGTGGATCAGCATCTTTTTCAGCTGCAGCATTTGGTAATATAATGTTATCTTTCACCTTATTTCTCTTCTTAGTTTTTGTTTTTGCTTCCTTCTCCACCTCGTCTCGTACCTTATTCTCCTCCTCAATTACCTTGTCATTTCTTCCCAGAGCCTCATCATCTTTGAGCCTCTTCCGCTTCTTAGATTTGGTCCGTCCTTCACTCCTTTCGTCCTGATTTTTCCTTTCTGGTTTTGGGATTTCCACATCGAAATCTTTTTCGTCAATTTCTTCAAGGGATAAGAATCCTGCATTGATTGGGACAACTGGACGGTTACAGATCTTCTCGATCACAAAAGTGAGTTTCAAATAAATATCATACAAATAATATGGTGAAAACTGAAACGTCAATTAACTGCACCCTCAAAACCAATGCAAATGAAGCAGCAACAATCTCAAAACTAAATATGTTTCTCCGAGTTGCTCAGAAACTATATCATATTCAGAAGTAAATTAGAAAAGGAAAAGCAGAATCAGAGGTCAATCTCGAAATCTCTGCAAGGTAAACCTCAACATATAAGGCACCATTAAAAATCAAATATTCTCATTCAAACAGTATTTGCTCAAAACACATTCAAATAAAAATCAAAACATGAACTAGGGTGGATAAAAAAACATAAAAAGGTCATTCGATAAGAACATATGACGGCGTCAGAAAGGAAGTGGATAGAGTACCTCCTTCGAGTTCATTAGAACCGAGGAAGAAAGAGGAGTCGTCGTTTCCGGAGGCAGATTGGCTCCACGGAAGCGAGTCGAATTGTTGGAGTTGCTCCGAGTTGGCTCGCGCCGCTTTCTTCTTCTCCTTCCGTTGCTTCTTCTTAGTTCTGTTAACGGAATCCATTGAAGATGGTGGAAAGCTTTAGGGCGGTAGGGTTTAACGGATACTTCAGTCTCTGTTTTATTCTTTTTCACCAACATATGCTACGCCCTTTTTAATTGTCCCTATTTGTTTTTTTAACCTTAATTGTCAATACATGAATTTGAACATTGGCTAGATTGTTACATGGTCCGAGTTGAATCAAATATTTTCTTTATCATTCAACATGTAATAAAAATATATATGCTCGACTTCGACAAAAAAATCTTTTAAGTGTGAAAAAAAAATATTTGAGTTCGGTTCAAGTAAATTTTAAAAGTGATCGAGTTCGGTTTAATAATATTCGAATAATTTCAAATATTTTCAAACTCAAACTCAAGCTACTTGATTTCTCAAAATAACATATTCGATTTTTTACTCATCAATCTCTGCATTATATAACTAAATACATTATTTAAATATGTGATTACAATGCATACTTAATTATGCAATAAAAATATTGGAAAAATGAATAAATATTTTTATATTGTAATATCGATGATGATCCATAATGATCGATAAGCATTCAATTCGAGACACAAAATACTCAAGTTGGATTTTTCTTAATG
The DNA here is from genome assembly GCA_036186865.1 of Eustoma russellianum. Classification (NCBI taxonomy): domain Eukaryota; kingdom Viridiplantae; phylum Streptophyta; class Magnoliopsida; order Gentianales; family Gentianaceae; genus Eustoma; species Eustoma russellianum. Next base: position 7,192,020 of record AP025050.1, read on the forward strand.
AGCTAGTCAGGTTCAGCTCAGGATTGTTTATTTTCTTTTCAGGACAAATCATTTCACGAGTCGAACCCAAACAATTTATGAATTGTTTCTCATTTACGTTCCTACCTAAAGCAACTGACTTTACGTGCCTTATTTTTTAGAAAAAATTTAGGTTCAGAGTCACTAAAGTTTAAAAATTTTAAATTATGGTCATCTAATTTAGTAACTATTATGATGAAGGTCATATGAAACTTTACAAATTTGTATAAAGAATAGGTCTAAAACACTTAAAAATAACTTAAACATGCCACATCAACTTAATGTTTACACATCTTTTGCTTACTTAGAGAGATAATGTAAAAATTTATTTGTTTATCCATGCATTTAGCCAAAACAATACAAAATAAACTATTTCTATCCTTTGGGACAGATATATTGTTTGCCTATCTCTTACCCTCCCCAGACCCTAGCGATAGCTTTTGCTGTCGTTGGGCTATACTAGGTACAGATGATGATGATGATGAATAAGCGAAGTAAAGAATAGTTTATTTTGTATTACAACAACAACCATATCCGGTATATCTCAACGACAGCAAAACCTATCGCTAGGATCTGGGAAGGGAGACGTTTAAGTCAATTACAAGTAAGTTGTTCTGTTTTTGACATTTTGTTTATCCTAAAATTAAAAGAACATGCTTCGTTTTGGGAATTTTGTGTATTTTGAGAAAATGTTCTATGATTAATGTGAATATATGTTCAAACGTGACGAAAATGCATTTTATAGTCGTTGACTGGACCAATGATCGTTTAGGACCGTCAGATGCTCCCAAGTGTTCTGTCCTGCGTATGCATGTTGGTGAAGTATCAATGTGTGGGCACCACATAGCGCGATGTCATACGCATGTGTAGCGAAGGTTGCCCTAACCGAACTGATTTTGGTGAGATTTAGCCATGTTGCATTGGTTTAACTTGGCTTGAACTTGGTAGATATACTTGTACGACTGATCTGATGGCGGCGGCTTGCCTCAGATATTGCCAACGTGAGGGGAACGTTCTACATCCTTTTGATGATGCTAACATGATTACATGTTTGGACTAGTATCGTTGACGTACGCCTTAGACGGCCTACGTCCTTACGAGATCAGCTAGTACTAACTTTGGATGGTTGACCTGAATATACTTGTTGGTTGTAAGTTGTAACTCTGTTCTTAGATAGCGGTCTGTCCAGACTTTAAACACGTCGACTTAATTATCTGGTTGATTCCAAAAGCGTGTTAATATTCACTTGGTCACCCAAATAAGTTGGCTTTCTGAGAAAGAAAGAAAACTAGTACTTCCCAGAAAGTGTATGGATCAGTCCGGTGAGGTTGTTGCCCCCTAGATGAAGGACTTGTCAGTTCGAAAACTGGGAAAGCTCTAGCGGGATAAAACGACAGGTTAAATAATTGAAAGGCAAGTCCATGAAAGTAAGCGTCTTGACCTTTAAAACAAAAGTTGGCCTCAGACCACAAAGATTGCACTAACTAAGAGTGAGCATACCAAAATTAGAAAGCTTAAGCAAGAGCTGGCGGGATTGTTTCTGTGATGTTGGGGGCGTGATAGCACATGAGGATTTTGAAAGCCGGTCAATCTCCCACGACAACCAGGATTCTGTTGGGATGTCGGAGTGGGCGAAAATAAGGGCAACGACACGGTTACATATAACGAGATCTCAATCATCACAGTATGCTATAGGGTTTAAGCCTGAAGCTGCTATCATTTATGTTTGTCAAAAGAGATACAGTCGAGCAACAGCTGCAAAACGACGCCTGTGACAAAGTCGTATCTTCACCAGTGGATCAGAGGTGATCTGCCTGTTTGCACCTTGTCAGCCCGCCGATGTGTTTTTTCCTAGAACTTGCGAAGAGAGGATGACATTAGAGGCTCAGGGTTACTGTCACGGAGAAAACCTTCTGACACTCAAGTCAGTGATGGACATGATTATATATATATTTGAAGTAAAAGTCGAAGCAACCTAGACGGATTCCTCTCTAAGGAGAAGGTGGCTGTTTTTCTGTGTTTAGCTTCAGAGTAGCTTGTTTGAGCTTAGCTTCGCTTGACTTCGCCTGTCCCTGGTGAGGGATGGCTTCTTTATATAGACGTGAATAGGCATTGCATAGCTAGAAGTCGTGAGGTGGCGACGCCTGGCTGCCATGCTGGCAGCTTTTGCTTGAATGGCGGCCACATGGCACCACATGTCGCTGTGCATAGCTAAGGCAGCTGGCTGACAGGTGTTTGTCTAAGCATGCATAGCCAGCTGAGGTGCTATCTGAGCAGCGTAGCCAAAGAGACGAGGCGTGGATGGTATGGCCTGAACTAGTCTGATGTGCTCTGTCGAGCTGAGCTGAAGAATACTGTCCTTAGTCACCTTCTGAGCTGACCTGAGGTGGGCTGCTCTGACGTGCTGACCTTGCAATTATCTCTTCTGTTGAGCTGAGGTGATTGGGGTCTACTGGAATAGTTTTCCTTCTAGACCGAATAGGATCAGAGCTCAGCAAAAATAGGACTGAACATGAATAAAGTTGAGATATTCGAGGTGAGCTTGGTTGCGCTGCCGGCGTTGATTGATAATTAATTAAGTCATAAGGTCCAAAGAGTTTATCCAAATCACCCGTCACATGAATATGATGAATAAACCGAGCCACCTCATATAGGTCAACTACTAATAGTCATTATGAGATAATAGGATCCCAGGTAACCTCAAGTCATCTATTTCATACTACCGTTGGAATCTTCTCTGACCGACATACCTTATCCTAGGTTAAAGGGAGGTTCTACCATTTAATGAGCTGAATAGTTTAGTCTGTTTTTTAAGTTTAACGGTTATATGAATTAATTTAGATAACCATATGAGTCTGAGTAATATGCTAAGTATTTACCATACTTCGTTTATAAAATTTAAAGATCACCTTTTTTTCTTTAACACAAGGTAGTATGTATTGTAAACTAGGAAAGATTTGATATTTGTGAATAGATTAGTGTCTATCCTTATTTTGAAAAATCAAATCTATGTAATTGTTATCTTGTTACCAGAAAAGTTTTTATTATTTATACCTCTTGTATGAAAATCAATGAATCAATGAGAAGAAATTGTTTTCATCTAAAGAGTGTTTTCTAGCATGGTATTTAATATTTATCTAGATATCTTTTAACACTTGACCACTTAAGAGAAGATCTCTTAGTCTATCTTATCACATTTCAAAACATTTAATAATGATATCATGACATATATATTGAATTAAAAAAAAGCAAAATACACATGACATGTTTTGTTGGATGTATTACAAGATATGACATAAGTTAGATAGATGGTTGATAAAGGTTGAGACTTCTAATGAATTCCGAAGTTGTCGCGAGAACAATATCATTACTTCTCGATAATTCATGCCAAAAATACATTTAAAAAAAAAAAAGCACCGACATTTGGCGTTGAGAACTTACAGTTATTTGACATGTATGTTACAAACGTGCTCATGGTTTACAACTTGAGAACTTATTGTCCAATCAGTGGGCATAAGAAATGCATGAGCTTTGTTACATATTTATATTTGCTCCGAAGCTTGTCGTTTGTTCCCTCAACTCCATCACAATCATGATTCATCATCCATCCATCCATGGAATCATGCGACGATGACGTCTATGTTTATATACTGTGACAGCAAAATTACCAAAATATTCCTCAGTACAAGATTTGTCAGGTTTATCCTTGCTTCTTTCCTCTTTTTCTTTTCATTTCTTTTTTACCTCACCTGTATTTTTAGTTACTAGAAAGATTAGGCTCCATTTAGTTTTTCCTTGTGCCACGAAGAACAAATATACATAAACATACATACGAATATATATATATATATATGTATTTATTTTTATTTATATATACACATATATGTAAATATGTATCTATGTATATTTATTTATTTAAATATATATACACACATATCTATATATATAAATATAGGTGTGTGCATATATATAAATACATAAATAAATTGGAAGTCCTCTCTCTAGTGTAAGGGGTAGTTTAGGGACCAAAAATTGTCAAGAAATACTGTGACAGGACATCAAAGAATCAAATGAGCTCTCATACTACATGTTCTCAAATCAATTGAAAGGGAAATAGCCACGTCTCGTATTTGGACCCCCAAGGTTATTAACGACTAACTTGGAGAAAAGAAAAAAAGGGTGAAATCCTTCACCTCCGGAGTCTCGCTATCTAAGCCACAAAGATGATGTGTGTAGGATGTAAATCAGGAGCTCAGCGACTCCTAGATTGGGTGAGACCTTACGCAGTTACCCACACAAAGTGTCTCCTCATAAACTAGGCCGAATCATAAACTAGCCCTCCGGCCTAGTAACAGAGGAACAACACACCGTGCACGTAATTGGATTCGAACTCTTACCCTATTGGAGCAAATCCTAACTCGAATACTAACTAGACTATGCTATGGAGGCACGAATAAATTAGTGAGACTAAAATCTTGAAGTGGGGCTAATCATAACAAAATTCTTTAATCGTTTAAAGCACTAGAAAACCAATGATTGGGCTCACGCGTCGATAAACTTTTCCTTTTCTTTGTTTGTTTTTATCATACCCTTCTTTCTATCTTAAGGAGATATACATGGGAAAATCTGATACACATATATATTGAGAATGATAATTAGAACCTTTTTCCACTATTGATCTAGCCTTATGTCGCTATTTACTAGAAAAATCCCTTCTATACTATTTAATAGAAGCAAAAACCTCATCAGAATCGATGGCCTATACTTCAACAAAAGGCACAATGAAATCAAAGGCTTAAGAGAAAATGGAAATATACATAGGTCTCCTTAAAGAACGAAGTCTAAGAACGTTAAGCTAAAAGGTAGAGTGGGCACACTTTTCCTCTGCTTGGATTGACATGGTTGTCCTCCTTTGATGGTTGAGGCTCAACCTTTGACTCTATTTGCCTCTACTTTTCATGTTAAGCGTACATGTGTAGTTTAGTGGAATTTACTTCTAAAGAAAGGAATTCTTTTTTTCATCTACCCCGTATAAGTCGACGTTTTAACTGACGAGCTCAATTTAATTGTTGAAACAGTATCTCTAGATTGAGAGAGGGATGCTTGCTTTATTATTATGAAAAGGAGAATAACAAATTATGTGGTTTAAAGAAAGAGACCGCAAGGGAAGAGAAGATAATCACAATGTTTGAAATGATGCAGATAAATGCGAAAGTAATTTAATAAACATAGAGGTTGGGATCTTATGACGTAATTTATTCTGACTCATCGTTGACTGTCAATCACAGAGTGTCATATGATAATTTGGATAAAAAAATTTCTTTTAACCGAGATGTCAAAATAGCACCGTTTGATTGATGGTCAACGAAACCAGCTTACGATTAAAGATAGAAGTAAAAGCAATTTGGAAAAAAAATTTGTTTTAACCGAGATGTCAAAATAGCAATGTTTGATTGATGGTCAACGAAGTTAGTAAAAAAAATACTCGTCAACTGACCCAGCTTGCAAAGAGAAGATATCTGATTAAAGATGAGAAGTAAACGCAATTTTTTTTCCCAAAGAGAGGACAGGGAAAAGGAACGTGAAACAAAAGTCGTGGTCGGCAGGATTCGAACCTGCGCGGGCAGAGCCCACATGATTTCTAGTCATGCCCGATAACCACTCCGGCACGACCACCTCAATGCTAATTTTCTTATCACAAGCTTATACTAAGTTAAACTACGGCAGCAGGGATAGAACATCACCCTTTAACGTAGACTCGACTAATCATTCTGGCATAACTCAAAGTATAAAGAGTCTTATATGTCTAATATTCACGTTTGGCGTATTACAAGAGAGAGGGGATCTCCTCACCCAGCAGTCATCTAGTCTCATCAACCTCCTCTGTTGCCATACAATAGAGAGGGGTGGAGAGTGAGGTGAGGGAATTTGCGGTTAGAGTAGCCAAATCCATTACAAGATAAAAGGTTTGAATCATGCGTCCTTACTAGTTTGGATTTGACCGTTTTGTTTACTTAAATATCTCTTCTTTTGAGGCACTTAAGGATGGCTGTTGGTACATTTTGATGATCTGATTGTCTTTTTCCTACTTCCCTTAATGAATACTCCAGGTAGCTCAATTTTTTGACGTAACAGTTTCCGAAGGTGCTGATGTAAAAATGGCTGCCAACTGGATAATGGGAGATATTGATGCATTTATGAAAGATGAAAGGATGTCCATAGATGAGATCAAACTTACACCTCAAGAGTTGGCAGAGCTCATAGCTTCCATTAAAAGTGGAACAATCAGCGGAAAGATGGGCAAAGAGGTGCAAATGTTTCAATGCTAATGCTATTGAATATAATGTCAAAAGATCTTCTGGTAAATGCTTATATCTTACTGAACTGGTGAAGTTTCTGTGCACAAATTTCTGATGGAGATTCATCTGTCAAATTTTTTTAGCTTTGTCCATGACTTTTGGTTTGGGTGTATGAATTTGCAGAACATTTGAGGCTTAACCTTCCAGTCATTTAATTGGACAGATGCCTGTCTTTGCCTCCTGAGTCCTGTACTCTATTACTTTGCTCTGATAGTGCACTTTCACAGATTTAGTATGATTGGAAAAATGTTCTTTCCATTTCCAATGGAGTTAAAAACACACTCTTCTTTGACTTTGGAATATGATGGAAAAAGAAAAATGACTCACTAAATTGGTTGTGCTTCTTAAAGTAGCAGTCGGTCGAGACAGCTTGATGCAATTTTCATTATGGGTAATCGGAAAACAGTGTGTTTCTAATACATGTGTACGGTTGCGTACATCCGACCTCCTATACCTTGCCAGATGCGGGAGGCTCTAAAGTAATGGGGTAATGTTGTTGTTATAGTAGTATGATTGGAAAATGTAATGAGAGTGTGAACAATGTAGTGACACTGTATGGGTAGAAAGAAACTTGAGGTTTTTTGAGAAAGTCTGGAAGCAGAAGTGAGGTAGTGGAGACCTTATACCTTTGATGAGGGAGTGGGTTCTCCCCCATCTTTACCAGAGGCCCCTTAGCCAGGTGGGATGTAAATCGAGGGATGTGCTCCACCGGCGGCCTTGCAAAGGGAGAGGACACACGAGACTCAGCCAGCCCAGAGGCAACCCTTGTAATATTTCAACAAAGATTGTCTCCACACGGACTCGAACTCGGGACGTCGGGGTTCTAGCCCCAATCACCTTTGCCACTTACCACTGGACTATGCCCCTGGAGGCCCTTATACCTGAATAGATCTTCTATTGGTACATAGAGGAGATTAAGAAATCTAAGAAAAACTGAGAAATTGTTGTTAATTGTGTATAGATAATCAAATTTTGCCAACTAGAAACATTAGTGACTCCTCTTTAGGCATTTATTGCCATGTAATTATGGTCCTAACTTCTTGTATATCCTTGCAATCAATAAAAGTTTACTTACAAAAAAGAAAAAAGTTTACTTACAAAAAAAAGAAAAAAAAGTTTGTAATCAGAGTCACGCAAGAAAGCTCACTAACAACTAGACCATGTGGGCTGGTGGAGATGTGCGGTGGTATTGGAGGGACTTTGGGTGGTAGACAAGAGTTGATAAGAAGAAGATGAAGAAGGTAAGGGCAAAGGGGCAAATCTTATTATATCATTATCATCAATCATACACATTATATCCCAACGACAACAAAAGCTATCGTAGGGTCTGGGGAGGGTAAGCGGCAGGCAAACAATACTTCTATCCCAAAGGATAGAGAGTTTGTTTCCAGTAAGACCACCGGCTCTACATGTACCTGTATAAATGGTACAATAATAGGGATATGATATGCTAGTGTGCTAGTGAGGGAATTCAGAGCAGGCTGCCGATGTTAAAATGCACATATATATTCAAATAGCATTTTTTAATTAAATTAAGAAGTGTAAGGGTGTATATTTCAAACGTCAAGAAGGTAAGGATGTATTTTTAAATATTAAAGGGTATTGACAATTATACCAATAATGACGGAAGGCAAAAGATAATTAACCCCTAAAAAAAAGACCGTCTTATCAAAAATGCAAGTGTTAAGCTCCAAAACTACATCATACAAAAGTACTTGATCATAGAATTATTGATGGTAAAAGGTCATATTTTGATGTGACTTTTCTTGACTTAATCATAAGGAGCTCTGGTTCTAAATTTCGTCCAGTTCAGCAATGAGAAAAAAATAAAACGAAATGAGGTAAATAAAAATAAGAAAGTGATGTTGCCTTAACTAATGAGAAAACATATATTCAAAAATACTTAGTTTGTCTCGAAATGTTGTCCTAGTTTATTTTTTCCCCTTTGGTGTCCTATGGAGATTCGCAAATGCAACTAATCTAGCCGAGCACTGCACCTGGATTGCAAATATTTCGAAAAGTTGGCGCAAAATGCAGCACTGCACCTTGGCCCCATCCCCAAAACGGAAAAGGTGAGAATGACTGTTCAACAAATCGAATCGTTCGCAAACTGTTTGAACTCGTTTCGTATTTGTTTGGTAATGGTCGTAAACTGTTTGAATTCGTTTCGTATTTGTTTGGTAATGGTCGGTAAACGAATCGAATTCAAACAGCTTTTTGGGTTCGTTTACTAATACAAACCGAACTATATTCAGAGACAAGGTCATCTCTGCGAAACTAGATCATCTAGGTGATGACACAAATCAGATGTGAGAAGATGTATCGACTACTATTACTCAAGCAGCGAGAGAAACGCTCGGGGTAATAATAGGAAAGAAGTCCGTACATAAAGAGACGTTGTGGTGGAACGAGAATGTGCAACAAAAAATAAAAGACAAATAAAAGATTTTTAGAGAGCTGTTAAACTGCACCAATGGGGAAGAAAAAGTGAGATTGAAGGAGAATTACAAAATCGCCAGGAAGGAGGCAAAGAAGGCAGTGACAGATGCAAAGACTGCAGCTTATAAAAGAATGTATGAGAGACTAGAAACATGATATGTTCAAGATTGCCAAAGCTAGGGATCGAAAGAGGCAGGACCTAGGAGGCGGGAAGTTTATAAAAGGAGAAGATGGACATGTGTTAGTCAAAGTACAAGACATCAAGTTGAAATGACAAACATACTTTCACAATCTTTTCAACGGCAGTAGTGCCGACTACGAAGAACGAGAAAGCACCACTAACCAACAACGACAACATAATAACTCCGATTGTCAGAACATCACACAAAGAGAGGTGATGAGAGCACTGAAGAGGATGAGAAGAGCTAAAGCGGTCGGCCTAGATAACATACCCATTGAGGCGTGGAAGTATTTAGGAGAGGAAAGGGTCCAATGGCTAACTACTCTATTCAACCGTATTTACAAAACAGGAAATATGCCAGATAAGTGGAGAAAGAGTGTCGTGGTACCCCTATATAAGAACAAAGGAGACGCACAATATCGTGGGAACTATAGAGGGATTAAATTGCTAAGCCACACCATGAAGTTATGGGAGAGAGTAATCGGCATTCGAATTAGGAGAGAAACTCAGGTTACGGTGAACCAATTTGGCTTTATGCCAGGAAGGTCAACTACGGAAGCAATACACATTCTCAGGAGATTAATGGAGAAGTATAGGGAGAAGAAGCGAGATTTACATATGGTTTTCATCGATCTCGAAAAAGTGTATGATAGTGTATCACGTAGCCTGATATGAGATAGTCTGGATGCAAGAGGGATCCATATGAAGTATATAGACATAATTAGAGATATGTATTATAGGACAAAAACAATCGTTCGTACGCCTGTGGGGAATACATACTTCTTTCTGGTAGAGGTCGGTCTCCATCAAGGGTCTGCGTTGAGCCCATTTCTTTTTTGCAGTTGTCCTTGACGAGTTGTCAAAGCCGATACAGGAGGCGATTCCGTGGTGTATGCTTTTTGTTGACGATATTGTATTAATTGCAGAAAGTAGACATATCATGAGTATGAGACTAGAGCAGTGGAGAGGTGTTTTAGAGATAAAAGACTTAAAGATTAGCCGTTCTAAGACCGAGTATATGCACTGCGACTTCAGCGGCGTAGCAGACAGTGAGGATAGCCAGCTCACCATCGATGGTCAAGTAGTACCACATGTAAGTAAGTTTAAATACCTATGATCATTTGTGCAGCAGAATGACGACATAGATAATGATGTAGCACATCGAGTTCAAGCAGACTGATGTAGATGGAGGGCGGCCTTAGGGGTGCTGTGTGACAAATTTCCCAGCTAAATTAAAGGGAAAATTTTACAGGGTGGCAGTGCGATCGACAATGCTATATGAGACAGACTGTTGGGCCATCAAGAGGTCACAATTACAGAAGATGGAAGTGGCAGAAATGAAGATGTTAAGATGGATGTGTGAGCATACAAGGCTAGACCGGATCAGAAACGAGGTGTTTCGAGAAAGGTTAGACGTGGCTAGTATAGAATATAAGATAAGGGAGGGCAGAATGAGATGGTTTGGACATGTCAAGCGGTGACAGAAAACGACGTCGGTCAGAGCAATTGAAAGCCTCATTGTAGAGGGGAACAAGAGTAAAAGCGGACCCAAACTGGCTTGGGATGAGCAGACAAGGCACGACCTACTAAATTTGCACCTCTCTGAGGACATGGTCCAGGATAGGAGTTCATGGAGACATAAGTTTAAGGTTAACGAGGTATAGGTCATATATAAGGACACTTTAGATTATATTTAGGGACATAGATAGACGTAAACACTATCTACGCTTTAGGTTGACTTTCCACTTGGTTGCGTATGTTACACCGTTGTTTTACATTACATGTACATATACACGTGATGTCTATTTTAATATCGAAAGTCCTTTCTTTGTATTTCTTGAATTTTTTCACTAACACACTAGCACAACATATCTCTATTATCATGTCATTTATGCAGGTACATATAGAGCCGGAGGTCTCACTGGAAACAGACTCTATATCCTTTGGGATAGAGGTATTGTGTGCCTACCACTTTGCCTCCCCAAATTCTAACGATAGTTTTTGTTGTCGTTGGGATATATTGGGTACGGATGATGATGATATATATATAGAGACACACATTTACATATTCCGACTTATATGCGTGGTTTTAAGAAATGTTACAGAAAATAAAACAATCTATAATTAGCAAGAACATGCCTATTTGTGAAACACAATAATCTGGGGGTAGCCTCTCCTAACTAAGAAGCCTGAAATTTGGTAACCTCTCATCTCACCACCATCTGCATTTCTTCTAGCACCATTAAATCTTTTCATCTACAAACCTTCTTTCTATCATTGTAAATAACAACACCGCCGGCGACGGCCGCTAATTAATGGTGGAAGCTGGTGGTCGCAAACGCGAATAATGGAAAGCGGTACCTCACCTTCACCACCGCGTAAAGTTATGGTGGTTGCAGATCCCAACCGCGAGTCCGAGGCCGCCCTTCAATACGCTCTCTCACACGCAATCCTTGAAAATGATACGTTGATACTTCTCTACGTTGAGAATCCTAATTCATGGAAAAATCCATTTGGGGCCATTTTTAAAAAATCATCTCCGACCGCCTCTTCACCTAGTATTAGTTCCTCCTCCAATCCCTCCGCGTTTTCATCGGAAGGTGGAGGAGGTGGGGATGAATTTCTGGAAGCATTGAAGCTTGCATGTATGAAAGCACAACCTAAGTTAAAGGTTGTTGTACAAAAGGTGGAGATCAATGATAGCAAAGAAAAAGGTTCTGTGATTCTTACACAATGTTCAAATCATGGTGTTGATCTCCTGGTTATAGGCCAGAGGAGAAGCCTCTCTAATGCACTATTAGGGTAAGACTTTACCCTCTCATTAATTCTCTCCTCATTTGATATTGTTAAGTGCAAATGCATAAATCACTCTTCTCTCTAACGACATATTGATTTTAGCAATGTTTTAAATGACGTGGACTATCCACACACACACACATATATGTGTTGTGTCTGTGTGTGTGTATTTATATTTTGTATATACATGTGTAAATAAATCATGTATGTCATCATGTGTATATGATCATCTTTTTGTTGTTGTATTTCAATTGCAAATATCTTTGATTGGTTTGAGAATTATACATCCAAGGGTTTCAAAATGTGGTGTCATCTAGTTAGGGCTAAATCCAACAAGTGATAAATTTATTGGATTGCTTCATCCGTAGTGTCCCCCCCCCCCCCCCCCCCACCAAAACAACAGGAGGGCTCAAACTTGAGTCTTAGGGATAGGGACAGTTCTTCATGTGTAGATGTAGATTTTGAGTGTTCCTATCTATTAAACAATAATCAATATATGCAGGAAGGTACTTTGACATGTTTTCTTTTTGGTGTCATCATTTAGTATAATAATTAATTCCATTTCCAATGAAGTCACGGGCACATTTTTTAACTTTGGAATATGATGGAATAAAGCAAAATGACTCACTAAATTGGCTGGCTTTTTATATTGTGAAGTAGCAGTTGATCGACACAACTTGACGCAATTTTCATTATGGGTCATCGAGAAACAACCTCTGTGTGTTTTTAACACATGAGTATGGTTGCATACATCCGACTCCCCTATATCCGGCCATAGACGGGAGCCTCTAAGACAATGGAGCAGTGTTGTTGTTGTTCTTGTATTTAGTATACTGATTCTTTCAGAATTTCTATAACATATCAAGGTTAACTTCTTTTTGTATGTGTTTTCATGCCTGTACCTTCTTACCTTCAAGTTATACGTTTGTATCTGATGTTATATTCATCATGTATGCGGAGAAATATTCATAGTAATATTCATAGTTACAGAGAACAGGGTCGGTGACAGATATAAATATGCATGTACTTCTGTAGTAAAAATTTGACAAAATGCCAAGCAACTACATTTTGAGCATTATCCAATTGAAGCTAGTGTTTGTTTTCCTCCAATTTTGATCATGAACAGGACGCGAAGAAGTGGATCATTAAGAGGGATTGATACAGCAGACTATTTGATAGAAAACAGCAAATGTACATGTGTGGCAGTGCAGAGGAAAGGCCAGAATGCAGGATTTCTGCTCAACACAAAAACCCACAAGAACTTCTGGCTCTTAGCATAAGATACGTTTGCAACTTGTGTGGCTATTAGCATAAGATGTGTTTGTAATTTGTCTTCCATTTCGCGATGCGAAAACTTCAGTCTTCCTACGTCAGTTACCTTTCTTTCGCTGTCGATTTCTTCACAATCAATCTTTGATGTGAAACTTTTGTGGTTGCATTAGGATTAGAATTCAGTGTCTATCAAATGATCCACCCTTAGGAATAAACTACAGACCTGTTAGGCTTTGAAGGTAATGTGCTAATGGCAATGTTGCTCCACAAGTGGGATATTTAACGCGTTAGCTACATGACTTCATGCTAATCTCTAGAATATGAAATAGGAAAAGGAACAAGCTTGTGCAATTGCAGATGAAAGGTAATAAATGCAATATTTGGAGAATTAGAAGCTCTTGTTTGCAAACACCAAGCGAAATATATGTAAAAGTACAAATTGAGGATGATATATTTGACTGAACTTTCATATGTGATCCTATCAGAACATAAAAGTGATCTGATAAGAAACTTGAAGTTATCGAAATAGATGCAAACTATGCGTGAAACAAGGCACTAAAAAATATCTGATTGAGCTCACATGACACATATTCTGTTTTTTCGTTTTGCTAAAATTCTTCTGCAGGCAGTATGTTTCATATCGCGTACTATAGGAATAGCTAGTGCTTCTGCATCCGCACTGGCTTTCCTTTCTGTCTTTCATGCTTTTCTTGAGGCAATGCAGCTGATAATGAATGGTAAGCTATTAGTATGAAAAGGAATTACATATGATGCAGTGGAAATGGAGATGCAGAGTTGATCATGTTATGCATACCAAGCACATTACCCTTGGGGATTCTCATAATTCTTAACCTTTTGACAGTAGAAAGAAACATCCTGAATAAATCAAAGACAAGCAACATGTAAGCCTTGTGGACTTGGCAATAGTAGGGCGTTCGCGGTGCACTAGGTTCCTGCATTTACGCAGTAGAGAGGCTGGATCGTTTTGCGATCTGATGTACTCAGCCTTACTCTACACTTTATAAAAACAGCTATTTATGCTGGTCAAACCCATGACCTCAAGGTCATAAAGCAGTAATAATACGCCTTGTTTATTTGGCAATGGTATGCCTTGTTTATTTGCGTACTCGCTTATTTTCTTCATTGTCTTATGGCAGAGTCTAAGGCATGAATAATTTCTTCAATTTCTTCAGACACAACTTGATGAATCAGAAGAGAGAAATTTGTTGGCCCTTGTGTAGGTTCATACAAAGACTTAGCTATTAATCTTTCATTAATTACAATTACTGGTGACTGTTAAAATGTTAATGAACATTAATCACATACCTCCAAGGGACATCACCCACAAGCATCCAGTCCCCTTCTTTCTCCTCATAAGTAAGCACAAACTCAGATGCTGAGCTTGTCTCGCATGCTCTTTATCGCGATCTGATTCAAGCAATGCAATGGAACGTCAGCATCTAGAAACTAACAGAAAACATACTACAGCAATGCTAAGGTGATCGCTTATTTGACAACAGAATCCTTGAGTAATTAAATTAGATCAAGAAGGATAATGAATACTTTCTTTCAGTAGTCAATTTTTCTCATATAATAGAGGCCAGACACTCACTGGCTGAGTCCATTGGTTGACTTGAAGTGAAGAACATCTCGACTAAAGCTTGTGACAAAGATTCATATCTGGCATGAACATCTGTATCCACCTTTCTTCCGATGGCTATGCCTTCTACACATACCTTTATAAAACCATCTAGACCTTTCTCATTGATGTTATCGTCGTTCTCTTGACTGTGACAATTGCTTTTCTTTTTCCCAGTTTTCTTTTTTCTTTTCCCCCTACCAGCTCCCTTACATTCTTCTTCAGCATTAGGAACCTTAGAATGGTTAACCAAGTCGTTCATTTTGTAGGCTGCTACTGGTGGCCATCCCAATATTTGACTGCTGCAGAGGAAGGAAAAGACGAATGGGTCAGAAGTTCTATTTTATCTATAAATCAATGGAGGCTATGGTACACGGATACTTTATTTAAAAAAAATTGGGAGGGGGGGGGGGGGGGGTTCGATACTTTAACCGCTAGATCTAAAGGTACACATATACTTCATCTTCATGTGTACCCTGTCTTGAATACATAAGTAAACTTAAGCATCCTCAGGTCAGAAATTTGCTGACACGACTCCTAGTACTCAGATTTAGATTGAGATAGATATCACATTATTATGCAAGCCACAAAGCATTGCTATATGTTTCAATAGATGGTAAAACTAGAAGCAGTGAGGATCATGGAGCCATTCCAAGCTAATGTATTGCTGTTTGAGTCCTCAAAGAATGTACATGTGAGGCACTTGATAAGCCAATGTGGTTTTCTTTCTCTTTCTCCCATTCCTTTTTCCTGTAGCGCCCCGCTCCCGAGCTCCATCCTCGGTAACGGTGCACCCGCCGTATCTCACTCAGGAGAATACAAGGCGTCACATCAACCTGCTACACGTCAGTGCTGACATAGAAAAGTTTTCCTTTTCTTTCTGCGGAAACGATAAGTCGCAACACTAATTGAAATTAATGAACTTTAAGGAAGTAACGACAGTAATTCTAGGCTGACCAGGCCTTACAAGTCAAGGTCAAATGTCTAAATTTAAAAGCATGAAATTGTTTTCAAAAGTAATACTAAATACTAAAATGTCTGTGTCATCCCATGGCATCATCAAAAGCCCGTCTCCATCCTTGCCGCACACGTATCTATGAGTCACTCAGCCCATTCCACGGTATCGGACCCATCCTCAACGTAGATGTAATCATACTCCGTCTCGGCTACATATGGAATAGTAGGGGTGAGTGATGGTAATCACCCAGTAGGTGCCTCTCAAAACAATACAAAACTTACATACCCAAAAAGATATCACCACGTAGCCACATAAGACAGATAGCATGCCACCGGAAAGTAAGACACTCCATGTAACCGACATAAAACAACCCGACATGACTTATACGGAAAGTAAACAATCCACACAAGATGTAGGTGCAAGTACGTGATGCATGCTCACATAACGTGTCATACGCAACTAGAAACATGTCAGGCAAAATGCTCCTGGGCCTATATGCAATGCATGCTCCCGGGACCTAACTCCAGCGTCATGGTCTCTAGCCACCACTTGCTGTTCTGGACACCCACGCCCTATAGACGCTGCGTATCGTACGACACCCACTCCCTATAGACGCTGCGTATCTTCAGACACCCACGCCCTATAGACGCTGCGTATCACACGGCACCCACGCCCTATAGACGCTGCGTATCACATGACACCCACGCCTGACCGACGCTGCGTATCATCACGGCCCCCACGCCCTATAGATGCTACGTATCCTCCGAACACGCACGCCCTCAGACAATGGGTACCTCATGCAATGCACGTGCCATGAATGCAAGGGAAAGGGGAAGAAAACAGTTGGACGTCATCCTCTGACGTCGATCGATCGATGTCCAACTGAGGCACGTCGAACCCTCACTCAGTTGACGTCGATCGATCGATGTAGTTCTGGGATACATCAAACCCTCACCTCCGGGACGTCGATCGATCGATGTACCTCTGAGGTACATCGATCTCTCGCCCTCTGGACGTCGATCGATCGATGTCCATCTGAGGCACGTCGAACCCTCAGCCTCTGGACGTCGATCGATCGATGTCCCCGAATTTCAGAATTCTCATTCTGAAATTTCTGCAGTCCATTCATTCAATCTCATTCAACCTTTCACCCCATCCCGCATATCCATACACGCATAACGACATCTCAACCCCACAAAGAAACGTACCACAACAAGATCACAATGAAGTCAAAACGTATAACGAGAAATAAACACATTGGGACATATAATCAAGATCCGATCAACAATTAACGACAACAACAACACCTAAAAATACCCTTTTTGCCTATGCAACCTTCGTACCGTTTTGAGGGAGTAATTAGGATGCACCTACCTCGATCCTAGCGAGAATTGATAGCTATGCGAGAGTGATAAAGATTTGATTGGAGTTGTGATCTCCTCCTCTTGAATCTTGGATCGAAGATCCTTCTTTTCCTTTATCCCTTATGGCCGAAAATTGAGAGAGGAAAGGGAGAGAGGAGGCTGCCGTTTCAAAAGAAAGAGGGGGAGGGGATTAGGGTTAATAAGATTAAGATGATAGGGAGGGATTTGGGGAGTGATAAGGGAAGTAGGGAGAAAATTTAGGGAAATGAAAAGGTAATTTAATTTGGTTAGGATGAGATTTGATTTAATCATAATTTAAATTTTCTTTTCCTTTCTCTCTTTTTTTTTTTAAAAATGCGGCTATAACATTCCCCTTGAAGAATATTAGTCATGATGTTTGTAGAAAATAATTGTAGATAGTACTATTATCTGTCCTATAGTGACAAGTCACTGTCTTGGTGTCATGATAGCAATATAGCCGTTAAGAGCCGTTGAGGCATTTGTGTATATGTATACTGAGAATTCTAAAGTTAATACAAGAGTTTTGATTCTTGCAATTTCTCTTCTTCCTCAAACTACAATATGGTATCAGAGCTGTATAGTTGAGGAAGAACAAACAATACCCACTTATCTTCATCAGAAATCCAACTGTGAAACAGAGGAAAAATTCTGCTTACAAAGTTCTTCAAGAAGAAGAAGGTAATTCCTCTGTAGCAGAGACGAAGGAACAAGTATTCCTAATTACTGCAAGGAAAATCGAAAAAGTGTTCAAATCTTCTAACTAGAGTAAAGAAGAGCACAATCAGAAAGGAAATCATATCACCTGTAAAAAACGATAAGACTGAAAGTGGGAAAGTTGAGAACTAACTGACGGTGTTAGACTTCAAAGGTACATTAACGGCGTCTGCAAGAAAGCTAACGGTGTTAATACTTTACGTCGATAAAGCAAGTGGGAATTCTTGTCCAATTACCAGAAGCCATGCGTGTACTTTCTATCTAAAATTTCCCTCCGTTTGTCTCGCCAATTAATGCCAGCTGGAACAAATCTAACTCTAAGATTCTGATTTCCTCACACCCGTACACGGTGCATTAAAACCATCTGTCCTACTTTGGTCATCGTGCTAAGTTTTTTATCTTTTCTCATCTTTCACTTATAAACCATCTGTCCTACAACTACTACTTTCACATCCTTCCTTCTAAACCATACAATCTATCTCCTCTTCCTTCTCTGGCATTATAAGTCTTCTTCTCCATCTCTTTGCTGTTTTTAAACGTCTGATTTTTACCTTAAGCGTAGTTTGCATGGCAGATTCTGGTAGTGAAATCACCTCAACTGAACCAAAAATATCTGGCTCTAGAGTTGGATCTATTGTGGATTCTATTCCAGTCTCTATTACTTGTCAGAAACTGAACGGCAGTAACTACTTGCCATGGAGTAGAACCGTTGAATTGTTCATAACTGGCCGAGGTAAGAAAGAATACTTATATAAGAAGATGAGTATTCCTGCTGAGACCAGTGAAAAATACTTTGTCTAGGAGGCTGAGAACTCTATGATAATGTCATGGATTCTTGGTTCTATGATACCAGAGGTAAGTAATACCTTTATGTTGTATCGAACAACTGCTGAAATATGGAGAGCTACAAAGGAGATGTAATCCAAACGTGACAATATATCTGAGTTATATGAGCTTGAGACTCAGTTGAAAGATTTTAAGCAAGGAGATCAATCAGTCAGTAAATTCTTCAGTAGTATGTCTCAGATCTGGCAACAGATCGATACTCTAGAGGTATATCAGTGGACATGCACCACTGATATGCATCTGTTTAAGACTATTAAAGATACAAAAAGAGTGTTTAGTTTTTTGTCTGGTCTACACAAAGACTTTGATGGTGTTAGAAGTCATATACTAGGAACAAAACCTCTACCTGCGATGAATGTTGTGTTCTCTAAGGTTAGGCAGGAAGAGAGCAGGTTGAAAGTAATGATGGGGTCAAACTCAAATTCTAATGTGTCCTTTGAATCTTCTGCACTCATGACACACACAGAAAGCTCAGAAAAAGGGAAAGATGTGTTTTTTTGCTTCAAAGAAAACTGGATCTAATGGGTATCAAAGAAGTTTTGTAAGTCCTGTCACAGAGTTGGTCATGTAATAGATGAGTGTTATAGGCGTCCTGAATTCAAGGTGAAACCTCCACCATTTTACAAACCAAATCATAACTCTAACCAGACTTTCTCAGGAAGGTCTGAATCGAGTGGTTTCTGGTGCACAGATGTGGATTCATGGAGGACATCCCCAAAGGCAACTGTTGCAGAAGTCCCAACTAAGGAGGCCTCAGAGACAATGCTTACTCAAGCTCAGCTGGATGCAATCCTCAAGGTTCTTGGAAGTCAAAGAGCTCCACTAAGTTCTGGTCCTATCCAAGCTAAAGCCACCATGGCTACAGGTATGCAAGGTAAGTTTGAACCTTGGATAATAGACTCTGGGGCTACCCATCACATGATATCTAGAAAAAACTGGTTGAAGTCCTTTACGAAAACTTATATGCCTAAGCAAGTAAGGATTGCTAATGGTCAAAGTGTGGATGTTATGGGTTATGGTGATGTATGTTTATCTAAAACCCTTATATTAAAAGGAGTTCTGTATGTTCCTAGCCTAGACTGTAACTTGGTATCTGTAAGAAAACCTATACTTGACAATAATTGTCTTACTGTCTTCACTAAATCTGAATGCTACTTCATACCTTCTTCTTCTTGCTTTCAGGAGAAAGCTATCAATGAGAAGGTTATGAGAGAGAAGATTGGATGTGCTAGACTTCATGATGGACTATTTCTTTTTCAACAAGGATCTGATGATAGATGTTTTGAGAGATTTTCTAGTACCTATTCTTGTATTAACAATTCTGATCCTAAAATAGGTAGCTTGAATTCTAGAATATCTCTGATTTTATTACGGCATAAACGTTTGGGTCATTCTAATTTTCTGTATCTTAAGAAGGTTAAACCTGGTTTGTTTAATGGTGTTACGTCAGATTCCTTGAAATGTGAAACTTGTCAATATGCAAAACAGACCAGGATCTCTTATCCTGCCAAACACTATCAGGAAAGCAAGCCATTCAATCTGATTTATTCAGATATCTGGGGTCCTTCCAGAGTGTCAAGTCAAAATGGAAGTAAGTGGTTTGTGATATTTGTTGATGATCACACACGTGTGACATGGATTTATTTGATGAAATAGAAATCTGAGCTATCACAGATTTTTAGAACCTTTGTGAATCTGGGACAAAACCAGTTTGATATTGTTATTAAAAATTTTAGATCAGATAATGGGGGTGAGTACTTGGACATAAAGGTAAAAAAATTTTTGGCTGAAAAAGGAATTCATCATTTAACTTCTAATGTGTATACTCCCCAACAGAATGGTCTTGCTGAAAGGAAGCATAGAAATATTCTTGGAGTAGTCATATCTATTATGTTCTTAATGAATGTTCCCAAGTACCTTTGGGGAGAGGCTGTTCTCACAGCCACTTATCTGATTAACAGAACCCCTTCCAGAATTCTTGGATATGACAGTCCAAAACAACGATTACTCAAGGTTTATCCTCATTGTTTGCTGTTGTCTGAATTACATTATAAAATCTTTGGTTGTACTGTGTATGTGTATATTCACAATCAAACAGCGGGGAAGCTTGACAGAAAATCAGTAAAATGTATCTTTATTGGATACTCAGGTACCCAAAAAGGATGCAAGTGTCTATGTCCTTCCATAAGGAAAGTTTATACCACACTTGATGTTTGCTTTGATGAAGATACACCTTTTTACTTATCTAATGAGAAATCTAGTTTACAGAATTGTGAACAGGGATAGTTTTGGAGTATCATTGATGTCACTACGACACATAGCTCCCTTTCTGATAATAATGACTCTTTACAACACCATGACAACCAGTATGACTGAATCTCAAGAAGCTCCAGGAGCTGAAGCTGAGACAGCGCCATCTCATGAATCTTCATTCCATGAATCTCAGCTTAGACATCGACCACAAGTCACCCAGGTATACACAAGGAGACAAAGGCAGGTATGTTCTGTTAGGTGCAGCAATTGTCCTGTGGCGTAGGCCGGTGGGCGTAGGCCGTGTGGGTCAAGTCACAGTCGAATGCCGTGGGCGCTTGTGTGCTGAATGCACTATAAGGCTAGGGTATGCGCATCTCCTGTCACCAATTGGTTTTAGGAGAGATGGTAGCGCCTGTGGTCCTACGAATGGTATCAGAGCCAAGGTCCCGGGTTCGATTCCTAACGGGAGCAATTGCTGAGGGGGAGATTTTGGGTATGCAGCAATTATCCCGTGGCATAGGCCGTGTGGGCCAAGTCACAGTCGAATGTCGTGGGCGTTTGTGTGCGCTGAATGCACTATAAGACTAGGGTATTGCACATCTCCTATCACCAATTGGTTTTGGGAGAGTTGGTAGCGCCTGAGGTCCTACAAGTGGTATCAGAGCGAGGTCATGGGTTCGATTCCTAGCAGGAGCAATTGCTGAGGGGGAGATTGTTAGGTGCAGCAATTGTCCTGTGGCGTAGGCCGGTGGGCGTAGGCCGTGTGGGCCAAGTCACAGTCGAATGCCGTGGGCGCTTGTGTGCTGAATGCACTATAAGGCTAGGGTATGCGCATCTCCTGTCACCAATTGGTTTTAGGAGAGATGGTAGCGCCTGAGGTCCTACATGTTCACCACCATCTCTCTTAACCTCTCCTACTTCAGAATCATCTATCCAAATTCCATCTGATGTCTCTGAATTACCCATTGCTCTACGAAAAGGCTCAAGGGAGTGTACTAAACATTCAATACCAAAACTTAGAGACTATCATCTCTTCAAAACTGAGGCTAGTTCTACTCAGCATCCTATAAGTCATGTTGTGTCATATGATAGATTGTTCCCACAGTTCAAAAATTTTACTGTTAGCTTAGATGCTCACTGTTTGCCTAGAAATATTGAAGAGGCCTTGTGTAATGAGAAATGGAAGCCGGCAGTTGATGATGAAATGACTGCCCTTACTAAAAACAACACATGGGAATTAGTTCCTCAGACTAAGGGCCTAAAAACAGTTGGGTGTAAGTGGGTATTCTTTATCAAGTACAATTGTGATGGCACAATAAATAGGTATAAAGCTAGATTAGTGGTTAAGGGGTTTTCACAGTCATATGGAATTGATTATGTTGAGACTTTTGCTCCCGTGGCGAAACTTAACACAGTAAGAATTATCTTCTCTATTGCTATTAATCTTGATTGGTCACTATCACAATTGGATATTAAAAATGCATTCCTTAATGGTGAATTTAAGTAACAAGTGTATATGTCACTTCCTCCTGGATATGATTCTAGTAGTACTCAGGGCAAAGTTTGTAGGTTGAAGAGGGCAATATATGGACTAAAACAATCCCCTAGAGCATGGTTTCTCAAAGTTTGCACAGGTACTGTTACAGTTTGGCTTCCAGCAGGCACAGAGTGATCATACCCTTTTTGTTCTTCATTCAAATCAGGTAATTACTATCCTTATTGTCTACGTAGATGACATTATACTAACTGGAAATTGTCTCACCAGCATATCTAAGGTAAAAAAATCACTTATCTACTATCTTTGAAGTTAAAGATCTAGGGTGCTTAAGATATTTTCTTAGTATGGAGATTGGAAGAAATCAGTATGGCATGTGTGTATCTCAAAGAAAATATGTTCTAGATTTACTCCAAGAAACTGGCATGCTTGGATGTAAATCTGCCTCCACACCATTAGATTCAAGTCATAATCATACTTAAGATTCTGAAGCTGGAACTATTCTGACAGACATTCATTCATATCAAAAACTGGTAGGAAAACTAATTTACTTATCACACACTCGCCCAGCTATCTGTTATTCAGTTAGTTACGTAAGCCATTTTATGCATTCACATACTTATGTACATTTTCAGGCTTTTAGGAAAATTTTAAGGTACTTGAAAGGGGCTCCTGGACAAGGATTGTTTTTCAGAAAGCAGGATGATCGAACCATCAATGTTTATACTGACGCAGATTGGGGTGGTTCCAGAAAAGACATAAGATCTACCTCAGGTTATTGTTCATATGTTTGGGGTAGTCTAGTAACATAGAGGAGCAAGAAACAATCTGTTGTTGCTAGAAGTAGTGTTGAGGCTGAGCTGCGAGCATTGGCTTTTGGAGTTTGTGAAGGGATGTGGATTAAACGAGTATTACAAGACCTACATCAACTACAGGATGATCCACCAATTCAGGTGTTCTGTGATAATGTATCTGCCATCCATACGGCGGAGAATCCAATCCATCATGACAAAACCAAACATGTTGAAATAGATAGACACTTTATTAGAGAAAAGTTGGAAGATAAGTCATTATGTATTTGACATATTTCCTCAGCTCAGCAGGTTGCTGATATTTTTACAAAGGCAGTCACTCCTAGTTTATTTCGGAATCTAATGTCCAAGCTTGGTTGTAATAATATGTACACCAAAATTGAGGGGGAGTGTAGAAAATAATTGTAGATAGTACTATTATCTGTCCTATAGTGACAAGTCACTGTCTTAGTGTCATGATAGCAATATAGCCGTTAAGAGCCGTTGAGGCATTTGTGTATATGTATAATGAGAATTCTAAAGTTAATACAAGAGTTTTGATTCTTGCAATTTCTCTTCTTCCTCAAACTACAATAATGTTGAAGACATTAAAGGATTATTTAACACTTCCAAATCAATAATTCTTATGATACCAAACTTCAACTGAAAAAGAAAAGGAAAAAAGAAAGACCCGAAGAAGAAAAAGAAACAGAAACCAAGAAAGCACTAAACTAGAAATAAATTTACAAGAACTAATGATCCAGCTTTAACTCCATCAACAACGAATCGGTTTTCATTCGGGCGTTTGGTCGATGTGTTTTGAAATCAAAAAATAGGTATCATTGAAATGATACATATTCATTGTCTTTGCTTGAAAGATAGTGGTATCAAAACCTTCCAAACTCATAGATTGCCAGGTTTCACTCGGTATCAGAACTCATTCATCTGTGACGAGCCTTCATCGCGTCACCTCGTACCACCACTGCACCACCGCGGGCCACCATCGAACCGCCATCCCGTCACCACCGCGCTGCCACCCTCCACTACCCTGCCACCACCACGAGCCACCATCGTGCTGCCATCATGCCAACACTGCACTGCCGCCGCGCCACCACCACGCCATCACTTTGTATGTGAACGTTTTAATTCTCATTCTCTCTCAAATGTGTTCCAAATATCATGTATGTAAATTCCAATTTCTATACCAAACCTATATGGACTTATAGCTTAAATCTATTCCGACTCCAGCATCTATCATTCTGATTCCGATACCGATACCTAAGTTCAAACCAAACGTTCCCATAGTATCACTTTACTAAATAACGTAACTTCACCAAGCCCAAACAGGGAGGAGAGTTCTGTTAAAGAGGGTAGGTGATTAGAAGCAGAGAGAACCATCATTACCAAATCAAAAAACGGATTGAAAATCAGCACTTAAAAAAATGTTCTTACCAAAGGGGAGTGTTACAAGATAATGACTCGTTATATACGTTAGGTGTAGAAAATCTCTTACAAAATCACCCTTCTCTTTACTAATATTGTTTTAACCTCTTGAACTTTTGATTGGTAGTTAATAATGCATGAAGGTGCCATGCAACGGAATTGGTATCAATATATTGTACTGATCAGATATAACTATGAGTTGAAACTACCAAGCTACTTGCAGGTCAGCCTCTCACTCGACCTCACCACCTCTCAACTAGACACGTGTTAGAAATTCATTTTTCATCGTCGCCCTTGAGGAGAGGGGATTCGAACCCGTGCTTGTGGCTGCACATTTTTTTTTTGTCACGATTCATAGAGCAAGTTAAAAGATTACGTGTTTTTCCCAGAGATGCTTAAGGTTACTGCTGTGTTGTGTATCGTAAAAGATTACGTGTATTGTATCCCGTGAAATAGCAAGCATACTGTAGATAAAGAAATTTGTAAAGCATTCCAGAAGGTAGATTATGCTACATTACAGTGTACAAGACACCAATATGATCCACAAAGGGAGATTTCTGAAGGCATTCTTTGTATGTATGTTTCAGATGATTACAAGATTTCCACAACATAGGCACAGATAAACAAAACCATGATACAACAACATGACCCATTGCCTTAGAGGCTCCCGCCTAATAAACAAAACCATGAAATCAACAAATCAAAAGTGTAACCTAACAAACAGATAACCCAATGCAACTGCAAATCAGCCTCCAGGTAGAACCAGTCTTGTATTTGCTGCAGAAATTCCTTTGAAACCTAACATTTCTCTTTGTCCCATAAGACCAACTTCAAATTGTCAATAACTCAACATGATAAAACAAGCTCGGTCCAGTTTTTCTTTCAAAAGGCGCACACTAACATACATACGTAATGATCAAATCAGCTTTTAGACCGTTAAATCATGCAGATTGATATGATCTAGCATCTTTAATGCTCCTTAACTCTTTGCCTCCATTGTTTAGAAGAATGATCGACTACCAAGTGATGGGCTATCATACCTTGCACTATGGCTTTTTTGTCCAGGTGGCTTACCACAAACACATTGGCACTCATAACCACAAATGTTACCAAAACATGAGAACATCCCACTTGATCCACCATCAGAATGCCTTCTTCTATGGTGGCTAGTCGATGGAAAACTACTCGATGAGTATCCCCGATCATATATCGGCGGAAGCTCGGTTCGCCATCTTTCCAGTTTTGATCTTAGCCCTTCTGTACTTCCATCCAAGCTCCATCCATCTAATACCGAACTCCGGTCCTCTTGGAGCGGGTATTTTCTCTCAGCAAGTAGGGCCGCCACCTCAGATGGTGATGGCCCTACTTCTGAGTCGGACCAAAGGGAACTTCCTTTGGGCCCATAGACGAACGTTTTGTTCAGTTTTGGGCCCTCATACTGGAGCTTCCCAATAGCCATGGTCGGCGGCTTTTTAGCCGCGCACCCCACCCCGACTCCTTTGGAAACTGTAACAGTTCTCTCATCCACAATATTTTTAGCTGTTGGGACACCATTTTCGACTTCTTTCTTTTCATTTGGGGAGTTTTTCTTACTTTTGATTTCATGTCTTTTCATATACATTGAGGATTCTTTGCTAACAGCTGAATCAGAAACCACTGAACTTCCCTTCACAAAATTATTACCTTTTTTAGGTCTATCTCTCAGCTCGGCACCACTGATCACTGAACTTGCCTTTCCTTTCTTCTTGGGTTCGATTAGCGGCGGCGGATCATATGAGATGCTTAGGATGGAGCCCTCCTTGTCTAGTCCTCCATTCATAAATTGCATTCCAACCATTGAGCTACCAATGGCTGAGTTTTTATCGAATGTAAAGCGATCGCTGCGTTCGCTTTTGTTGCGCCATAAAATGGGCTTCAAGATAGATGTTTGATTCTTCTTGTTGTTGTTGTGGTCTGGATCATTGATGTTGTTGTGATGGAGAGGAGGATGATCTTCTTTGGACATCAGATCGCGGGCTGATGCACTGAGCTGTCTGTACAATGGCATGCTTCTCGTGGAGCTATCAAGCAAAGCTACACCAATGTTTAGGATGCCCTGTGGACGCCCTGATGGACGACGTACCTGATACATGTGTTTCCAAAATAATGTACCTTAGTACATTGCATCTTTATACCTTTTCAATCATAATTAGGAAACCATATAAGTTCAAATGCATGAAGAATGATGCAATTTAGAATGGTAAAATAATTTTGCTCAACAACCTAACAACATTACTCCATTGCCTTAGAGCTCCCGCCTATAACAGAATATGGGCTCGGATGTACGCAACCATATCAATGTGTTAGAAACACACGGAGAGGTTGTTTTCCGAATTTTGCTCAATGATGTTATAATAGGCAAAGTAGAACGCCTCTTCTCCTAAAAATTTTATGTACATCTCATACAACATCTCCTGGAAATGGTAAGGAAAGGCAAAAAGCCTAATGTGCAAGTCAAATCCTTAAGCATCACCCATGATTTCTTTGATTTTATAAAACGACCTTGCAATAATACATACATTTGGTGTGCATATATATACATATCTATATATGAAACTTAAAAGAGGGGTTTTATTTGACCTTTGTAGCCTTGTTAGGTAACAGAGCAAAGTCCTCTCGAAAAAGAAAAAGTTCAGAATCTCTTATCCAATTGGCCCCCCCTTTTCTAACAGATTTATTACGATTTGAATCATGTTACATATATCAATTTGATTTTCTGACAACATTTATTAAGATCATGATCATGTTTACATATATCACTTTGAGAATACCTGGAGAGCCACAAATCGCGTGCCCATTTCTCGAGTATGAGGAGGAAAGAGGTTGCCAAGGAGGACGCGGACACCGCCGACGAGGGTATCACGAATCCAATTGACACAATAAATCTCAATCTGAACAGCTGAGGTATCTTGATGAAGGAAATCCTCATCAACCCTAAACACAAATTTATCATTCCATGTAGGGTTTACATGACCATCTTTATCCACACGGCTCGAGAGTTTCCTGGTAGGATGCACCCATGCAGTTGCATAAGTCTTCATTTTTCTTGAAACAGGCTCCAAATCTTGAGCTGAAATAACATTCATCTCTAAAAGTTGGAAAGGTTTCAAGACTGCCATGTTGGTAAACGTTTTGGTGGCTGAATCGGGTGGCAAGAGGAGGCCGATCCACCTGCCTTCCGACAGTAGAAGGCCGGTGGAAGAGAGGATGGCGGAGGGAGTGGAGAAGGAGAGGCTAAGATCTATGAAGAGTGTGACTAAATCGGGGGACATACATGAAGGGACTTGACTATTTTTGACCAATGTGTTAAAGGAGTTATTGTTCGTTCATTTTGATTAGTGATTTCGTTGTAGATGTTCTATTTTTAGTTAGGTAAATGTCTATAAGGGAAAAGGACATAGATGTGTATTACGTGTAATGATAAGTTTAAAGTCATAGTAATTATCTAATAATTACTTTTTTTTACTAATAAGAGATAACGAAGGTGGGAGAATTTCGTGTTTCACACACTACCAGGAGGGGGATGAGATCTACTCACCCCTAAACCTCTCATCATCTTCCCTACCGTCCGACACGTACTAGCAGAGGGTGGTGAAGCTAGATGAGGAGGTGGGGAGGAAAAAGTGTATGAGAGGAGCTGTTGCTACAGGAGGTGAGGAAAGGGGTGAGGGGTTTGGGGGTGAGGGGTTCTTATTCCACGAGGAGGAGATGTCATATCCTCACCTTCAAATCTCTCATCTCATCTCTAATCGTTCGTCACGTGCAAGTGATTGTGAGGCTAGATGAAGAGATAGAGAAGAAGATGTGTATCAAGAAGAGTGATGTCACATGACGGACGGTAAAGATGAAAGTGAAAGATTTGGGGTAAGAGATCTCATCCGGACAAATATTTTAAAAACATGACGTTGGACGCGAACTAGTTAGACGGAAAAAAGTGTTTACGCAGATCTGACGCGCCCAATGCCTGTCCGCCACGTGGCATTCAAGGCCAGAACCTTTTTTTTTTTAAAATTTTGCTTTTTTTAAAAATTAATCAAAAAATCTTGCCTAAAATTATTTTAACCCTAATTTATCGCTTTTCTTCCTCACGCCTTCCTTCCTCCCGCCAAATACTCCTTCCTCCCCTTCCTTTTCTTCCTCACGCCTTCCTTCCTCCAGCCAAATACTCCTTCCTCCCCTTCCTCCGCCGACTGCGTCATCTCTACGGCTTCAGGCGGCCAGAATCCACAAATATCAGGCAATTCTCTAATTCTGTAATTGCCTTCTTTAAAACGGAGGAAAGCTATGGAAAAGAAAACCAGGATTCCATGTTATCTTCAATGAATCTGGCCATTGTTGTACCTGCTGCATTCCTTCTCTGTTGCGGCGTAATTTGCCCATGCTTTTGGGCAAGGAGGACTGCCCATACTGTCCTTAGGGAACCGGATTGACGTGAGTGAAATGCTTTTTCCAGTTTCAAATACGAAAAGGAAAATAGATCCTAAAGTTATTCCATTGTCTTGATTAGTCTTCTGTACAAATGTAGTACTTTTAGGACTGTCACTTGGAGATCTAAAATGAATGAAGAATGCAAAATTAGTCCCTCTAAAAGGGAATTAGAGAATTACCTACTATTTGTGAATTCTGGCCGTGTAGTGGACGTAGGAAGGGGAGGAAGAAGCATTTGGCTGGAGGAAGGAAAGCGTAAAGAAGAAAAGTGAGAATTTAGAGTTGAAATAATTTTAGAGAAGGTTTTTTGATTAATTTTTTTTTAAAAAAGCAAAATTTTTTAAAAAAAGGTTCTGGCCTTGAATGCCACGTGGCGGCTAGGCATTGGACGCGTCAGATCTGCGTAACCGAGGCCAGCGTCATGGAATCCCAATCCGTCTTTCCTTATTCTTTTTGAGCTCGGTAAACGACTTAAGAGTTTCGGTGACGTTGCCCTCTGTATACGCTATTTGACGCGGCCACTCAAAGGCCGCCACGTGGCGAAGCCCACTCAGGTTTTTTTTTTGCCTGATTACATTCTATAAAAAATATACAAAATATCCACTCCTTCCCATTCCTTCAACAGAGCACGTCCAGTCCCATTATAACTATCAGCCTCAGCAGCCGCCTAGACAAACACGTGATGTCTACAATGCCGGAAATGAAGGTGATGTATTTGGAAGGGTTTAGCATCTGAACATAGTGTTGAGTTGTCATCACAAACATTATCTTTCATGCGTCTGGGCTACAGATTCATATGGCCGGGGCCGAGGCCGGGGCCGTGGCCGTGGGGACGAGGTTGGAACAGAGGCGGATATTCAAATTATCAAGGTATGTATCTAAAAACCATACGCCTCAAACAAGCAAGTGAATACCTTGAGAAATTATAAAAAGGACTTATTTGTGTTTTTATTACCTTTTCTCCCATAACAGAAAATGCTGGATACTCAAACTGGGGCCGTGGAGGAGGACAAGTTGGGGGCTATGGTGGACAAGGCGGGGGTTATGGGTATCGAGGTTTGTCACTTTCCACCCCTTGCTGGAATACATTATCTCTTCTTTCTTGTATAGCAGTTGGTCTCAGAAGGCATGATTAAGCAACCATATTTGATGGCTCCTTATATGGCACCATAGATTTATGTTGTTCCCTGAGCTGCCATAAATTTTTTGTTTACAAGGTATGTTATTTATGCATTTATTAGTTGCTTTTCCTAATAGGTACTGGATATAGTAGAGGGAGAGGTGGCGGCGGCAGAGGTTATCAGAGCTTGGAAGAGATCTAAAGGAGTAATGAAGCCGCTGATGGAAGAAAGCGGCTGAGGGAAGTCTCAGGTTTGATGAAGACGCGAGAAGAAATGGGAAGTAGTGGATATTTTGTATATTTTTTATAAAATGTAATCAGGGAAAAAAAAAACCTGAGTGGGCTTCGCCACGTGGCAGTCTTTGAGTGGCCGCGTCAAATAGCGTATAAAGAGGACAGCGTCACCGAAACTCTTCTCGGTAAACGAACGGTAAAAATGTTCCTTTAAGGGGGAAAAAAAAGCAGTAGACTTTCAAACCACAATAGCTCTCTTGAACCCTCCTTGCTCGTACTGACATCCCAAATTCCCATGGCATCTTACGGCGCAAAACGCATCCCCGTGATTCGATCCAAAGACTCCGACGGCGGCATACTTTCTCGGGTTTCCGACTCTCCGATTATCATCCGAGGCAAACAAGCAGCCTGCGACACAGCTTACGTTGCGAAGCGCCTCTTCAAGAGTACGGGGAAAGCAGCTTGGATCACCGCCACCACCTTCTTGGTCCTTGGCCTTCCTCTCATCATCGCCATGGACCGCGAGCAGCAGTTTAATGAGGTCGAGCTCCAGCAGCAAAGCCTTCTTGGTGCCCCCCCTGCTCCTGTCTATAAGTGATTTTTCAATAGTGTTGTTGAAAGGGAAAAATGTTTTTGCTTTTTTCTTGGATTGTTTGGAGGAGCTGGCTTAGTTTAATCGGGAGGTTTTAGGGTTTTGGTTGTTTGGCTTTTGTAGCTTTTGGCTGTTGAATTCGTATGAGGTACTGTTTCGCCTATTAAAATGGGTCGCTGAGATTCTTTTAGGGCTCTTATTTTCTTTTGTCTATCTACATGAGAATTTGATGGATGTATGATGTATTATTGACCAAGAAGCAAAAAAAGATGGAATCTTTTCTATGGGTTTGATATAAAATTTGTTGTTCTCTGGCCTATGACTACAGCCTGCCTTTACGTTTAGTGGTCATCTTTTGTTAGGCGGTTTATATGTTTGTTTGCATTTTTCTAAATTTGGGTTCCGAGGTTTTTTTTATTATTAAAGAGTCGCATTTTGCTCATTTAACTAATAATATTTTTCTCAAGAGGGCATCCGTGTAAGAGGAACCTGAGGATGCTGAATGTAGCCTGCAAGCTTCATTGGTTGTGCCTAATATTGAATTTGAGGGATTCTATTCTCTCAACAAGTTGGTTGCTTTTAGGAATATATATAGCGCATAAGAGAATGTCATAGCCATCGCCTATAAAATCGTGGATATGAATCGGATGATGAAATTGAATGCTGCTCTTCTTCATTCTCCTAGTGTCATGTGACTGCATTGCTACTAGTTGTATATTTGAGCAAGATACAAAATATTTAGTGTGTCTTGGCAATGAGCATTTCGGTACTGAGTGCTTGCTGAATTGGGTCTTTTTTGGCTTTATCGCAGTGATGTGTTCTTAATCTATTCATATGTTGAGGTTTTTTTCCCCTCTATTCTAAAGTTTTGGAACTATTTTTCTTATGACAGTACACTAGCGCACCATATCCCTATTGATGTGTCATCTATGCATGTACATATAGAGTCAGGGGTCTCACTGGAACAAACCCTCTATCCTTTGGGATGGAGATATTGTTTGTCTGGCGCTCACCTTCTCCAAACCCTAGCGATATCTTTTGCTGTCGTTGAGCTATACTAGGTATTTGTTGTTGTTGTTGTCGTCTCTCTTGTTTTGCTCTGTCCATCCATAAGATTATCCTTTAGTGCGTGGATTCCACATGTTAAAGGGAGATCAAAACCTGAAAGCCAATTTTAAATCACTCCTATGATTGTGGCCAGTTCGTAGATATTGAATTTGAGGGGTCAAAGTTTTAATGTTTCAACTGCTATGAGTCAGGTGCTTCAAGGTGGTATAATGTGAATGGATTATCTGGTCCTTGAAATTGGCTGGGTTAGTTTCCTCGATATTGAATTTGTGGGTCAAAGACTTATGTTTTCTGTGGTTGAGGTTCACCCCACGTACTTTATGTATTTGTTTATTGGTTTCATAGGGAGCTCATGGTGTCTGTGTTGGTTCGATGTGTATGTGTATGCAACTTATGTGCAAGAAAGAGGTAGTTTTGTTCTCAAGTTTTGCTTCTTCTCGTAGAGAAAGTAAAGCATCTAAACGCACTAAGGAAACTTGTGTTTTCTTTCTCATGACAAAGAAAAACTCCAAGAGGTTATGGAAGTGGTGCATGTTGCAATTTTAGCGCTTGTGATAATGGAAAATAATGGCCGAATATTTTGATATTAAGTGTAGAATATTTTGTATTCATGATCCACATTGATTGTACCATATTTAGCACATACCAAATAGGTTAATATCATGTATCATAATGATAGGATACGTTAGCATAATTAGCGGATTACGTCAGCGTGATTAGTGGAGCATTATAGGAAACAACATTGTACTTATACTCTTGATTGAAATCAATACAAGGCAAGGAAGATATTTCATCTATTATGGTATCAGAGCCATAATTTCTCCTCAATCATTCTTCCCACCGCCGGCTGCACACCATCGCCGCCACCGCCACTCTTCACTCACCACCACTCA
The DNA here is from genome assembly GCA_036186865.1 of Eustoma russellianum. NCBI lineage: Eukaryota > Viridiplantae > Streptophyta > Magnoliopsida > Gentianales > Gentianaceae > Eustoma > Eustoma russellianum. The sequence continues at coordinate 7,224,983 of AP025050.1, forward strand.
ATTTCTATCATCTCAAATGGCTGACACCAAATTTCATCCTGCATTTGCTGTCACCAACATCAAAAATTTCGTTCCTATCACCTTGGAAATGGAGAAAAGCCAATACTCGTCTTGGTCTGAACTTTTCAAGATTCACTGCCGTGCGTATCAAGTTCTTGATCATATCATATCCTCTTCATCTGATACCTCCACATCAAAAGATAAATCATCCTCTCAGGATGCCGACCTCTGGAGTCGTCTGGATGCCATTGTCTTACAATGGATATATGGTACCATCTCTACTGATTTACTTCACACCATTCTTGCTCCTGACTTAACCGCCAAGAAGGCTTGGGATAATCTGAAGAACATATTTCAAGATAACAAACACTCTCGTGCCGTATATCTTGAAAATCAATTTTCCAATACTCGTCTCGATGCTTTTTCTAACATCTCTTCTTATTGTCAAGAATTGAAGTCTCTTGCAGATCAGTTATCCAACGTTGGATCTTCTGTTTCGGACCAACGTCTTGTTCTTCAACTTGTCAGTGGATTAAATGAAAATTATGACGGCGTTGCCACCATTATCCAACAGAGCAATCCATTACCAACCTTCTATGAAGCCCGCTCACGCCTCATCCTCGAAGAAACCCGCAAAGCCAAACAAACTGCATCCGCCGCCAAAACTGCCGATACCGCACTAAACACCACCACCACTCCCAATCCTGCGCCAACCAACCAACCGCCGCCCTATTCCCCCTTTCCCCGCCCATCCTACCGCGGCTTTTTTCACCGCGGGCGCGGCCGCGGACGTGGACGTGGCCGCTCCAACCGTCCTCCTTGGCCACCTTTTTTTCCCCCCTGGCCATCCCATCCACAATGGCGCTGGCCCCAACAACCATGGTTCTCACCTCCATGTCCCTATCCCACTACATCAACCGCCCCCCTTCTCCCAACCAACCTGGCCTTCTAGGCCCTCGCCCACCTCAAGCTCATACTGCCACCCACTTTCCATCTCCCTACACACCCACTGATATTGACCAAGCCATGCATACATTATCTCTGACAGCCCCTGACCCCACCTGGTATATGGACACTGGCGCCACCTCCCATATGACCTCCAATCCAGGTATGCTCTCGTCTTACTATAATAAGCCGCAATAACGCAGCCGCTCGTTGAACACAAATCCAAAAAAAGCCGCATTCAAATTCTATTATGGTTGGCAGTGGTCACTCTATTCCTGTTCATGGCTCTGGTCATGCACATCTTCCACATCCCCTTCCCCCTCTTCACTTATCTAATATTCTCCATGCTCCTAAACTTGTCAAAAACCTTATTTCTGTTCGTCGTTTTACCACTGATAATAATGTTACCATTGAGTTTGACGCTTCTGGTTTCTCTGTGAAGGATCGTCATACGGGCAAACAAATTCTGAGATGCAATAGCGTGGGAGACCTATACCCCCTCACCCAACCGTCAGCCCCCCTCCTGCGTTCACTGCTCTTTCCGCAGACCTCTGGCATAACCGGCTAGGCCACCCGGGTCGTTCAATTTTTCAGTTTTTGTGCAATAAAAATTTTATCAGTTGCAATCCACAATGTAATAAATCTCCTTGTTCTTCATGTGTACTTGGCAAACATATTAAGTTGCCCTTTTATGATTCTCTCAATGTCACACATATGCCGTTTGATATTTTACACAGTGATGTATGGACTTCTCCAATTCTAAGTTCAACTGGTCATCAATATTACGTTTTATTTATTGATGATTACACTAATTTTTTGTGGACATTCCCTATGGGTCACAAATCACAGGTTTATTCTCATTTTCTCAATCTTCACAACTACATTCAAACACAATTCGGAATTCCTGTTAAATGTCTGCAGTGTGATAATGGCTGTGAATACATCAACTCACAATTCCACGGTTTCTGTCAACAAAATGGTATGACTCTTCGTTTATCTTGTCCTCACACATCATCTCAACATGGCAAAGCCGAACGTACCATTCGCACCATTAATAATATCATCCGCACTCTTCTCATCCATTCCCATCTCCCACCAAAATTTCGGCACCACGCACTTGCCATGGCCACTCACCTACTGAATATACTGCCTATCAAACACCTCTCTCATCTTTCACCTACTCAACTGCTCTATCACAAAAATCCATCATACTCTCATCTGCGCGTTTTCGGATGCCTCTGCTATCCTCTCATACCCTCCACCACCATTCACAAACTCAATGCACGCTCAATGCCTTTGCGTTTTTCTGGGATATCCACCTAATCACCGGGGTTACACATGTTACGACTTATCTACGGGCAAAATTATCATCTCTCGCCATGTCATCTTTGATGAAAATACATTTCCTTTTTCCAAGCCATCATCCACCTCCGATGCTTCATACGACTTTCTTAAAGATGATTATTCTCCATTACTCCACAACCCTATACTTCATCCAAACACTACCTCCGCCCCACCAAACCCGTCCCCGCCCCATTCGCCCACCCCACCCCACCCCATTCGCCCAACCCGCCCCATTCCCCCACCCCGCCACCATCGACGTCAACTATACCCACCACCCCCACCACCCGGACAATCACAACGCGCAGTATGCACGGCATTGTCGAGCCCAAACGCCCCTTCAACCTTAATGTCGTCTCTACTCCATCTCCTCTCTCGAGAAATCCCTCCGACGCCCTTCGCGATCCGAAATGGTATGCTGCCATGCATGATGAATTTGATGCTCTTATTAAAAATAAGACGTGGGTATTAGTCCCCCGTCCATCCCATGTTAACATTTTACGCTCTATGTGGATTTTTCGTCATAAAACTCGCTCTGATGGTTCTTTTGAGCGTTATAAAGCTCGTCTTGTAGGTGATGGCAGATCTCAACAACAGGGCATCGACTGTACAGAGACGTTGTCGTCAAACCCGCTACTATTCGTACAGTTCTCCATTTGGCTATTTCTCAATCTTGGCCAATTCATCAACTCGATGTCAAAAACGCGTTCTTACATGGCCATCTTCAGGAGATAGTTTATATGCATCAACCAATGGGGTTTCGAGATCCCAACTATCCGAATCATGTTTGTTTGCTTAAGAAATCTCTTTATGGTTTGAAACAAGCCCCTCGTGCTTGGTATCAACGTTTTGCCGACTACGCATCATCTATTGGTTTTGTTCATAGTCGCTGTGATCACTCTTTATTTATCTATCATCATGGTACTGACATGGCTTATCTACTTCTCTATGTTGATGACATCATTCTCACAACCTCCTCGGATGCTCTTCGCCGACGCCTAATGGCCCTTCTTGCCTCCGAGTTTGCCATGAAAGATCTCGGTCCATTAAGCTACTTTCTTGGTATTGCAGTTAGCCGCCATTCGAATGGATTATTTTTAAACCAACAGAAATACGCCAACGAGATACTTGATCGCGCGGGCATGGCGAATTGCAAGCCTCTCTCGACGCCTGTAGATACATCGGCCAAGCTCAGCCAACGCGACGGTGTCCTCTTTGACGATCCCACACTCTATCGCAGCTTAGCTGGAGCTCTTCAGTACCTTACATTTACGCGTCCGGATCTCACCTACGCCGTTCAACAAATATGCCTTCATATGCATGCTCCACGTGATATTCATATGACTGCCCTCAAACGTATTCTCCGCTACCTCAAAGGTACACTGCATTTCGGTTTGCATATATACAAATCATATCACACTAATCTTCTTTGCTACACTGACGCGGATTGGGGTGGTTGTCCCGACACGCGTCGCTCAACATCTGGGTATTGCATCTTTCTTGGTGATAACCTCATATCTTGGTCATCTAAGCGTCAACCAACACTTTCTCGCTCCAGTGCTGAGGCTGAATATAGAGGAGTTGCTAACGTTGTCGCTGAATCTTGTTGGGTTCCAAATCTACTTCTTGAGTTACATTGTCCTCTTACACGCGCCACCTTGGTTTACTGCGACAACATTAGCGCAGTTTATCTCTCCAGTAATCCCGTTCAACATCAACGTACCAAACACATTGAAATGGATATACACTTTGTCCGCGAAAAAGTCTCTCAAGGCCATATTCGCGTGCATCATGTTTCGTCACGCCATCAATTAGCAGACATCTTCACAAAAGGACTACCACGTATTCTGTTTGATGATTTTCGATCCAGTCTCAACGTTCGCGAACCTCCCGCTTCGACTGCGGGGGTGTAATGGCCGAATATTTTGATATTAAGTGTAGAATATTTTGTATTCATGATCCACATTGATTGTACCATATTTAGCACATACCAAATAGGTTAATATCATGTATCATAATGATAGGATACGTTAGCATAATTAGCGGATTACATCAGCGTGATTAGTGGAGCATTATAGGAAACAACATTGTACTTATATTCTTGATTGAAATCAATACAAGGCAAGGAAGATATTTCATCTATTAGAAAAGAAATAGGCAATGCCCTGATTTATGTTGATACTTACTGACTAGCTGGTACGGAAGTTTTTCATTTGTGTCAAACAGTATGTACTTGAACAGACAAAACTAAACAGAATAAGACGATTATGTTCTTCTTGGTATTCTTTTTAGCTATTACAATGGGAGACCTATTTCATCCTTTTATGAAGATTGACGGCATTGCCAGTTTGAACTTGGTTATTTTGGATTTAAGACTGAGTATTGATTTTTGTTCAGCAAATATTGTCATCTAGTGATTTGGGATGGACGTACACCGTCATTTTCTACAAACCCAATGCCGATCTTGTACCTCAGGCCCCATGCGATTATCGCCTTCCACGTTGGAACTGCTAGGTCCTAATTTTTCATCTTTGATACTTCTATGGACCGATATTCTATTTGTAGTCATGGCCTGATTGATCCATAGGCAGCTCAATCATTTTGTTGTATCTTGATATAGTGTTTCAAACACTAGTTGTACTATTGCTGCTGTGCAATATGAAGTATCTGTCTATCAAGAAAATATATCAAATTCATCCTAGTATGAATTCCAGGCAGAGAATATTAGCTTGATGTTCTGCCCGGCTCATTTAGTGGACCCTTGTTTCGGAGGTCTTTTCTTGGTATTGGCATTCTGATCCTTACTCGTGCCGCCTATGAGTGGCATGGTTTTCATGATTTCCTGGTGATGTCTTTCTGTTGTAGACATAGAAATGGATGTGATCTACTTCCATTGGTTCTGGTTCTGCAATTCATATTCTATAGAACATAGGAAGCAGGCATATATGATACGCGACCCAGAAGAATATAACTTAGGAAGCAGGCATATACAATATGCGACCCAGAAGAAAAGGACTTGAAATTCGTCAGGTCTGAGTTTTCCTCTTTGATCAAATTATGTATTCGTATGTTTGTGACCTTGATGTTATGGGTTCGAGCCGCAGAAATAGCCTATTGCACAAAGTGTAGGGTAAGACTGCGTACATCAGATCGCAAAGCGTTCCGATTTTTCTCTGGATCCTGGAAAAACGTGTTAGCCTAGTGCATCGAGAAAAGTCATGTTTGGAAGACGGAACTGATCCATATCCTATCCCCTCACTGTTCTGAAGATGATCTGGGTGATAAATTGAAAGTTTTTATGACTGAGAAATGAGAACTAGTTGAGAATTCCAACTTCATCCTCTGAAAGTTGGTTGGCTCATTGGCATCCAACTGATACTTTTGTCTGCGGGAGTTTGGGGCCAGCTTAGAATATGCGTGCGACAGAAAATTACAGATCTACGACTTCATGAAAATATTTTCTTGTTAGCCTTTGTAACTTCATTTGTCCAATCCTCTACATCCATCCCTCAACAGTCTCCCATGATTTTTTTTCTTCTAAAAAAGTGCACTAGTCTGAGTATACGATGAAGACAAATGAACGTGCATCTGGTGCTTCATATTCTTTTTGTCCTTCGTGCTTGGTACATTAATATGTAGTTGGTCAAACATTATTTGGAAACGATGTATGAGGTCCGTATAATGAACTTAGATAGAAAGTTGAATTAGGCCTGCTAAGTTCTGGATTTGATCAAACTTGAAAACACGGTAGGGAAAAAATCATAAAGGAAGATTATGTTGAGTGCTACTGTTTGAAGTTGAAGCTAGATGGCCAAAGTGGCAAAGAGATGATGGAAAGCATTGCTGCATCTCCTCCAGGCCTTCAGATAAGATGCGTATATTTCATTGTACGCCCCAAACTTTCTTGTTTGATCTTACATTTTCTTCTCCTTATAACCAAAAAAGTAAAAAAATAATAAAAAGCAGGCTGTTATCTTTCCTAACACAGAAGTCTACAAAACTAAATACACAAGATTTCCCCCCAAAAGAATCACATTATAGAGAAGACTGGAGCTTTTTCTTCAATAATCTGCAGGCAAGAGCAAGACAGTTACCAGCAGTACTGGAGCATAAAAAGATAAGCAACAAATAACAATTTATTTGGAACAGAACACTTACCATTATGTTTCTTTACTAATCCTCTAGCAAAGGCAAGGCAAATAGCTATGAAACACACTCCTGCTGCCCCTCCTAGAATTATAGCCGCTGTTCTTCCTGAATTTTGCCCTGATCCTAAATTCACCAAATCCACCGGTCACTCAATTGTTTCACAAATTTTTATTTTCTTTTTACAAGTTATTGCCAAAGCTTTTTCCTAGCAATTATGGACATGAAAAGACAGTTATATTCATTATTCTGTCTAAAATTATTTCCATATATTCCCGGTTGACATGGAACTTGTCGAGAAAATATTGTCCTTTCACAGGACATCTTATATACTGCAGGTCTGTAAAAATCTCGTAGGTTCTATTATTTTGTACCTACCTATAAAATAATAGAAGAAGCTACTTCAGTTTTGTACAACCTAGGATAGACGAGATGCCCAAACTGTAATGTTAATTCAACCTTGGAGCAAATTCCAACCCGAGTACTAACTGAGCTATGCCCTAGAGGTTAATTCAACCTTGTCTTTATTTTGTGACATAAGCACATGTACCCAGTAAGCAAAACCTAGTGCACATGGCATGAAGATTTTAGTCATCTATACATACATAGTAAGCCCAAAACATGCCAAACAAACATGTTTCTAAGAGCATCCAATCAAAGCTTATTCAATGGGAATAACAATAACAACATGAACAACAAGAATAATACCAGTTGAAGGTAAATAAAGTAGTACCAGTTGAAGTATCAGGAGAAGAAGATGAAGAAGCTGAGGATGTTTTTGGCACCCCATTTGAGCCATAACTATAAGTAACAAAGCATTTGTCAAGATACACTTGGCCTGAAGCAGAGCTTCCACATTCAACCTGAGCTCTCTGAACAGCATTTCTTACACAATCCCCACAATCACCACTCCCCAAATCACCCTCACACTGCCCCATCACATAAACAGACTGATACACATTACTATAAAATCCATTCCCACTTGCAATCCCATTCTCCAAACCATTCAAAGCAGTGTCTCTTGCCTCCTCAAATCCTTCCCCACCAATGTTTTTCCCGCTACAAGTCTTGAACAACATCTCCATCCCAGATGCTTGAGGGAACCCCCCAGCCTCATAGCGCATGTAGCATCCATAAAGTTGGATTCTTGCAGCCACAGGTCTGTTGGTACATAGCTTGTCCATAAGTGTAGGGATTTGGCTAACACAATTGGAGCAATCAGCATTGGAGAGATCACCTCTGCATTGGAAAAGGCCATCTATCGTTGTTTGGCCACTACCTGTTTTTGTTTTGAAAAATTTTGCATTTGGGGATTGTGAAAGAAGAGTGCCAAAAAGAGATGAGAGGTCTTGGGAGTAGACCCCATTTGGATCAGATAAACCCTGCTCTGCACAACCTTTGTACACCAAGGTGGTGTAATCAGAGGCAGAGTTTGCCTGTGGGAGATAAACACAGAGAAAACAGAGAGGTATAATGAAGGGTATCCACATTTTCTTGATTCTTGATGGATCATGTCATGATTTGGGAATTTGGGGTGTAGGTAAAGATGTCTGGGGGTTAGTTTTTGAGGGTTTAGTGAAATGGGGTTTTGTCAATAACTGCAGAAAGTCTAAAAGCTTGTGCTTCAAGATTAGATTAATGCAACTTTCTCTTGAGATGATAAAGACTAGGTTTTTAGCTTGGTTGTGTTTTCGAATTCACTTTCTTTTAAGCTGCCTAGTTCTGGGCTACCTTTTGAATTAGCAGAGTTGGAAAATGAAAAGGAATCATGCCAATACAAGAGAATAAGTACAAAATCTTGCATTTTATAATAGATTAACATAAAGCGCTCAAGTTGTTACACTAAGAGACAAAAGATGGAGTGTTTATTTAAGTTAGACTCATCTCAAAAAAAAAAAAGTTGACATTATGAGACTTGCATTGATTGTTTGTCCAAATCTTGAAAACACTAAAGAAACATATGAGAACAATTATGACTCAAGCATATAAAACTTGGAATGGAATAAGTGTCTGAAATATTCTCAAGGTAGGCAAGGAGCCAGGAGGAAAGACAGGGAAAGGACTTGGAAGCCTTCAGGAGCAGTTTTTGACCAGAAAGGAAGCTGGTTATTGGTACTATCCTTGCATTTGGACAAACAACTGAATAAAAATAGACTACATCGACCAATTTGGAAAATTAAATATTAGGGAAATAATGTATTCTTTCCTCCATTTTATTTCTTTGGAGATAAAATTGAAATCCCTCACCTAGGGCTCCACTGTCCCCAGCCTGAAGGAGCATGTGTGGAGGATGCAAATCAGAATTCCAACGGCCTCCTAGATTGGGTGAGATCTTATGCAGTGATCCACACAAGATGTCCTCCTGCAAACCAGGCCTTCAGCCTAGCAGCAGAAAGACACCCACACTGTGCGTGTCTCTAGAATAAAACTCTTGACCTCTTAGAGCAAATCTCAACCTGAATACCAACTAGACTATGCCACGAAGACCTCCATTTGCGTGTCTTTTTTTAATCATATGGCATCTTATTAAGGATTATATATGCACTTAATTGATATTGTTACAATAGTTTGAGGTACCTAACCAAGTCCTTTTAATTTATCCCCTTAGTTTTCCCCCCAAACCCCTTGTCATATAGATGTAACGTGACGTTAACTATAAGAGTGAAGGAACATTGAGATGTAAGTTCATGTTATGTTTGTAAAAGTGCATACATGAAATCCAATATAACAGCTCAGAAACAAAAGTGAACAAACATAAATAAAATACTCCATTCGTTCTAAAATATAAGTGTATTTCGACTTTTTAACATAGTGTAATGAAAAGACGAAGTGGACTTATATTATAGAATAGAGATAGCATAAGTTAAGAAAAAAAATCGATAGTTGTATTTGTTATTTTTTTCTATAAAAGATCAAAGTACTGTCTGCATTTTTGTTATTAAATCTATGTGAAAAAATGAAACAAATTTCATAACTAAACATAAAGACTATAACAATTGAGAGTATGGATATATACGCATACAAATATTATTTTCAAATAAAGATTGACAGACATAGTATATGTAAACGATTGGAAAATTATACCAACTTTTTGTTTGTGAATGAATTGTTCTCATTGATTTGGTTCGTATACAAAGAGTCCTATATATAGTACTATATACACGCTAACTATGGCAGGAAATAAATAACGAACATAAATACAATGATTTGATTCTACTAATCAAATTCCTTGATTGTCGCAATAATTTCTATCACTCCTCCTCAAGTTGAGTAGTGAAATCACAAATACTCAACTTGCATAGTGATGCAGCAAATATCCTTCCACAAATATCCTTCCACTAACGACTTTCATAAGATATATGCCAACTGATCTTTAGAGCATACAAACGAAAGCTCAAACAATGCCTTTTTAAATCTTCTCTTTTATAAAGTGTCGGTCTACCTCCACATGTCTCGTCCTATCATGTTGTATATGATTTTTAAATATACTTATCGCTGCCTTGTCGTCGCATATCAACTAAGTCAGAACCCTGAGTGGAAAACCAATCTTACCAATCAACTCTTTTGACTACATAATCTCTATTATCCCTTTTGCAATGCCTCTGAATTGTGACTTAGCGTTGGACAAAGTTATCACCTTCTGTTTTTTATTTCTCCAAGTTACCCATCATTCATTGGTGTGCCCTTTAAGTACCGTATTATTGTCATGACTGTCTTCATGTGTTATTTTTAAGGTTGATGCATGAACTAACTAACTACTCCGAGTGTATATGCAATATCATGTTTTGTGTGGGAGAGACATGTCAACTTTTTCACCAGTCATTGTTATTGTTCCCCATCGCCGACGCCACCCCCTTTTTAATCTGAATTTTGTGATTCTTGGCTTGTAATCCACCGTACATGTTTATTGTCAAATTTTTTCTTTAAAATTTAGATAAAGTGTGTAGTTTTAGGAATTATAGATATTTTATGTAAATTAAAAAAATGGATAAAAAATTTTCATTAACTCGAATAAAGAATCCTATTTATGGTCTTTTATCAGCTGAATGTTTCATGCGGAGGTGGCCAATGCTGCCCCTCTTGAATTTTCACCGAAATTATTTCTTCCATTTGGCTTTTGTTCCATACTAGTCTGCTAAATCTTCGTTTCAAAGAAATTTCAAGAATCCCAAGAGACCATTTTCTTCGCGGAATTTTTGATAATTATGCATGCTTTGAAAGAAAGTGTTTCTGAGAAGCTGTCAAGGCTCTTTTCCGATTCCCCATCTTTAGATTCAGATCAAAGTCCTAAGGTAAATCTTTTTCTTCTTCAATTTCAGGGATTTCACGGTTCTAATTATTGATTTTATGTATGTGGTGTGGCATTTTAAGGGGTGGATTTTAGCCATGCGGGTACCCCAAGGAAAAGGAAAAAAAAAAGAACCTTCGCCATTTATGAGGAGCAGCTATGATGACTGACGCGATTCTTTCCTTCTGATGGCTAGATCTTTCTATTTTGAGTCAATTAATAGATGATCTGGAAGTCCCTTATAATGTTTTGAGATGAAATTATGTTAGTAAGGCGTGTATCTTTGTCTATTTTGTTTTGTTTAGTCATGTTCATGTGATTTAGTCTTAACTGCCAAATCTGTGAACATTTCCAGCTAATCCAGAAAGTTCCTTTTTTGGTACTTTTGAAATCACTTCAAAGGATAGAAAGGGAAAGGTGCCTGTCTGTTTGAGAAGAGCTATTTAGTACAGCTATGTTAAATTATATGTATTTGGAATAGCTGCTTTGTTGAAATGTAACAGAGGTAGCAATGCTCAAATTCTTTTCTGATCTGCGAGGTTCATTAAAGAGAATGGCACCAAAATGAAGTACTTGAAACTGATTTTGTGAATTTACTGTTGTCTTGAATATGCTCCTGCATGTTATGTTGTTACCAGTACTTCAATTGAGGTGATGTCACGTTTGGGAATATAATATTGAGATTCTACTGTGTAGGCCAGGCCATCTATCAAGGAAGGAAAATCCTGGACTTCTATTTTGACAGCTCTTCTCCCACCAGTAAATCTTGTTAGATTCAGGCATGATGATGCTCAAGCCGATATTACAACATTACGATCGGATTCATTTACTTGGCGAAGTAAAAGTTTTTCACTGAAGGATAAGCCATTGGATAGACCCACTGACTACATCCATGAGTCTGGAGACAATGGAGGTTCAACTTCTCCTGAAGAGTATTGTGATCCCGGGACTGGAAGGAGCACTAGAAGTGATTTAGACATCTTTGAAGATGCCACAGGTCCCTATAATTTTGGGAAATCTGTGCCCAATCTCATTGATGACTCTTGTTTCGTTTCCTCAGAGTTGCATGAGTTCTTTGAGTCTTGCCTTCCTAATGTTGTGAAAGGCTGTCAGTGGACGTTATTGTACAGGTATATTTATATAAACTTGGGAGTTTCCAAATATTCTCTCTTAAAATTGGTCTTAGTCTTTGTTTGTGATTCATTTATTTAAATGAAGGGCAGTACGGTGAAAGATGGAATATCACTCCACACTCTGATTCGCAAGAGCATAAATCTTTCTGGGCCTTGTTTGCTGGTATGTCGACAGAACTTAAAGATCGTCCATGTAGTTCTGTGTCGCTGAAAAAGTCTTTGAGTACTGTTTCGGTTTATTCCTAGAAAGGGATAGGCAGTAAGTATTTGCCTTGTCTGTAGATTTCAGGTGATAAGCAGGGTGCAGTGTTTGGTGGCTTGCTGGAGTGTCCTCTGACGCCCACTGCTAAAAGGAAGTACCAAGTAAGCCAATTCACTACGTAGCATGTAAAATGAGGGTGAATTGATAAAAGCATTGATGTCAAAAACTGAACTTTAACATATATTGGTTTCGTATAGGGGACAAATCAAACATTCATATTCACAACCTTATTTGGTGAACCAAGGCTCTTTAGACCTACAGGTAAGATCCCATAGTTCCATCAATTTTGTCTAACACTTCAAAATACTATTGGAAGAATGACAATAGGGTATGGCTTGAACCAATTTTGGTAAACTTGTTTTGCATTGGGTTTTCATTATACTGGGGGCTGTACAATGATCCAGAAATATTGTCATGTAACTTAGGCAAATTGCAATTGTATGATTGTTTGCTGTTGGATATTTTACTTTGTGAATGACAGTTTGGAGTTTGTAACCTTTTCGAAGATTGTGAATCAGAATGTGTGCTTGTTAGATTCGCTATTATTCTTAATGGAGTACTTGACCAAATATTTGCTATAACTTCATTCTATTTCACAGTCAATCTGCCAAGAAGCATAAAGGTTTGAGCTTGAAATTGCACGAAAAAGAAAAGTAACAAAGTAAAAAATCTTCCATGTAAAATGATATCTTGTCAACATTGGAGAGATGCTGCAACTCTGTCAAGAACAGTAGCGCTTAAATACCTATTCACCTACAAGGTGGTACTGAGTCAGTCTACCATAATCCAATCTTGTTCATGACTTTAAGCTGCGATATTTTATTAGTAGGATCTTTTGCTTCCTCTTTCAGGTTATTTTGCATGTTCTAAGTTCCAATATTTTCAGCATTTCCTGATTTTGGAGGTCTCTGGGTGTGGTTGAGTACTCATATGGCGTCGTTGGTATTTCAAAGTACATATGTGGAATCTTTTTTTTTTCTTTTGTAGTTAAATAAGTATGCGGATTCAAAACTAGCCTTACCAGTTAGCAGTTTATAATGCGATGACTGAGGAATCTTAGTATCAGAGTAAACGGAAAGTCTGACAAAAGCTCACTTGGAACAAAACTAACTTGCCCTTTCTTATAGAAGTCATTTGGCCACTGGTATTCTTGAGTGGCCTTATTTCCTTTAGTAGATTTTAACATGATCTAGTTATTACCTACTAGCCTAGTCTCGTGGAGAAGATAATCATTGGGAGTATGCTTGTCTGAAGGCTTAAGTTCAGCTGAAAACATACTTAAAAAAATGTTCTTCAGAAAAATCAAAGCACCATGCAGTTTGAGCTGCAAAGATACACTTTGTCTTTACTTAAAATGGTGATGTATATCCAATACGGATATGCATGATGCAGATGTATGGGCCTGTCTCTTGGATTAGGCATTGGCCATACGGTACTCATTAGTATTATCTTCTGCACATGCAAATGCACCAGCCAGATAATAATTCAAAATCAGGACATTGAAAACACTTTTATATGCTCCTCTTTGATGACATACCTTGATTTATGTGGCACTAATTATTCCCTTTATCTAAATCGGTGTCTTTTGGCTATTCAATTTGGTTTCTTCCTAAGGCTACACCACTCTTGGTTACTTTTACCATTAACTTCTCAAAACTTTTGTGATGGATAGGCTAATCTCAGTATTCTTTCTCATGCTAGGTGCTAATAGATACTTCTATTTGTGCTTGAACGATTTGCTTGCACTTGGAGGTGGTTCAAATTTTGCTTTGAGCTTAGATGAAGATCTGTAAGCTCTTCTCTCCATCTTTCAGCTTTTATTTACTCATTTTCTTTCTTTATTTATCTATTTTTTTCTTCCTCAAGTAACACACATATTTCTGATTGCAAAACTATCGTGAAGGTTGACAGGAACTAGTGGACCTTCTGAAACATTTGGGAATATCTGCTTGGCTCATGAGCGAGAGTTTGAATTGAAAAACGTAGAGGTAATTAATCAATAAGGGCTAGTTTCTTGCCTCTAATTCCGAAACATTACACTATCTGTTTTTCATTTATTAGAAGCAGATCCTACTTTTTTCGACTGATCATTTCTTGCTTTCCATCTGTTGCAGCTGTGGGGGTTTACACATGCATCCCAGTTTCTTCCCTACCACAACGGTGTTTAGTGTCTTCGTAAACTGCTGATAATCCGATTCTTTATTCCTTTGTTCTTGTAATTTGATTTATTCTGGAGGGTTCATCATTGATCTTTGGGCATGGAGTAGTTTATAACCAAAAATAGGTTCCTATAGAGTGTGGATAGTTGGACAGGGTTGAATATGGTGTGACCAGTATGCAGTTGTTTAAGAGGGTTAATATTGTATTGTTTTAGTATGTCTTATTGATGTAACTGATTATTCTTGTTGACTCTCATCTTTTAAGTAGTTAATAGTCCTTTTTCAGATGTATCATACCTAAGATCTGCCTTTTCTATTTATAAATATATTATATGGACATGAATATTACATGACCAGTATGGAGGGTTTTCTATATTCTTGGCAGTACACCCTGAGTTCAGGGCCTTTCTCCTTTCTTGCGTGCATGTGCGTGTTTGTGGGTATGTACTAGGTGAAACTGGGAAAAGATCACCATTTTCTAGTCTATTCAGTAAGGACATGTTATGTGTATTAAGTTTTTTCTAATTTAGAATACATATATGATCTCATTGGATGGACTAGAGGATGTATTTTCTTGCAACGCACGCCTTAAGGCTCACGGCCTAGGAACATTGATGTACGTATGGAAAATTATAATGTACATTTATATTAATCATAAACATGGATGAATTAGTGTGTTATATTTCCTGTATTGGATCAAAAAGTAAAACAAAAAAATGCAACCAAAAAGGAAAAAAGAACATTTATCTAGGATTGTCAACAATATCTCCTCTACCTTTTTGTTACTGAAGCTCAACTATAACACAGTGCAAACGTGCCATGTCTTCAGAGTTCGTTGACACACTTCACAGTGAAATATGTCTCTTTAAGGCTTAAACTATTCAACTCTGATACAACCAAAGAAATGAATTAGCAAGATCCAAGGAAGTGGAAAAATGATACTATACATACAATTTCACTTTTCCGAATAGTATTATATATTAAATTCTCATGTTTTTCAATAGAAAGGAGAAAAAATAAATTAGAAATATTGAAATAAGTTATCAGGAGCAAGAATGAACTGAATCACAATTGCCATGTGTGCATTTTATCAGAACTAAGAAAAAGCGTTTTCGACGTATTAAGCTTCTGCATTTGTGTAAGATTTGGAAAGAGATTGAATCGTTTTGCGATTTGATATACGCAGTTTTATCCTACATTTTGTCCAAGAATTATAAACGTAAATATGCTACAAGGGTAAATGACATGTAAATTGATTGTTGTCTATCCGAAACTAGAATATTAAAGCTATTAGGGCTTGTCAATTTCGAAGATATTCCTTATATTTATGTTGGCATAGTTCGGTACTTGTTAATTTTTTTTCCTTTTTTTTTCCCTTCTTGCGAGGAGGATTAAGAACAATAGCTGTAAAGTTTCTTTGATGCAAGAAAGACGCTAGTATTTGCTATCATACCTTCCAATGGGGCAAAGAACAAACAATATCCAGCACGATGGAATCCAAGTTCATCATATACCACTCGGTTGGAGTTGTGGGCAACTTTTCGGCCAATCGGTGGTTAATTCTTTGCAGAGGAATAATGCAGAGGAATAAGGCGGTTTGGAAGAGTTGCAGGGCCAACAAAAAGTTAAGGGAAGATGAGGTTTATAAAGGTAGCAACTTGTAGTCTCAATCAACGGGCAATGGATTTTGATTGCAATTTGAAGAATATAAAAAAACCGATTACACAAGCTAAAGAATCCGGAGCTGTAATTAGACTTGGCCCAGAGCTTGAAATCACTGGCTATGGCTGCCAAGACCATTTCTTGGAACTTGATACATTTCATGGGTAAGAACTCCCTCTTAGTTCCAGCAGAATTCTGTTTCTATACTACTTGCAATCTTTAGTTGGTTTTTGCATGAATAAGTTGAGGTAATAGAGGGGAGTGCTTGTGAAGTATGGATTTTTATTTGCTTAACATCAGTGGCTAATTTGTTCAATTTGTCTGGGACTAATTTGGGTTTCTGAATTTTGCTGATTATTGCATGAATAGGTTAAGTTCTCGGTATTGGGTGGTAAAGCTTGGACTTTTTTGGATTAAAGATTGGGTTTTTTTTTGCTTACCAAGCAGCAGTTCTGCAAGTCACTGAAAGAAAGAAGCTGTTCTGTCAAATTTGCCTGGGAGTAATTTTATACTTGTGGAAATAAGGAATTGTGGTTCTCGGTGATTAATCTGCAGGTGGGATTGCTTAAAAGAGCTATTGCTTGGTGATTGGACAGATGGAATCTTATTATGCCTGCTATAAGGGATCTGAGAGTTACAATAGCCAGTTTTTGCGTTTAAATAGAAAAATCATCATCATCATCAATTATACCAATATAATCCAACGACGGTAAAAGCTATGGCTAGGAAACTACAGGGAACTTGGATGTTTACGACTTGGAAGCAAAAAGAGCATCTTGAAGACTTTCGCTCCTACCAGGAGTGTCCGAGGCTTTATCACAAACCAGTGTGCCATTTGGCTATGCTTACCTTCAATTTTTAGACACGTATGACATCTCTTTGTTGATTCTCATTGCCTTGGTTGTGTTTGAGACTTTTCATTTGCTGAAGCGATTATCTAAACCCAAAGTCAGTGAACTTGATGACTTGAAAGACCTTAGCTGCAAGATTTCATTCCAGGTCCCTAAGCTACATGTCTTCATTGACAGAATGAATATCAGTAGTCCGAAATTGAATCTTACCCCACTTGTTCAATTCAGTATTTGATGTACTTTTACCATTGAGCAAGTTGATCATGTGACTGATTTATTTCTACCATCCCACGAGGTTGTTTTGATGTCTCTTTGACCTTTAGGATATTTGATTAAGAGTTTCCCTCACTTGGGATTGTTGCATCGTGTTGTTCTTGTTAATGATGTGCATTACATGATAGTTATCAACTTACACTGACTTTTTACTTAGACTTTTCACTACTAAGGTATTGCAGTCTTTTTTCCTTACGTGCTGCATGTTCCTGTGAAACAATGTAAGAATGAACAATTACGTCTATTGCCACACATTTTCTCGTGGAATAATCATGAAAAGAAAGAGATACCGACCGAAAGATAAACGATAGTGTCTAAATGGTCCAGGTCCCCCCCCCCCCCCCGCCCCCAAAGTTCTGAATCATTGGTTTAATCCTTTAAGATAGCAAGAAATTTGAATAACAAACAAGGTAGATCTTTGATGTCAAGCAAAGGTGAACTCTCAAATCTTGAATAGTTTGACTTGTTGAATGCTATCAACAACATGAAATTGGAAATGCTAACAAGCTTATGTTAATTTATGCTTGTCAAGTTACACTATTAGTAATACCTATAATGGACGAGTCAACGACGGGGTCAATACAGATCCTAAGGAGATTAATGGAGAAGTGTAGGGGAGAAAAAACGCGATCTACATATGATTTTCATCGATCTTCAAAAAACGTATGATAGTGTAGCACGTAGCCTGGTTTGGGATAGTCTGGATGCAAGAGTGGTTCCTATGAAATATATATACATAATCAGGGATATGTATGATATGACAAAAACAACCGTCCATATGCCTGCGGGGAATGCGGATTATTTCCGGTGGAGGTAGGCCTCCATCAAGGGTCTGAGTTGAGCCTATTTCTTTTCGTAGTTGTCCTCGACGAGTCGTCAAAGCCGATCCAGGAGTCAGTTCCATGGTATATGCTTTTTGCTGACGATATTGCATTAGACACAGAGAGTAGACATACCCTGAGTATGAGACTAGAGCGGTGCAGAGGTGTTTTAGAGAGAAAATGGCTAAGGATCAGTCATTCTGAGACCGAATATCTGATCATATGTATCGCGACTTCAGCGACGCAACCGACGGTGAGAATAACCAGCTCACCATCGAGGGTTAGGTGGTACCACATGTAAGTAAGTTCAAGTACCTAGGATCGTCCGTATAGCAGGATGAGGACATAGATAGTAATGTAACACACCGAGTTCAGGCAGGCTGGTGTAGATAGAGGGCTTAGTCATGCGTATATATGTCTTTTGCTATTGAACTTATCTCTGGGCTTGGTCATGGGCTGGTGATGAAAAGGCCTCACTATATGTTGCTGTCAAGATTGGTTTTGATGGTTTGCACAAAATAGAAGTTTCCAAATTAAATTAAATGTTTCTTGAATTTCATATCTTAATTAGACATGTTATTCCTCAAGAAGGTGTGGCTGGAAAAATTCTCTGTTCAAACGTTAAACGCTATATAGAGCGCTTTAATTGGAAAGAAGACTTTAAGACAGAAAGTTTAGAAAGCTACATAGCACGCTTCATTTGGTAAGGAAAAAAAGAAAACTTTCACACAGAAAGTTTAGAACGCTACATAGAGTGCTTCATTTGGTAAGAAAACTTTCAGACAGAAAGTTTGGAGAAAAACATGAAGCGCTTCATGTATTATTACTCTTGAGTACGAAAGTCACTTTGAGCGCTTCATCCAAATGTATGATGCATGATGAAAATTCTGCAGATGCATTTTTCTCTCTCCTATCTTTTTAGTGGACCAATGTGCTTTTTATCTTTCCCATGTAATCATGATTTTTGTAGCTTATTTCAAAAAGCAAATCTAAGGTAGTTGGGAAAATCTTTACCTTTTGAGCTTAAAAGGCAAAACTTCCAGAAGTTTTGACTTCTTCGAAGAAGAGATTTTCAAGGCAATGAGGTGTCAACATATGAGAAGAAGTCTTCCTTCACTATTCTCTCTCCTCTCCAATGGTTAAAAGTTTGTTTAATAAAGCTTGGAAGACTCCATTTTTGAAGACAACTTTCTACCTCAAGCTCTAAAGTCTTCATTTGTATTTTGCTCTCAAAATCATTGTAAAAATTACTTTATTGTTGAGACTGTGTGATTGTAAAGGAGAAGAGGTCTTCTTCCAAGTGAGGATTGTGAGGAGCAAGATTTAGCTTGTTGGTCAAGGAGGAAAGTTGCTTCTTGTTGGGCAAAACTCAAGCTTCCAAGAGCTATTTGATGGTGTAGGAGCTACATCATACTCCATAGAAGGTTTCTTTGGTGCAAAGAAGATCTTAAGGAGGCTAGGCTTCAAAGAAGTTGGGCAAAATTCAAGCTTCCAATAGCTAGTTGATGGTGTAGGAGCTAAGGTTTCTTTGATTCAAAGAAGATCTTAAGGAGACTAGACTTCAAAAGGTTGAGTTTTCATTGTTCTTGAGCTAGGTTTGTTAAACCTAGTTTGTTTTTGTATTTTCTTTGGTTATTGTTTCCCTCCAAAGAGAAATAACAATCCCCTTATTCAAAAATCCTTCTTGTTCAAAGCAAGAAGATAGAGGAGTAGAGCCTTTGACTTGAACCTCTATGAATGTGGTGTTCTTTCATTTCCGCAAGTTATTTCCTTCAAAGAACTCATCAAGCATTGGTTTAAACACTTCCATTGCAAAAAGATTTGAAAAAGGACCATACTTGGATAAACACACTATTCATTATTCAACCCCATTCTAGTGTGTTTCACAACCTAACACTATATTATGAATTTGCAAATTTTTGATCAGTAGTATCTAGATTTTTCATCAATCAGCCTCAAATCAAAGTGAAGAACTAACACAAGAGGAATGTAGAACTCTAACTAGAAGTACGAAAATAGTTCATACTTGCTTCATTGTTTACATATCATGAAGAACTTGATCACAAGAGGCTACTATTATAAAATGCTAGATATCAAAGCAAGCAAGAATATAAAAGCTCAAAGCATGATAAGGGAAAAATGAGAACTTATTTCCAACAAGGCATAGTCTTTTACTGTTTTAGATCACAGAGCAAATTTGTGCTCCTGTCGTTTAAGTTGTAGACGCTAGCACCAGGATGAGCACAATGACTGATTTAAGTAAAACTCGCCGATGTTGAAACTTGGGCTTACATGAGGTGAGACTCATATCTACTCAAAATCAAGGCAATGGGTGGTGATACCTCATTCTCATATAACCCATGTATTTTATCTTAAATTGTCCGATGTGGGAAAGTATTCTCAACACCCGCCATCACGTGGCAACGTGACTTGACATACACACGCGTCTTAGAACCCGCCCCCAATCACAAACCACAAGCCAACTTTTGGACTTGGGCGGGAGAGACAATAAATGGCCAATCATGGGCCAAAGAAGGTGTGCTTCCACATTTTAAACTGGCTCTGATATCATGTTGAAACTTGAGCTTACGATATTCTTTTCTTTGAAACATCGATTGATCCGCTAAAGACTTCATCTCTACGACCTTCTTTTCTTTGAAAATTATCTTGTAAGCTTGTCCGGAAAATGTTATATGTTTATATACTTAGCATCAGACGCCTTTCGTCAACCACTATGCCACTGGCTTTGTCATGTGTTCTTACGAGTCTTGCAACCAAAAAAGTATCCCCTTATAACAACCCCCCCCCCCCCCCCCCCCCAAAAAAAAAAAAAAGGTCTCTCCCAATAATGGAAACAAGTAAAACTGGAAGTTATCCTTTATAGGTATCCGTAAGATCATCAAGTTCACTAGGGAATCATGGGATATATTACAACGGTTGAAGTTTTTCTATAGTTCTTCTAGCTCAGATCCCATTTGTCAATGCTAATTCCATTATTGCATAAAGCGTTTTATTGTAAAACGTTACCTGTATAGTATTCAGAAGAGCTAGAGGCTCTCCATGTTTTCTCACATCGGCTGCAATAGCATGCTGACCTTGTAGAAGAATAAGGAGTTAATTACATTTTTTTAATCCAATTTTATTAATTTGCTGCACGTAACCCTTACCCTAAACTGTGTGGGTGTGGTAGGCTAATCTTCCTTCTTCCGATGTTTTTGTTGTCCTCGGTGAACTGAAAAAAAAGATCGATATTGGAAGCAGCTGTCTTTAAAAACAGAACAAAAACAAGCCATGTTATAATGGGTGTCCGTGGCCAATCCACGTGGCCTGCTTGACGAACGTCAACGACGGAGACATCGTAAATTGGTCCGGGAGCATCCCGATAAGTCCTTGTCGAAACGTCGTTAATTTGATTCGAAGTCGTGGATGTTTATACAAAATGGATATTTAGTGCAACAAATCAACAATATTTAGATAAAAATTCTAATTTCAGAAATTTTAGATGTTTTGTGCGACAAAGAGGAGCGGAGGGAATGGGGTCTGGGGGCACATGCCCCCTCAATGTTGATGAAAAAGATTATATAGATAGGTAGGTATAGTTGTATTTTTGGTCATTCAGTTCAAAGTGTGACTCTGCTTGACAGAACATTAACTCTCTATTACGTGGTCACATAGTGTTTAGCGTTCGTTAATTCTATGCTAAGTGACTAAAATGTGTCTAAAACTTACCAAAATACGAGGATGGCGAAAAATCATATATCCAAAATACTGCATCGAGTTTATTGATAAGATGGACCCTTTTGAGTTTGTATTTGTTGGAAAGTTTATGTTGAAAATTTTAGGAATGACAAATACACTTTCTAAGATTCTACGAGTGAGAGATCAAAACATAGGGTGTGCTCTTAATATGATCAACTGGGCAAAAAAGAGCTTACAAGAATATAGAAAGATCTACGCAACCGCCTGGGGGATGACGTACTATTGGATTGTTTATTGTGTTATTTTGAGCATGAAATTTTTAGCACCATTGAAGATGAAGATATTATGCAACGATTTCAATGAATGTCATCTCGAAGAACATTTTTGTGTCCCTTGACAACTCCTTCTCGTCCTACAATAGGCAAATAAAAAGTATGTATTGATGTATATTTATATATTCATTTAATAATTATGATCCGCATATTGTTTGTTGTGTATTTTTTTTGTACATTGGTTGATAGATGTGTTTTCTTTTACGTATTTTATGTTATAATACAAAAATACGTCTAAATAATTTTGTTGGTTTTCTCTATCCGAAACGGTGGCCGATGGTATTCATGTGGCGAAGTCTATCAATGCTCCCAAGGAGGGACTTCGCCACTGGCGACAAAGAAGAACATTTGGATAAACAATATAATTGACTCAAAGAATAAATGTCCTTTTTTTGGGGTGCTTGAAAAGGTTTAAGTAATTTATGCGTTTGAAAAATTTTGTTTCACTTTTTTTTTTGGTCCGTATATTTAAGTAATCGTCACTTACAACTTGACAAGTAGAACTAATTAAATCCTTATTTCGATTCACGTCGCAAACGTAGGAAGACTAACTAACAGAGAGGAAGGTTCTGAACAAAATACACAGAGAGAATTTGGAAAAAATTTCATATACAAGGAAACCTAATAAATAGGTATCAATCACAATATTCTAATTTTACTTTTGTATCTCTTCTTGACATATTTACAATTTACTATTTTTGGTATGTCTCTAATCAAATCAAACACAATATTCTAACAGGTTCTAAGGTAGAATGTTATTCCAAAGCGCATAATGTCCATCAGCTTTTTGTAATAACATTTAGCCTTTCTTGAGACAGATTCTGAAGTTTACATCTAAGTGAAATTACGAAGGAGATTTGGCCTTAGATGACATTTGGATTCCGAGTTTACAAGGTTAAAGATGGAGAGAAACTTGTGATAGTTAGGGTTTTTTTTGGGGAAATGATTTAAGGTTAGAATCACAGTATGAGACTGAATTGTTGAGTTTGGTGGAACTGAAGTCAACCGAGTTGAAGTGAGGCCGAACTCAAAGAACTTGGAGATGTGAACTACTGCCGAACTGAACAGAAGCAATACCGAGCAGAGCTGAACGTCAAAGCATTGACCTCAGCCCGACAGTACATCAGAAAGTTACGTAATGTAATATTCATTGATTGGAGATTTGATTCAATAGAATCTTGGTTTAGATATAAATTTCTATACTTATCTTTTCTATAATATCTGGTAGAGCCTCATTCAAGGTAAATTAGCGATGTAAAAGGAAAACTCATAATCATGTTGATCCTTTAATCCCTATAAAATCTCTTGCTAGACGCCGAATTTATGTAACCGAAATCGATATTGCATTTTCTTGACTTGCCGCCGTCGTGAATTTTTCAACCCTCTTGAGGGTTTTCTTACGTTAAATCTCGTGTTCTTCGTTTATTATTTTCTTTGATCATTGTTCATTACTTTTGTGCGTTCTTGCAATTATTGTTGTGGATTGTCTCCAACGTTCCGCAAACTTTCTCAACATGAATTCAGTTCAAATCCAATGTACTAATCATCATATTTACTTCACAAATGGGATTCTGTACGTTAGTAGAAGCTACAAGACATGTAACATACATGTCCCTAAGTTTTGAAGGATTATTTAAAAAAGTGAAACAACAAAGTGTTAGTTCCTTTGTTCACTAAGGAAACAAAGTGTTGTCAATTTAGCTACACTCACTAGAATTGGAAGAATAATTTTAATATATTAAGACCCAAACACTTTTTGTAAGTGAAACATGATATACACGTAAATTAGGGTTTTGTCCACAGTTCGAGCATTTGATAATTCAAATTTGGTGAAGCGACAATTTCTCCGGCAAGGCTGCAGATTGTAAGACAGTATAATTTCCCCTTGACTAAACTCACGAAGCTATTGTTACGACCTAAAAACATAGAGTACTGATGGAGGTGTCAGTGCTGATCTGAACTGCGATCTGCCGAGCTGAACTAACCACTGACCAATCTGCTGCCAAGTTGCGTTGAACTCGGCATATCTGCAAGCGCGATGACAGAGAGAGATTTCGAGGATTGCGGATGTAATTGGAATATTCAATCTAATCAAATTCTTGATAGTTATTTGATTGTGATTGACTTGATTTGTACATATCCTATTCATCGACAAGTCTATTTACCTTATTTAATTAAATCGCTAAGGTTTCACCAATTTTTCATAAATCTTAATATCATACCATAAGCAATCCAAAAATTCTCAATCAATCCATGTAATAAAAACCAAATTTCATGTATCAAATGATAACAAAACAAATGGAAAATTCATTAATCAATTGTAGTAATAAAACCCAATTACATGTATCTAATACTAACAAAACAAAGGGAAAAGCATATAAGTCTATTACCCAAGAGCAGAAGCCTGTTACGCACTTGGTTGGTTCATAAAAGACCAGACCCGCTGCGTGAGTGTTCGAGGAGGTAAGACCTATGCTGACTTACCCACTTGTGTGGAGACAGTTTCAAAATCTCGACCCATCACATTACGACAATCAAGCTTACCGCTGAACCAAGTCCGGCCCTCTTGGTTGCTTCATAAAAGTGAGCGCTCATTTCCAACTAGGAAAGAGCCAGAAAGGCACATTCCTATACTGTTTTGGATTACGTCGCCGACTTATGCTTCTATCGTCCAAGCTGTAGGTACCAATCTCATGGACACCAACACCCTGATTCAAGTAAATCTCCCTGCCCTCATATTCTGGATCTGTGAAGTAAATTGAATTCTCCTTCAATCCATGTCTCCTGGCTGAAACCACTATGCTATGATTGCGACCTAAAAAGATGGACTTATCCGTTAAAGACTCCACCTTTACCAGCTTTTCTTCATCTAAATTCACCTTGAATACCTGGAAGGCAACTGTCATGTTACCTTTATCCAAAGTTTTTACGAGCCTTGCTACCAAGAAAGTTTCCTCCAAAGATGGAACCAAATAAAACTGTACTCTGTCCCTATTAATACCAAATGTTTCAATAACATCGTCAAGTTCCTTGGGAAACGATGGGACAACTATTCGTGAAGTTTGTCTAAAATTCATGTTGCTCAAATCCCATTTGTAAATACCAATTCCATGTTCGAGTGTAATTGCATATAGTTTGCTGTCGTAACATGCTACATCTGTAAACGATTCTAAATAGCCTGATGCCCTCCATGATTTGTCACCACGGACCCAATATGCAAGATGTCCATTAGACCTATATATGATGAACACTCCATAATTACTGCCACCATATGGATTTGTGGTCAGAATTGCTTTTCTAATATTGCAATTCCATAGTGAAACAGAGCTGGAATCAGGCCATCTGAGAATGTTAGAGCTTAGTGGAAGGCTGATTTTAGCACAGGAGAAAGGATTAAGCAAGGAAGTCCCTGAGTAAATGTCTTGAATTATCATCCATCCATGGGAAGAGCCCACTACATATGAATCACATAGGAGCAGTTCCCTGAGATATTCGTTCCTCTTCAGGGGTAAATAGTGTATGGTATTCATGTGATCGGGACTCCAAAATCGCAGTTTTCCAGCATAATCCTTGTGAAACTTTTCCCCGTGTTCATCTTGGTAAATGATTCCTGTGTCCAGAATACTTCCAAGAGGGGGAAATAGAGGCCTTGGTACCCTTGGTAGCAGCAAGAGTAGAGGGGGCAATTGGCGGGACTTGTAAACTGAATACCATGAAGAGCAGACAAGACTGAAGCTCGGGATGTCGACCAAATCAAGCTTCCACATCACCAATTGCAGAAGCTCAGGCTCAAGGAGTGTCCAATCGACAGTCATCTTCTTCCCCGAAATAAATTGCAATGGGCTTAACCACAGTCCTTGAACAAAATTGTTTTATGTAATTTCGAAGAAGATCGTTCGGATTGGGTCAATCCGGCGATCACTATCGTTAGAACAAGCACCAAGGATTTTCAATTCTGAGACTTACCTAGCATTGATAGGAAGACAAAATTGAAAAAAAAAAAAAACACAAGTTTTTCGGTTTCAAAGCGATCTGTTTCGAAACGAGATGTCAATGTAGGTCGATGTAGGATCTTCAATTCTGAGACCTAGAATTGATGGGAAGACAAAACTGAAAAGAACCAACTTATTCCGTTTCGAAGCAAGATGACGATGTAGGAGCAGGATGAGAGCTAAAAGTGAAGTTAAATATGAGGCTCCAAATGAAGCTAAATATGAAGCTTCAATCACGCATCGGTACGTGTACAAAATCACTTTTTTTTTTAAAAAAAAAAATTGCATCACTCCTGATTTTATACACGTGGTAGGAGTTGCTGTTTGCCTTTTTCGATTGACCGCGTGCCTGTTTTTGCCTTTTGTTATTATTATTGTTTAATATAAATAGTGTATATATAATATAGGAAAAGGAAAATATTAAATGTAATAATTATCCTAGTACTGCAAAATAGGAAGAGAAAATAGGGATAGATTTTACTATAAAAGATTAACTTACATAGATATTTTCTAAACCCATTAGGAAATTACTTAGACATAATTATCTTTTTTCCTTTTTTAAAAAAATTGGAGAGAAAAATCGAACTCGAAACCCGAGAATAGAATAAATGATACTCAACCGTTAGACCTAAAGGTTTTTCACAGACATAACTATATATATATATATATATATATATATATATATATATATATATATATATATATATGTGTATATAAAAGTATGTACCTAGCCTGCTCAAAGCAAAAAAAAAAAAGATGAGAAAAAAACCCTAGAGACGAATAGGGCGGCCACCCCAGCATAAAACAACACAAATGGCAGCCATATTTTCTTTTTATTGCATTCAATCAGCCGGCATCAATTTAGAAGGAAGAATAAAACTGTGAATTCGATCCAACCCCAAGTAAGGTATAATATACACGAGATCGAGGCAAGGATCATTTCTATAT
Organism: Eustoma russellianum; assembly: GCA_036186865.1. Taxonomy (NCBI): domain Eukaryota; kingdom Viridiplantae; phylum Streptophyta; class Magnoliopsida; order Gentianales; family Gentianaceae; genus Eustoma; species Eustoma russellianum. Next base: position 7,251,835 of record AP025050.1, read on the forward strand.
TTGTTATATTTTTGCAAATCTTATGGCTATATATTCGTAATAAAACCGGATCATGCATGATGTATTTGTTGTTGCATATTTGTTGATCTTATAAGTATATATGCGTTGTAAATATCCGAACTGTATTTATTATGAATTTGTTAAATTCCATACTTATATTTTATATCAAATCATGGATTATACATGAGTATGCGTGATTACAAAGATTGATGTATATATATGTGTACGACAACTTGTGTATATGTCAGTAGTTGATTACATACATAAATATATATATACATATATATATATATATATATATATATATATATATATATATATATGAGCTTAATCGATAATATTACGTATATGTATGTATGAATGTGCATATGTATAGGTATAGAATATATAAATATAATTATTAATTTTCGTATTTAGGTATATATAGAGGATTATAAATGGTTTTTTTTATAGAAAACGTGAATTTAAATATTTATTTTCATATCAAATGATATTTATATAATAATAAACTGATTTTATAAAAAATATGTGGATTTATACAAAATATGTGGATTTATACATATATTTTGTATAATTATGAATAGTTTTTGTATAGTTTATGTTGATTTATACATGTATTTTCATATTAAATTATATATATATATATATATAATTACAAACTGTTTTATTTGAAATATATAGATTTATATATATCTATTTTCGTGTTAGATTATATATGTACAAATAAAAGCAGTTTCTCAATAGAATTATATATACATTTATGTTGTTTTCGTATTTAAATATATGTATAATTATATAAACTGTTTTCAATATAAATAAAAATATGTATCTTAATGTGATTTTCGCATTAAAATATATAGATAATTATATAAACTATTTTCAGTAGAATTATAGATGCATATTTATGTTATTTTTGTATTTAAATATATGTATAATTGTATAAGCTGTTTTTTCAATGAAGTTATATATATATATATATATATATATATATATATATATATATATTATGCTATTTCTGTATGCGTGTGTGTGTGTGTAAACTATAAAAACTGTTCTAAATGAAATTATATCAAATATATATTATTTTTGGATTTAGAAATATGTATATATATATATAATTATATAAAATTTTTGGATGAAATTATATATTTATTTATATTATTTTTGTATTTAAAAATATATAAATGAGTATTTGCATATGGTAATCGTCGAGATCGTTATTCAACACCTTCATCTCCTCCATACACTCTGTAAACTTGTGCACTTTGTGTTCCGAAGCAGCCCTTAGACTAGTTGCTAATGTCTCACCAAGGAACTTTGTTGCAGCCCGCTTCCGGGCTAGGTCGTACATTTTACAACGTGTTCTGATTCATCAGAAGTTATGATATAAATAACAGAATTTATTAAGTAAATTGTTCAAATAAATAGGTCTATACAATTTAATAATATTTAAGTCAATTAGACCATACTATGGTTAAATGGGCTTTTAAAGTTAAATTGAGAGATTCCACTGTCCTCTCCTAAGTAGGCCGGTTGCCTACCCCCTGCTGAACCCAAAACCATAGAACCACACTAAAGGCCCCATGTCTAAATTGTTCTCCTCCTCAAAATATCTCTACAAATAATAATAAAAGAATAAATAAAGAAATTCCTACCAAACAAAATCATTCCTTTCAACCTCAAAAGACCAAAAAAACATATTCTTCCTGCTCTGAGAGACCGACGACCGCCCCTCTTCCCCAATGGGCAAACCTCCCTTCATCACGCTTCTCCTTCTCCACTCTTCTGACCCCTCTATATCAACGAGTTCCCCTGAAGGCTCCATGGTTTTGCCTTCAACTAATTCCCCAAGCTTACCCCTAACTCCAAGAAGCAAGCTTTCTTTTTTTCTCTCTCCCATCAACGTCCGGCCAAAGAAGAACAAGGAAGAAGCAAGACCTTGTTCAAGCAAGACAAAGGAGGTACCAACCGAGCTCAAAGTAAGAAGGGTTAAGCTCATCTTCAAAGATCCATCAAGAACAAGGAACTAAAGGCAAGTATTTTCTTTATCTACCTTGAAATATATTTGAGCCTTGAATATGACCCTAGTAGACCTTGAGTTATCTTTTAATGAAATCCTAGATTATTTGGTAGCTTGGAGTATAAGCGATGTAAATTCTCCTAATATTGATTGTTGGGGCTAGATGTTATAAACGTTGTTGAATGATTGGGGGGGTAGAAGACGTTTGGGCAGTAGAAAAGAAAACTTTCATTTATTTGAAGTAAACATCTTGATATAAAGTGATTAACATGGTGAGGGAACGTCTTTTAGAATGAAAGCATTTAAGAAATAAACTTTCAGGTGTTGGTTGTTGGAGATTTGTTGATTTAGTCATGATATAGAAAGGGGGTATAGGAACAGGGGTTACGGCTTGGGATGGTAATGGGTTACTCTAAATTGCTTATTAGATATGCATGAGAGTTGTAGTAATCTTCTTACAATTGCCAAGTAATTAGGTGGGTTCCTATTCTTATAGAATTATGTAAGTTAATAAGGATGTTGGAGGGGAAGGGAACGGTGGAACAGTGAAGGGAGAAGGGAACAAAAGTCCCATTTGAAATTAGAAGAGGAACTAGTAAATTGTGGGTATTAGACCCCACGGTTTTGGGGCTAATAGGGTAGGTGTTATTTATTTCTAAAGCTTTATGTCTTTGATGGAATTTGTAGATTGTAGTATGCTATTGAAAATAAGGTTTAAGGATACTAATGTAAATTCTCTTTTGTAGCCAAGAAGTGAAGCCAAGAGATGAAGGAGCTATTTATCACCTTGTAATTGGGGGAAGAATTTGCAATTAAAGCGGACTTTCGGACTGTTTTGAGTAATTAACTCTAAATAGTATTTGAATGTTGATTTCTTATGTCCATAAGTGTGGGTATATATCTCGTCCTATTAGTAGAAGTACACCAGGGAAACTTTTAACTTTGAATTTACAATTATGAAGTATCATTTGAAGAAAATGTGGTTGTTAGTCCTCTCAGGGGTCACGGTTTGGAGCATGGGGAGAGTGATATGGTTTCCTAAATTTTTATGTCTTAGGATGAATTATGAAGTATGTTGGAGGTGAAATCCCTTCTTTAAATGCTGATTAGGGGCTGTTCTTTTGAAGATCTTTGTAGAAGAGTAAGGGAAAAGTAAGTTATTTATGTTGAAAATAAAGCTAACGTGGAGCTTAAAGGATACATTATATCTTGAGTTGGTTTGTGGCCTTATGATATGATAAAATCAAGGAATGGGAAATTATAAAGTGTATGCTTCATTAGTAACTTAAAATTCTATCTTTTGGGTATGTACATGTATTCATATATTACTGGGAAAACTAGAGGACTAATCATGAAGAATTATTTAATCTCATATTTAGAATGTTGGAATCAATCAAGGCTATGGTGTGATGGGGACATTTTGTATGAATTGGACTTGATTAAAAATGCGAAATCGTAGAAACGTAAAACATCCTCAAAACAGTTCCGGATAGGCCCTCTTATTACCGAAATTGCCTTGTAATTAAGTTAAGATGATGATAGTTTGGTACCGTGAAAATAGGGGCGCATTAGTATCGATTCAGAACTGATCTTTTGGGTTATAGTGAGGAAACAAAATTGTTTAAGATGCTGGAATTTTCCAGCTTATAGACAAGTTTAAGAAACCCGGGAATAATTATGAAAAACAACATATAGAAAATTAGAGGCAAAGGTATTGACGGTTACGAAGTTCATTTCTTTGCACTAACTGCATATCATGACATTATTTTGAAAGGATATTGCATAGTTTTATTTTAAAATTATAAGCATTATATGGTTTTAACAGTTGAAGTATGATATCGATCTAAAAACCTGTATGGAATAAAACTGTCATTACGATTGATTCCGGTATTGTTATGGTTACGGTTATGGACCCGAGCGTAACATCCTCTTGTAGGTTGCCGGGATAATGTACAGTTATGGTTATTGACGGAATCGCTCGTATTTGACTTTTTATTCGTACGGTGAAAAGGTATGCCATGGCTATATTTTAAAAGTATGGTACAGTATAGTGTGATTTAAAAAGGATAACATATAGTATTGCATTGATTGATATCATTGCATTTCATATTATATCACGTTTCGTCATGATAAGGGAAAAATGGTGGCCATAGTATAGATTGTCACTCGAATGCATTGCATCATTGCATCATATACACATCATGGCATCGTTTTCAGTATGGTATCGTTTTGAAAAAGTAGTGGAGTACCAAATTGTTTTAAAAGATAAAGTATGGTATTGCTTGAAAGGAAGTGCTTTAAAACCGTATCGAATAAACTGTCATTATGTTTGATTCCGGTATTGTATTGTATTGGCCCGTCCGTAATCCCTCTCGTAGGTTGCCGGGATATTGTATTGTATTGGCCCGTGCGTAATCCCTCTCGTAGGTTGCCGGGATATTGTATTGTATTGGCTCGTGCGTAATCCTTCTTGTAGGTTGCCGGGGTAATGTACAGTTATCGTTATGGACGGAATCATTCATAATTGATTTTTTGTTCATACGGAGAAAAGATATGCCATGGCTATTTTAAAGTATGGTATTGTATGGTATCGCTTCTAAAGTATCATACGGTATGGAATGTCTTTCAAAAGAAAAGTAACGTATTGTATCGTTTTCGAAGGTAATGCTTTCAAAGGTAAAGTATTGTATCATGTCAGTTTCAAATGGTATCATTGCATTTCATACAGCATCATTATGCATCATGTTGCATCATGCTAATATGAAAAAGTCTGATGAAGTAGTGCGACACGTAAGATAAGTTACTGTTACATTATGTTAGCTAGCAAATTTACAGTTTTATTCAATGTTCTGATGTATTTCTTAGTAGATCAGGGAAATACTTGCTGAGTGATTTTGGTCACTCACCCTTTTATCTCATATTTTTTTTCAGAGCCTCCGGAGCCCGAGATCGAATATATCGAGGATGAACCAAAACAGGAGTGTCTGTAAGAGGGACAACTGCTTAGGTTTTGATTTTCCACTGTTCATGTGATGGTATTGTGGAACTTTTGGGGTTATGTGATAACGATGTATGATGGGAATATTGAACGCTGTTTGTTTTAAATGTTTGGAATTTTATCGGCTTACTATTACTGCCATGATCGTTATTCAGTAACCCGTGACTAAGTCATGGGATTATACTATCGCATCGTCGCTTTGTACTTTCCATAGCGAGGTATAGCGGGTGCACCGTACGTGGGACAGACCCGGGTACGGGGTGCTACAAACTTATCTGTAGAAATTGATTACACATTAGTTCAACAATAGGATCATAAATTGTCTATAAAATATATTAATTCATTGTCTAAAACCTTATATGAAAAATTCAATCTGATGTGAGGAGACAATATCAATGATACACATAAGTTGTTTGCCATGTAGGATCTGACCAAATCACTGCTTGAAGGTCAGTGGATTGGTCCAAACCGTTATGTCAAAACCGTCTTGCGCAATATAGTTATGTCAAAACCATCTTGCACAATACAGTTTTGGCAGAAATATCTCGTGCTAAAAGTCAGAATAACACAAGACGATTTTGTTAAAACCATATTATGTGGCATATCATGGTTTTGATAAAACCTTCATGTATACATTTGGATGTTCCGCTACATATATGATAAAAGTGGATTTTCTCATTTAAAATAAGATCTTGCTATTTCATAAGTAGATCTACACTTGATCAGTTAATTCACTTAATTGTTTTTCTTTATTTTAATGAATTAGCCATGTGATTTAGGATTACAGACTGTAATGGTAATCAATTACGGCAACTATATTTGGTGAGCAAATGTTACAGATGTGAAGAATTAAATCTTAACTACCAATAATAACATAATATGTAAGAATGGATCTTTTACTTTATACATTCATCAATGTTGCTTGTTATCAAATATTCCTTACCTTATTTGTTAAAAAATACCTAGTAGTTATTTATTGATCACTATAAAAGCATTACACAGTAAATTTGTTTTATCCTTTGCCTTGTGAAAAATATACTACTTACTATAATCACTGTAACCATAATTACGGTGAATGAGTATTTATGTATTGTTTATAATGATTTTATAGCACAAGGCCATAATTACTTGCATACCTCTATACATTTCTATTGTCAATCAAGATTATCAATCAACTGATTTACTATGGCGCATCATATATTTTTTTTCCCTCTCGACAATTATTACCATATTTCTTATGCACTCTATAATTATGGTGATCACATATGTGACCAATTAATGTCTTTCCATAATTATGCTAAATCAGTAATGCTAATGGACATTGTCTGATGCAGCTTGTGTTCAACCACGACTTTACTCCCTCATCAAAGAAGAAAACTATAACTATAACTGCATTTATCATTATGCATATATCTCGGAGCTACCATAATTGCGGTTACCAAACTGTGTGCATCCTCATATGCGTATAACCGGATGAGATCTGAGAAGGTTCATATTAGGTAAAATATGACGTCTACAATCACGCGACGCCATGTGTACAAAAAAGTTTTTTTTTTTAAGAAAAGAAAAAAGTAAACAGGGGTCATTTTGTACATGTGACATCGCGTGATTGGAGGCCTCATATTTTGCATCCTCTGGTCCCATCCCGCGTATAACGTGATCAGATGCGTATAATGTGATCACCGTAATTATAGTGTACCACCATTTCTTCAAGAATCATCTATTCGATTTTAATATATATCTCTCATCTCCTCAATTTTCGGTAATCATTAACAATCATAAACCTTTTCAGACCAAAAACAAAAAGAGAAAAAAAAAAGAAGCAAAAAAGGCATATCTATACGACTTCGAAGCAAATCTGCCAAGAAAAATTTCACCTATGACAAATTGGTGTACTTCATCCAAAGCTTGGAGACCAAAATGTGAACATGCTTATTACATTGTAGAAGAAAATAAAGAGAGGCTACCTAAAAAAAGCTCTGCATGAAAAAAAGAAGATTTTTATGATTCATTCGACATTGTTTTTAGTTTTTCTTTTATTATAATGTAAAAACTCTAGAACAACAATTAAAATCTCCTTCATCGAAGTACGATAACATAAGCATGTCATCAACCATGAATTTTTTTTTTTTAGTTTTTCTTCCTAACGAAACCATTTGCATCCATGTGGTTCTTTTGGTTTTTTGTGTATGCGGTTGTCATTACATCCTTGGTCAATACTTAATCGGTGACAATCTCTTCCATTGTTTAACGTATTTTGGCTATTCCTTTCTCCAGTAATTTTATTGTGATCATTGATCAACTAGTGGTTTAATAAAATGATGACAAATAA
>AP025050.1:7259194-7278124 GCA_036186865.1 Eustoma russellianum
GTTTAATAAAATGATGACAAATAAACTTTATTTTTATACCAAAAAGGTTGAACCCCAACTCTAGGCCCCCCGCACCCTAGCCCGACGAGTCAATTGGGAGAATGTAAATCAGGTACTCAGCAGCCCACTAAGGAGGAGACACAGAACACGCAGACCCACACTAGAGGCTCATCTTCAAGACTCACATTGGAGTTTGAAGATGAGGCACCCACAATGCAGGCTGCGGGATTCGAACCTTGCACATTCTTAGCAAATTTGTCCCTCCAGAACCAACTGAGCTACGTCTTGCAGGCCAAACTGAGCTACGTCTTGCAGGCCAAGTAAGCTTTATCTACATGCAAGCAAAGGATGATTGACCAAAACAAAGGGTTCATAAATATTCTACACATTTCATTGGTTATGAATCAACTAGTCATACTTTACTCCTTGACCATTTTAAAATTTGTGTTCCTTTTCCCAGGTGTAGCCGCATTCGCTTGTTATAATCTTCCGCATCGATCATTAAAGGCAATTTAAGAAAAATAATTCATTTGATGTAACATGCTGAAACTCCAAAAATCACAGTGTCGTCCACACAATTTCACCCCGGTTCTATGAGCAGATGCTTCTTGGTCAAAAGCAAAACAGAAAACACTCTTATTTTTCTGTCTAATGCACTGGTTATGGCAAGGTTTGATGTGGCGCAGGGGCGTTCAGAGGGGGCACGGGGCAGCCGCCCCCAACTCGGAGAAAAATTTTTATTTTGTGAAGGAAGTTGTTGAGTTCTGTAAAGAACATCAAGTTGATATACCTAACCTAGATGATATTGTTAAAGGTCGTCTTAGGAAAAAGCTCTATGATGGAGAATCGACGACATATTTTCATCATTTTCGCGCAGAAATTTTCATAAAGGTACTTAATTTCTATTCATTGTAATACATACACTATTGATCATAGATTTATTATATCTTGATTTTTTTTCATACAAAATCTTAGGTAATTGACATCATTGCAACGGAAATAGATACACACTTCACCGAAGCCAGCACAGATTTACTTAGATGTGTGATGTGCCTTGATCCTTCCAATTCTTTTGAGAATTTTGATCATAATCAATTGCTACACCTTGCTGAGTTATATCCAGACGATTTCACTACCAAGGATCGAATTGAGCTCAACCATGAACTTAAAAGTTACATTGGTGATATGAAATCAAATGAAGTATTCTCTCATATTACTAATCTTGGAGTTCTTGCAAAGAAGATAGTGGAGTTAAATTATCACAATTACTTTCCTTTAGTATATCGGCTCATCGAGTTAGCACTGATCTTACCTGTCGGACAGCGCGTATGAAAAGAAGTTTTTCTGCGATGAATATAATAAAGACTGATCTGCGCAACCGATTGGGAGATGATTTACTATCGGACTGTTTACTGTGTTACTTCGAGAAAGAAGTTTTTGGAACCATTTCAAATGAAAACATTATGCAACAATTTCAGAATTTGGGAACTCGAAGAAATTTGTTGCGGCCACCGATAATCCCTCCTGCTGTTCATCCTTCATTTCGTAAATAAAAGGTATGTCGAGCGTCAAATTAATAACTTTTGTTGGATATTGTTGCTTGTTAATGTTGCTTATGAATAACTTTTGTTAGATATGGTTGATGGTTGCTTATTATTGTTGCATTTTGATTAGTGGATATGTTGGTTTAGATTTTATGTTATAATATTTGCATATATCTATATTGTAAGGGAGTTTTTGCCGGATTTTCGATGAAATGTATATTGAGTCCGAAAAGGTGGACGGTGATCCCATAGTGTGAATTCCCCCCTCCCCCTAAAAAGTAGCTGCTGCGTCCGCCACTGATGTGGTGAGTTGCTGCAGCCATGCTGTGGTATTTTCACGATGTTTTACTATCTAAAACTCCGTTTGAAAGTGATCCAAATATGCCAGAAAGATCGTTCTATGTTAAATGTTAAGATTTAAGAAACTGAAGAGACGAAGTTCTATTTAAAGTAATGTTAAGAACATAAAGAAAAACGAGACTTGGCCTGGGTTGTATTTCTATTACTGAAAGCATGGAGGGTTGCCTTGAGTGCCAGTTAGAACTAGAGCACTCGAATTCTGAAAAAGGCGTTGTCAGAGCATTAGGTTTCTACGTTTTGCATGGTCCTAAAAAAAGTACAGATCGTTTCGCATTCTGATGTATGCAATCTTATTCTACACTTTCTCAAGTGTCTTTTTTTTAATATTTTGAGTTGTCTCAAAAATATATCTAATTTTTAAAATTAGTAACTATTAGTAGTCTAAGTTTATATACTATTCCTCTATTTAACAACAACATCAATCATACCCAGTATATCCCAACGACAACAAAAGCTATCGCTAGAGAATTCCTCTATTTAACACTTACATAATTTTTTTTGTTTATATCAAGTAACCAACTAATGGTAGAATAAAAATAGTAGCGCATAAAGTTTGGCTTTCATAAGTTAGGCAGAAACCAAACTAACACAATATTTATAGAAAGGACATAGTATTTATTTATATTATGTAATTATAATGTACGAATCAAATATCCATAAAACTGAATGAGTGGTTTGGGCTGTTGAGCTTTTAGTTAGGGTTATGGTTCTTATTCTTATGTTGTGACCTTATATCAAATGGGATGGATCTCCTCGTCCACTTTTCCTCACTTCACGCGTCACCGCATGACATGTGGCAGCAGGGTCGAGTGGTGAGGCTAGATGAGGGTCACCTGCATCTAGCCTCACCACTCCACCCTCCTGGCACATGTCGCGTGGTCATGAATGGAGTTTGAAAAAGTGGGGTGAGGAGATCCCATTCCATATCAGACTATATAGTGATTTAGCGATGTCTCCTTTCATAGACATAAACACATCACCAGACTGTATAGATATTGTCTCCTCTTTACGATTTTGTGTAAATTTTTGGCTTTCCTTACACAAGCATTTTTATCCCAGGGAAGAGCAAGTCCCTCTTGGCCTAAGATTTTTTTTTTATTATTCGAATATTGGCGAATAGACACCATTCAAGAAAGATGTCCTGGAAGTTTTTACCAATATTCAGCTTAGCATAGAGTAGACATGGCATCGTAATCAGAATATAGAGGTAGATTGTCTATTTTTCCGTAAACAAAATCACGAGGCCTGTTGATTGTGTATCAAATATTCATGATTTTGAGTTCCATGACATAGTACAGTTGTTACTCGAGTTGCGATTTGTTTCAAGAGGCCAAGAGTTCGATTCCAGATACACGCATAGTGTGGTTGTTCTGCTGCTGCCTAGTTTGCAGGGAGCACCTTGTGTGGGTCACTCCGTAAGATCTCACCCAATCTAGAAGGCCGCTGGACTGCTGATTTACATACTCCATATATGATCTTTGGGGCTAAGGCGGCGGGGCCCTTGAGGTGAAGGATTTTTCCTTTTGTTCCAATATTCATGCTTTTGAGCTTTTCTAGCTTATAAAATGACTGAATATATAGATGTTCTTATTTAGTTGTAATATCTTAACACGAATACTAACGGTGCTATGTCATGGACAGCGATAATGTTCTTTTCTCCGTTAATGAAAGCAACCAGGACCTAGGAATTGTACGAAGGCATAACAGTTGTCTTCAATCTCACGATCTGTTAGGGCCGAAAGAAAAACAAAAAAAAAAAGATATATAAACATATAGATATACATATATATATAATACAGATATATACAAGTAATAAATATATGTATACAAAAATGTTACTAAATAAGATAGTAATAATAATAATGATAATGATGAAAGGAGATGACGATAATAAAGATAATTATAAATTAATAGTGTTAGAATCACATTAGGAAACCTAAACCAAAAACAAATGAGAAAACTAAATAAACCTATCCTAACTTTCCCCCATATATACGTATACACACACACACGCACAAAAGCATACGACATAGAGAAAAAAGAGAGAGAGAGAGAGAGAGAGAAGAGAGAAAAGAGAGAAGAAGAAGGGAGGCGAGGCTCCGGATCTAAGTGTTACTCCGTCAATTTAATCGTGTTATCGTCAATCGAGGTAGGTGCCTTTTTCTCCCTCAAATGGGTACGATCCATGCATGCTTCGATGATATTTTGTGTGATTCTTTGTTCTTCTTTTATTTTATTTGCTAAAATATTTATTTGTATTTGTTTATATTTGGAAAAGCATGAGGTAACTGTCTAATTGCTGCTTTTTGCTCGTATGAATATGAATTTGATGGTATGATTGGATTAGGGCGGAAATACATTTGAATCAACTCAAAAGGTTAGGGATTGGCCTAGTTAGGAATGTTTAAAATTTCGTTTTGGCCTTCTAATAGACTCATATAGCCTGGAAATAGGAAAAAAATTGAATCTGGAAAGAAAACGGCGGCCTGAACGGTGGCCGTGGGCCACACGCGCCGCTGGTTGCGGCTGAAAGTGGGCACCACGCGCGGAGCGTGCAAAGCACGCGCCTTTTATTAAAAACAAAAAAAGAAGAAGAAAAGGGGGTAGCGGGCCGGGCTGGTCTGCAGCGCAGCGGACCGGGCCTGGTCCTAACGGGCCGCGGCTGCAAGACCAGGCCCAATTACGTTTACTATTAAAAAAAATTGATAAATGGGCAGCCGGCCAACGGGCCGGGCCGGATGGCCAGCGGGCCGGACCGAAGGCAGGCCGGCCCAATTCTTATATATATTAAAAAAGGGGGGGAATGGCGGATCGGGCCGAGGACCGCGGGCCAGGCCAGAAGCAATGGCGGGCCGGGTCTGACCCGGCCAGAAAAAAAAATGAGAAATTCCTTTTCTTAATTATTTTAATTAAATGATTTCTGGAAATTAGGAAATAGTAAATAAATCATTTTAATTTTTAGAAAAATATAATTAAATATCAAAAAATTCCAAATAAATTCTAGAAAATGTAAAAGAGCAAAATTAAATTATTTTCACTTAATTTCTGAATTTTGATAAATGTAAGTAATTAAGAATAATTAATAATAAATAGAATTAAATAAGGGAAAATTAGTAGAAAATTCTAGAAAATTAGTACAAGCTAAGGAAAAATAAAAGGAATGCTAAATAACCATTTTCTAATACTCATAAATTTTATAGAGCCAAATATTGAGCGCCGGAGTTGGTGAGGATGGGCGTACGGGCCCCAGGCGATTTTGTTGTTGCATTCATGGCACGTGCATTGCATTGGGAGTGGGCTGAGATGCACGGGTCTCAGACGCTCGATGGAGAGGATCATGGTGTACGGGCCATGGATACTTGGTTACGGTGGATCGTGGTGCACGGGCCACGGGCATCGGTTGGGGTGGATCGTGGTGTACGGGCCACGGGCATCCGAAAGGGTGGATTGTAGTGCACGGGCTACAGACATCCAGTCAATCCCGGGATCATGCATTGCATATAGGTCTAGGGCATTTTGCATGACATGATTCTTGTTGCGTGTGACACGTTAATTGAGCATGCATCACGTACTTGCGCATTTTTATGTGGAGTGCTTTACTTACCGCATTTACTTTACCTTATGCATGTTACCTTAGATTTATGTGTTATGTGTTATGTCATGTTTGTGTGCTATGTGGCTATATCATTTCGGTATGTACGTTTTGTATTTGTTTGAGGCGGGCATCTACTGAGTGATTTCTGTCACTCACCCCTACTTCCCAGGTGAACCGGATGAGGACTACGAGTACATCTTCGTTTAGGACGGGGCGGACGTAGCAGAGTGGGCTGGTTGAAAGCTGCGGCTAGGATACGAGGGGACGCTGCAGCTATTTTGTTCCTGTTTATATTTGAGGATTTCCATACACTATTTTACTATTTTATTTCCAGAATTTTATTTAAGCAATGTAATGACGGTTATGGAAGTTTAATATATGCTATGGTTTACGTTTCCGCGAAAAAAATTTCTACGTCATATTGACAAGTAAGAGATGGATTCGACGCTTTGTATTCTCCTCAGTGAGATACGGCGGGTGCACTGTTCCCGATGTTAGGGCTCGGGAGCGGGGCGCTACAGGTGGTATCAGAGCCGAGGCTTCAGATCCGCCTCGGAAACGCAGGATTAATTAGAACACTTAGACGTAAGCTACGATTTCGCCCTAATAAACAAAGTAGACTTAAGAAATGATTTTAGACCTAAGTTATGATCGGGTTATGAGAGGTGTGTGCCGATGGTGAGCTTTTCTGTTTAATATTCGATTTATCTGCATTACACCCTTCAACTTCTTACTGACTAATTTGATTTCGTCTCATGAACTTGGATTTCAAAAAATGCTTCCACGACGTGATCCGGCTGGTAACAACGGCGATGATCAACAGGGTCAGGGGGCCATTCCCCAGGTACTGGCAGATACGCTGGCCACTCTGACTGCCTTGGTGTCCCAGCAGCAGGTGCAGATGGCTCACCTGCAACAACAGCAGGAGCAACTACAGCAACAGCAGCAGCAGCAACCGCCACAAACACACCACCACCACCACCGCCGCCACCACCACCAACCCAGGGGCTTCGATTCTATTATCGGGAGATGCAGCACTCCCGGATACCTATGTTCAGGGGTACTACCCGACCAGAGGAGGCAGAGATTTGGCTCAAGAATGTATCTGAGCAGTTGAGGTTGTTAGAGGTTCCAGATGACTTGAAAGTAGATGTGGTGGTACCATTCTTGGAGGGCGATGCAGAGCGATGGTGGCAGGGTGTGAAACGCAGACGGACCACACCGCCGACTTGGACCCAGTTTAGGGAGGAGTATAAGAGGCACTACGTTCCCGAGAGTGCCATTCAGAGGAGGATGACAGAGTTTCAGCTCCTGACCCAGGGGACTATGACTGTTGATGAGTATTCTGAGAGATTCCATGCGCTTGGGAGATACATGCCAGCCATCATGGACGACGAGAAGGTTTACTTGAGAGTGTCACCTATGAAGGGGGTTTCGCGGTTTGGTATAAAGGGTAAACTGAAGCCTCGCTACATTGGTCCATACGAGGTGCTCGAGAAGGTCGGTACCTTGGCCTACCGACTGGCATTACCCCCTGCCTTGGCTCAGGTTCACAACATATTTCACGTTTCCCAGTTGAGGAAGTATGTTCCGGACCCGAGCCATGTTTTGGATGCGCCACCGTTGAGGATCCGACCGGACATTACATATGAGGAGACTCCTATCAGGATAGTGGATCGCAAGGACCAAGTGTTGAGACACCGAGTTATCCCTTATGTCAAAGTGCAGTGGACCAATCACACCGAGCGCGAGGCGACTTGGGAGCTCGAGGAGCAAATGCGAGAGAGATATTCACAGCTTTTCGAATAAGGTTCGTCAAGTTTCGAGGACGAAACTTCTTGTAAGGTGGGTAGGATGTTAGGGCCGAAAGAAAAACAAAAAAAAGATATATAAACATATAGATATATACAAGTAATAAATATATGTATACAAAAATGTTACTAAATAAGATAGTAATAATAATAATGATAATGATGAAAGGAGATGACGATAATAAAGATAATTATAAATTAATAGTGTTAGAATCACATTAGGAAACCTAAACCAAAACCAAATGGGAAAACTAAATAAACCTATCCTAACTTTCCCCCATATATACGTATACACACACACACGCACAAAAGCATACGACATAGAGAAAAAAAAAGAGAGAGAGAGAGAAGAGAGAAAAGAGAGAAGAAGAAGGGAGCCGAGGCTCCGGATCTAAGTGTTACTCCGTCAATTTAATCGTGTTATCGTCAATCGAGGTAGGTGCCTTTTCCTCCCTCAAATGGGTACGATCCATGCATGCTTCGATGATATTTTATGTGATTCTTTGTTCTTCTTTTATTTTATTTGCTAAAATATTTATTTATATTTGTTTATATTTGGAAAAGCATGAGGTAACTGTCTAATTGCTGCTTTTTGCTCGTATGAATATGAATTTGATGGTATGATTGGATTAGGGCGGAAATACATTTGAATCAACTCAAAAGGTTAGGGATTGGCCTAGTTAGGAATGTTTAAAATTTCGTTTTGGCCTTCTAATAGACTCATATAGCCTGGAAATAGGAAAAAAAATTGAATCTGGAAAGAAAACGGCGGCCTGAACGGTGGTTGCGGCTGAAAGTGGGCACCACGCGCGGAGCGTGCAAAGCACGCGCCTTTTATTAAAAACAAAAAAAAGAAGAAAAGGGGTAGCGGACCGGGCTGGTCTGCAGCGCAGCGGACCGGGCCTGGTCCTAACGGGCCGCAGCTGCAGGACCAGGCCCAATTACGTTTACTATTAAAAAAAATTGATAAATGGGCGGCCGGCCAACGGGCCGGGCCGGATGGCCAGCGGGCCGGACCGAAGGCAGGCCGGCCCAATTCTTATATATATTAAAAAAAAGGGGGGGAATGGCGGATCGGGCCGGGGACCACGGGCCAGGCCAGAAGCAATGGCGGACCCGGCCAGAAAAAAAATGAGAAATTCCTTTTCTTAATTATTTTAATTAAATGATTTCTGGAAATTAGGAAATAGTAAATAAATCATTTTAATTTTTAGAAAAATATAATTAAATATCAGAAAATTCCAAATAAATTCTAGAAAATGTAAAAGAGCAAAATTAAATTATTTTCACTTAATTTATGAATTTTGATAAATGTAAGTAATTAAGAATAATTAATAATAAATAGAATTAAATAAGGGAAAATTAGTAGAAAATTCTAGAAAATTAGTACAAGCTAAGGAAAAATAAAAGGAATGCTAAATAACCATTTTCCAATACTCATAAATTTTATAGAGCCAAATATTGAGCGCCGGAGTTGGTGAGGATGGGCGTACGGGCCCCAGACGATTTTGTTGTTGCATTCATGGCACGTGCATTGCATTGGGAGTGGGCTGAGATGCACGGGTCTCAGATGCTCGATGGAGAGGATCATGGTGTACGGGCCATGGATACTTGGTTACGGTGGATCGTGGTGCACGGGCCACGGGCATCGGTTGGGGTGGATCGTGGTGCACGGGCCACGGACATCCGAAAGGATGGATTGTAGTGCACGGGCTACAGACATCCAGTCAATCCTGGGATCATGCATTGCATATAGGTCTAGGGCATTTTGCATGACATGATTCTTGTTGCGTGTGACACGTTAATTGAGCATGCATCACGTACTTGCGCATTTTTATGTGGA
Source organism: Eustoma russellianum (assembly GCA_036186865.1). Taxonomy (NCBI): domain Eukaryota; kingdom Viridiplantae; phylum Streptophyta; class Magnoliopsida; order Gentianales; family Gentianaceae; genus Eustoma; species Eustoma russellianum. Next base: position 7,268,348 of record AP025050.1, read on the forward strand.
GTGCTTTACTTACCGCATTTACTTTACCTTATGCATGTTACCTTAGATTTATGTGTTATGTGTTATGTCATGTTTGTGTGCTATGTGGCTATATCATTTCGGTATGTACGTTTTGTATTTGTTTGAGGCGGGCATCTACTGGGTGATTTCTGTCACTCACCCCTACTTCCCAGGTGAACCGGATGAGGACTACGAGTACATCTTCGTTTAGGACGGGGCGGACGTAGCAGAGTGGGCTGGTTGAAAGCTGCGGCTAGGATACGAGGGGACGCTGCAGCTATTTTGTTCCTGTTTATATTTGAGGATTTCCATACACTATTTTACTATTTTATTTCCAGAATTTTATTTAAGCAATGTAATGACGGTTATGGAAGTTTAATATATGCTATGGTTTACGTTTCCGCGAAAAAAATTTCTACGTCATATTGACAAGTAAGAGATGGATTCGACGCTTTGTATTCTCCTCAGTGAGATACGGCGGGTGCACTGTTCCCGATGTTAGGGCTCGGGAGCAGGGCGCTACACAATCCTTGACTTACTTGTCAGCTGCCCATATGAGCCATGTACTTGTTTAATTTTTAGCTTTACTCAAAGTTAATTAGATGGGATTCAATAGAGTCAACGACAGATTCTTCTTATATTTTAGAATTTGATAAAATAAAACAAAATAAGTCACTAAATTAGTTGTGCTTCTTATATTGTGAAGTAACAGTTGATCAACACAGCTTAATGCAATTTTTATTATGTGTCACGGGAAACAAATTCTATGTGTTTCTAACACATACATATAGTTGTATACATTTGCCTCTCATACTCCGACATAGCCGAAAACCTCTAAATCAATTGGTAGTGTTGTTGTTGTAGTCGTCAACCTGTAATACTCGGCGGGTTCAACTTTTGCTCTTGAAAAAAAGAAAAGGTTACCTCAAAAACCTTTTCTAGCTAGGGATAATTCAAAAACTTGGTGATTAGCCATATGGTCAACGACTCAATAACTTCATATTTGATTAATAACTCATTAAAAAATAAACTAAATTAAATGCTTTGCAGAATTATCCAATTTCGTATTATTTAACACTATCCATTTATATAGTATTTAATTTCTCTTGGTAAGTTTCATTTATGTTTCGCCTCCTAATAATGATCAAATGTTGACCACGTATTATCGTTTCTTATGACAGCCACAGGTAGTAGTGATTTATATACTCCTATAAAGTGAAATTAAATGTGCCTAGACTATGGGGGGTGGGATCCTCCTTCATCTGCTTCTCCACCGCCCGCTACGTATCCTCCATCATCTCATACATTTCTTGTTGGTCACCCTTTATTTAGTCTCACTAATCTCCCTACAACCACGTGATGAACGCCGAGAAGGGGAGTAATGTATAAAGGATGAGGTGATCTTACCCTAAACTATGGACGAGCTACTAATTATTTGTTCAAAGTTATTGGTCAATGAAATTAAAAGTTGTCGGTCAAATAGATTTTGTCTATCAAATACTAACTAAAAAAATATCGTTTTGACTCTACGACCCTTGTGCCTATATTATTCAACTCCACAGACGTATTTCAAATAGTTGTGTTCAACTATAATAAATCATCAATAATAATTAATAATAAACTTAAAAATAGAGTCACGTATAAGTTATTGTCACACCAGCTTCCTACTTATCCACAAGTAGAGCTGGAAACGAGCCGAACGAGTCGAGCATCCCGTTGTTCAAGCTCGGTTCATTTAACTTAGGGAACGAACCGAGCTTGCTCGTTTATTTAAACAAACATATTTAGTTGTCCGAGCTCGGTTCGTTTAACTCACAAACAACATTAACAAGCCGAACACCTTAAACGAATGGTGCACTTACTGAGTTCAAACATAAAAAAATGATTCAAGATCGATTCATTAATCCTTTAGCCGAGCCGAGCTTGAGCCAATCTCGAACCGAACGAGCCGAACATACCGAACGGCTTGGTTCACTTACAGGCATATCCACAAGTATGTTACCTATTCCTCTATAGTTTCCAATTAATTATTAAACAAGTACTAAAACAATTATTTCTTAACCTCCGCCCAATGTAATTAACTTTGTTTCAAGTTTACTTACTATTTCGTTATAACATCTCATAAACCTCATGAAGCCACCGTATTGTGACACGTGTTTATTTGAACATCATAGTTTGAACAGGATATTAGCTATAGCAAACTATATCTTCAAACGATATTGCTTCCAAATCATTGCCAACAGCACCCAAAAAGGTACATTATTCTAGGAACTCTGTCTCGTCCTATTCTAGTCAATTGATATGGTTCCCAATCACTTTTTCAAAATATCTTGGTCTAAAAGTTAATTCCTTAAGATGCAATTGGAGTTTTTATATATTGTGTATGTGTTGTTGTTGTTGAACATCATTTAAAAAACATCATTGAACCTTGAGAGTTGGTCTTTGGATTCGAGCCATGGAAACATTATTTGAAAAATATCTGGGGGTCGATCCGAGAAAATAGCCTCTTGCATAAAGTGTAGAGTAAGACTGTGTATATGAGATCGCGAAAAGATCCGACCCCTTCCCAGATTTAGAATACAACAGAGAAGAAAGAGGTACACACGCCTAGCTAATACCATTAGCCATACATAGTAAATCCTGACAGATTGATATTTCATGACATGAAGTGGATGGATAATAAATATATGAAAAATGATATATACATTCTATTTTTTTGTTGCATTAAGTCTTTATTTATTTATTTATCTCATATCATACACGTTTTCAAATTCATATTCTCAATTCTGGTTCTTTTTGCAATACTTATCCGGAAATGCATTGTTCAATAGTGTTCAATACGAATGTCATGCTAATCAATGAATATTACTATATCCGTCTCAAAATATAAGTCTATTTTGACTTTTCAAAATAATATATTTTTAAATTATATATTTTAAAATCAAAGTAGACTTATATTTTAGGGACGAATGGAGTACAAGATATTACTAACATAGCGCATGACGTCTTTTCGATAAATCAATTATACTAAGTCAATACGTTGCTTAGTATAAATTTTAGACATTAACTCCTCTAGTAACAACATAATCCTCTATATGTACATATACATTAGATAGTTACCTTCAAAATACAATGTGTGTTGTAGGACATATATTCAATAACATGAGAAGGAAAATAGAAACTTACTTTCTTTTTGGTTACATATGTATATAGGAAAAGACAAAAATTATTTATAGAAAGTCTAGAAGGTTCTAATACAGCCTTGGAACATTTTTAGTTAAGGGTTGGTTATTTTCACCCCCAAAATAAATGGACACTTAGAACTAAATGTAATAAATCAGTTATAGCTACTCCCACGTGTCAGCACATAATTGCTCAATCCAAAAAATGGACACGCAGACTTAGGGTCAAACGTGCGGTCCTACGACAACCTCGGTTTGACTAAATGTACGAATGTCCAAGAACCCTATATAACCAGTTTAACGTTAACCTCATGCTTTCAACCTATGGTCTGCTTCTTCTCTTTCTTATATTTTATTCGGCTAAAAAAAGGGGGAGAAAATAGCTAGCTGGATTTAATTTTATTATTTTCTTATCTGTTTTGCATGGTGTTATATCTTCCATTCATTACAGCCATGCATGCACATGAACTGAGAAAAGAAAACGTGGACAGCCATTTTTGTCTCTCTTCTTAAACTTCAAGCTTGAGGAGGAGAACCTTCTTTGCTTTTGGCAAATTTTGCAGCAGAATTTGTGATGGATAATAAAACATTGCTACAGGACATGATTCAATCGTCCGAACCGCTTCCTATAGTAAGTTGTTGAACTTTTATGTGCTTTTGGTTTATGTTTGTGGGATGTGAAAATGTGGAGAAAACATTTGTTCGGATGCACCCCACGGATGCTTTTTTCCTTTATGATTCTTTTAGATATGATGTAGCAGTTGATCGACCTAATTTTCTTTGATTTTGAAATATGATGGAATAAAGTAAAATGAATCATTAAATTGACTGCGCTTCTCAATAAAGTAACAGTTGATCGACACAGCTTGACGTAATTTTCATTATGGTTGATCGGGAAACAACATATGTGTGTTTCTAACATATGAGTATGGTTGCGTACATCTGACCCTCTCATACCCCGTCGGAAACCTCTAAACCAATAGAGTAATGTTGTTGTTGTAGTTATGATGTTTTTAAGGTTTCAGGAAATGGTAACGATGCCATGTTTTTGAGCTTTTGGACAGTTTTTCATGAAAATATTTCGCTAAAAGGTCAAAGTTTTGGTCTTTTTGATTCTGTTACATTACTGCAAGTTATTCATCCATCTATATCAGAGCTTGGTGAAGATATTTCAAGCTTGAAAAATATCCAAGTTGTCTGACTCAATTGTCAGTTTATTCAAAGCACTTTGGTACCTAATCCCTTGGAGCAAAAGTTCATTCTCTGGCTCTGAGGGCTTTCACTGCTTCAGCTCCAAGGGGCATTATGGAAGATGTAAATCATGAGTCCATTGGTCTCTTAGGTTAGGTGAGGACTTACGTAGTGACCCACACAAGGTGTCTCCCTGCAAACCAGGCAATCGTCATAGCAGTGGAACACTAACACTGTGTGTGTCTCTGACATCGAACTCTTGACCTTTTGGATCAAATTTCAACCCGAGTACCAACTGAGCTATGCCCTAGTGTTTGATATCAACTCCCTTGATAACAGTTAGGCTTTACTTTTTGGATCAGATTGGAATACTTAGTTTTCAATCAAATTGCTTAAGCATTTTCCAGTCTTGTAAACTTCAAATAAAGACATAAGAACTTATGCACATCACTTCATTTATTCTTAGGACTACTTCCCAAAGCTATAAAGTTTCCTTTTTCCTTTTTCCTTTTCTTTTTCTTGGTCTTCGTGATTTGATAGGGACACTATTCTACACAAGGTTTCAAATGCTATAAAATTTCCATGTTTGATAAAGCCTATGAACACTTTGTGTCCTTTTGGTACTTTAGCTCCCGCAGGTCACGTGGGGCATAAATCCACATACCTTTTTCTTTGTTGAAACATCTCTCTCACCAACATGATTCTCTTGGCGAAAACTTTGCTTGTTTTCCTTTATTGCGTATAGACACATACCTTCTATGTTGAAACATGGGCTTACATGACGTAAAGCTCATATCCACTCAAAATCTTAAGGCAATGGGTGTTGGTATCTTATCCTCATATAACTCATGTATTTTATCTCAAAGTGTCTGATGGGACAATATTCTCAACACCCGCTCTCACATGGCAACATGGCTTGACATACTCACGCGTCTTAGAACCCGCTCTCAATCACAAACTACAAGCCAGATATGAACACTGGACTTAGGTGAGGAGAGACAATATTCTCAACATCCGCCCTCACGTCGCAACGTGGTTTGACATACACACGCGCCTTAGAATCCGCCCTCAATCACAAACCATAAGTCAGGCATGAATATCTATACTTGGGTGAGAGAAGAACATAAATGGTAAATCATGGGTCAAGCAAGGTGTGAGTTCCCTTTTTAAACCATCGCCTCTGATACCATGACTTGGGCTTACATGAGGTGATGTTCATATCCACTCAAAACCAACGCAATGGGTAGTGGTACCTCATCCTCATATAATCCATGTATTTTTCTCAAATGGGACAATATTCTCAACCTTCTATCCATCCAGAGATCATAACACATTGACTATGATAGCTAGCATATATTCAAAACGATAATCGTCAATACAAAGCAACGCCCATGCGTGATTCTCTTGACAGTAGTTATCTAATTGAATAGGACAACTAAAGCATGATCATTATATACGACCAACTTATGTAAATCACATCGCGATTACTAAGTCTTTTTCTCTTGGTAATAAGCATATGCATCATTGTCATGCTTAGGCCTTGACATTACAAGAAGTGTGAGGCATAAAAGTTTGTATCTTTGATGTTGTTGTTGTTGCAGGATGAACTTTCCAGCCCTCTTAATGCTCAAATTCTTGAATTTTGCGAGTCTGAATTGTTTACAGAGACACTGCAAAACTCTGAAGTTGCTTCCAACTCAAATTGCTGCTATGAGGACAATTGTTCCTACCCTACAAATCAATCCTTCAATGAGGAGATGAATCAATACACTAACACTCTACTCATGAAATATGAAAATCCTGAGACTCCCTCCACGACCATCACCTCCATGCAACACATAACCTCTTCCATTAATCCTCCTGCCATAAATCTTAGCAACAACCACAGCAATTATTCTGTCATTTTTGATACCCAAGAAGATAATGAAAATGACATCTCTGTTTCACTAGACTTCAATAACCCCACTGGTTTTACTGTCCCTAATTACAATACTAACCAACACAACCAGTTTGATTACTCCACCTTGCCTAATGCTAATCCTGTCACTGATGTAACCGACGGCACGTTGCCTCAGTATCCTACTGATCTTTCAATTGTGCCCCTCATGGGACCTGCTCTGCCTCCTGTTTATGAAGAGGAATGCCTGCCCTCAATGCCTCCTTATGCACGATTGAACCATTCAACCGCTTCTTGTTCTTTGCTTGATCCAACATTAGGTCCATACTCGCCAGGCAGTCTTAGTGCTGCACTCACAGCAGACAGCCCTGGATTCCTCCCAGGTGGTTTCCTTTTTCTTGGCACAGAACTTCCCCCTCAAGAATTAGACTTCCCAGGAGACAGTGGCAGAATTTTTGGACCTGATAGCATGCAAGGCGTATATAGTTGCTCTAATGAGCTTCAGGTACTATCCCAGTTGATTTTTAGCCTTTTCTGATACACTAATACACACCATGTTGAAAAATCAACCGTGACAATATTTTTGGGATGGAGGGAGTATCATTTTTACTTTTTTTGTGTTTAATTAGGCAATCAACAATGAGAGCCAACATCTTGTAAATGGGAGAGCAAATTCGACTCCATTGGCACCCGAGATCTCTTGTTTAGAGGATCCTTCCTTCAAGGTAGGCAAGCTAAGTGTTGAAGAAAGGAGAGAGAAGATCCACAGGTACATGAAGAAAAGAAATGAAAGAAACTTCAGCAAGAAAATCAAGGTCCTTCCCTCTTGTCTAATCATCATGTCTTCAAACTTCATGACGTAGAAAGTTAACCATTTTTCTTCACCAGTTTGTTGCTTTGAGCATAACCTGATACAAATCAGTGGGCGCTGATTTACTAGCAATCTTGCAGTATGCATGTCGAAAAACACTGGCTGATAGCCGGCCTCGTGTTAGAGGAAGATTTGCCAAGAATGATGAATTGGAGATGCCTAGAACTACTGGTAGCATTAGCAACCATGAAGAAGACACGGATGAAGATGTAAGTCCATCCATCTTTTCTTTTATAACACAAATGTTGTATTTAATGTTCTAATATAAGACTTAGTGTTATACTCAAAAATACATACTATAGAATGATGTGTTTTCCTGTCTAACAAAATCTTTTTCCTCTTTGTTGACTGAAGGTGGTTGTAAAGGAGGAAGATGATATGGTAGATTCATCAGATATCTTTACACATATCAGTGGAGTGAATTCTTTCAAGTGCAACAATCCCCTCCAGTCCTGGATTTGAACAGATTTTTTCTTCAAGAAAGCCCCCTCTTTCCGTAGAGGAGGGAGAAAGATTAAAAAAAATAGAAAGATCTAAGATCCTAAGTCTAAGACGACACAGAAAACGCTTGAAATAATGAAGATTAAACACTCCCATAGAACCTTTGGTACCCTTTTACAGTTTTGCAGAGGAGCTTTTTCAGCAGTATTGATTGATTCTGAATTAGTTGGAAGATGAATAATTTTAGGCATTTTATTTTGCCATGACTTCATGGTATACTACACTGTACTTTTTGTATATATACTGAAAATCCAATGTTATATATAATTTTCTAATGTTCTGTTCAATTCAAAATACCTGTCAATCATTTCATAGAGAGGGGAAGAAAAAAAAAGAGTTCTATCACAAAGGATGTTTTATCCTTTATAGATAGAGAGAGAGATATACCAGAAGAACTTATAAGTTGTTCCTTGTTTACCTTTACTCTTTGTTAGTATTAATTCAACTATCGAGTTAGACCCAATTTCGAACTTTCCAAATTTTATTTTGATACAACAATAACCGGTAAGGTTGCTACTTTGTGACCTTCAGGTCATGGATTTGAGCCACAGAAACGGTCTCTTCCTCAAACTGTAAAGTATGCTTGTGTACATCAGATTGGCGAAGTGATCCGTCCCTCTCCGGACCTTGCACAATCTCGATCCAACTTTTTTCGCACTCTGCACAAACAACGGAAGCCTAGTGTAACGGAAACTTTTTGCTTTGATCAACCCAATAAATTGGAGAGGGGCAATTGACGGAGGCTTAAGCGTAACCAGATCATGTTGCGTACGTGGGCTTTGGATCTGTTCTTGGATAAGTAGCTTCCCAGTTATTCCACGATATTATCCTCTTTAAATGAAATAAAATAAAATAAAATAAAGTCAGTTTATGGCATATGTGAGTGACCTTATTGAAAAGACAACTTTGGTCTTCCATCACTATTTCTTACAAGCATCATGTTTGATTGGTGCCTTTAATATTTCTACCATAACAACAATATTACCATGTTGCCTTAGAGGCTCCTGTCTATGACGAGGTATGATGATGTCAGATGTACGCAACCATACCTACACGTTAGAAAGACACATATGTTGTTTCCTAGTGACCCATAATGATGCGTCAAGTTATGTCGATCAACTGCTACTTCAAAATATAAGGAGCGCAAGCCAATTTAGTGAATCATTTTGATTTTTATAACCTAACAAATTATTAAACCAATTAAATGTAAGAGTGAAAAATTGCTAAATTATAAAATCTTTTTCATTCTTATGAAGTTGGAGGATAAAATAGATGTGAATTTTAGGGGTCCGGATCCCGTGACCGCCGGCTCTCTCACCCCACTTGTGACCCGCCCGACACGTTGCAGCAGGGGAGGTGGTGAGGCTGGGTGGGGTGAACTCCCATCCAGCCTCACTACCCCTGGACTGCCACATGGTGGGTGGTCCTTTGTTACCCGCCCAAGTGGGGGGTCATGAGATACCCACTCCGAATTTTAGAGTGGTATTGCAATGCCTGCGTATTCTAGCTTTAAACGAATGCATAATTTTGTCATGTGTATGATATACATAACTAACAAGAAAACCATGGACTTCCTTTGAAATCTCAATGGGCTGATTTTTTCTTAAGGTAATCCCGTTCTCTCTTATTGATCTCGATTTCAATTACTCCCTCAAGACACGTCAAAAATAAAATATTTTCTCTTGAGAGGTATGTTTTAGTGAGTATTCTGCAGTATCTAAACGAAAAATCAATTTATAGATTTAGAGAGAGGGTTTTATCCATATATAGTAGGGGATGTCAAAGTAATCAATATCTGAGTAACTATTGAAGTTTGAAGTGTAGACTAGCACTTATTAGATGCACCAAGTAACAATGAGCAGCTTTCATGGTATTAAAACATTCTCTTTAGAAATTTACTTATTTTTGTATAAAAAGTACTTGAGAATAAGAGCCAACGTCACAAGGGTGGAGGATCCTTGTGGTACGTTTAAAAACAGGTTTATATAGATATCCTTTTGAAATGGGCACCTAAGTATACTATTAAGCAAAACCGTATTTTAAAGAAAATTAGATGCTCTGGTTCACTCACCCGCGCCGTGCGCCGCTCGCCGCCGCCCGCCCGTCCGGCCGGCTCGGCTCGGCTCGGCTCGGCT
>AP025050.1:7282494-7349125 GCA_036186865.1 Eustoma russellianum
GAACATAAGTCCTCCAATGAGTTCTACATAACTCAAGCAGGATACCTCCCTCTTGGATGTTTTCCTCTCTGAAATTGGACAACTCGCACAAGGATGTTCAAGCCTTGAAAGATTCTAGCCTTGCTTTTGAATATGAATCAAGAAAACACACAAGAATTACTCTTGAAGAAGAAGTAATTTTCATTGAAGGTGTGTTACTACAAGGCTTCTCTTATGTGCCTTTTATAGGCAAAAAATAACACAAGACAACAAACTATCTTCCAAATTGAAATGATGATTGAAAAGACTACACACTTCTAAAAACTATTCATGTAGGCTCCATGAAAACTAGTTTTGCAAGTCTTGAATGATGATTGAAAAGACTACACACTTTCAAATACTATTCATGTAGGCTCTATGAAACCTAGTCTTGCAAGTCTTGAATGACGATTTTCAAAGTAGTCCATCAAGTACTATTCATGGAAGACTTTAAGGACTTGTCTTCAACTTGAAATCTTTCCTATCTTGTGACTGGTTTTTGGACACCTTCCGATTCAAAATAGGCCTTGCCTTTTTAGAGAATTGTAGTCCATTGAGTGTAGAAAATAACAATATAAAGTTCTTTACATTTGGCCCAACCATTAAGGAGATACATCCAAATTACTGAATGTATGTCACAGAATTTAGTAGAGATAGTATTTCAACTTGCATGCGGTTTTTAGCCATCCAGACAAATGATTTTGGAAAAAGTATTAAATGAAAGTTGTCTTGGCTTTCCAAAGCATCTTGAAACTCCTAATTGGGTCTTGTGGTTGGAGAGATACGTCAATGCTACCTAAATTGGTCCTGCAGAAACTCACAATCCGAGATGGGCTAAACTAGTAAAACATAAACATTTAAAAAGCAAAATAAAGAACACATTCTGACTTAATGATATTCCACAATGGTTCTAAAAAATCTTCTAAATCATGTTATAGGTTCAATAAGGTGAATCTATACAACCTAATGTATAAATTCCTTTGGTTCATCCTGCACATATTTAAATAGGAAGGCCCCTACTTCATGCATTAGTTTCTTAGTTTTAATTCTTGTTAACGGCCCTTGATCTTGCATTTTTGTAACATTATGTACATTCTCATTATATTGACATTGATGTGGGTTATGGACCTCATCAGAATGTGCTTGAATAATTTTCAAAAATATGATTTTTAATATAAACTAAATTATTGTTTTAACATGAAATATTAAAGATAAGAGAAGGAGACAAGAGAATAGGAATTTTCTATTACTCTTTCAAGGTTATCATCCATACAATGGGGGGTGTCTTATATAGGACTTAGGGGATAAGGGACATTAAATAGGATGACATAGGACCTGTATAGTACCACTAGAAGAGGGAGGGTTGAATAGTGAGTGCGGAAAATTGGTTTTTAAAACTTTTTGTTACCAATTACTCACTTTTGAAAACAGATTCTGTTTTCAGATCCTGTTTTTGATTAACTGAATGATCAGGTTCTAGACCTCCAAAATTCATAACATTTGGTGACAATGTACTCTCAGATGTTATGAATGTGTCGTAAAATTTCACATTAAAATTCAAAGTGTAAGGCCTTGAAGAACCGTTTTTACTCAGACTCTGTCAATCTGCCAGAAACTGTTCCTTAAAATGAAAAATTTATTTTCTATTTAATGGCAACTCTAAATGATCAGAAAAATTTATGGAATGACCTTTAGGATGTATGCTTTAAAGTTTTGGAACAGGTTTTTATATTCCTTTGGTAAGAATATCAATCACGCTGATGTTCTTAACCTTTGCAGATCTGAAAATCAGATTGCACTAGTCTCAGAACTATAAACGTTTGGATGACTTATGCTTATCCAAATTTGATGAAACTTATCCCAAATGAAACCTAATATCTTTGGCTACGTTTCTACAAAGTTTAATGATTTTTGAAATTTTTTTACTATTTTTACCGTGGCTATAAAAACGATGCAGAAAACAGAAACTGAAAGTAAAAGTGCTGAAAATAATAACACCGAGATTTTATACTAGTTCGGTAAAATCGACCTACTCCAGTCTTCGAGTACACCTTACTCAGTATTCACTAAACAAAAAACCTTAGGACAAGGGTGGCTAGAGTTATACACCAATTCCTTCAATATACACCCTTCTTACAATGAACAAACAAAAACAACCAAGACAAATACCACCACCGCACAAATGAAGGTATGATCACACCTTGATCAACCTTGTACAAGAATGGGATGTATATGGGTGGTATCCTCTAAACCTATACATAATTTAGAATTTAGGTATGATAGGCTTGAGGCTATGAGCAAACAAAGAGAATAGGAGTATAAGAGAAGTCTTGCTTACACTTGCTTGAATGTGAAAATGAGGCTTGCATTATCTTGAATATCTTGCCCTTTTTATAGGTGGCATGGCCGCCCCTAGGGTTGAATTCTTCTTTGAAAATTGTCTTGACACTTGGAAGATGCCTTGTATAACTTTGTGACACACCCTTGCTTACTTGGCGAAATGTGATAAGACAAACGATGTGTCTTTGCCTAGTTGTTACTCCATGATAGGGCCATCATTTTCCACCTTGGCACTAATAATATGACCTGGAAATTCAACATAAAAATCTGAAACACATCAAAATCACATAAGTTAATTGTTAATCAATCAAGATGTCATGGCCCCTCATTTTGGAAGAAATTTGTAGGCAAAATGTGCTGAAAATCGCCCATTTTGAAGCATGTGTTTCAATTTGAATTCTTTCTATGTGTGTTTAGGTCTTCTTCAATGTCACCATCTATATGATGTAAATGGCGTGTGTATACTCAGCGCCATGTGTTGAAATTGTTTTTGAAATTTTGTCAAATAATGATGCAATATCTTCATACATATGGCAAATTTCAATCAACCCTTAGTTGTTTTTTCAAGAATACTCCAATGTGTCTTAGATATGTAAAAAGTATCTAGATACATGGTACACTCAAAACAAATACGCCCGTGTAAGATAAGTATAGAAAACCAAATTTTTGACTTTCGTAGATTACGCGATTTTTCTCCAATTAGTTTCAAACATCTTAGACACGCAAAATATGTTATGTCACACATAATATACATAATATAAAGTGTAATTTAAGCTCCAACATCTGAATTTGAATTTTCAACAAATCAAGGCAAATTGTAGGCAATTGATATGTGTAAACATGGTATGAATTTGGGCCTTATAGACATGTGGTGCACAAAAGTTTTGAGTGTCTGAAGTGTATATAGGTTGGCCATCTTTGTATGGTATCTGACATGTCGGTGATGGTTTGGTAGTCACCCGATGTGACAATTTTCAGTTTATAGACTTGTGACATGTCAGTATAATTTTGGTAACTTGATGACATGTAATGTATGATATGAAATGGTATATACTCACAAATATGATGTGTATATGGTAGCATGATGTTAACGTACGTTTATGATGTGTCGGTGAAACGTTGGGATAGAAATATATAGTTCGTCGTTATAAAAAAATATGTATATATATATATTATGTATAGGCAGCCGTGTGTGTGTATATGTTGTGTAAGAAGCACTTTCCATTTCAAATTTGTTGCCAAATAGGTGTCTCCAAATATATTTCCTTAAGTGCTTCATTTAGTGAACTAGTTTAGTTTATTCCTTAAGTACTTCATTAAATGAACTAGTTTAGTTCATTTAACATGGCACCTTAAAATAGTATAAACACAACAAATGTTTGCCATATGATGTAAGCCTTAATGCTTCATGGCACGTTAGTACGATAACAATATATATAAGCATGTAAAGCATATTTACCACGTACGTATGTCATGTAATACTTAAATCATATATTTCAAAAATATGGAACATTTAAATCATGCATTTTCAAATCAGTCAAACCCCGGCTTCTCAACAATCTCCCCTTTTTGGTGATTTGCAAAATACCTCTATTCATTATTTAAATGTGTCATGATCGCTCCCCCTACAATCATGCATTTTTAAATTCAAAATTTGAATTTCATATCGTGCTCCCCCTTAAATTAATCTCTCTCCCCCCTTAAGTCATGCTTTTCTCTCCCCCTTTATTTTGTAAAGCACATCAAAAGCATTAGTAGCAATGGAAAGAAAGCAATTTATACCATATCAATAGAAATCATGCATTCAATAGAAATCATGCATTTTTAGTGTGTCATACTCATCGTGTATGCTATTTTCTTCTATGTCATAGATTCACATAAAAACCATCATCAAAAAATTGTGAAATGCCAAACAAGTTATAGGACAATTGCTTACCAAGAGTATATTGGAAATTTGAAGTGTATACCTTTGTTGTCATCTCCAATGTTTATGGATCCTCTTTTGTAACCTTTTTCAACTTTGAGAATAGGCTCGGATCTCCCGTCATGTGCCTTGAGCAACCACAGTCAAAGAACCACTTATTTGCTACATCTTTCGGTTATGTGATCCCTGTAAAGTGTAACACTCATGTAGGTACCCTTAATTTTTGGGTCCTTAAGGGTTAGTGATTCAACCCTTTGTAAGAGTATCTTTTGGTACCCAAACTTGAGTGACCTTTCTTGGTCTTGCAAAAGGTGAGAACAAAGATGAAAAAGCAATATAATATATGTTAGGAGCATTTCTATTTGGCCTATGGCCGAAATCATCATAGTGAGCATAATGTGATTTTTGGTTTTGATATGCATTTCGGTTTGTATGAATAGTTCGTGGTCTAAATGCATTAGTGTGATATGAGTGTTGCATATGCATTATTGGCTTTCTTTCATACCTATATGGTACATGATTATACTTTGCATGTGATGAAAAAGAAGAAGTGCGATGAGATATAATAGGTGGTGCGCTAGTTGTCTTCTTAGACTATACAATCATTTTAAATACATGCGATTGCTTAGATGAAGATAGAACAAAGTTTGTAGACTTGTTTTGTACATTATTATCTTCAACATACCCTAATCCAGTTTTATCATTTTCATGCTTTTGAGAATAATAAGACGATCTAACATGCAAGTTCCTGTGTCGAATTGCTTTACCGTCTTTTCTAAGTCTATGTTTCGTGATTTCAAATTTGAAATCTTGGCTTTCATTTAATTATTCTCATATATTAAGGATGAAATTTCAGATTTTAATGAATTGATCATGCTAGAAGACTCCTCTTTCGAATCGTTTAATTGAGATATAAGATTTGTGTTAGAAGATTCTAACAATTTCTTGTCTTCAATTAAACGTTTCTTTCCTTTTGCAAGAGTCTTAGAAAACTTATGCAACTCAAGATATTGACAAATAAATCATCATAAGAAGGCTCAGAATCAAAATCAAAATCAGAATTTACCTCACTGGATGCTTTGGATGCAAAGCATACTTGAGCCATTTCCTCTTCGGCTTCTTCACTTTCAGAATCGGATGAATCACTCCATGTAGATGCTTTAAGGGCTCTTCTTGTTATCCTTTGTTTAGGCTCTTAGACGGATCTAGTTTTTGTCCATTCCTTGTCATGGTTTTTGTTTATAGTTTTGTTGAGTCCTTGTTCGAGCAATCATGAGAGATGTGACCAAGTCTTCCATAAGTATAACACTTAATATCTTTCATTATTCTTATTTTTCTTAGTTGAAGTAGGCTTAGGTTTATTTCTAAATGACTTTCTCATGATTTTTCTTTAATCCTTTAGCCAATGTGATTGGATCTTCATTATCGGAATCTGTATCACTATCATCTACGCGATCATAAGCGGTAGAGACGTATTCATTTGATTTAAAAGCTATAGTCTTACCTTATTCAGAAGTTGATTCAGATTTCCTTAAAGTGAGTTTGCTTTCATATACCTTTAGTGATCTGATCAATTCCTCCATTTTTATTGACTTGGTTTCCTTACCTTCTTCAATTGCGGTGACTTTAGGATCCCATTCGGATGCGAGGCTTCTCAATACCTTTTGCACCTTTTCCAGTGACGAAACTACCTTGCCAAGAGACTCAAGAAAATTGTAGATGTTAGTCAATCCTAAATCCATATCGACAATAGATTCATTCGGTAATAATTTCAAGGAACAAAAAGTAGACATAAGCGTGTTTATCTTGGACCTTTTAACTTGACTAGTACCTTCATGTTTCATTTCAAGACATCTCCATATTTCTTGGACACTAGAACAATTTGACATATAACTTCATTCACTTTTACTTAAACCATTTAGAAGGAGTTGCATAGCCTTAGCATTCATACTCAATCTCTTTTTATCTTCTATAGTATAGTCTTACTTAGGTTTTACAACTTCTAAAGTAACGCTATCAATCGTAGTTATCTTAGACGGAACAAACAGACCGTCTTCTATGATGGACCATAAGTGTATATCAATAGCCATAAAAAGAGTTTGATACGGAATTTCCATTGAATAAAAGACTCACCGTCGAAAAGTGGAGGCCTGTGGCTTGACATACCTTCTTACTTGGTTTTATGACTAGTGGATGCCATGTCACAAAGACTGTTGTATCTTCTTGTAGTGAGTGTACTGGACTCTGATACCACTTGTAGGACCTGTATAGCACCACTAGAAGGGGGGAGGGTTGAATAGTGAGTGCGAAAAATTGGTTTTTAAAACTTTTTGTTACCAATTACTCACTTCTTAAACATATTCTGTTTTCAGATCCTTTTTACTTAACTGAATGATCAGGTTATAGACCTCCAAAAATCATGAAATTTGGTGACAATATACTTTCATATGTTATGAATGTTTCATACAAATTTCAAATTAAAATTCAAAGTGTAAGGTCTTGAAGAACCATTTTTACTTAGACTCTATCAATCTACAAGAAACTGTTCCTTAAAATGCAAAATTTATTTCTATTCAATGACAACTCTAAATGATCTGAAAATTTATGGAATGACCCTTAGGATGTATGCTGTAAAGGTTGGAACATTTTTTCAAAATTCTTTTGGTAATTATACCAACCACATTGATGTTCTTAACCTTTGCAGATCTAAAAATCAGATTGCACTAGTCTCAGAATTATGAACGTTTAGATGACTTACTCTTATCCAAATTCAATGAAACTTGTCCCAATTGAAACCTAATACTTTTGGCTATGCTTCTGCAAAGTTTAATGATTTTTGAAAAACATTTGCTATTTTTACCATGGGTATGAAAACGATGCAGAAAACAGGAGCTGAAAGTAAAAGTGCTGAAAAGTAATAACACCGAAATTGTTATACTGGTTGGTCAAATCGACCTACTCCATTCTTCAAGGACACCTTCCTTGGTATTGACTAAACACAAAAATTCCTCAGGACAACGGTGGATGGAGTTATACACCAACTCCTTCAATATCCATCCTTCTTACGATGAGCAAACAAAAACAACCAATACAAATACCACCACCACACAAATGAAGGTATGATCACTCCTTGATAAACCTTGTACAATAATGGAATGTATATGAGTGGTAAACTTAGAGCCTATACAGAATTTATAATGTAGTTATGATAGGCTTGAGGCTATGAGCAACAGAAGAGAATAGGAGAAGAAGAGAAGTCTTGCTTGCATTTCCTTGAATGTGAAAATGAGGCTTGCATTGTCTTGAACATCTTGCCCCTTTTATAGGTGGTGTGACCCCCCTAGGGCTGAATTCTATTTGAAAATTGTCTTGAATACCCTTGGAAGATGCCTTGTATAACTTTGTGACACACCCTTGCTTACTTGGCGAAATGTGATTGGACAAACGATATGTCTTTGCCTAGTTGTCACTCCATGATAGGGCCATCATTTTCCACCTTGGCACTAATAATATGACCTAGAAATTCAACATAAAAATCTGAAACACATGTCAAAAAACACATAAGTTAATTGTCAATCAATCAATATGTGATTGTCCCTCATTTCGGAAGAAATTTGAAGACAAAAATGCGATGAAAATCTCCCACTTTGAAGCATGTGCTGAAAATTTCAGCATGTGTTTCAATTTGAATTCTTTCCATATGTGTCTAGGTCTTCTTCAATGTCACCATCCATCTGTTGTTTATCCTCCACCAATCAATGTGTCAAACAAGCTTCATCTAAGCTCCCTATGATGTAAATGGCGTGTGTATACTCAGCACCTTGTCAAATAATGCTACAATATCTTCACACATATGGCAAATTTCAATCAAACATTAGATTGTTTTTCAAGATTACTCCAATGTGTCTTAGATGTGTAAAACGTTTCTAGCTACATGGTACACTCAAAGAAAAACGTCCTATGCAAGATAAGTATAGAAAACCGAATTTTTGACTTTTGCAATTACACGATTTTCTCCAATTAGTTTCAAACATAGACATGTAAAATATGTTATGCTACACATAATATACATAATATAAAGTGTAATTTCATCTCCAGCTGAGATAAAAATCGGCCATGTGGTGGAAAAGTTTGAATTTGAATTTTCAATATATCACGGCAAATTATAGGTAATTGATATGTGTAAACATGGTATGACTTTGGAGCTGATATAGACTTGTGGTGAACAAAATGTTTGAGTGTTTGGAGAGTATATAGGCTGTCCATCTTTGTATGGTAAGTATGTGACATGTCGGTGATGGTTCGGTAGCCATCCGATGTGGCAATTTTCGGTTTATGAACTTGTGACATGTTTGCATAATTTTGGTAACTTGATGACATGTAATGTAGGATATGGAACCTGTATATACTCACAAATATGATGTGCATATGGTATCATGATGTTAACGTACGTTTATGATGTCGGTGAAACGTTGGGATAGAAATATATAGTTCGCTGTTATAAACAAAATATGTATATATATATTATGTATAGGCAGCCGCGTGTGTGTATATGTGGTTTGGAGAAACACTTTCCATTTCAAATTTGTTGCCAAATAGGTGTCTCCAAATATATTTCCTTGAGTGCTTCATTTAATGAACTAGTTTAGTTCATCTCATTACGTACTTCATTAAATGAACTAGTTTAGTTCATTTAACATGGCACCTGAAAATAGTATAAACACAACAAATGTTTACCACATGATGTAAGCCTTAACGCTTCATGGCACGTTAGTACGACAACAATATATATAAACATGTAAAGCATATTTACCATGTATGTATGTCATGTAATACTTAAATCATGTATTTCAAAAACATTTAAATCATGCATATTTTAAATCACTCAAACCCCGGTTTCTCAACATAATACCCTTTGTGGTTCCCAATGTATAGAGCATTACAAAGGTTACATTGGGCATTACAAAGGTTACATTGGGCATCCATCTTTACATTTTTCATAACGCTCCCCTTGGATGTCCAATCTTTATAGAATATGCCTCGTTAAAACTTACCAAGAAAACCCAGTCGGATAAAAACTTGGATGAATGAAAAATAGTACACATCCATATAATTGGTTTATGTGATACACTGCCTCGTTAAAACCTTGCCAAGAAAGATCCAGTGGGATAAAAACTTGGACAAAGGAAAAAGAGTACAGTGTGTTTGTAGCAATCGTGCTCTCCCTGATTCTGGCAAGAGGTAATTGAGTTGACGCATTCCAATGTTTTAGACCATTTTTCTAAATGTAGTTGCTGGTAGTGCTTTGGTGAACAAATCTATAAAATTTTTGCTTGATTGTATCTGCTGGATATTAATGTCATCATTCTTCTCAAGATCATGAGTGTAGAAAAACTTTGGTAAAATATGCTTTGTTCTGTCTCCTTTGATGTAGTCATTCTTAATTTGAGCAATACATGCAGCATTATCCTCAAATAATATTGTCGGAGTCCTTTTTATTGAAGGTAATCCACATGATTCATGGATATGCTGAATCATTGACCTTAACCATATACATTCACGGCTTGCTTCATGTAATGCCAAAACCTTGGAATGGTTAGAAGATATGGCTGTTAATGTCTCCTTCACTGATCTCCATGATATGGCTGCACCCCCACAAGTAAAGACATATCCACTCTATGATCTTCCTTTATGAGGGTCAGATAGATAACCAGCATCAATATAACCCACTAATTGTGGCTCAGAATTCTTTGAGTAGATTAAACCCATCTTTGGTGTTCTTCGAAGATAGCATAAAATATGTTTGACACTGTTCCAAATGTCTTCGTATTGGTGTAAAGCTATACCTTGCCAATAAATTTACTGAAAATGCTATATCTGGTCTTGAACAATTGGCAAGATACATAAGAGCACCAATAGCACTAAGATATGGTACTTCTGGATCTAATAATTCTTCAATTTCTTCTGGTGGTCGAAATGGATCACTCTGTACATCTAATGATCGTACCACTATAGGACTACTTAATGGATGAGCTTTATCCATACAAAATCGTTTCAAGATCTTTTCTGTATATGAAGATTAATGGAGAAATATTCCATTAGGCAAATATTCGATCTGCAGGCTTAGACCAAATTTGGTCTTTCCTATATCTTTCATCTCAAATTCTTTCATAAGATAATTAGCGATTTTAGTGAGCTCTTCAGGAGTCCCAACAAGATTTAAATCATCAACATATACCATAAATATAGAGAATCCATTACCAGATCTCTTGATGAATACACAAGGACAAATTGGATTATTTATATAACCTTCTTTGACAAGGTACTCACTAAGATGATTGTACCATATCCTGCCAGATTTTTTCAATACATACAAGGATCTTTGAAATTTGATTGAGCATAATCCTTGTGTCCTTTGATTACATGTTGCATTCAATTTTAACCCTTCAGACATCTTCATATAAATATCATTATCTAATGATCCACATAAATATGCAGTAACAAGATCCATTAATCTCATATCCAAGTTTTTAGTGACGGCTAGGATAATTAGATATTGTAATGTTATAGCATCAATTACTGGAGAATATGTTTCATCATAATCAAGCCAGGTTTTGTGAAAAACCTTACGCAACAAGACATGCATTATATCGCACAACCTCATTTTTCTCGTTGCGTTTTCGTACAAAACCCTATTTATGTCCAATAGGTTTTATCCCTTCATGGGTTTGGACTACAGGTCCAAATACTTTGCGACTTTCCAACAATTTTAGTTCTGCTTGGATTGCATCTTTCTATTTTAGCCAATCGTTTCTGTGTCGACACTGTTCAATGGATCTTGGTTCAGGATCCTCATTTTGAATTTCACATACAATACCATAAGGAAAAATATGAGCAATAATAACCTTTTGTCTATCCCAATTTTCCTCTGAACTTACATTATTCAAAGAGATCTCTTCAAAATTTTGTTCACATGCTTCTTCTGGAGCAACTTGTTCATCAATTTTAGACTGATCAGTTGCGATTTCTATAGCACTTTCAAGTTGTGAACTTCTTTTCTCTTTTGGAGTATGCTCTTCTGGAGCATTGACTAGTACTCTTCTTTTCCGAGGGTTTTTATCTTTTGCACCTACTGGACGCCCACCTTTTAGACTTGCTTTTGGTATACCATCACCATGCCTTTCAGAGACATCAAGACGAATAGGTGTATTCATTAGCAGAACGTGGGATTTTGTTAATTTTTTACTATCAGTAAATGTATCAGGCAACTGATTTGCAATATTCTGTAAATGGATTATCCTTCTTACTTCTTGCTCGCATTGATTTGTTCTTAGGTCGAGATGAGACAGTGAAGGAATGTTCTATGTAATTTGACGCTGTTCTTCAGGAAAAGGTTCTCTCTCCCCCCTAACGGCGGGAAAACATTCTCATTAAAATGACAATCGGCATATCGTGCCTTAAATAAATCACCCATCAGGGGATCAACATATCTTACAATAGAAGGAGATTCAAAACCCACATATATTCCTAGACGTCGTTAAGGACCCAGTTTTGTCCGTTGAGGTGGGGAAATCGGAACATAAATTGCATAACCAAAAATTTTTAAATGGGAAATATCAGGCTGCTAGTCCGATACCATTTGAAATGGTGAGTATAATTTAAACGAACTGGGTCTAAGTCGGACTAATGTAGAAGCATGCAAAATCGCATGTCCTCAAGCTATCGTGGGTAAATTAGATCTTAAAAACATAGGTCGAGCAATCAGTTGTAAATGTTTGATAAATGAATATGTCAGGCCATTTTGAGTGCGCACATGTGCCACCGAATGCTCAATTTCAATCCCAATTGACATACAATAATCCTTCAAAGCTTGAGAAGTAAATTCGCTGGCACTATCAAGACGAACAGATTTAATAGGATAACCTGGAAATTGTGCTCGTAAGCGTATAATCTGAGCAAGAAGCTTGGCAAATGCCACTATTCTGGTTGAGAACAAACTCACATGAGACCATTTGGAAGAGGCATCCAACAAAACCATAAAATAACAAAATTGTCCACAAGGGGGATCAATAGATCCACAAATATCCCCTTGTATTCTTTGTAAAAATATAGGAGATTCAAAACGAATCTTCATGGGGATGGCCTCTTGATTAGTTTCCCTCGTGAACAAGCGACACACACATAATCACGAGGTGAAAGAATCTTCTGGTTCTTTAAAAAGAATACCCATATGAGTTTTGCATAATTATTCGCATCATTACCGATTCCAGATGACCAAGTCGATCATGCCATAACACAAAGAGCATTGGATCATTGAACTTCTGGTTCATCATGTTATTAGATTCTACTGGATGTATAGTCGCATAATACAAACCAGACGAGAAAATTGGAATTTTTTCTTTAACAAACTTCTTGCTTGTAATGCATAAAAATTCCATATTCCCTTCATTTATAGTTTCAATATGAAAACCATTAAGACGTATCCCTGACACTCAACAGGTTTCGTTTCGACTTGGTAGAAAATAATGTCATATTTACCAATAGATGTCTACCACCTGGCTAAACAATTATTGGTCTTCCAGAGCCCTCAATCAATGATGTAGTACCTAAAATCATACTAACATTTGCTTTTGCCAATTGTAACGTTGAAAATATTTTCGATCACGAAGAATTTTGTGTGTCGTTCTACTGTCAATCAGGCATATGTCTTCGCCAGTCATCTTGAATATATGTCGATCACAATATATACAATTTTATTATTAAATTTAATTCTAAATGATCAAGTCAAAATACGAGATGTAAATAACATTGATTCATTTACATATATAAGAGCAATTTTCAACAAAGTTGTATGAAAATATGTATTGAAAAAAACACGAGATGTAAACAACTTTGATATATTTAAATATATGAGAGCACTTGTCAACAAAGTTGTATGAAAATATATAATGAAAAACTTCACTAACATCATATTTTTCTAATCATCCCACATAATTATGCTTCATCATGTGCAACATCATTCACAAACTAGTTCTCATTGCCATCTATAATTGGCGTCATAAGATAATCTTCAAGATCCAAATCATTAAAATTATTAGGAAAACGTCATCTTTATCTGCTATGTTATCATAATCTGTGAAATTAATTTTCTTTCCCTTGCCTTTATCTTTCAAGGATGCCTGATAAAGATTGACCAAATGTTTTGGTATACGACAAGTATGGGACCAATGCCCTTGGGCTCCACAGCGATAACAAATTTCGTCATGGTTCTTAGCATGCGCACCATGTTTTCCAGCCTTTACATTTACATGTGGTTTGCCTTTATTTTCCCACTTTCTGGTGGTACGGTGCAAAATTTTTACCACGGCCAAGCCCTCTACAACACTATGACCACGATCCCTTCCATGACCACTACCACGTGTATTATTATAACGACTTGTATTCGCTTCAGAGAATGGTTGTGATCCGGTCAGACAAGATTGGTGGTTTTTCATCAAGAGTTCATTATTTTGTTCATCAATAAGCTGACATGAAATCAGTTGAGAATGTTTTTCAAACTTTCTTTCTCTATTTGCTGCTGTAGGAGCATATTTGGAGCATGAAAAGTAGTAAATGTCTTCTCTAACATATCAGTATCAATCACTTTGTCTCCACACATTCATATTTGGTAGACAATAGAGAACGTAGCAGAGTTTTATTCATTGAAAATTTAATAATCTTGCAACCTCAGGTGCAACCAGTTATATCGAGCTTTTGGAAGGATAACACTTTTATAATGATCATATCTTTCCTCCAAATTTTTACATAACTCATGTGGATCTTTTACCCCAAGTTATTCGGATTTTAACCCGTCATAGAGGTGATGGCAAATGAGTATCATAGCCTTATCTTGCTCACTTGCCACAACACCTTCCTTTATGGTATGCCCGAGGTTCATATCCTTCAAATGAATTTCAGCATCAAGAACCCATACCATATAATTTCTTCCAGAAATATCAAGGACAACAAATTCTAGTTTTGTTATATTTGCCATGAATCTTAGAACATACAAAAATAATATCTCAGAAAATTTTGCATTCTCAAAACTTCAAGTTTAAGTTTATTCTATATACTCAAGGCATATTAAATAATAATACTTCAGGCATAATAACTATTCACGAAGCAGACATGTCAAGGGTTCATGCTTCGGGCATTTCAAGTATTCATTCTTTAGGCATGTCAATGGTTCATGCTTCGAGCTTGTCAACGATTCATATGTCAGGCATGAAAAATTATTTATGCATTGTACATGTCAATAATTCATGCTTCGGGCATGGCAATTATTCATGTTTCGTTATGTTAACTACTTATGCTTTGGGCATGTTGATTACGCATGCTTTAGACATGTCAATTACACATGCTTCAGGCATGTCACTTATTCATGCTTCGGGCATGTTAATTATTCATGCTTTGGGCATATCAAATCAATCATGCTACGGGCATGACAACAAATCATGTTGCTGGTATGTCAACTATTCATGTTTCAGGCATAACAAGTGTTCATGCTTCAGTGATGTCAAGTGTTTATGCTTCAGTCATAATACTTTAAAAATTAGGATTTTAAGTCGCATAATATTCTTTTTAGCTTCAAACTAAATCTAAACTTCAGACTAGTTTATTTCTTTCATGAGTATTTATAATATAGAAGTATTAATGTAAATGATGAACAAAACATAAACCTTAAAAAAATTTCAACAGAAAAACAGCCTCGGAAATGACCCTTTTGGACTAACCTAGAGGTCACCAAAACACATTTTCACCATTTAAAACATACCTTTATGTGTTAGGAATAATCTGACAAAATTTGGTGATGATCTAATAGTGGATGACTCGGAAAATTCAGCCAAGGCTGCCTGCATCTACGAAATTTTAAGGGTGTTCTTCCTCTTTCCCTTTTTTCTCAAATACTTTGCTTGATTACTTGTTTTTTTATTTAGAGCAATTCGTGCTGATAACGTAATATAAACTAAATTAATATTATAATATGAAATATTAACGATAAGAGAAGGAGAAAAGAGAATAGGAATTTCTATTACTCTTTCAAGGTTCTCATCCATACAATGGGGGTGTCCTATGTATAGGACTTAGAGGATAAGAGACATTAAATAGGATACTGATCTTTGTGGTTCCCAATGTATAGAGCATTACAAAGGTTACATTGCGTATTACAAAGGTTACGTTGGGCATCCATCTTTACATTTTTCATAACAATTTTATGCTAAGGAATACCACTTTAGGTTGAGACACTTCGATCGATGTACACCATCCTCTACATCAGTCGATCAATGCTGGACAGATCTAAAACAGAACCTTACTGTGAGACATTGATCTCTCAACTTGAGATACATCGATCGATCAATATACGTCATCCCCTGCATCGATCGATGTTGGACAGATTAAAAACCAAAAGATCACTGTGAGACATCAATCTTTCAACAGGAGGTACATCGATAGATAGATGTATACATCAGTCTCAAAAATTGAGACACGGATCGATCGATGTCAACGGATTTTTGAATTCTCCAACATATGACAAACTAATAATCATTATTGGTATACACATGATCTTCTTTGCATGTAATGAGGTCTTAAACATTCCATACATGTTTATCATGATTCCATTGCTTGAATTTGGTGTATTAATATGTTTATAAATGCATGTGTTTTATCAGTAACTTGCCAAGGACGTTATTATAACTTATCACAAGGGCAAAAGAGTATTTTTGAGCTTTTTCTGAGCCATATCTTATGTAGAACATCCATATGAACGAAAAGACAAAGTTGGATTATCACTACAGCCTTCTTTGGACACATTTGGTGCTCAAGTGTATTTTGGTCATTTTGGAGATAGAGGTATTTTGGTCATTTACACAAATTTATTTTTTGTGTAATGCTAAAATATTTTCCCTATAGATTTATCTTATATTATCATATTTATGGTCTTCATGATATTCATGGTGTTCATGATCATTATATCTACATCAACAATGTATGTATATGGTTTTCAATGTTCTTGGTTTTCTTATATAGTGACACTTATTTTGTCACAATATATGATCATCATGGTGCTATCATACACATATGTTGTGACTTCTTCCTTACTAATTTTAGCTGAATATTGGTTCAATGGCTGAGAAACAACCAGCCACACTTGAAGGCGAAAAAATGGGAAGTAGTTTGGATCCTATAGTGATGTTTACAATACAACTAATTATCATCATTATCCAGCCATTGTTATATGATTTCCACTTATTTTGGACACTCAAAAACGTCCATATATGTACATGTAAGGTGGAAAATTTAATTTTTCACATATGTGCATGATTACACCACATGGTCCGACCAAAACACTCCTCCATAACTTGTTGGCAATAAGTTCCACATTTGGCAACCAAGGTGGCATAAATTTTGGTTCTGGCAGCTTAAGATCAGCTGATTTCTTCAGCCCATATCCCAACCAAGTTGTTGAGATTGAGATGAAGGTGGAGGAAGAACTGGTCATCCAAATCACTTAATCTTTTCTGAAAATTTCTGCAGAATTTTTAGCACTTAAACTGGTCCAATCACATTTCTTGAAGGTGCCAACTAAGCAAGTGGTGAGGTGGTCATCCAATCAAATAAAGACAAATGTGATGGATGACATGGAAGGTGACATGTGGGCATCTTAATACACAAGTGGCTGCTCAAACCTATAGATAGGAGTAGAGTTGAAGAAGGAAGAATACAGCAACAATCATCAAGATAACACCTTGAGCTCTTCTCTTCTTCTTCTCCATTCTTGTTCTTGCAGCTGATGCTACAAATTATTTGTGTTGTTATTGTGCTTCATGTACACCTCTTGTATTCATAAAAGTTTAATTGATCGGCCATTCTATAAGACTACATCAATAGGTGGTGAGGTGATTGCATTACTATGATAGTAAGGTGCTGTGATCAAGTCTTGATTAGGATTGGTGTATAACCGTAGAATCAAGTATTTTGAAAGTTGTAAGGTGTTCATTTCATAGTGAAAATCCAAGGAAATGTATTCCTTGGGACTAGAGTAGGTCATATTAACTGAACCAAAATAAATTCTTGTGTCTGTCCTATTTATTTTTCTCTCTGTTTATCATTGTTTCTGCACTACAATATGCACGACTATTTAACATAGCAAAAACCAAATTCATGGATTTTTGGTAATAGTAAACCCCAGACTGTTTGCTTTTATTTACAACAACAATCATCAGGTTTAAGCAAAGAAAATTTAGTCTTTCAGTCTTTGACAGATTATTGCTTGATTTTGGCAATAATTTGCCGAGTTCTCATGAAATGTGCACTTTCATTTTATGCATAGTTTTTAGTCAAAGACTTCTGAAACATTAAATAGACATCTTAAGGAGTATTTTGACAGAAAAATCAACCTTTTTGACTGAGTATTTAAAAACTTACAGCCATTCAAAATTTGTTAACTTTGTGTCCAGAACAATTCACACTGACGATCTAAAGTTTTACATTGTTTGAAGGGTCAAACATTTTTAATTTTAGCTCATTTTTGGATAGCGGAACTTTGGCTCTTTAAAGTGTATTTCTTCAAAGTTTTACAATTTTTGAGTTGTATACTGAGATGAATTTCACCAAAATGTGTACTGATTCTGGAAATTTTCGGAATCAGTTTTGAGGTAGATTTTCATCATCATCATCATCATCATCATCATCCGTATCCAGTATATCTCAACGACAACAAAAGCCATCGTTAGGTCTGGGGAAGGTAATTGGTAGGTAGACAATACCTCTGTCCCAAGGGATAGAGAGTCTGCTTCCAGTGAGACCCCCGTCTCTATATGTACCTGCATAAATGACATAATAATAGAGATATGATGTGCTAGTGTGTTAGTGAGGAAAATTCAGGAAATACAAGAAGAGGCTTTTGATATTAAAATACACATAACTTGTATATGTACATGTAAAGCAAAACAACGGGAAAACATAAGCAAACAAGTGCAAAGTCAACCTAAAGCGTAGATAATGTCTACACCTAGCTATGTCCCTAAATATATCTAAGGTGTCCCTATATATGACCTATACCTCGTTAACCTTAATCTTATGTCTCCATGAACTCATATCCTGTACCATGTCCTCAGAGAGGTGTAAATCTATTAGGTCGTCGTGCCTAATCTGCTCATCCCAAGTCAGTTTGGGCCTGCCTTTCCTCCTATACCCCTCTACAATGAGGCTTTCAGTTGCTCTGACCGACGCTGTTGTCTGTCTCTGTTTGACATGCCCAAACCATCTCATTCTTCACTCCCTTATCTTATCTTCTATACTAGCCACGCCTAACCTTTCTTGAAACACCTCGTTTCTGATCCAGTCTAGCCTTGTATGCCCACACATCCACCTCAACATCTTCATCTCTGCCACTTCCATCTTTTGCAATTGTGACCCCTTGATGGCCCAACAGTCTGTCCCATATAGCATTGTCGGTCGCACTGCCACCTTATAAAATTTTCTCTTTAATTTCGTTGGAAAATTCTTGTCACATAGTACCCTTGAGGCCGCCCTCCATCTGCACCAGCCTACTTGAACTCGATGTGCTACATCACTATCTATGTCCCATTCTATTGTACAAATGATCCTAGGTACTTAAACTTACTTACCTGTGGTACCACTTGACCATCAATGGTGAGCTGGCTATTCTCACTATCGGCTACGCCGCTGAAGTCGCAGTGCAGATACTCGGTCTTAGAACGGCTAATCCTTAAGCCATTTCTCTCTAAAAAACCCCTCCACTACTCTACTCTCATACTACTCAGGGTATGTCTACTCTCTGCGACTAATACAATATCGTCAGCAAAAAGCATACACCATGGAACTGCCTCCTGTATCGGCTTTGACAAATCGTCAAGGACAACTGCAAAAAGAAATGGTCTCAACGCAGACCCTTGATGGAGGCCTACCTCCACCGGAAAGAAGTCTGTATTCTCCACAGGCGTACGAACGGTTGTTTTTGTCCTAGCATACATATCTCTAATTATGTCTATATACTTCATAGGGATCCCTTTTGCATCCAGACTATCTCAGATCAGGCTACGTGGCACACTATCATATGCTTTTTCAAGATCAATGAAAACCATATGTAAATTGCGCTTTTTCTCCCTATACTTCTCCATTAATCTCCTGAGAATGTGTATTGCTTCCGTAGTTGACCTTCCTGACATAAAAACAAATTGGTTCACCGTAACCTGAGTTTCCGTTAACCGCTATTCACCCCTCCCCTCTATTGATGTTTGCGTAGGTGTTACGGTCCAACATTGGTATCAGAGCCGAGGTTAACACCACACTAAGATGATAAAGAGTTAGAAGCAAGAGTACTAAGACGATAAAGAGTTAGAAGCAAGAATACGTTGGAGCTTTCTTGTTAAAATGAAAGTACTCTACATATTCAAAATGGCATTGATCCCTCACAAAGGTGAGTTAGAAAGTATGTCCACTCAACGCCCTCAATTATTTGACAGGGATAGTTTTGTTCATTGGAAACTTAGAATGAGGCTACTTTTAATGCTATAGATATTGATGTATGGTCTATGATTGAAGATGGGCCGTACATACCAATGAAGGTTGTACAAGTTCATGGAGTAACTCAATGGGTAGAAAAATATAAGAGTGAATGGACAAGTGAGGATAAAAAGAAAATGTCTATGAATGCTGAAGCAATGCAACTATTACTAAAAGGTCTTAGTAAGTCAGAAGCAAGATATGTTTCAAAATGTAACAGTGCCTATAAAATGTGGAAATCTCTTGAGTTGAAGCATGAAAGTACTAGTGGAGTGAAAGAGTCTAAGATTAATATGCTTATAACTGAATTAGAATGTTTTAAAATGTTGCCAATTGAATTCATAGTCTCTATGAATTTAAGACTTAGTAACATTTTCAATGCACTTGAGTCGTTAGAGAAATCCTTCATCAATAAAGAGAAGGTACAAAAAGTGCTTAGAAGCCTCCTCGCTAAATGGGATCATAAAGTTACAGCGATAGAAGAGACAAAGTAAATTACAAAAATGGATGAACTAAACAGTTCATTGAAAGCGTATGAGGCTAAGCTAAATCAACGAAAAGTTGAGTCATAAAACAATCCGGTAAGGATATAGCATTTAGTTCAAATGAGTCTCTACGAGTAAATGAAGCTGGTTCAACAAGTAGTGACATATGATTATGATGATATAATAATGGTGGCTAGAAAACTTAGAAATTTTTTTAGGAAGCATCCTAATAAACGGAATAGGTTTAAATTTTCTTCTTCTTCTTCTAACCCACAATCGAAGAACATAAATGCATGCAGGAATGGTGATAATAATAAATGATACGATAAACAACTTAAATGTTATGAGTGTGGACAAAAAGGTCATGTATCTTATGACTGTCCAAATAAGAATACTAAGCCCGAAGATATGCTAGAGAGTCTCTTCGGACATAATCATTTTCTTTTGTCACCCTGTACTTAAAAGAAATGGACAAATAATCTTTACGATAGATAGATATCTTTCACCATCTTCAAGTTTAAGACTATAAAATGACGCAAGAACACGCAGAAGAACATTAAGTCAAACTGTCTCTGCAACATTTTCTTTAACTCAAAGGTGCGAAAGATGGCAAAATCTGCATGCAGAATTATTTGGCTTCTTATCAGCATATCTCGTAGCTGCACTTTCCCTACGAATCTCAAAGGTACTTTTTGTTTATTGGTTTTTCTTAGGTAGGGTCCTGGCCTGAATGAGAACTCTCATTTTCTTAACTTGGCTGTTTTTTGTTTCCATTTTTATGTTTAGCTGCTTTTTATTGCCTTTCTTTTTTGTTCATTATTATGTACATTGGTGATAATACGAATAAATATGCTGTAAAAAAAATTAAATAGTAATGTCGAAACTGTTGGAAAAATGAGGTAAGTTGGAAAATTATGGGAAGTGGGTTGTCAAAAGTTGACAACCACCATACTTTGAGCTTAATTATTTAGTGTTCGTTAATCAAAAACGAAAATTAATAATTTTTAAATTATCTACGTGACAAGTAGATGACTTTAGGCTTTTGAATCACTCGATTCCGATACCGGGTGAATGAGAAATTAATGCTCAAAGTTGGAGTAAATTGGAAGGAAAATGAAAAAGTGGTGATGTGGCCTCATGAGGAGTGAACACATCACCCTTTAAGTGGAATACCACATTGGTCACTTGGGATGAAAGAGCCACCATATAAGTTACAAGTTGGAGCTTTCTAAAATGTGCCCTTGGGCATGAGAAGTTTTCTGACGGAGTCAGGACGCAGCTCAGGCAAGGTTCACCACACACGCGCGCGCCGCCGCAGCCCGCCCGTCCGGCCGGCTCGGCTCGTGGCTCGTGGCTCGTCCGCCCGGTTCTTGTCTTTTTGGAGAAATTTTCTTTTACTTTTTTCCAGAAAAATAAATTAAGTGAACCGTTGCAAGATCTAAAAATAAATCATAAACGTCCGAGATCGAAAACCGTCAGATCCGACGGTCCACGTTTAAAACCGTCGATCTAACGGTGTGGATGAAAACCGTTTGATCCGACGGCTGCGGTTTAATCTGGAGATTAACCGCCATTTCCTTCCCGCATAAAACGCCTCCTTCTCCAGCCTTTCTACACACACGCTACACTCTGCTCACTGCGATTTCACTGTGTTTTCCTTCTTCCATTTTCGTTTTCAGCATACTACTGCACTGTTACGTTTTCAGTTCGAGAAATCAGAGCATCCCACAGGTTCGCCGAGTTCTGTACGTTACTGTGCGTGTCGTATGAATTGTACCCGTTGTATCCTGGGAGACGTTTGCTGTTTTCGGTTGGGCACTTCGTACCGGAGCAAATCGTCTTAAGGACAGAGTCCTTAGACTCGCCTCGGTTCTGCTTGTATTTCGTCAGTTTACACAAACGCACACTGTACACTGGTTTTGATTACAGTTTTTTTTGTACAATCTTAAGACGAATTATATATATATACTGTAATCTGTTTCGGTTTTCTGGTTGCGTTTATTGCATCTGTTTGTACGAAACTAATCGGTTTTCTGGTTCTGTCTGTATTCCCACAGAATCTGAAATGGAGAACGAAAGTTCAAACTCCTTCAATGGCGTACACCTTGGTCCGTCCGAGGAAGTGAAACACTGCTGTTCCAGTTGCACCCGCTGCCGTTCTGCTCCTGTTCCGGTTGTTGGACAGGTTGAGAAACCGGAGAAGTTTGGAGGCAGTTACTTTAAACGTTGGCAGCAGAAGATGCTGTTCTTTTTGACAACTCTGGGGCTGGCCAAAATGCTGACCGAGGATCCTCCAGTGGTGATACCAGTCGAGGATCAAAACGTGAATATGCAGAATAGCTTGATGGCTGAAGCATGGAAATAGTGATTATGTCTGTTTGAGTCACATTTTAAGTTGTCTTGATAATACTCTGTATGGACTGTATAGTACCTTTAAGACTGCAAAATCTTTATGGCAGGCTTTAGACAAAAAATACAGGACAGAGGATGCTGGTGCGAAGAAATTTATCATTGGTAAATTTCTTGATTTTAAGATGACTGATTCTAAAACTGTTGTTTCTCAGATTGAGGAACTTCAGATGTTAGTGGCTGAAATGGAAGAAGAGGGTATGTCCCTTAGTGAATCTTTCCTTGTTGCTGCTGTAATTGAGAAGCTACCTCTTTCGTGGAGGGAATTCAGGAGCTATCTCAAACATAAGCGAAAGGAGATGTCCTTGGAAGATCTGATTGTTCGATTGCGTATCGAAGAAGACAATCGCAGATCTGAGAAGAAATTTGCTCAATTTTCTGGTCAGGCAAAGGCTCATGTCGCAGAGGCGACGAAGAAAAAGAAAGGCAAGTTGGGTGTGAACAACAAAGGCAAAGAGATCGCCAAAAAGTTCACAGGTAAGTGCTACAATTGTGGCATTCAGGGGCACCGGAGCAGTGACTGTCGCAAGCCAAAGAAAAGGCAAGAGAAAGCGAAGGCGAACCTGGTTGGCGCAATGGAAGATCTGGATCTTTGTGCTGTTGTGAGTGAATGCAACATTGTGGGAAATCCGCACGCATGGTGGCTTGACACTGGAGCTACGAGACATGTTTGTGCAAACAAGGCAATGTTCACAGAATACAAGCCGTTGATGGTGCACAGCTTTACATGGGAAATGATGCTTCATCAAAGATTGAAGGTGAAGGAAATGTTGTTTTGAAGTTGACTTCTGGAAAGTTTCTGACTCTGCAGAATGTTCTGCATGTTCCTGATATTAGGAAGAATTTGATTTCTGGCGCTTTGATGGTGATGCATGGGTTTAGACTTGTGTTAGAGTCTAACAAAGTTATCATTACTAAGAATGGGTTGTACTTGGGAAAGGGGTACTTGGTAGACAGAATGTTTAAGTTAAACGTTATGACCATTGTACCTAAGAAAGAAAAAGTTGTGCCCGTAGTGGCTAATGAAAATGCATCTACTTCTGCTTATATGCTTGAGTCTTCTTGTTTATGGCATTTACGTTTGGGACACGTTAATTACAAATCAATTCAAAGAATGATAAATCTTGATTTGTTGCCTAAACTGAATACTAAGAAAAAATGTCAAGTTTGCGTTGAAGCGAAAATGACTAAGGCTCCTTTTCCTTCGATTGAAAGAAACACTGAAACGTTAGATTTAATTCATACAGATGTGTGTGATTTAAAGTTTGTGCAAACAAGAGGTGGTAAAAAGTACTTTGTAACTTTTATTGACGATTGCACTAGATACTGTTATGTTTATTTGCTAAGTAGCAAAGATGAGGCCGTTAATGCTTTTAAGGATTATAAGAATGAAGTTGAAAATCAACTTAGCAAACGAATTAAGATAATTCGTAGTGATAGAGGTGGCGAATATGATGCACCGTTTAATGAATTCTGTTCAGAACATGGCATTATTCATCAAACGACTGCGCCATACTCACCTCAATCCAATGGTATTGCTGAACGCAAGAATCGAACTCTTAAAGAGATGATGATGCTATGTTGATAAGTTCGGGTTTACCTCAGAACTTGTGGGGGAAGCAATCCTCTCTGCCAATGTCATTCTAAATAGAATTCCATCTAAAAAGATGGATAAGACCCCTTATGAACTTTGGAAAGGTTATAAACCTAGTTTCAAATACTTAAAAGTGTGGGGGTGTCTGGCTAAGGTAGCAGTACCTAAACCAAGACAAGTCAGAATAGGGCCCAAAACAATTGATTGTATATTATAGGATATGCAACAAACAGTAGTGCATATCGATTCTTGGTGCACAAGTCTGACATCCCTGACATACATGAAAATGTTGTCATGGAGTCAAGAAATGCAGTGTTTTTTGAAGACGTCTTTCCAAAGAAAGATAGAAATGATAAAGAAGCCAGTACGAGTAAGCGAACTCGGGATACAACGACTCAAGAAATTGACGAACCCCGTCAAAGCAAACGAGCCAAGATACCGACATCATTTGGACCAGATTTTCTAACCTACATGGTAGAGAATGAGCCAAGGACCTTTTCAGAGGCGATGTCAACACCAGAAGCTTCATTCTGGAAAGAGGCAATCAACAGTGAGATAGAATCTATTCTTCAAAATCACACTTGGGAGCTGGTCAATCTTCCACCAGGAAGTAAACCACTCGGATGCAAGTGGATTTTCAAGAAGAAGTTAAAAGAAGATGGATCTATCGACAAATACAAAGCGCGTTTGGTAGCCAAAGGTTATCGGCAAAAAGAAGGGTTGATTTCTTTGACACTTACTCACCAGTGACAAGGATTACATCAATCAGAGTGCTAGTCGCGATTGCATCAGTCTATAACTTAGAAATCCATCAGATGGATGTTAAAACGGCTTTTCTAACGGTGATTTGGAGGAGGAGATATACATGGAACAACCAGAAGGGTTTGTTGTGCCAGGACAAGAGAAGAAAGTTTGTAAACTTGTTAAGTCTTTGTACGGACTTAAACAAGCACCAAAACAATGGCACTTGAAGTTTGATCAAGTAATGATGACAAACGCTTTAGGATCAACGAGTGTGACAAGTGTGTTTACATCAAAAACACACTTAATGCCTATGTGATAGTATGTCTCTATGTAGATGACATGTTAATCATGGGCAGTACTCGTGACATCATCTTGAATACCAAGAATATGTTAACACGGAATTTTGACATGAAGGATATGGGGGTTGCCAATGTTATCCTAGGAATCAAGATTTCAAGGGTAACTGAAGGATTGATCATGTCACAAAGTCATTATATTGAGTCCGTTCTCAAACGATTCAATATGTTTGATGCAAAACCAGTAAAAACCCCACTTGACTTAAGTATGCACTTAAGGAAGAACCGAGGTGAACCAGTAGCTCAATTGAAGTACTCACAAGTGATTGGAAGTCTAATGTACATAACGAACTGTACAAGACCAGACTTAGCTTGTTCAGTAAACAAATTGAGAGGTTTACCAGTAATCCAAGTGAAGATCATTGGAAAGCTCTAAATAGAGTAATGAGGTACCTCAAGTACACAATGAATCTTGGATTACACTATACAAGATATCCAGCAGTATTGGAAGGATACTGTGACGCAAAGTGGATATCAGATTGTAAAGATTCTAAATCCACCAGTGGATACTTATTTACTGTAGGTGGTGGTGCTGTGTCATGGAAGTCTACAAAGCAAACATGCATAGCTCGGTCAACTATGGAAGCTGAGTTTATAGCACTCGATAAAGCTGGGGAAGAAGCTGAATGGCTTCGAAATTTCCTAGAAGACATTCCATGCTGGCCTAAGCCAATCGCTCCTATAAGCATACACTGTGACAGTCAGTCAGCTATAGGACGAGCTCAAAGCAGCATCTATAATGGTAAGTCACGACACATACGTCGGAGACATAATACCATTAAGCAGTTGATCTCTAATGGCATGATTTCCATTGATTACGTAAAATCAAAGGAGAATCTTGCGGATCCGCTTACAAAAGCTTTGCCTAGAGATCAAATGTCAAAGTTGACAAACGGAATGGGACTTAAGCCTACAAAGCATGAATCTTTGTAACGGTAACCCAACCTTGTGACTGGAGATCCAGAATCTAGGTTCAATGGGAAAACTAAGTTATAAGGATTCAGTTAGCACTTACTCCCGTTAAATAAAAGTGCTGTCTGCAGAGAAATGAGGGTAAGCTGATGCTTTTAATGATGTCCTATATCTTGATAAATCAAGTGGGGTATGGCAGAATACTCTTGATAGGAATCACCTATGTAAGTGTGAAGTGGGGCCGCTTCTATGAGAATTCTGAGAGGCAAGAATTCTCTAATACACTTTCTGAAACCAGGTTGTTCATGGCCAAAATGAACACAACCATGAGAACCAATAAGGGGTGTCAAAGGAAATGTTGTGTGAGTATCATTGTCTAGGTTCACAATAAAGGCTGATAGTTCAAGACATCAGGTCACTAACCAGCTGAGTGGATCCGATGGTATATCACTAAGAAAGGTTCAAAGCCAGAAGCTACCTCTTCTGATACAACATATCCTTGTCTGATTTCTCGATAGAGTCTGCATCTGCATCTGCATTAATTTTCATTCATGTGGGGGATTGTTGGAGAAAATGAGGTAAGTTGGAAAATTATGGGAAGTGGGTTTGTCAAAGTTGACAACCACCATACTTTGAGCTTAATTATGATTAGTGTTCGTTAATCAAAAACAAAAATTAATAATTTCTAAATTATCTACGTGACAAGTAGATGACTTTAGGCTTTTGAATCACTCGATTCCGATACCGGGTGAATGAGAAATTAATGCTCAAAGTTGGAGTAAAATTGGAAGGAAAAAAAAATTGGTGATGTGGCCTCATGAGGAGTGAACACATCACCCTTTAAGTGGAATACCACATTGGTCACTTGGGATGAAAGAGCCACCATATAAGTTACAAGTTGGAGCTTTTTAAAATGTGCCCTTGGGCATGAGAAGTTTTCTAACGGAGTCAGGACGCAGCTCAGGCAAGGTTCACCACACACGCGCGCGCCGCCGCCGCCGCCTGCCCGTCCGGCCGGCTCGGCTCGGCTCGGCTCGTGCTCGGGCTCGGGCTCGGGCTCGTGGCTCGTGGCTCGTCCGCCCGGTTCTTATCTTTTTGGAGAAATTTTATTTACTTTTTTCCAGAAAAATAAATTAAGTGATCCAACGGTTGAAATTTTTTTGATCATAACCGTTGCAAGATCTAACGTTTGGATCGTTGTCTACGCGGATCATGATCCAACGGCTGAGATCGTATCTGCCGACGATTTATGATCTACGGTTTATCAACGGTTACGATAAACCGCTACGGTTTGATAAACCGCTACGGTTTATCATCTAACGTCCGAGATCGAAAACCGTCAGATCCGACGGTCCACGTTTAAAACCGTCGATCTAACGGTTGTGGATGAAAACCGTTTGATCCGACGGCTGCGGTTTAATCTGGAGATTAACCGCCATTTCCTCCCCCCTATAAAACGCCTCCTTCTCCAGCCTTTCTACACACGCTACACTCTGCTCACTGCGATTTCACTGTGTTTTCCTTCTTCCATTTTCGTTTTCAGCATACTACTGCACTGTTACGTTTTCAGTTCGAGAAATCAGAGCATCCCACAGGTTCGCCGAGTTCTGTACGTTACTGTGCCTGTCGTATGAACTGTACCCGTTGTATCCTGGGAGACGTTTGCTGTTTTCGGTTGGGCACTTCGTACCGGAGCAAATCGTCTTAAGGACAGAGTCCTTAGACTCGCCTCGGTTCTGCTTGTATTTCGTCAGTTTACACAAACGCACACTGTACACTGGTTTTGATTACAGTTTTTACATCTTAAGACGATTATTATATACTGTAATCTGTTTCGGTTTTCTGGTTGCGTTTATTGCATCTGTTTGTACGAAACTAATCGGTTTCTGGTTCTGTCTGTATTCCACAGAATCTGAAATGGAGAACGAAAGTTCGAACTCCTTCAATGGCGTGCACCTTGGTCCGTCCGAGGAAGTGAACACTGCTGTTCCAGTTGCACCCGCTGCCGTTCCTGCTCCTGTTCCGGTTGTTGGACAGGTTGAGAAACCGGAGAAGTTTGGAGGCAGTTACTTTAAACGTTGGCAGCAGAAGATGCTGTTCTTTTTGACAACTCTGGGGCTGGCCAAAATGCTGACCGAGGATCCTCCAGTGGTGATACCAGTCGAGGATCAAAACGTGAATATGCAGAATAGCTTGATGGCTGAAGCATGGAAATATAGTGATTATGTCTGTTTGAGTCACATTTTAAGTTGTCTTGATAATACTCTGTATGGACTGTATAGTACCTTTAAGACTGCAAAATCTTTATGGCAGGCTTTAGACAAAAAATACAGGACAGAGGATGCTGGTGCGAAGAAATTTATCATTGGTAAATTTCTTGATTTTAAGATGACTGATTCTAAAACTGTTGTTTCTCAGATTGAGGAACTTCAGATGTTAGTGGCTGAAATGGAAGAAGAGGGTATGTCCCTTAGTGAATCTTTCCTTGTTGCTGCTGTATTGAGAAGCTACCTCTTTCGTGGAGGGAATTCAGGAGCTATCTCAAACATAAGCGAAAGGAGATGTCCTTGGAAGATCTGATTGTTCGATTGCGTATCGAAGAAGACAATCGCAGATCTGAGAAGAAGTTTGCTCAATTTTCTGGTCAGGCAAAGGCTCATGTCGCAGAGGCGACGAAGAAAAAGAAAGGCAAGTTGGGGTGAACAACAAAGGCAAAGAGATCGCCAAAAAGTTCACAGGTAAGTGCTACAATTGGCATTCAGGGGCACCGGAGCAGTGACTGTCGCAAGCCAAAGAAAGGCAAGAGAAAGCGAAGGCGAACTGGTTGGCGCAATGGAAGATCTGGATCTTTGTGCTGTTGTGAGTGAATGCAACATTGTGGGAAATCCGCACGCATGGTGGCTTGACACTGGAGCTACGAGACATGTTTGTGCAAACAAGGCAATGTTCACAGAATACAAGCCCGTTGATGGTGCACAGCTTTACATGGGAAATGATGCTTCATCAAAGATTGAAGGTGAAGGAAATGTTGTTTTGAAGTTGACTTCTGGAAAGTTTCTGACTCTGCAGAATGTTCTGCATGTTCCTGATATTAGGAAGAATTTGATTTCTGGCGCTTTGATGGTGATGCATGGGTTTAGACTTGTGTTAGAGTCTAACAAAGTTATCATTACTAAGAATGGGTTGTACTTGGGAAAGGGGTACTTGGTAGACAGAATGTTTAAGTTAAACGTTATGACCATTGTACCTAAGAAAGAAAAAGTTGTGCCCGTAGTGGCTAATGAAAATGCATCTACTTCTGCTTATATGCTTGAGTCTTCTTGTTTATGGCATTTACGTTTGGGACACGTTAATTACAAATCAATTCAAAGAATGATAATCTTGATTTGTTGCCTAAACTGAATATGACTAAGAAAAAATGTCAAGTTTGCGTTGAAGCGAAAATGACTAAGGCTCCTTTTCCTTCGATTGAAAGAAACACTGAAACGTTAGATTTAATTCATACAGATGTGTGTGATTTAAAGTTTGTGCAAACAAGAGGTGGTAAAAAGTACTTTGTAACTTTTATTGACGATTGCACTAGATACTGTTATGTTTATTTGCTAAGTAGCAAAGATGAGGCCGTTAATGCTTTTAAGGATTATAAGAATGAAGTTGAAAATCAACTTAGCAAACGAATTAAGATAATTCGTAGTGATAGAGGTGGCGAATATGATGCACCGTTTAATGAATTCTGTTCAGAACATGGCATTATTCATCAAACGACTGCGCCATACTCACCTCAATCCAATGGTATTGCTGAACGCAAGAATCGAACTCTTAAAGAGATGATGAATGCTATGTTGATAAGTTCGGGTTTACCTCAGAACTTGTGGGGGGAAGCAATCCTCTCCAATGTCATTCTAAATAGAATTCCATCTAAAAAGATGGATAAGACCCCTTATGAACTTTGGAAAGGTTATAAACCTAGTTTCAAATACTTAAAAGTGTGGGGGTGTCTGGCTAAGGTAGCAGTACCTAAACCAAGACAAGTCAGAATAGGGCCCAAAACAATTGATTGTATATTATAGGATATGCAACAAACAGTAGTGCATATCGATTCTTGGTGCACAAGTCTGACATCCCTGACATACATGAAAATGTTGTCATGGAGTCAAGAAATGCAGTGTTTTTTGAAGACGTCTTTCCAAAGAAAGATAGAAATGATAAAGAAGCCAGTACGAGTAAGCGAACTCGGGATACAACGACTCAAGAAATTGACGAACCCCGTCAAAGCAAACGAGCCAAAATACCGACATCATTTGGACCAGATTTTCTAACCTACATGGTAGAGAATGAGCCAAGGACCTTTTCAGAGGCGATGTCAACACCAGAAGCTTCATTCTGGAAAGAGGCAATCAACAGTGAGATAGAATCTATTCTTCAAAATCACACTTGGGAGCTGGTCAATCTTCCACCAGGAAGTAAACCACTCGGATGCAAGTGGATTTTCAAGAAGAAGTTAAAAGAAGA
Source organism: Eustoma russellianum (assembly GCA_036186865.1). Classification (NCBI taxonomy): domain Eukaryota; kingdom Viridiplantae; phylum Streptophyta; class Magnoliopsida; order Gentianales; family Gentianaceae; genus Eustoma; species Eustoma russellianum. The sequence goes on from AP025050.1 coordinate 7,313,359, forward strand.
TGGATCTATCGACAAATACAAAGCGCGTTTGGTAGCCAAAGGTTATCGGCAAAAAGAAGGTTTGATTTCTTTGACACTTATCTCACGTGACAAGTTACATCAATCAGAGTGCTAGTCGCGATTGCATCAGTCTATAACTTAGAAATCCATCAGATGGATGTTAAAACGGCTTTTCTAAACGGTGATTTGGAGGAGGAGATATACATGGAACAACCAGAAGGGTTTGTTGTGCCAGGACAAGAGAAGAAAGTTTGTAAACTTGTTAAGTCTTTGTACGGACTTAAACAAGCACCAAAACAATGGCACTTGAAGTTTGATCAAGTAATGATGACAAACGGCTTTAGGATCAACGAGTGTGACAAGTGTGTTTACATCAAAAACACACTTAATGCCTATGTGATAGTATGTCTCTATGTAGATGACATGTTAATCATGGGCAGTACTCGTGACATCATCTTGAATACCAAGAATATGTTAACACGGAATTTTGACATGAAGGATATGGGGGTTGCCAATGTTATCCTAGGAATCAAGATTTCAGGGTAACTGAAGGATTGATCATGTCACAAAGTCATTATATTGAGTCCGTTCTCAAACGATTCAATATGTTTGATGCAAAACCAGTAAAAACCCCACTTGACTTAAGTATGCACTTAAGGAAGAACCGAGGTGAACCAGTAGCTCAATTGAAGTACTCACAAGTGATTGGAAGTCTAATGTACATAACGAACTGTACAAGACCAGACTTAGCTTGTTCAGTAAACAAATTGAGCAGGTTTACCAGTAATCCAAGTGAAGATCATTGGAAAGCTCTAAATAGAGTAATGAGGTACCTCAAGTACACAATGAATCTTGGATTACACTATACAAGATATCCAGCAGTATTGGAAGGATACTGTGACGCAAACTGGATATCAGATTGTAAAGATTCTAAATCCACCAGTGGATACTTATTTACTGTAGGTGGTGGTGCTGTGTCATGGAAGTCTACAAAGCAAACATGCATAGCTCGGTCAACTATGGAAGCTGAGTTTATAGCACTCGATAAAGCTGGGGAAGAAGCTGAATGGCTTCGAAATTTCCTAGAAGACATTCCATGCTGGCCTAAGCCAATCGCTCCTATAAGCATACACTGTGACAGTCAGTCAGCTATAGGACGAGCTCAAAGCAGCATCTATAATGGTAAGTCACGACACATACGTCGGAGACATAATACCATTAAGCAGTTGATCTCTAATGGCGTGATTTCCATTGATTACGTAAAATCAAAGGAGAATCTTGCGGATCCGCTTACAAAAGCTTTGCCTAGAGATCAAATGTCAAAGTTGACAAACGGAATGGGACTTAAGCCTACAAAGCATGAATCTTTGTAACGGTAACCCAACCTTGTTGACTGGAGATCCCAGAATCTAGGTTCAATGGGAAAACTAAGTTATAAGGATTCAGTTAGCACTTACTCATTCCGTTAAATAAAAGTGCTGTCTGCAGAGAAATGAGGGTAAGCTGATGCTTTTAATGATGTCCTATATCTTGATAAATCAAGTGGGGTATGGCAGAATACTCTTGATAGGAATCACCTATGTAAGTGTGAAGTGGGGCCGCTTCTATGAGAATTCTGAGAGGCAAGAATTCTCTAATACACTTTCTGAAACCAGGTTGTTCATGGCCAAAATGAACACAACCATGAGAACCAATAAGGGGTGTCAAAGGAAATGTTGTGTGAGTATCATTGTCTAGGTTCACAATAAAGGCTGATAGTTCAAGACATCAGGTCACTAACCAGCTGAGTGGATCCGATGGTATATCACTAAGAAAGGTTCAAAGCCAGAAGCTACCTCTTCTGATGCAACATATCCTTGTCTGATTTCTCGATAGAGTCTGCATCTGCATCTGCATTAATTTTCATTCATGTGGGGGATTGTTGGAGAAAATGAGGTAAGTTGGAAAATTTGGGAAGTGGGTTTGTCAAAAGTTGACAACCACCATACTTTGAGCTTAATTATGATTAGTGTTCGTTAATCAAAAACGAAAATTAATAATTTCTAAATTATCTACGTGACAAGTAGATGACTTTAGGCTTTTGAATCACTCGATTCCGATACCGGGTGAATGAGAAATTAATGCTCAAGTTGGAGTAAAATTGGAAGGAAAATGAAAAGTGGTGATGTGGCCTCATGAGGAGTGAACACATCACCCTTTAAGTGGAATACCACATTGGTCACTTGGGATGAAAGCCACCATATAAGTTACAAGTTGGAGCTTTCTAAAATGTGCCCTTGGGCATGAGAAGTTTTCTGACGGAGTCAGGACGCAGCTCAGGCAAGGTTCACACACACACGCGCGCGCGCGCCGCCGCCGCCCGCCGTCCGGCTCTCGGCTCGGCTCGGCTCGTGCTCGGGCTCGGCTCGGCTCGTGGCTCGCCCGCCCGGTTCTTATCTTTTTGGAGAAATTTTCTTTTATTTTTTCCAGAAAAATAAATTAAGTGATCCGGTGACATCGTTGACGGTTTTTTGATCTAACGGTTAATATCTACACGTTTATCAACGGTTTCATAAACGCTACGATTATGATAAACCGCTACGGTTTATCATCTAACGTCCGAGATCGAAAACCGTCAGATCCGACGGTCCATGTTTAAAACCGTCAATCTAACGGTTGTGGATGAAAACCGTTTGATCCGACGGCTGCGGTTTAATCTGGAGATTAACCGCCATTTCCTTCCCGCCTATAAAACGCCTCCTTCTCCAGCCTTTCTACACACGCTACACTCTGCTCACTGCGATTTCACTGTGTTTTCCTTCTTCCATTTTCGTTTTCAGCATACTACTACTGCATGTTACGTTTTCAGTTCGAGAAATCAGAGCATCCCACAGGTTCGCCGAGTTCTGTACGTTACTGTGCCGTGTCGTATGAACTGTACCGTTGTATCCTGGGAGACGTTTGCTGTTTTCGGTTGGGCACTTCGTACCGGAGCAAATCGTCTTAAGGACAGAGTCCTTAGACTCGCCTCGGTTCTGCTTGTATTTCGTCAGTTTACACAAACGCACACTGTACACTGGTTTTGATTACAGTTTTTTTTGTACAATCTTAAGACGAATTATATATATATACTGTAATCTGTTTCGGTTTTCTGGTTGCGTTTATTGCATCTGTTTGTACGAAACTAATCGGTTTCTGGTTCTGTCTGTATTCCACAGAATCTGAAATGGAGAACGAAAGTTCGAACTCCTTCAATGGCGTGCACCTTGGTCCGTCCGAGGAAGTGAACACTGCTGTTCCAGTTGCACCCGCTGCGTTCCTGCTCCTGTTCCGGTTGTTGGACAGGTTGAGAAACCGGAGAAGTTTGGAGGCAGTTACTTTAAACGTTGGCAGCAGAAGATGCTGTTCTTTTTGACAACTCTGGGGCTGGCCAAAATGCTGACCGAGGATCCTCCAGTGGTGATACCAGTCGAGGATCAAAACGTGAATATGCAGAATAGCTTGATGGCTGAAGCATGGAAATATAGTGATTATGTCTGTTTGAGTCACATTTTAAGTTGTCTTGATAATACTCTGTATGGACTGTATAGTACCTTTAAGACTGCAAAATCTTTATGGCAGGCTTTAGACAAAAATACAGGACAGAGGATGCTGGTGCGAAGAAATTTATCATTGGTAAATTTCTTGATTTTAAGATGACTGATTCTAAAACTGTTGTTTCTCAGATTGAGGAACTTCAGATGTTAGTGGCTGAAATGGAAGAAGAGGGTATGTCCCTTAGTGAATCTTTCCTTGTTGCTGCTGTAATTGAGAAGCTACCTCTTTCGTGGAGGGAATTCAGGAGCTATCTCAAACATAAGCGAAAGGAGATGTCCTTGGAAGATCTGATTGTTCGGTTGCGTATCGAAGAAGACAATCGCAGATCTGAGAAGAATTTGCTCAATTTTCTGGTCAGGCAAAGGCTCATGTCGCAGAGGCGACGAAGAAAAAGAAAGGCAAGTTGGGTGTGAACAACAAAGGCAAAGAGATCGCCAAAAAGTTCACAGGTAAGTGCTACAATTGTGGCATTCAGGGGCACCGGAGCAGTGACTGTCGCAAGCCAAAGAAAAGGCAAGAGAAAGCGAAGGCGAACCTGGTTGGCGCAATGGAAGATCTGGATCTTTGTGCTGTTGTGAGTGAATGCAACATTGTGAAATCCGCACGCATGGTGGCTTGACACTGGAGCTACGAGACATGTTGTGCAAACAAGGCAATGTTCACAGAATACAAGCCCGTTGATGGTGCACAGCTTTACATGGGAAATGATGCTTCGTCAAAGATTGAAGGTGAAAGAAATGTTGTTTTGAAGTTGACTTCTGGAAAGTTTCTGACTCTGCAGAATGTTCTGCATGTTCCGATATTAGGAAGAATTTGATTTCTGGCGCTTTGATGGTGATGCATGGGTTTAGACTTGTGTTAGAGTCTAACAAAGTTATCATTACTAAGAATGGGTTGTACTTGGGAAAGGGGTACTTGGTAGACAGAATGTTTAAGTTAAACGTTATGACCATTGTACCTAAGAAAGAAAAAGTTGTGCCCGTAGTGGCTAATGAAAATGCATCTACTTCTGCTTATATGCTTGAGTCTTCTTGTTTATGGCATTTACGTTTGGGACACGTTAATTACAAATCAATTCAAAGAATGATAAATCTTGATTTGTTGCCTAAACTGAATATGACTAAGAAAAAATGTCAAGTTTGCGTTGAAGCGAAAATGACTAAGGCTCCTTTCCTTCGATTGAAAGAAACACTGAAACGTTAGATTTAATTCATACAGATGTGTGATTTAAAGTTTGTGCAAACAAGAGGTGGTAAAAAGTACTTTGTAACTTTTATTGACGATTGCACTAGATACTGTTATGTTTATTTGCTAAGTAGCAAAGATGAGGCCGTTAATGCTTTTAAGGATTATAAGAATGAAGTTGAAAATCAACTTAGCAAACGAATTAAGATAATTCGTAGTGATAGAGGTGGCGAATATGATGCACCGTTTAATGAATTCTGTTCAGAACATGGCATTATTCATCAAACGACTGCGCCATACTCACCTCAATCCAATGGTATTGCTGAACGCAAGAATCGAACTCTTAAAGAGATGATGAATGCTATGTTGATAAGTTCGGGTTTACCTCAGAACTTGTGGGGGGAAGCAATCCTCTGCCAATGTCATTCTAAATAGAATTCCATCTAAAAAGATGGTAAGACCCCTTATGAACTTTGGAAAGGTTATAAACCTAGTTTCAAATACTTAAAAGTGTGGGGTGTCTGGCTAAGGTAGCAGTACCTAAACCAAGACAAGTCAGAATAGGGCCCAAAACAATTGATTGTATATTTATAGGATATGCAACAAACAGTAGTGCATATCGATTCTTGGTGCACAAGTCTGACATCCCTGACATACATGAAAATGTTGTCATGGAGTCAAGAAATGCAGTGTTTTTTGAAGACGTCTTTCCAAAGAAAGATAGAAATGATAAAGAAGCCAGTACGAGTAAGCGAACTCGGGATACAACGACTCAAGAAATTGACGAACCCCGTCAAAGCAAACGAGCCAAAATACCGACATCATTTGGACCAGATTTTCTAACCTACATGGTAGAGAATGAGCCAAGGACCTTTTCAGAGGCGATGTCAACACCAGAAGCTTCATTCTGGAAAGAGGCAATCAACAGTGAGATAGAATCTATTCTTCAAAATCACACTTGGGAGCTGGTCAATCTTCCACCAGGAAGTAAACCACTCGGATGCAAGTGGATTTTCAAGAAGAAGTTAAAAGAAGATGGATCTATCGACAAATACAAAGCGCGTTTGGTAGCCAAAGGTTATCGGCAAAAAGAAGGGTTTGATTTCTTTGACACTTACTCACCAGTGACAAGGATTACATCAATCAGAGTGCTAGTCGCGATTGCATCAGTCTATAACTTAGAAATCCATCAGATGGATGTTAAAACGGCTTTTCTAAACGGTGATTTGGAGGAGGAGATATACATGGAACAACCAGAAGGGTTTGTTGTGCCAGGACAAGAGAAGAAAGTTTGTAAACTTGTTAAGTCTTTGTACGGACTTAAACAAGCACCAAAACAATGGCACTTGAAGTTTGATCAAGTAATGATGACAAACGGCTTTAGGATCAACGAGTGTGACAAGTGTGTTTACATCAAAAACACACTTAATGCCTATGTGATAGTATGTCTCTATGTAGATGACATGTTAATCATGGGCAGTACTCGTGACATCATCTTGAATACCAAGAATATGTTAACACGGAATTTTGACATGAAGGATATGGGGGTTGCCAATGTTATCCTAGGAATCAAGATTTCAGGGTAACTGAAGGATTGATCATGTCACAAAGTCATTATATTGAGTCCGTTCTCAAACGATTCAATATGTTTGATGCAAAACCAGTAAAAACCCCACTTGACTTAAGTATGCACTTAAGGAAGAACCGAGGTGAACCAGTAGCTCAATTGAAGTACTCACAAGTGATTGGAAGTCTAATGTACATAACGAACTGTACAAGACCAGACTTAGCTTGTTCAGTAAACAAATTGAGCAGGTTTACCAGTAATCCAAGTGAAGATCATTGGAAAGCTCTAAATAGAGTAATGAGGTACCTCAAGTACACAATGAATCTTGGATTACACTATACAAGATATCCAGCAGTATTGGAAGGATACTGTGACGCAAACTGGATATCAGATTGTAAAGATTCTAAATCCACCAGTGGATACTTATTTACTGTAGGTGGTGGTGCTGTGTCATGGAAGTCTACAAAGCAAACATGCATAGCTCGGTCAACTATGGAAGCTGAGTTTATAGCACTCGATAAAGCTGGGGAAGAAGCTGAATGGCTTCGAAATTTCCTAGAAGACATTCCATGCTGGCCTAAGCCAATCGCTCCTATAAGCATACACTGTGACAGTCAGTCAGCTATAGGACGAGCTCAAAGCAGCATCTATAATGGTAAGTCACGACACATACGTCGGAGACATAATACCATTAAGCAGTTGATCTCTAATGGCGTGATTTCCATTGATTACGTAAAATCAAAGGAGAATCTTGCGGATCCGCTTACAAAAGCTTTGCCTAGAGATCAAATGTCAAAGTTGACAAACGGAATGGGACTTAAGCCTACAAAGCATGAATCTTTGTAACGGTAACCCAACCTTGTTGACTGGAGATCCCAGAATCTAGGTTCAATGGGAAAACTAAGTTATAAGGATTCAGTTAGCACTTACTCATTCCGTTAAATAAAAGTGTGTCTGCAGAGAAATGAGGGTAAGCTGATGCTTTTAATGATGTCCTATATCTTGATAAATCAAGTGGGGTATGGCAGAATACTCTTGATAGGAATCACCTATGTAAGTGTGAAGTGGGGCCGCTTCTATGAGAATTCTGAGAGGCAAGAATTCTCTAATACACTTTCTGAAACCAGGTTGTTCATGGCCAAAATGAACACAACCATGAGAACCAATAAGGGGTGTCAAAGGAAATGTTGTGTGAGTATCATTGTCTAGGTTCACAATAAAGGCTGATAGTTCAAGACATCAGGTCACTAACCAGCTGAGTGGATCCGATGGTATCACTAAGAAAGGTTCAAAGCCAGAAGCTACCTCTTCTGATGCAACATATCCTTGTCTGATTTCTCGATAGAGTCTGCATCTGCATCTGCATTAATTTTCATTCATGTGGGGGATTGTTGGAGAAAATGAGGTAAGTTGGAAAATTTGGGAAGTGGGTTTGTCAAAAGTTGACAACCACCATACTTTGAGCTTAATTATGATTAGTGTTCGTTAATCAAAAACGAAAATTAATAATTTCTAAATTATCTACGTGACAAGTAGATGACTTTAGGCTTTTGAATCACTCGATTCCGATACCGGGTGAATGAGAAATTAATGCTCAAAGTTGGAGTAAAATTGGAAGGAAAATGAAAAAGTGGTGATGTGGCCTCATGAGGAGTGAACACATCACCCTTTAAGTGGAATACCACATTGGTCACTTGGGATGAAAGAGCCACCATATAAGTTACAAGTTGGAGCTTTCTAAAATGTGCCCTTGGGCATGAGAAGTTTTCTGACGGAGTCAGGACGCAGCTCAGGCAAGGTTCACCACACGCGCGCCCGCCGCCGCCGCCCGCCCGTCCGGCCGGCTCGGCTCGGCTCGGCGGCTCGGGCTCGTGCTCGTGGTTCTTATCTTTTTGGAGAAATTTTCTTTTATTTTTTCCAGAAAAATAAATTAAGTGATCCAACGGTTGAAATTTTTTTATCATAACCGTTGCAAGATCTAACGGTTGTGGATCGTTGTCTACGCGGATCATGATCCAACGGCTGAGATCGTATCTGCCAACGGTTTATGATCTAACGGTTTGATCTACGGTTTATCAACGGTTACGATAAACCGCTACGGTTTATGATAAACCGCTACGGTTTTTGATAAACCGCTACGGTTTATCATCTAACGTCCGAGATCGAAAACCGTCAGATCCGACGGTCCACGTTTAAAACCGTCGATCTAACGGTTGTGGATGAAAACCGTTTGATCCGACGGCTGCGGTTTAATCTGGAGATTAACCGCCATTTCCTTCCCGCCTATAAAACGCCTCCTTCTCCAGCCTTTCTACACACACGCTACACTCTGCTCACTGCGATTTCACTGTGTTTTCCTTCTTCCATTTTCGTTTTCAGCATACTACTGCACTGTTACGTTTTCAGTTCGAGAAATCAGAGCATCCCACAGGTTCGCCGAGTTCTGTACGTTACTGTGCCGTGTCGTATGAACTGTATCCGTTGTATCCTGGGAGACGTTTGTTGTTTTCGGTTGGACTTCGTACCGGAGCAAATCGTCTTCTGGACAGAGTCCTTAGACTCGCCTCGGTTCTGCTTGTATTTCGTCAGTTTACACAAACGCACACTGTACACTGGTTTTGATTACAGTTTCTTGATTTACAATATTGACACTACACTTCTTTTCTCCTTTTCACAATATTTACACGAATAGAACGGGTCTTAGATGAATTGATAAGGTTGTTGTTTTGTTACGTTGAGATCATGGATTCGAGCTAGACTCTTGCACAAAGTGTAGGTAAAACTGCGTACATCAGATTGCAAAACGATCTGTCTTCTTCTTAGATCATGTTCAAACGCGGGAGCTTAATTCATCGGAAACGACTTTTTTTCAATATTTACACGAACTTTTAAAGGAAATTGCCCTCCTAACACTTCAAAGTAATGTGTGCAAAATAACTTTTTGGTTACTAATTTTATGTTATTTTAACCTATCAAGGAGTTATTTCATACCACTCTCCAGTAACTGGATTTTCAATTTTCTAAAACAAATCAACACATTTGGAAAGGAGCAATTTTGTCTTTCTGCACAAAGACAACATTTTTGAACTTGAGACTATTTATTTATTGCTTTTTAATGCTTGTCAAATTACCTCCATACCTCATAAAAATGTCTTAGATTATAATTTTATCTTGTGCGTGATTGTTTAGTTAGTATGTACTAAATCATCAAAGTTTTGAAAAAACCATAAAACAAAAAAAAAAATCTAAAACTAAATATGTGTAGCTTATAAAAAACCTAAATATGTATGACATTGTAGTATCAACAATTTCTGATACGACATGCCAAACTAACAAAAATCTTAATACAGTCTTTCTCAGATTTGAGTTTGAATCAGGTTGAACCCATTTAACTCTTCGATTGATATGTCTGACACACTAAACCTGAAATTAACCAGACAAGCTTGCCGAATTTGGTACAAACTTCACCCGTCAAACTCAAAAATGAAATCCACACATCAACTCAACCATCAAATTGAAAGTAACTTGCTCATCCGTCAATATGTCACGGTAACTTGTCAAACAAAATATGTCAAACTCAAAGGTCGACTTAAGTTAACTCGAACACGACTCGCCAACCTGATATGTTAAGTTTATGTTTATTTCTTGAAACCCACTATCACGTGTTTTTTTTTTTGGCATCCCTAATGTCTGTGTATATAAAACAACAGGGGGATTCGCTCCGGCACCCAAACGTTGGTCAAATAATCCACTTAATACTGGAACGTTCCGAAACCTCATTTGGCACCTAAACGTAGTCAAAATTGACTCAATTAACACCAGAAAACCGGTTGTGACCTTTGACTTTTTAAATACAACCGTTGACCGACCAAAATTGATTGTAACTTGCGTGATTACCGATTTCGCCCTTGATTTATTTAGATTTGCGGTAAAACACCCCAACCGTATGCACTTCCATCCATATTTCTCATTTACCTCTCTCCCCTGCCATTCTTAACCTTTCCCCTGCAATTCTTCTCTTTCTCTTCCATCTCTCTCTGCAATTCACATTTTCCCCCTCTCTTTGGTTGTTATGTTTCTGTTTAAAAAGCATCAACCCAGTACCGAGCAATTCAACAATGTAATAGCCATACAGTGTCTTCGAAAGAACACACAGTTAAGAGAAAACGGAGCTTGAAGAACAAATAATACCTGCATTGCCAAAACGAGGAAATATAGGACATAGTGGTACTTCCCCAGAATTATAGATTTCATGTCGAGACACGCGTGTAGTACTGTAATGAGTCCAGCGAGTGCAGTCCTGCAAGTACAGAGAGGAATGATGTAAAGGAAGTCAACACGGAGTGTAACTCGTAAAGGTAGTTAACTTTCCAAGAACAGTGAGCTTACGGTGACAACAAGAATCGTTCTGAATGATAAGGACAGAGTGTCAATAACCCTTTCCCCAAATGCACAAGACCTTGTGCGATCCGTACCTGCCCACCGAAATAGAACTTGTTGAGAAATAATTAAGAGAACATTATTAGTACACGTACATGTCGACATGAAACTTACACAGAAGAGAAGGCTAGCTTCTTTGTAGTAGTAACTTGACAGATTACGAAGCATGCCAGCTATTCTGGCATTATTTGTTCCGGCACCAATCAAGCCCAAAGCAATAATGGCAGCCTGCAAAACACAAATCAAGAAGCCAAAATCCCAGTCAAACACCCAAATATAATTTGAGCATAAGAAAAGCACAAGACACCCTCGCAGAATACCATTGCAACTTCTGTGTCCGAATCATGGCGACAAACTAGCATGAAGTTGTTGAATTTTATGTAACAACATATATAATCTGAGAAAAAAAGATGTGAATGTATATGTAGACAGTTAAAGCTCGTGCTTTAAAATGGAACCAGAAAATCTAAGCAATCAGAAACATAACAACCAAATGCAGGATCGGGGAAAGGTTTGGAATGAAATGTTTGCTGAGGAAAGAGGGAAATGTTTGCTGGGAAGGTTTGTTTATGGATATTGGTTGATTTTTTGAGGTGGAAGACTAATTTATGGAGGAAAATCAGAGGAGAACCAACTGCATCATTAGGAATGGAAGTAAACGTTTTTTTTGGAGGGGAAAACTTTTGGCGGTAAAATTTATGGAAACCGGCTGTAGCAGGTTAGCAACCGGTTTGGTGTTAATTGAGTCAATTTTGACTACGTTTAGGTGCCAAATGAGGTTTCGGAACGTTTCAGTGTTAAGTGGATTATTTGACCAACGTTTGGGTGCTCGATGCGAATCCCCAAACAACACGTAACGGATGAAGGTTGATGTCAGAAACTACCGGGCAGTATTACAGACTTGTTACGATGTAAATTGACAGCATTAATTACTACAGAAATAAATGCTGCCCGTGCCATGTGATTTCAAATTTCTGGTGCAACTAAGAACCCGCCGCACATACAAAATACAAATACGAGTTTTAAAAAAGAAAAGAACAAAGACACGACATCTTTAATAGTAGTGACCAATTAATTATATATATTATCTTCCTAACTCATCCCCATGAAACGACAAACCCCAAAAGTTTGTCTTCAACCCTCCATCATTCTCCAATTTCTTACATAAACACTACGCTCTCATATTTAGCATCTTCGAACGTGCCATGATTTCAATTTGAATGGCATAACCACCGGCGGATTCACACTATGCATGTCCCGGATTCGAACTCTTAACCTCTTAGCATATCCCAACCCAAGTACCATTAATGAACCTCCACATTGTACGCGTCTCTGAATCCCACCGGGTTTTCTACCATGCCGAGATATTGTCAACTCCATATTTTACAGTTTCACATTTTATACTGATCTAAGAGGTGACAATCTGTCAAAAAAAAAAAAAGGTGACAATCGAGTAGTCATCACTTGGCTAATATAATATAATAAGGTTTGGTGATAGGTGGAAGTTATACGATATAGCATCAGTGGTTTGAATGAATGATTTTCAGTTTTTGCGACATTGGTTCCATAAGAGCAAAGCAAGTCAGATATATATATGTGTATTATTTAAGCACAACTAAGTATCTACGTCAGAACATAAATAGAGAGTATTAGTGCTTGGAGAAATTTCATTAATCTCTTGGAGTATATATGAGTAATTACTCTCAAATCTATAGATATATATTGGTCATTTGTAATGACCAATTACTATCTTATTTGTAGGCATGTAAATATTTACGTGCTATTATTCCATTGCGTCACTATTTACTTCTTAAATGACATAATGTCTCTCGAATATTTTATTCTTAGAACATAATAAAACCACTGCTTTGCATACTTATACATGTAATTGAAGAATATTTATTTACTGGAAAGGAATATTATTGCTATCGCATGAAATTGTTTAGATCTCGTTAACGTCATGATTTTAAATCATATAATTTAAATCAAGTTTGGATTAAATTATTTTAAATGATGTATCACGATAAATTTGATGTAATAAACCAAATTTATAGAGAGTATAACACTCGACGTAAAACTCACTTTGATATTTATAACTTACTCTTTAAATGAGAGAGCGGGCCTTGGAGCAACTGGTTAGGTTGGTGCTGTGCGACTTTGAAGTCACAAGTTCGAGCCGCAGAAACGGCCTCTTGCTGTGGTTAGGTTGCTGCTGTGTGCTCACACTGTGCATGTCCCTAAATTCGACTCGTGACCTCTTTGTGGAAATCCCTAACCCGAGTACTAACTGAACACCTACACTATGATTGTATAAAATAATCAATACAGTACTCATTTTAAGTATCGTAATGTACTTTTTACTACCAGAATGTATAGATTTTTGCCCAAAATTTATAATTTTATGTGGTGAAGTAAAGGATTAAAAATGCGAATTATAACTTTAATAAGAATAGTGCAGAGTGAATAATTTTCATTATAGTCATGTGCCAAGCGGTAATAGTTGCGTCCTATCTCAATCGGGATAGGATCCCCTCACCGCTCTCCCCTCACTGCGTGCGTGACCGCGCGACACTGGCAAAAAAAAGGATGGTGAGGCTGGGTGAAGGTAACCACAATTCAGCTTCACCACCCCCTACTGCTGCCACGTGTCGCGTCTTGGGCCGCGCGGTGAGGGGATCTCATCCCATCTCAATCAGTCTTTTTATAATGTTTGGAGCGTACATGTTTGAAGACTCCTATACGCATGTTCCTATACGCATGTACGTCACTCCACCCATCTTTTAGCGTATCAAATTATGTTGGCCACCATTTTAAAATTTTCCATAAATGTCAATTACGAAAAATTGTTTTAGAGTAAGTCATATATCATTGCACAATATCAAGTACTTGTTTTACTTAGCTTTATATGTGTGTATGTGTATATATTTATATATCAGTTAAAGTTAGCCCTTTAACATATTTCATGCATGACTTGTCTCTTTAATCTTTATTAGTAGTAACAATATTAGATGACAGATATATGTTCCTTTAATCCCACACGTTCTTCTTGGGTAGGGAGAATTCTGTGAATATAAATGTTTCATCGGTATCATAATTTTTTTAGTTAGTTGTAGTTATTACCATCCGAATAACGATTGAACTATGCGGTAAGTGTTAAAATCATCATTATTCTTTAATCAACACATTTCGCTTCATTAGGCCTTAAGCCTCCACAAAACCACCTTGAAAGTGTTAAAACTTGTTCGCTTAAAACATGAAACAATACCACCTTAAAGTGTTAAAACTTGTTCGCTTAAAACATGAAACAATAAACGAAAAGCTGAGTTCATATGAAACAATAAACGAAAAGCTGATTTCATAGCGTAGTCCACTTGGTACTTGAATTAAAAATTGGTATCAAGAAGTCAAAGGTTCGAATCCATGGACATGCATAATGTGAGTGTTCCAATTCTACTAGTCTATAGAGGGGCAATTGCTCCAATTCTCTTAGTTTGTAGGGCACTTTGTGTGAGTCACTGTGTGCAGTCTCACTGAATTAGGAGACCGCTTGACACATGATTTGCATCTTCCACAAAACTTCACGGAGACGATAAACACCTGATTTGTATCTTACCCAAAGCTTCATGGGCTGTGCAGTGGGCCCTGTGCGATGGATTTCGTCTTGGTACCAATAAACGAAAAGCTAAAAAGGAAAGTGTTTAGAAGTCACATGCAATGGAATTAATAATGTGCGCAAAGATTCACAGATTGCAGTGCCTTTCTGGGGTCCTTTTTATGCTTTTATGTCTGTATTCATATGTCTGTTTTAATCACTCGGTTTGTTTTAGCTTCCTTTTCATGTTTTCTGATTGTCCACAGGAGTCTTGTTGCTTTCGTGTTCTACAGCTCATTCCCCAAAATTCCCATTTGTTTTAGTTGCAATTGGAAAGTCCCTCATTTCCTTTTCCCCCTTTTCTTTTTTACTACAATTCGTGTTCTATGCTTATGTAGAAATGACGTGTTTTTGATAGCTTAAAGCTCTTGCCAGTGAAAAACCGTTTCCTTTTTATTTTTTCTTTCTTTGTGGAGGGAAAATCATAGAATATTTTTCGATTGGACCAAGAAAAGAATTGCTAGAATTTTGGGTCTCTGTTGGACCCCACCAAATAAGCATAGTTGCAGAATTTGATTTCTTCTAGTAGTTGGTAGTCTCTGCATTTTTCCATGTTTACAAAAGTGGCTTATGCCAAGTCCCCAACAGTAACCCAAATTTCAGTTATTTGTGGTCTTGCTATTTCACTTTTCTCTCTTGGCTAACGTTTAATTTTGATTTTGGGAGATTTGGTGGATTTTAGTGGCGGGTTTATTTGCTTTTTTTTTCTCTTGTTAGTTGTGGACTCTTGAAGTAGTGGAGTTTATCTTCCATGTGCGTAAGTTTGGTAAAGTTTCCTTCTTTCATCTCATTTGCATTGTTCTATTGCGCACAATTGACTTTTCGGAGTTGACAAGTTCAAAGTATTTTTGTTTCTTTATTGAGTTTAGCAGTTTGTTAAGGAGCTGAGACAGAGCTTGTGGGGTAGGAGTCTAGCAGTGTGTAGTTGCGATTCTTCACTGTCTTTAACTTATTTGCATGTGATCTGCTTCTCAAAATTGACTTTTAAGACTTGGTTTATTTATTGGGTGTAAGCTTTTGGGAGTTTATGCTTTGTGGGTTTCTCATAAATTGAACAATATTCAATTGCTTTCAGCAGTTTGAGAAGTAGGTGAGTTAGAGCATGGTTCTGCTAGGAAGGTATAGGTGGGATTCTTATATTCTTTCAGCTCATTTGCATTTGACTTGCTTCTCAATATTGACATATAGTCCTATTTATCTATTCGAAGTACGATTTTTTTCGGCCTATGGTTGGTGGGAGTTGGCATAAATTTGACAATTTTGGGATGTTTTTGTCTTAAGGTCTCAGAAATTTGTGGAGGAGCTGAGCTAAAGCTTGTTGTGGCACCACGGCTTGCTTCGAATTCTTCATATTCTTCTGCAGTGATTGAATCCTGTTCTTTGACGCTTGAGGTATGCAAAGATTCTCTCTAACACATGAACATGTCTAACTGCCTAAAGTTTGCAACTTTGTCATATTGTTAATTAGTTTTGACTGATGACGTTAGATCGTTGTTTCGTCAAATATAAGGTGGTTTTTGATGGAGTTTTCTTTTGGGATTACTGCTAGTACTCTGAACTTTTTTTTGGCAAACTTCCATGACCATGCTTTCTGGTAACTTTGAAGACCATGCTTTAAACTCTGTCCGATAGCATGCAGCTTATAAACACGAGTATCAGGACATTGGGTTTTGAAGTTTTTCTTTTGGTTCAGGTTACAGAAACCCTGGTTTCTGGACTAAATTTGAAGACATTTAATATGCGTCCTACTGCATGTTAAGGGTTCGTGTTTACTAGGGTGTATTGCATCTGAATAGGGGCAAAAAGGCATACTTGGAAGCTGCATTGTGCTGGAAGATGGAATGCAGAAACAGGGTGATTATCCTGATTGTGTGTATAATATGCATCCTTATGCTACAGTGATTTCTTGTTTGTTTTCACAATTAATTTAATTAATTGCTCAATGGATTTACTGTTTCCACTTTGAATTTGAGTTCATAATTGCAATATTCACCCTTATTCTGAATCAACTTGCTATTTCTCAATGGCCCATGCTGCATTAAGAACCAAGAGTTCTATTTTATCTAACTTGATTACATTGCCCAAAGTTTGTGTTACTTCACAACTCTGGTTTCAGTTGAATGAAAGAAAACTTTGTTCTCCTGTTTTGCATCTTGAACTTAGACGTTGATTGGTGGGTACCCTTTTGTATATATTTTTTTGGTAAGTTAAAATTTCATGTATAAGCCAAATTGTCAGCTTTACAAAAGTTCGTTTTGAGTGGAAGACAACAGCTCAAAATACAATAGGCAAATTGTTACAATCCATTCCTAGCCATAATCCAGTGTCCAACTGTAACACTTGTCCATTATCAACATTACAACTGCCAACATCAAAATCCAAAAAATACAGTGTCTCATAAGCTATGTGAATTTTTGAAGCTTCCAGAGTTGCTACAAAACAAATATTAGAGAGTCCTATATATGGACAAGTGCCAAACAGAACTCCATAAACCTAATTTAGAAGGAAGAAAAAAAGGATGGCCCAGTAATTGAGTCCAGCAAATCCCAATATCAAATATCTTCAGAACACTGCAAGAGCAGTAGAACCAGCAGTAATAGACACCATGGTAGAGCTGTATGACCCATTCAAAATGTTGAGTAGAACCAAGAATGTACACAATTCTTCCCAGCCAATTGAATTGAGAGCCTTAAAGAGAGGTAGCCAAGTGACCATTCAGTTGACGGAGCCATAGGAAAAGCAACAGGGACATTATACCAACTGCAATTATTCTAAGTCGGGATAGCCAATACCAGATGAAGGTGTTGAATTTGCAAACTTGGACAGCAAGCAATAAAAAACTCCACAAAGCCTTCAGTACTTGATGTCCAAAGCCTTCAATTTTACAAAACAGAAGAAATGTAGTACAACCAAAGCAGGGGTAAAAAAGTGATTGATGAAACTTAATTCCATCAACCCAGCAGTATAAGGTGGAGTAGGCAGAGTGGAGTAGTAGCCATATATCCATCATCAATGTCTTAGTTTTGTGCATAGCTGGGAGCAGGGAATTGCAGCACCAGTGGAGACGAATCATCGTCGAAGGTGTATCCCAGAACAGGTTGCAGAATAGACCAAGGAGGTCCAAGCCTGTTATATCCCATTTTTTTAAATAAGGGTAAAAAGGGTATTTGGACTAATTAATTATTAAACCTAATTTGATTAGAAAATTTTCCCTAAACCCTAACCAAATTCTATTTAAAACAGCGCTTAGACTCCTCCTCCCTTCACCAAAAACATACGGCGCTTCTTCAAGAGAGAAGAAAGGAACGCCTTTCTTGCTTCCAACGCTCAAGGCCGCCGGTTTTAAGAGGAGTACCCCATACCGCCACCTGATCAACCCTTCAAACGTGTATCAATTACCAGGTAGGTGCCCCCTTAACATCCGTTGAATATAAAAGCGAAAATCTTTAATTTCTTTACGAAGCCGGGATCGTGCATTAGTAATTGTGATTGTATAGATGTCTGTTTATTTGATTATATGTGTATATGATGAATTGTATATCCGTATATATGTATGGTATTATTTTCGTATGAATAGCTTGAAAAAGATTGCGCTTTTGATGTATTTATGAATAACGGGATCGGTTTAGAGGCGTGGCGATGGCGGCGTGTGGCCGGTGGTGGTGGGTTATGGCCACGTGCTGCCGTGCTAGTGGTGGTTGACTGAGGGGGCGGCTGAGGGTGCGGGTGCGCTGAGGAGGGGCAGCTGGGGGTGTGCGTGTAGATGGGGGTGGTGCGGCAGGGGGGTGGTGAACCGGGAGTGGGGGAGTGAGGCGTGGGGGGGCTGAGGGGCTGTCGGGGGGAAGGAGAGTGACGGCGAAAGTTTGGATGTCGCAGGAGGGGAGAACATCTGAGGGCAGGAGGAGATTTTAGGGAAGCAGGAACTCACGCAGGGAAAAGGAAAAGTAAAGAAAAAGAAAAGGAAAAGAAAAGAAAAAGAAAAAGAAAAAGAAATGGAAAAAAAAAAGAATAAAGGAAAAAGGAAAAAGAAAAGAATAAAGAAAAAGAAAAGGAAAGGGAAATTAAATGAAGGATTCCGTATGTGATTCTGTGCATTCATGCATCACGACATTGCATTAGGGTATGCGAGACCTAAGTCGCATATCTGTTCTGTTCTGTAAGGTATGCGAGACCTAAGTCGCATATCTGTTCTGTTCTGTTAAGGTATGCGAGACCTAAGTCGCATATCTGTTCTGTTCTGTTAAGGTATGCGAGACCTAAGTCGCATATCTGTTATGTTCCGTTAGGGTATGCGAGACCTAAGTCGCATATCTGTTCTGTTCTGTTAAGGTATGCGAGACCTAAGTCGCATATCTGTTCTGTTCTGTTAGGATATGCGAGACCTAAGTCGCATATCTGTTATGTTATGTTAAGACATGCGAGACCTAAGTCGCATATCTGTTCCGTTCCATTCTGTTCTGTTCTGTTAGGTCCCGGGGTCATGCATTGCACGATAGTATATAAGTTTTCAAGAATGTAGGCTTATCATGCATCATATATGTGACATTGCATTTCACGCTCATTTCGCATGATTATATGTTTTGATTGTTTTAAGAAGTTATAACCGTTATATGTATTTGTGAAAACGTGGACAGTCTATTTTCGTATTACCGTGCTTATATGTATTTCACTACTGTCCTAGCATGTATGATCTCGCAGAGCCGATGCAGGCAGGGTACCTACTGAGTGACGTTTTTGTCGCTCACACCATTCGTTTTTTTTGTTGACGATTCAGGGTACGATTACATATGGGTTGGAGAGGATTCTGAATGAGCACATTGGGACTCTTAGAGACTGATGATCAAGAATTGAGGAAGTTTTATTTTATTTATTATTTCATTTGAGGATTTAGCTTAGGGATTTCATTTTATGCACTTTACGATGTCGTTTAGGGCATTTTGACTTAATGTTGACTATACATGATTTTGGGAATTTTACTTTTGATTTAGGGTTTTGAGTTGATTTATTTCGCTTCCGCAATCGAATACTCTGTCGTTTTGATAAGTGAAGGAATTTGTACAGACGCCTTGTATATCCCTTAGTGGAATACGGCGGGCGTACCGGTTCTGACCCTAGGGTTCGGGACGGGGCACTACAGGTGGTATCAGAGCCAGGCTCTAGATCTACTGCGGAAAAACATGGAATTAAGAAATGATCTTAGACGTAAGAGACGACTATAGAATTAAGTTTTGATCGTAGATGTAAGTTTGACATTAGACTAAGTTTGATTATAGACATAAGTTGCCATCTGAGACTAAGTTTGACCTTAGAATAAGTTTGATTTAGACTAAGTGATGATCGGGCGGAGAGCACGGTTGGGTTCTATTTTTGTTTA
Source organism: Eustoma russellianum (assembly GCA_036186865.1). Lineage (NCBI taxonomy): Eukaryota > Viridiplantae > Streptophyta > Magnoliopsida > Gentianales > Gentianaceae > Eustoma > Eustoma russellianum. Next base: position 7,333,153 of record AP025050.1, read on the forward strand.
TTATCTATATTTGACTGTCTTCTTACTTCTTAAGTTTATATAATTCCTGAAATGCCTTGACAAAAAAAAAATGAAATTTTCCTTGTCGTAGCAAATTTGCCGCCGAGAAGAGAACGGGTAAGAACGGCAATGAAAATCACTCTGAGAATGGGGCTCCATTGTAGGTAGTGCTTCCATAGGCCCTAACCGACGCACTACGGGTCATGACCCAAGCTGTGGCGCAATAACATCAGCAGCCACAAGCTCCACCACCACCGCAATCGGACTGGTGATTCTTCTACAAGTGGATGTGTAGGATTGGTGGCGCAGCACAACTGACACCGTCGATCACTTGGATCTAATCTCAGAATGAGTTCAAGAGGTATTACGTGCCGATGGTACGATCTTCAGAGCATGGCTCTAGATGCGCGGCAGAAACGTAGAATTAGGTCATGATATTAGAAAATAAGTTATGATTTTGCCTCTAAGTCACAATTTTAGACATAAGTGATGATTTGAACATAAGCGATGATCCTGAATATAGGAACTGATCTTAGTAATAAGCAATGATCATGAACATAAGTCACGATCTTAGACGTAAGTAACGATCTCGAATAAGAGTTGACTTAAGACATAAGTACTGATTTAGTAATAAGTGTTGATTATGTACTAATTATGATTTGGAAATAAGACGTGATCTTAGGCTTAAGAAGTGATGATGTCCAGAACGATCCTAGAAATAATTTACGATCTTAAACTTAAGAAGTCGATCGGTTTTGAAGCACGTATACCTAGAAATCTCATACGATTCTTCCTTTTCTAAGGTTGATCATAACTCTCTAAGCCGTGATCTTAGTAACCCTAGTTGAATACTATACATTTGATTTGAATGAATTACAATGTTAACCCGAATACCTTACTACAAACGTTGGTTGACATATTGATGGGTCAGGCGGTAACTCAGCTGCCTTATCATAACTGCAACAGGGTACTCGGTACCATTAGGGTAAAGTAAAGCGAGTCCATATCCCTACTTGGACGGTAACATCAGAGCAGGCTTAAGTTTAAGTTGGGACCACAACTACTAAGAAATGAATTATAATAGTAAAATAAATATTAAGAGATGATTTATAGTAGAACGATAGAAACTAAATAACGATTAGCGTTATAATCAGTAGAGTTTAGTTAAGGATATTGTACAAAGGAATTTATAGTCTAGGGTTAAGATGTTGAATGTAGGGTAATCAAAATAGGTCGACGATATTAGTTTTATTAAGAGGTATTGATAATAAGCGACATACGAATCGACTATAGTATGTGCCTTGGAATACTATATCATTACAAAATTGTGGGTTAAGTGTTGACACCGGAACATTTATTTTGAATCTAATAGGCTTGAATTGAAATATAGTAAGCATGAACCAGTAGTGGTTGCTGGTGCAAGTGAGATTTAACTAGGATAATTAGCGGTTCAAATAACCAAGTAAAGAAATACATTGGATCAGTATGGCTCGCGGAAGCATGATAAATTAGAACACCTTAAGTCGATAAATGTTTAGTGTGCCATGCTAGAATTGGACAATTTGAGTTAGAGATTTTATCATAGTAGGCGAAAGTAAGACGTGTAAGAAACAATATATAGACGGATTGTTCTTTTGAAAATAAGGATGGATTGTAGAAATTATACGAAATATTGGACTATTATTTCTCTAGCTGATAAATATTTTATATAAGCACGTACACCGAGTTATTATATTTTACAGGGACTTCAAAAGATATTTTATTTTCGAAAATACATTATTAAGTCACATTTCTTCATATAGTTTACTAAACTTTACGAGGCTAATTTTTTCTCGTACTTTTAAAACAGCTTAATAAAGATTTCAAGTCTTTTGACAACTTTGAAAAAGGGAAAACTTTTAAAATATTGATATTCTTGCAAAAACGATTTGTTTATATATATTTCTTACAGAATATTTCAAATTTCTGTTTTGTTAAATCTAATTTTTTTAGTGAAAATTAGTTTAATTTGATGACTCCCGATATCGCAAGTAGTTTAACCGTTTAAATTTTCGAAGTTATTTATCCGAACTTAACTTTTGTGAAAAAAAGTAGCTTTCAAAATATACTTGTTTTTTTTTTAAAACAGAAGGTACCATATTCAAATCGTTTCATAAAACCTACATTATTAAGTTTCAATTGTTTGACGCATTTTTACCAAAATGCCTTGCGAAAAAGTTATGTCATCGTTTTAATGGTCATTTGAGATATCGGGTTGCGAAAACAAATCTATAATACTTTGGTTTTGTGTTCACGAAAATTAGAAAGTTCAGTATTTTAAATAGTTAAAGCTATATTCAAAATTATAGCTACATAAGCTACTTTTCTTTTAACTTGAAGAAAAATATGTCCATACACATATTTCGTATACTAAGCTGCTGACTACATCTCTGAGAAATTAAGAGCATGATCATAAAGCTAGTTCGTAAGTATATAAGAACTGATTTTGAAGACTTAGTTGTGTTAAGGAAGGGTAACGGTTACCACATTGGCATACACAAAGGATGTTAGTATGGTTAATTATTTAGGCGATGAATCATATGATAAGTTTAAGAATCCGGTATTATAGATTGCAATAAGTTGAATGATACACGTCAAGTAGTATAAGTGAAAGTTTGTAAGCATTAATTATAGAGAATTAAGTAAGGATTGAACCTTATAAGGACTAGATTATCTTGTGAGATGCTAGTGATGACTAAATTAAATCGTACTAGAGTACAACGTATTCTGAATAATACATTCAACTTCAGGGATGAGTCTTGTGAACAAGACATTAAGTTAAAGATTGTACTACACCTAAGGACTGATTTTAGAGGGTTGCTCGTGATAGCAAGTACAAGTATGAGATAGACCGATGATTAAGTTATGAAGCAAGTATAGTGACGATACCCTTAAGGTTGATTCGAGAACGAAAAAAGAATAGGTTACGATCCATCAGCAAAGGACGATGGATTTAAAGATTACATCGTAAATATACACACGGAATGAATTGAGGACTTAGTCTTGTATCGAATAAATGCAATGGTAACATATCGGAACACGTAAGGGATACTAAGTTTGATCATGATCTAGGTAAATGAATTATGTAGGACTATACTAAGTTATTGATTACGTAGCACACAAGTTTCGAGGACGAAACTTTTTGTAAGGGGGAGAGAATGTTATATCCCATTTTTTTAAATAAGGGAAAAAAGGGTATTTGGACTAATTAATTATTAAACCTAATTTGATTAGAAATTTCCCTAAACCCTAACCAAATTCTATTTAAAACAGCGCTTAGACTCCTCCTCCCTTCACCAAAAACATACGGCGCTTCTTCAAGAGAGAAGAAAGGAACGCCTTTCTTGCTTCCAACGCTCAAGGCCGCCGGTTTTAAGAGGAGTACCGCCAACCTGATCAACCCTTCAAACGTGTATCAATTACCAGGTAGGTGCCCCCTTAACATCCGTTGAATATAAAAGCGAAAATCTTTAATTTCTTTACGAAGCCGGGATCGTGCATTAGTAATTGTGATTGTATAGATGTCTGTTTATTTGATTATATGTGTATATGATGAATTGTATATCCGTATATATGTATGGTATTATTTTCGTATGAATAGCTTGAAAAAGATTGCGCTTTTGATGTATTTATGAATAACGGGATCGGTTTAGAGGCGTGGCGATGGCGGCTGTGGGGTGGTGGTGGTGGGTTATGGCCACTGCTGCCGTGCTAGTGGTGGTTGACTGAGGGGGCGGCTGAGGGTGCGGGTGCGCGAGGAGAGGGGCAGCTGGGGGTGTGCGTGTAGATGGGGGTGGTGCGGCAGGGGGGTGGTGTGAACCGGGAGTGGGGGAGTGAGGCGTGGGGGGGCTGAGGGGCTGTCGGGGGGAAGGAGAGTGACGGCGAAAGTTGGATGTCGCAGGAGGGGAGAACATCGAGGGCAGGAGGAGATTTTAGGGAAGCAGGAACTCACGCAGGGAAAAGGAAAAGTAAAGAAAAAGAAAAGGGAAAAGGAAAAAGAAAAGAAAAAGAAAGAAAAAAAAAAAAAAAAAAAAAAAAAAAAAAAAAAAGAATAAAGGAAAAGGAAAAGAAAGATAAAGAAAAAGAAAAGGAAAGGGAATTAAATGAGGAAGGATTCCGTATGTGATTCTGTGCATTCATGCATCACGACATTGCATTAGGGTATGCGAGACCTAAGTCGCATATCTGTTCTGTTCTGTAAGGTATGCGAGACCTAAGTGCATATCTGTTCTGTTCTGTTAAGGTATGCGAGACCTAAGTCGCATATCTGTTCTGTTCTGTTAAGGTATGCGAGACCTAAGTCGCATATCTGTTATGTTCCGTTAGGGTATGCGAGACCTAAGTCGCATATCTGTTCTGTTCTGTTAAGGTATGCGAGACCTAAGTCGCATATCTGTTCTGTTCTGTTAGGATATGCGAGACCTAAGTCGCATATCTGTTATGTTATGTTAAGACATGCGAGACCTAAGTCGCATATCTGTTCCGTTCCATTCTGTTATGTTCTGTTAGGTCCCGGGGGGTCATGCATTGCACGATAGTATATAAGTTTTCAAGAATGTAGGCTTATCATGCATCATATATGTGACATTGCATTTCACGCTCATTTCGCATGATTATGTGTTTTGATTGTTTTAAGAAGTTATAAAACCGTTATATGTATTTGTGAAAACGTGGACAGTCTATTTTCGTATTACCGTGCTTATATGTATTTCACTACTGTCCTAGCATGTATGATCTCGCAGAGCCGATGCAGGCAGGGTACCTACTGAGTGACGTTTTGTCGCTCACACCATTCGTTTGTTTTGTTGCAGACGATTCAGGGTACGATTACATATGGGTTGGAGAGGATTCTGAATGAGCACATTGGGACTCTTAGAAACTGATGATCAAGAATTGAGGAAGTTTTATCTTATTTATTATTTCATTTGAGGATTTAGCTTAGGGATTTCATTTTATGCACTTTACGATGTCGTTTAGGGCATTTGGACTTATGTTGACTATACATGATTTTGGGATTTTACTTTTGATTTAGGGTTTTGAGTTGATTTATTTCGCTTCCGCAATACGAATAACTCTGTCGTTTTGATAGTGAAGGAATTTGTACAGACGCCTTGTATATCCCTTAGTGGAATACGGCGGGCGTACCGGGTTCTGACCCTAGGGTTCGGGACGGGGCGCTACAAAGCCTCTGGTCGTTGTCCGTGTGTTTTTACCAGGCCATTGGTCATGGGATTGTCTTGAAAATCATCATTGGAAGACCCATATTGAGGGATATTTCCCTGTTTACCTTTTTCATTCTGATTCCTTGTCAGGAAGTTGTGAAAGATCTAATATTCTGCATTACTTCTCTGAGGATACAACTTCCATCTCTTTTAGTAGCTGGGTGGAACCTCTAATTTCTCTCCCTCTATATGGAGTACACAGTGGTTGACAAAGCAAGTAGACTAGGTCTTTTTAGAATTTAGACTGCCAAGAATTTGTGAGTAGCCAGTCTTGGAGATTTTCCCAGAAAAGGTAGAAGTCCTACACTTGAGTTGTATCAGCACTGCTTTCCACACAACTTTAGAGTATGCACATTTGAAGAAAATGTGCTCTTGGTTCTCTGGTTCCTTGCTACAAAGCAAGCAATGTGTTAGTATCGATTATGCCCAATGTAATAGTTTATCTTGAATAGCCATCCTCTTCCAAAATACAAGTCAAAAAATTGACTGCATATCGAGGGAGATGAAGACTACTCCAGACAATGTTTGCTCAGAGCAGCGGTAGAGGAAGGGGATATTCTAGTTATAGTAGCACTCTTGACAGTGAAAGTTTGATCAGCCACCCTTTTGTATATGTTTGTTTACTTCTGCAACTTATTCATGGATCCTCGTGTGTTGACATGGCCTCCAGGTAATCATTTGCAAGAGAATGAGGCACTGAGCTCGTGGCTTGACTGCCGACTTGAAGAATCAATAAGAGCATTTTTTGTGCATCGGGTTCTCAGAGATCTATTGGAATTTTGTACATGGAAAACAGAAATGGGATGGATAAAGATGCAGTTGATGAAAGAGATTCGGTTTTTTGTAGTTGGAAGACTGCAGACGTAGCAGGAAAAAATGGTTCATTAGATAATTTCTCGCAAAAGAACGATCCTGGAAACTTTATAGTATTGAAACCAGGGAAGCAGCAGAAAAATAATTGTTGTGATCAGAAATTGAACCTCCAGAAAATTAGCGCCTTGGAAAATAAGATACCAAAATATGTTGTGAGTTTGGATGAAAAATATCTTCTTCTCTGCCTTGAATGTATGCATGGCAGTTCATTTAAGTCAACACTGTGCGATATTCCTGCAAATATTGGAATCCTTTCCACCAGCTTCAGTTCCAGAGGATGTACGTTCGATATGGCAAGATTAGGTGTTGAATGCCCTTTTCTTGATGTTAGGGATAGAGTGATCGTTAAAGATATGTTTGCATCACCCACTATTCTAGGCACATTAACTGGCAGCAAGAGCGTGATGAACATTTTAAGGAGCCTTTGCTTCATCAGTTGGTTGTTTTGGATTCTGAGGTCAATGTTGGAAGAAAAAGTCTTGTTGATAGCAAAAACGCATTGGTGCCTGGTCCAGCGCGCTCCCCTGTTAGATTTATGACTTCTTCGCCAAAGAAACTGAAGGAGATGGTGCTTAAAGATGATCAGTATGAAACTAACCATACTCTGGAAAGACTAGCTTATTCATCAAGTCCGAGTTTCTCCAGCTCGGACAAGTCTTCACTGTTGCTGATGTGGTTTCTCATGGAATGCTCAAGTGCAATTGGAAAGATGGACCCCAATTACATATTTTACCTGGATGACCTTGGGGAGGTTTATGTTACCCATTTAAATAAGATTCAGTCACCAGACTATAAGTTTATGGATTATGTCTATAACTTTTATTCGAAAGCAGGTGAGAAAAGAGACAACGAGATTCTTGAGGGGCAGCTAAATTTGATTGGTAAAATGGAAGTATCCACTTCAGTGTCACTCTGTCCTCAGAATGCAGAAATCTTGGAAACAAGATTTGTGCTTTTTTATTGTGGTGACAACGACGCTGAAGTACTGCAAACCTCAGCTCAGACCCCTAGGAAGAGCAAAGGATTGAAAAAGAAGGTAGCAGATGTAATTAGAACAGGACATGCGCGCAAGAAAAGAAACCCTTCTAAGTATTCAATGACAAGCATTATCCTTGAAGATACACCTTGTGAACCTTCTGAAGAGGTAAATATTAGTCCAAACCATTTGAGAGGCAATATAGCAGAAGTAGAGTATGCCACCAAATCTCGAGTTGGCTGCCATAATTGCCAAAAACCATGTCCACTACACGGCCAAGAAGCAAGCCGTTGGTGGTTGGGGCTTGAGTTTTTTAAAGAAATATGGGAACAAGGAAGCCAATAAGGAACCATCTGCATCCTCTGATAGCTGCCAAAGAGATAGCTGCGAGTGCTCTACGAGCATGAATGTTCTAATTCCTACAGGATATCATGGTGGACCAAGAACCCGAAACGGTGGCCCCTCAAGCATTATGGAGAGATGGACCTCAGGTGGCCATTGTGATTGTGGCGGCTGGGATCTCGGATGCCCTCTCACCGTCATTAGTACCAAGCCATGCAGGCAAGAAATTTCACCACCATTGGATCGCACAGGGAATAGCAATGCTGTTGATCTTTTTGTAGAGGTTTGCTGCATATTCTTTTTGCTCTTCATTATCATTTTCAGAACTGCATTGCAAGATTTTATCAAAATAAAAGGAAGAAATTAGTGAAGGATGAAGGATGTAGAAACTGTTGTGAAATCCTTGGTTGATACTTTGATGATTAATTTTTTCAGGGTTCAAAGCAAACTTGTAGCGCCCCGACCCGGACAGCGGAATCCGAATCGGTTCACCCGTCGTAGCTTACTGAGAAGACTACCAGACGTCTCATCTCTCGAATACGCATCATCGATGACGTAAGAAAATAAGTGCGGAAACATATCAAATCAACCAAATCATCAGAGTAGTACGTCAAAGACAATGTGATCACCGACAGTGTACATGGTCGCAGCCATCTAAAACCCCAAATGAAAGACCAAATAAATGAAACAAATGGAAACAGTTGTAACTAGCCAATCAATCTCCCAACAAGGGTCTAGGTATCCCATTCAAGCCCACTCGCCGTCATCCTCGATAAAGATCATGTCGTAACTAGGCTCATCTGCAATGACAAAAGGTAGTACCCTTAGCGAAAACGCTAGCAAGTAACCCACTTATAAGACATACGGGATCATCACATGGCAAGACATGAGTAATATTTAAATCAAGGGGTGATGGGGCACATGTCTTGTATACTTTCAAAGGCATAGATTACCAGCATGACAACATAAGAGCAGGTAACTCATAAACAGTCAACAGTTCAATAACAATCAAGGTACAAGTCAATCACACCGTAACAGACTCACATGATGCATGCCAAAATATGCACTACACTACACAATCACAAATGCTTATGCAATTCTTTTCAAAACAGTGCAATGCATGTCAAAATGTCCGGTCACATAACTTTATACCCTGTGATGGGCCACAGCTTGTCTTTATATACCCTGTGACGCACCACAGCTCAACTTTATACCCTGTAATGTGCCACAGCTTGTCTTTATACCCTATGACACATTACAGCTCACTTTATACCCTGTGATGGTTACAGATTGTCTTTATACCCTGTAACGCATGACAGCTCATTTCGCAAACTTTATACCCTGTGCTGAGGCACAGCTCTTTTCAAATCATAATGCAAATGCAAGTGCCATGATGCAAGGCTCCTCAATTCATTCTCCTTTCTCGTATGCAATTCACATTCATATAAGTCATTCATGTACACATGCGCAAGTACAAACACACACGAGTTTTTGCTAACTTACAACATCATCACTTAGGCTTCGACTATCGTGTCAACACTTAGGCATGATACTAAGATCCATAACCTAAGACAGATATCCCTAACCATTTCTTCGTCGAACTCTCAAGTAACCTCGTGCCTTCATCTCCTAACCCGCCTAAGTCCTTCCCGTTGAAAACTCGATTCGAGGATCCGTTGAAAACACCAAGATTGATTCACCATCCTAAGGCATGCTCCCAGGACTTAGACTAACTTAATCAGGTCTTAAGAAGTCATTAAGGTCACTCAAGGGTTTCCCGAACGCCCCTCTTTCTTCCTCTACTTTCCACAAAATTCATTCAGGACTTCATCCCCTATACATCGATCGATCGATGTCCAACTGGGGACATCGATCTCTCACTTCGATCGATCGATGTCCTTCTGAGGACATCGATCTCTCAGGCTCAACCTACATCGATCGATCGATGTCCTTCTGTGGACATCGATCTCTCAGCCATCAGCACATCGATCGATCGATGTCCTTCTGAGGACATCGATCTCTCAGCTTCCTAGACATCGATCGATCGATGTCCTTCTGAGGACATCGATCTCTGACTTAGATCGATCGAAGCCTGCGTTTTTTCCCAAACTTTCCTCTGTAATTTCTGCAGAACCATCAACCATCATCATCCTCCCCAATTGCATACCCAATCTTTCACACCAAACCCTGACTACAATCACAGTCCTAACTACAATCCAACGCTACAACGTATCAACTCCCTGATCCATACCTAAAACACGCTCTCATCAACGACCATGAATTCAAAAATCCCACCTTTCCTCTTCCCAACCCCTTTCAACTACGAACCACATCAAGAGGGAATTAGGGTAGGGATTTGCATGATTTTCACAGATTCAACAACAACAACAATCGTACTTTCATATATATTGGCCAAATCCGGAAACGAAAGCACATAGATCATAAACAAATAGTCAAAGAGCAAATCTACTGCATGGTGATCCAAGTTGATAATTAAGATAGGCCCGTTTTTCTTTCGCAAACGTAGGAACTTATAAACAGATTACTTGCCTTTGATTACTCGGAGGAGAAACGAAGAACGATGAAGACTGGATTGATTCCTGGGGCTTTCTCCTTCTCTTGGGAAACGGCTAGGGTTAGGGGAGAGAGAGCGTCGTGTTTTCTGTAGAAAACTGACGCTTTTCTCAGTTTATATATGGTTAGGGGAAAAAGTTTGGTGTTTCTAAATTACCTTTTATTTCTTATGTATCTTAAAGGATAAATCTAAATTATTTAATTTTGAAAATTAAATACAATTTAATTCCTAATATTTAATCCTTCATTTAATTCTCCATTCATCCTATATTTATTTCGTCATTAGTTACCGTTGACCGTCATTAATTCTCGTAAAATTCTTCTTTGTCTTTTAAGTTACCCTACGGAGGGTGCGGGGCATAACATCCCTCCCCCTTATAAGAAGTTTCGTCCTCGAAACTGGCGTACCTTATGGGAAGAGGTGTGGGATATAACTCCTTCATTTGCTCTTCAAGCTCCCACGTGGCTTCGCGCTCCGTATGGTTACTCCACTGAACCTTGACATACGGAATGACGCGTCGGCGTAGGACCTTGATCCTTTCTGTCCACAATCCTCATTGGATGTTCTTCGTAAGTGACGTCTTCTTTCACATCTAAGGGTTGGGCTTCAAGGACATGGCCCGGATCCGATACGTATTTCCGTAGTTGGCGACACGTGGAATACGTTATGGACTTGTGATAACTGGGAGGTAAGGCTAGTCGGTATGGCTCTTTCACCAACTTTACCGAGAACCTTCGTAAGGGCCAATATATCTCGGGCTTAACTTGCCCTTTACTCCAAATCTAGCAACTCCCTTAGTTGGTGAAACTCGTAGGTAAACCTATCGCCCTCCTCAAACTCCAACGGTCGTCTTTTGGAGTCAGCCCAACTTTTTACTGCGATCTTGGGCCACCTTGAGTTTCTCTCTTATCACCTTAACCTTATCCAACCGTTGCTCAACCAACTCTGGTGCTGTGATTGTCCTTTCCCCAACTTCGTCCCAACAAACCGGGGATCTGCACTTACGTCCGTATAAGGCTTCAAAATGGCGCCATGCCAATTGCACTGTGATAGCTGTTGTTATATGAAAACTCCATCAACTTCAACATGCTATCCCAGTTCCCTTTGAAGTCTAAGGCGCATGCTCTCAGCATGTCTTCCAATGTTTGGATGGTCCTCTCGGATTGCCCATCCGTTTGCGGGTGATATGCTGTGCTCATTCTCAACTCCGTACCCATAGCTTTCTGGAATGCTCTCCAGAACTTAGAGGTGAACTTGGGGTCCACGGTCTGATACGATGCTAACTGGGACTCCATGTAGACTTACAATGTTATCCACATAGATATTGGATAACCTTTCATACGAAGTACCATGAGGCATGGCAATGAAATGAGCTGTCTTCGTCAGTCCTGTCTACGATTACCCAAAATCATCTCGTTCCCATTGCGGGTCTTGGGTAGTCCCATTACGAAATCCATCGTCACATGCTCCCACTTCCATTCTGGAATCTCTAGTGGCTTCATCAAGCCACCAGGTCGTTGATGTTCCGCTTTGACTTGTTGGCATACCAAACATCTCTCAACATATGTCGCTATTGACTTGTTCATCCCTATCCACCAATAGTTTCTTTTGAGGTCCTTATACATCTTAGTACTTCCGGGGTGGATAGACATTCTTGAGTTATGCGCCTCTCGAAGTAATTCCATTCGAAGCCGTCGTTAGCGGGTACGCATAACCGATTCTGGAACCATAGACTCCCATCTTCTCGGCAACTGGAAGTCTTTTAACGGTCCCGTGGATAATTGGGTCGCGGATCTCTTTCAGTGCTAGGTCCTCATACTGTGCCCTCTTTGATTCGGTCTACCAAGTTTGGGCTGATAGACAAAGCTGTGAGGACATTTGCCACTGAATCCACCATTTCAAGATCAAACTCCTCAATCTCTCTTCCAATGGAGACTGTCTTGCGTGGCTAGACTTCCTGCTCAATGCGTCTGCCACTCTATTGGCTTTACCCGGATGGTAGTTGATGGTCAAGTCATAGTCCTTGAGTAACTCTAACCAATCTTCTTTGTCTCATATTCACTCTTTTCTGCGAAAATAGATACTTAAGCTCTTATGGTCCGTGAAGACTGCACATTTCTCTCCATTAGGTAGTGTCTCCAGATCTTAAGGGCAAATACCACAGCTGCGAGTTCCAAGTCATGCGTCGGGTAGTTCTGCTCATATGGTTTCAATTGTCTTGACGCGTACGATATGACTCGTTCATTTTGCATCAAAACACAACCTATAAACAGAACGTTAGTTTAAGACCTAGCATATGTATATACACTGCATCAATTGTACTGATGTACATACCTAGTCCTTTCTTAGACGCGTCGCTATAAGATCACGAAACCGTCGGTGCCGGAAGGTTGTGCCAACACCGGGGCTGTGTCAATCTCTTCTTGAGCTCGGTAAAGCTCTGCTCGCATTCCGCAGTCCATTCGAATTTAGTCTTCTTCTGCGTAAGTCGACTCAAGGGTACTGCTATCGTTGAGAATCCCTCAACAAACTTCCTATAGTAGCCTGCCAAGCCTAGGAAGCTTCTGACTTCGGTCACATTAGTGGGTCTTGGCCATTCGGTGATGGCCTCTATCTTCTTAGGATCTACAGAGATCCCATCTTCGGAAATCACGTGACCAAGGAAGGCTACACTCCTTAGCCAAAACTCACACTTACTGAATTTGGCATACAGCCTTGTTGCATCAGAATTTGCAACACCACTCTCAAATGTTCAGCATGAGCTTGTTCGTCGGGGGAATAGACCAAAATGTCATCGATGAACACTACTACAAATTGATCTAACTGTTCTCGGAACACAGTGTTCATCAAATCCATGAAAGCAGCTGGGGCATTAGTTAGTCCAAAAGGCATCACTAAGAATTCATAATGCCCGTATCGAGTTCGGAAAGCTGTTTTAGGTACGTCTCCGGCTTTCACAAGTAACTGATGGTATCCTTGACGGAGGTCAATCTTGGAAAACCATCTAGCTCCCTTCAGTTGATCAAATAGATCCTCAATCCTTGGTAAAGGATATTTATTCTTAATGGTGATCTTGTTCAACTCTCGATAGTCGATGCACAGCCTCATGCTGCCATCTTTCTTCTTTACGAATAGGACTGGGGCTCCCCAAGGTGATACACTGGGGCGAATTAACTTCTTGTCCAGCAACTCCTGAAGTTGCCCCTTTAGCTCTTTAAGTTCAGCTGGAGCCATTCTGTAGGGTGCCATTAGATATAGGCTCGGCTCCGGGTATCAAATTGATCTCAAACTCCACTTCTCTTGATGGCGGTACTCCCGGTAAGTCGTCCGGAATACGTCCTTAAATTCATTGATTACCGGTATTTGATCCATGGAGGGAACTTCTTGCTGAGCATCTACAGCATACACCATATATCCCTCTGCTCCTTTTTGCAAAGCCTTAAACGCCTTAATTGCCGTCATGTATATCTTCTTGGGAGCTTTAGTTATCTTGCAATTTCCTTGTACCGTGATGTCATTCATCTCAGGGTCCTTGAGGGTCACTTGCTTCAATTTACAATCAATACTGGCATGATTTTTGGTCAGCCAATCCATGCCCAATATGACATCAAAGTCCTTCATCGGGATTGGAACTAAGGTCACCGAGAATAACTTCCCATCCAACTCCATCTCACAATCTTTGTACTGGTGGTGGGATACCAGCACTTGCTCGCCGGCTGCTTGCACTCTAAATGGGTTCTCAAGCCATTCGGGTAAACAGTCGATCCCTTTGGCAAATCGCTTAGAAATGAAGGAGTGACTAGCTCCACTATCAAACAACACGTTCGCAGGTACTTTGTTAATTAAGATCACACCTAATCATAAGAGGGTAACACATAGAGGTTTTCACATAACACATATTCAATCATCAACTTAAATGACTAAAGTTTCAACTTAAACGACTATTATTTAACTTAGGTCATACCTGTCACCACATTTGCGTCCTCTTGGACCTTCCGCGTCTGTCATGGCGTGGACTCTAGCATTGGGCCTGCCTCTCTGCTGCTGAGTCGGCCCTGCACCTGTTGTGGCTTTAGGGTTCAAGTCTGGGCAGTCCTTGATCCTATGGCCTGACTTTCCACATCTGAAGCACGTACCTGATACTTTCCAACATTCACCCACGTGTCTTTTATGGCAGTGCGGGCATTCTGCAGGTGCTTGCCGGTCAGGTTGGTTTGGCTGTGGTGTCCTTTGCACTGGCCCCGTTTGCCCCTTTCTGGGGATCTTGACCCAACGTCCGGGCCTACTCCCCACTTTGCTCAACTCTCGGCCCTCTTGCTCGATTCTTCACGAGCCTCTCTGTTCTGTGACCTACGCATGTCACTCTCCACTCGATAACATGCGTCCAACATCTCCTCGAACGTTTTCAAGCTTGACCCCGCTATGGCAGTCCGAATGCGGGGGTTCAGTCCTTCCTCAAATTTTAGCATCTTCATTCGGTTGTTTCCAGTACCAAGGGTGTGAACTTACCCAAGGCATGGAACCGATCTGCGTAATCAGAGACAGACATCCTTCCCTGTTCGAACTTGTCAACTGTCTCATTTTCTCCAAAATGGCAGTCTCTGGCACATAATAGTCCTTGTAGGCCTTTACAAATTGACTCCACTGGATGGGAGAAGTCATCTTGGGCGAAATGCCGTTCCACCATGCATTCGCTCTGCCAGTTAGGAAAGGCGTGGCCACATCCACCTTGTGTTCTTCTGGTACTTGCACTAGCCTGAAGCATTTTTCTACTTCGTCCAGCCAAAACCCAGCCACCTCTGGGTCAGTTGTCCCTTCAAAGTTTGGGGTATGCATCTTTCGCATCTCCCCAATGTAGTACCTTATGCCGTGCTGCGGTGGTGCTGGCGCAGGGGGTTGTTGCGGTTGTTTGCTGCTGCTGAGCAACTCCCTGGGCTATCACCGTGATAGCATCAATCAGCGCTTGTGGGACTAGAACTGGTGGTGGTGGAGGAGGGTCATTGCTCTCATTGCCACCGTTACCTTGGTTTATCACGTCTAGGAGGCATCTTCTGCAATATCACGTCATTAGTGTCGAGCAGTTCCAAAATAAACGTGAAATCCATAAAGGGGTACAAGGCGTAGTTCATAGGTTAAAACGATTACATCTATTTGACTTCACTAATCGCGCTCGTACACACACCCATCCCAGATCAAGCTTAAATCTGAAATTGCATACTTAGATCTAAAGATCAACTTAAGGTGAGGTCATAACTTAAGACTCTACATGTCATAACCTAGGTCTCCGAGGTAGATCTGAAGCCTAGTCTCTGATACCACCTGTAGCGCCCCGACCCGGACAGCGGAATCCGAATCGGTTCACCCGTCGTAGCTTACTGAGAAGACTACCAGACGTCTCATCTCTCGAGATACGCATCATCGATGACGTAAGAGAAATAAGTGCGGAAACATATCAAATCAACCAAATCATCAGAGTAGTACGTCAAAGACAATGTGATCACCGACAGTGTACATGGTCGCAGCCATCTAAAACCCCAAATGAAAGACCAAATAAATGAAACAAATGGAAACAGTTGTAACTAGCCAATCAATCTCCCCAACAAGGTCTAGGTATCCCATTCAGCCCACTCGCCGTCATCCTCGATAAAGATCATGTCGTAACTAGGCTCATCTGCAATGACAAAAGGTAGTACCCTTAGCGAAAACGCTAGCAAGTAACCCACTTATAAGACATACGGGATCATCACATGGCAAGACATGAGTAATATTTAAATCAAGGGGTGATGGGGCACATGTCTTGTATACTTTCAAAGGCATAGATTACCAGCATGACAACATAAGAGCAGTAACTCATAAACATTCAACAGTTCAATAACAATCAAGGTACAAGTCAATCACACCGTAACGACTCACATGATGCATGCCAAAATATGCACTACACTACAC
>AP025050.1:7354425-7526655 GCA_036186865.1 Eustoma russellianum
ACCCTAAAAACAAAAGGAAAAAATAAAAGAAAAGGAGAAAAAAACCAATTATTAAATCAACAAGATGTCTTCTAAAAAAAATAAAAAAGAATCAACAAGATGGGTGATTTTCTGGCTCATTTGTCAGCAAAACGTGAAAAGAAAAATGCAATTTAATCATGGTCAATAGTGAATGATTTATCATTTATGTATTTACAGCAATTTAATTATGGTCAATAGTGAATGATGTATATAAAGCTAGTTTGCAGCTGCTGACAACTTTATTAGATGCAAAAAAAAAATCATACTTAAATACAACAATTTTTTAAATGTAAAAAGTCACATACTGACTCTGAAAATCCTATCGCTCTATTTAATAAAAAGTTTTGTAGAGATGGTGACAACTTTCTTGTTGTTGACCGGAGGAATGAATGTTGGATGGGCATCCACAGCTGCTTCCCTGTAAATTAGTTGGCTAAGCCTTTCCTTGACTAAAGCTACTTTATGCAAAACACAATGTTGACTATTTTCTATGTATTAGCTAGGAGACTGGATCTCCTCACTATTTTTTCATCTCATCTCACTATCCAACGTCCGACACGTGACAGTAGGTGATGGTGAGGCTAGATGTGAATGACTCTTATATAGCCTCACCATCCTTGCTGCCACGTGTCGGACGGTAGACAATAGAATGAAGAGAAAAGGAGTGAGGAAATACCCATCTCATTAGCTAAAACATCGAAATGATATTAACTTTGTCGCAAGGAGTCGTCTTTTTTTGTACCTCCAGCACAGATCCCTATGTCACATGAAATCTGATTTTACTTTCTTACTACATTACAGTAAAAATTCTTTATAGTTTTGATACAACACTTAAACTAAGGATTCACGCAATGTAAAATCACTAATAGATTGTATACGATTGTACGATATCAGAATACAGTAACTTTGTTTATACGTGGGTGTATTATTTGCTTTGATACATAGTATAACTTTATGTAACGATATGATAGAAATTCTTGACATGTAATCATGTGAAGTGTATGAAATAAACCACGGTGAGAAGAAAAACCTCTCTAGTATACATATAATAATCTAGTCCCCAGGACATAGCCCAACTTTCCAGACATGAGTTCTCGAAAGGGAGGTTAAAGATTCAATTCTTGCCAAAGGCAAGAAAGCCCCTTCCCAGCAAGTGCATAGTGTGAGAGCTTCTTGGTCTGTAGACTTGTCTGCAGTGCTGGAGGCTCCTTATGCAGACTACTGTGTAAATGATCAAACTCCTGCTAGTGAGCTGTTGGGTACCTGATTTACCTCCCTACACTATCTTTGGGACTGGATGTGGCAGGGACCCTTACTGGTTGGAGTTCAACCATATAATAATCTAATTAGTACATGAAATAAACCATTAGTAAAAGGTGCGAAGTGTAAACCACGACAAAATGGAAAAAACTCGGTACTTGCAAAGATTTCAACTTAAGATTGCTTGGTATTGAATCATCAGCTCGAGCCGCTTATGCTAGGTCTCATTGCTTTCATGGTTTTTTTTTTTTGTCACATTCATTTTTACTTTTCTTTTTGAGTCGTTAATTAGGGCGGTTAGTCGAACCGAACGGTTCACGAACTATTCGAGTTCGATTCGTATTCGGTTCGAGTTTGTTCGTAAATTTTACTTAAACGAGTCGAATTCGAACACCTATTTGGGTTCCTTTAGTTAAACGAGCCGAACTGTTCGCGAACCGTTCGGCTCGTTTAAACAGTTATAGTGTTATCGAGCCGAACTTGAACCAATTTTAAAGCTCGTTTAGCTAAAAAACCGAGCCAAACAGTTCGTTTAGCTAAACGAATCCGGATTCGAAAACCTAGTATTCGGATCGGATCGGATCGGATCGTTAACGCCCCTAGTGATTATATAGTCAAGTTCTCATTCCATCCATGATTAGCCACAATCTAACCTAATAAAGTCATGTGACGTTAAGGACAGCCAGAAGATGTGAAGACAGACAAGAACATGGTGACAACTAATACACCATACCCATGTGACCCTTATTGCATAAAAATTAGTAATTAATTCCCACAAATAAGACCTACTTAAATGATCCAAAATGGCCATTCTTGAACACAGTCAGCAACAAGCACCAATGGCAAGAAATCTTGTCTTTCTCCTACCCATCTTTGCCATCCTCCTTAGCTCAAGTTCTGCTTCTGATTGGAACATTCTGAAGCAGAAGAGTGTAACAAAAAATGGGTTGCAAATCTCCCTGAAGAACTTCTGTGAGGCCTGGAGGATGAATGTTGAGCTGCATAACGTAAGGAACTTTGAAGTGGTGCCTGATGAATGTGTTGGATATATTGGGAAATACATGACATCCTCTCAGTACAAAGTGGATTCTGAGAGGACCATTGATGAGTGCACTGTTTATCTTAGCACCAGCTGCAGCTTGCAGAAAGATGGTACTGATGCTTGGATTTTTGACATTGATGATACTCTGCTCTCCACTGTGCCTTACTTCAAGAAAAACGGTTTCGGGTAAGCCCATCTACCTACATGTGTTTTCTTTGTACTTAGATGCATAAAGGGATTTACTTATTTTTTGGATGTTTTTGGGATTGTAGGGGGAAGAAGTTGAATTATACGGATTTCGAAGAGTGGATGAGCCATAGCAAAGCACCAGCTCTTGAACATTCTCTGAAGTTTTACAATATACTAAAAGGGATTGGTGTTCAGATCATATTGGTTTCTTCAAGAAGGGAAAGTCTCAGATCTGCAACTGTTGACAACCTTGTTGATCAAGGCTACTTTGGGTGGACTAATCTTATATTGAGGTCTGAAATTGCTTCTCATCTTTTTTCTTTTTTTCTACCCATGTTGAAGAAAAGGGTCTTAAAGTTGATATTCATCTGATGTATGGTGTTATGTTCACATGGTATAGAAACATATCATAAGATTTTGTAATTGCACTCATTCAACTCTTTTTGCATCCACAACCACCAGTTTTCTACATTATGTATAATTATTTTTACTTTATCAGAGGTCTTGCCTTCTAGGTTCTAACTTTTCTTTCCTTTTTTTTTTAACTCAGAGGAGATGATGACTGCAAGGGTATACAGAG
Organism: Eustoma russellianum; assembly: GCA_036186865.1. Taxonomy (NCBI): domain Eukaryota; kingdom Viridiplantae; phylum Streptophyta; class Magnoliopsida; order Gentianales; family Gentianaceae; genus Eustoma; species Eustoma russellianum. The sequence goes on from AP025050.1 coordinate 7,357,518, forward strand.
ATACAAGGCTGAAGTAAGGAAGACATTAATTCACAAAGGATATCGAATTTGGGGTAGTCTTGGAGACCAATGGAGCAGTCTTGAGGGGCTTCCATCAGCAAATAGATCATTCAAGCTCCCCAATTCATTGTATTATGTTGCATAAGCAAAAATTTTCCCATCAATTTGCTTTGTCAATAAGAGAGCATATATAGTCTTTTTTGCTTGCAACTTTCTATCATGGCCAAGAAAATGTCAGTGAGATGAGATTTGGAACCAATAACTACCATGTTGTGCTTTTAGCAGGTGAAATTTGAGCTTCTGAATCAAGTCACCAAGACATGGCCTTTTCAAAACAAGGGATAGTAAAAATTTAAAACAAGACCTTAACTATAATACATGGCCAACAGCAAAAGCATCCTTAAATCAAGATAATATTCTTCTTGATATGGGACGGTATTAGGTAAGGGTACAAAGGCTCAAGCTTGGATAGATATCATTTGTGTTATGACTAATTTATTAGCATTGAATTCCTTCCTTAAAAATCTTTAGCACCCTTAAAACGTCCAGTGCAAACAGATAGTGTAAAGGCCGGTTTTATGCACCAGACTCTGGCTTTTGTATAGGATCCATAGAGAAGTCGAATCGCTTCGCGATCTAATGTATGCAGTCTTACCATACACATGGTGCAAGAGGTTGTTTCTGCAGCTCGAACCCATTGCTTACGTTGTCTCTCTTTAGCAGTTTGCTTACGTTGTCCTCTCAAATTGTACAAGAATCAGCATGACAATTCACTAGACACAACAACAATACAGCATTACCTCATTGATTTAGAGGCTTTCATCTATGGCGGGGTATAGAAAGGTCGGATGTACGCAACCATACTTATGCGTTAGAAATACACAGAGGTTGTTTCCCGATGGACCAAAATGAAAATTGCGTCAAGCTGTATCGATCAACTGCTACTTCACAATATAAGAAGCGCAGCCAATTTAGTGAGTCATTTTGCTATATTCCATCGTATTCCAAAGTCAAAGAAGAGTGTCTTTGGCAACATGTGATGAACCTGATGCGTAAATGTATGGATTTTTGTTGGATGACTACATCTGATTTGTTTAAGTAAGGCCTAATTTTGGATTGACTAGTGAGGATTCCGAATTTCAGGCATTTTCCCAGGATATTTCAAATGTTGTGTTCTTGCAAGTGATGAATGGATAGTTTAAGAGAGCCATCTGTGTGTAGGGGGTGGGTGCGGTGGGGGGGGGGGGAGTGGTCAGCAAACTGCAACAGTACTTGGGATGGAAAAGAGTGTAACTTTGAAATGAAAAGGTTTCAGTTTTACAGTTGCTCTTGTGTACCAAATGCAGAGGCATCAATTCTAATAGTTTACATTATCTCTGAACAATATAATTAATCTTCTATTCTTGTCTGAAAAAACATTAATACAATCTCCAGCTCAAGCAAGGAATCCAAGTTTTTCACCATTCTTCTTTGCTAATCGAATCAGCCCTTGTCTCTGCTTTGAATCTGCTCCTATTGTTTTGCAGAATTCTGTAATCACCTGAAAATTCCAATTTTCACATGAATCATTCACACATTCGAGGGACAACCTTAAAGTGAATTAAGCATATGTACCATCTCACACGTATCAAGATAGTTAACAAGTATTGGACACACAAGCACAACGACCATCACATTAGTTAGTTAGCAAATTGCAAATTTTAAAATTGTTCTATAGTAAATACTAGACATTCTAGTACTTATTCCTTATCGAATAACATATAGCCACATGTGTGGTAGACTTCTTGTTTTGTGCTAAAGGCAGGCCTTAAAGCAACTGGTAAGATTGATGCTTTGGTTCGAACCGCGGAAACAGCCTCTTGCATAAAGTGTAGGGTAACGCTGCTTACATCAGATTGCAAAGCGATTCGGCCCCTCTTCGGATCTTGCGCAAACGCGGAAGTCTAGTGCACCGGAAACGCCTTTTATTGCGCTAACTGCTAATCATGGACTTGAATATAGCCTTAATGGTTAACTGCTAGAATGGTATATAATTATTTATGGACCATAACATTAGTAAACATATCGCAAAAGTTTAAAATGGTTGACGAAAGTAACTACTAGAGAATGAGTGGTTGTTCCTTGTCCAAAAATATACAGACAAATAAGTGGTAAACTTCTTGTTATAAGCATAATCACACGTTAAGTAGTATTTCCTGTACATATCATTAAACATTATGGATCATCGCGAAACTTCTAACCCATGAATATGGTTGCGTACATCCAACCCTCTCATACCTTCTCATAGGCGGGAGCCTCTCAATGTTGTACATATCCTTTGTTATGCCCCGCACCCTCCGTAGGGTAACTTAAAAGACAAAGAAGAATTTTACGAGAATTAATGACGGTCAACGGTAACTAATGACGAAATAAATATAGGATGAATGAGAATTAAATGAAGGATTAAATATTAGGAATTAAATTGTATTTAATTTTCAAAATTAAATAATTTAGATTTATCCTTTAAGATAAATAAGAAATAAAAGGTAATTTAGAAACACCAAACTTTTTCCCCTAACCATATATAAACTGAGAAAGCGTCAGTTTTCTACAGAAAACAACGACGCTCTCTCTCCCCTAACCCTAGCCGTTTCCCAAGAGAAGGAGAAAGCCCCAGGAATCAATCCAGTCTTCATCCGTTCTTCGTTTCTCCTCCGAGTAATCAAAGGCAAGTAATCTGTTTATAAGTTCCTACGTTTTGCGAAAGAAAAACGGCCTATCTTAATTATCAACTTGGATCACCATGCAGTAGATTTGCTCTTTGACTATTTGTTTATGATCTATGTGCTTTCGTTTCCGGATTTGGCCAATATATATGAAAGTACGATTGTTGTTGTTGTTGAATCTGTGAAAATCATGCAAATCCCTACCCTAATTCCCTCTTGATGTGGTTTCGTAGTTGAAAGGGGTTGGGAAGAGGAAAGGTGGGATTTTTGAATTCATGGTCGTTGATGAGAGCGTGTTTTAGGTATGGATCAGGAGTTGATACGTTGTAGCGTTGGATTTGTAGTTAGGACTGTGATTGTAGTCAGGGTTTGGTGTGAAAGATTGGGTATGCATTGGGGAGGATGATGGTTGATGGTTCTGCAGAAATTACAGAGGAAAGTTTGGGAAAAACGCAGGCTTCGATCGATCTAAGTCAGAGATCGATGTCCTCAGAAGGACATCGATCGATCGATGTCTAGGAAGCTGAGAGATCGATGTCCTCAGAAGGACATCGATCGATCGATGTGCTGATGGCTGAGAGATCGATGTCCACAGAAGGACATCGATCGATCGATGTAGGTTGAGCCTGAGAGATCGATGTCCTCAGAAGGACATCGATCGATCGAAGTGAGAGATCGATGTCCCCAGTTGGACATCGATCGATCGATGTATAGGGGATGAAGTCCTGAAATTTTGTGGAAAGTAGAGGAAGAAAGAGGGGCGTTCGGGAAACCCTTGAGTGACCTTAATGACTTCTTAAGACCTGATTAAAGTTAGTCTAAGTCCTGGGAGCATGCCTTAGGATGGTGAATCAATCTTGGTGTTTTCAACGGATCCTCGAATCGAGTTTCAACGGGAAGGACTTAGGCGGGTTAGGAGATGAAGGCACGAGGTACTTGAGAGTTCGACGAAGAATGGTTAGGGATATCTGTCTTAGGTTATGGATCTTAGTATCATGCCTAAGTGTTGACACGATAGTCGAAGCCTAAGTGATGATGTGTAAGTTAGCAAAAACTCGTGTGTGTTTGTACTTGCGCATGTGTACATGAATGACTTATATGAATGTGAATTGCATACGAGAAAGGAGAATGAATTGAGGAGCCTTGCATCATGGCACTTGCATTTGCATTATGATTTGAAAAGAGCTGTGCCTCAGCACAGGGTATAAAGTTTGCGAAATGAGCTGTCATGCGTTACAGGGTATAAAGACAATCTGTAACCATCACAGGGTATAAAGTGAGCTGTAATGTGTCATAGGGTATAAAGACAAGCTGTGGCACATTACAGGGTATAAAGTTGAGCTGTGGTGCGTCACAGGGTATAAAGACAAGCTGTGGCCCATCACAGGGTATAAAGTTATGTGACCGGACATTTTGACATGCATTGCACTGTTTTGAAAAGAATTGCATAAGCATTTGTGATTGTGTAGTGTAGTGCATATTTTGGCATGCATCATGTGAGTCGTTACGGTGTGATTGACTTGTACCTTGATTGTTATTGAACTGTTGAATGTTTATGAGTTACTGCTCTTATGTTGTCATGCTGGTAATCTATGCCTTTGAAAGTATACAAGACATGTGCCCCATCACCCCTTGATTTAAATATTACTCATGTCTTGCCATGTGATGATCCCGTATGTCTTATAAGTGGGTTACTTGCTAGCGTTTTCGCTAAGGGTACTACCTTTTGTCATTGCAGATGAGCCTAGTTACGACATGATCTTTATCGAGGATGACGGCGAGTGGGCTGAATGGGATACCTAGACCTTGTTGGGGAGATTGATTGGCTAGTTACAACTGTTTCCATTTGTTTCATTTATTTGGTCTTTCATTTGGGGTTTTAGATGGCTGCGACCATGTACACTGTCGGTGATCACATTGTCTTTGACGTACTACTCTGATGATTTGGTTGATTTGATATGTTTCCGCACTTATTTCTCTTACGTCATCGATGATGCGTATTCGAGAGATGAGACGTCTGGTAGTCTTCTCAGTAAGCTACGACGGGTGAACCGATTCGGATTCCGCTGTCCGGGTCGGGGCGCTACAGGTGGTATCAGAGCCTAGGCTTCAGATCTACCTCGGAGACCTAGGTTATGACATGTAGAGTCTTAAGTTATGACCTTCACCTTAAGTTGATCTTTAGATCTAAGTATGCAATTTCAGATTTAAGCTTGATCTGGGATGGGTGTGTGTACGAGCGCGATTAGTGAAGTCAAATAGATGTAATCGTTTTAACCTATGAACTACGCCTTGTACCCCTTTATGGATTTCACGTTTATTTTGGAACTGCTCGACACTAATGACGTGATATTGCAGAAGATGCCTCCTAGACGTGATAACCAAGGTAACGGTGGCAATGAGAGCAATGACCCTCCTCCACCACCACCAGTTCTAGTCCCACAAGCGCTGATTGATGCTATCACGGTGATAGCCCAGGGAGTTGCTCAGCAGCAGCAACAACCGCAACAACCCCCTGCGCCAGCACCACCGCAGCACGGCATAAGGTACTACATTGGGGAGATGCGAAAGATGCATACCCCAAACTTTGAAGGGACAACTGACCCAGAGGTGGCTGGGTTTTGGCTGGACGAAGTAGAAAAATGCTTCAGGCTAGTGCAAGTACCAGAAGAACACAAGGTGGATGTGGCCACGCCTTTCCTAACTGGCAGAGCGAATGCATGGTGGAACGGCATTTCGCCCAAGATGACTTCTCCCATCCAGTGGAGTCAATTTGTAAAGGCCTACAAGGACTATTATGTGCCAGAGACTGCCATTTTGGAGAAAATGAGACAGTTTGACAAGTTCGAACAGGGAAGGATGTCTGTCTCTGATTACGCAGATCGGTTCCATGCCTTGGGTAAGTTCACACCCTTGGTACTGGAAAACAACCGAATGAAGATGCTAAAATTTGAGGAAGGACTGAACCCCCGCATTCGGACTGCCATAGCGGGGTCAAGCTTGAAAACGTTCGAGGAGATGTTGGACGCATGTTATCGAGTGGAGAGTGACATGCGTAGGTCACAGAACAGAGAGGCTCGTGAAGAATCGAGCAAGAGGCCGAGAGTTGAGCAAAGTGGGAGTAGGCCCGGACGTTGGGTCAAGATCCCCAGAAAGGGGCAAACGGGGCCAGTGCAAAGGACACCACAGCCAAACCAACCTGACCGGCAAGCACCTGCAGAATGCCCGCACTGCCATAAAAGACACGTGGGTGAATGTTGGAAAGTATCAGGTACGTGCTTCAGATGTGGAAAGTCAGGCCATAGGATCAAGGACTGCCCAGACTTGAACCCTAAGCCACAAACAGGTGCAGGGCCGACTCAGCAGCAGAGAGGCAGGCCCAATGCTAGAGTCCACGCCATGACAGACGCGGAAGTCCAAGAGGACGCAAATGTGGTGACAGGTATGACCTAAGTTAAATAATAGTCGTTTAAGTTGAAACTTTAGTCATTTAAGTTGATGATTGAATATGTGTTATGTGAAAACCTCTATGTGTTACCCTCTTATGATTAGGTGTGATCTTAATTAACAAAGTACCTGCGAACGTGTTGTTTGATAGTGGAGCTAGTCACTCCTTCATTTCTAAGCGATTTGCCAAAGGGATCGACTGTTTACCCGAATGGCTTGAGAACCCATTTAGAGTGCAAGCAGCCGGCGAGCAAGTGCTGGTATCCCACCACCAGTACAAAGATTGTGAGATGGAGTTGGATGGGAAGTTATTCTCGGTGACCTTAGTTCCAATCCCGATGAAGGACTTTGATGTCATATTGGGCATGGATTGGCTGACCAAAAATCATGCCAGTATTGATTGTAAATTGAAGCAAGTGACCCTCAAGGACCCTGAGATGAATGACATCACGGTACAAGGAAATTGCAAGATAACTAAAGCTCCCAAGAAGATATACATGACGGCAATTAAGGCGTTTAAGGCTTTGCAAAAAGGAGCAGAGGGATATATGGTGTATGCTGTAGATGCTCAGCAAGAAGTTCCCTCCATGGATCAAATACCGGTAATCAATGAATTTAAGGACGTATTTCCGGACGACTTACCGGGAGTACCGCCATCAAGAGAAGTGGAGTTTGAGATCAATTTGATACCCGGAGCCGAGCCTATATCTAAGGCACCCTACAGAATGGCTCCAGCTGAACTTAAAGAGCTAAAGGGGCAACTTCAGGAGTTGCTGGACAAGAAGTTAATTCGCCCCAGTGTATCACCTTGGGGAGCCCCAGTCCTATTCGTAAAGAAGAAAGATGGCAGCATGAGGCTGTGCATCGACTATCGAGAGTTGAACAAGATCACCATTAAGAATAAATATCCTTTACCAAGGATTGAGGATCTATTTGATCAACTGAAGGGAGCTAGATGGTTTTCCAAGATTGACCTCCGTCAAGGATACCATCAGTTACTTGTGAAAGCCGGAGACGTACCTAAAACAGCTTTCCGAACTCGATACGGGCATTATGAATTCTTAGTGATGCCTTTTGGACTAACTAATGCCCCAGCTGCTTTCATGGATTTGATGAACACTGTGTTCCGAGAACAGTTAGATCAATTTGTAGTAGTGTTCATCGATGACATTTTGGTCTATTCCCCCGACGAACAAGCTCATGCTGAACATTTGAGAGTGGTGTTGCAAATTCTGAGGCAACAAAGGCTGTATGCCAAATTCAGTAAGTGTGAGTTTTGGCTAAGGAGTGTAGCCTTCCTTGGTCACGTGATTTCCGAAGATGGGATCTCTGTAGATCCTAAGAAGATAGAGGCCATCACCGAATGGCCAAGACCCACTAATGTGACCGAAGTCAGAAGCTTCCTAGGCTTGGCAGGCTACTATAGGAAGTTTGTTGAGGGATTCTCAACGATAGCAGTACCCTTGAGTCGACTTACGCAGAAGAAGACTAAATTCGAATGGACTGCGGAATGCGAGCAGAGCTTTACCGAGCTCAAGAAGAGATTGACCACAGCCCCGGTGTTGGCACAACCTTCCGGCACCGACGGTTTCGTGATCTATAGCGACGCGTCTAAGAAAGGACTAGGTATGTACATCAGTACAATTGATGCAGTGTATATACATATGCTAGTCTTAAACTAACGTTCTGTTTATAGGTTGTGTTTTGATGCAAAATGAACGAGTCATATCGTACGCGTCAAGACAATTGAAACCATATGAGCAGAACTACCCGACGCATGACTTGGAACTCGCAGCTGTGGTATTTGCCCTTAAGATCTGGAGACACTACCTATATGGAGAGAAATGTGCAGTCTTCACGGACCATAAGAGCTTAAAGTATCTATTTTCGCAGAAAGAGTTGAATATGAGACAAAGAAGATGGTTAGAGTTACTCAAGGACTATGACTTGACCATCAACTACCATCCGGGTAAAGCCAATAGAGTGGCAGACGCATTGAGCAGGAAGTCTAGCCACGCAAGACAGTCTCCATTGGAAAGAGAGATTGAGGAGTTTGATCTTGAAATGGTGGATTCAGTGGCAAATGTCCTCACAGCTTTGTCTATCAGCCCAAACTTGGTAGACCGAATCAAAGAGGCACAGTATGAGGACCTAGCACTGAAAGAGATCCGCGACCAATTATCCACGGGACCGGTAAAAGACTTCCAGTTGCGAGAAGATGGGAGTCTATGGTTCCAGAATCGGTTATGCGTACCCGCTAACGACGAGCTTCGAATGGAATTACTTCGAGAGGCGCATAACTCAAGAATGTCTATCCACCCCGGAAGTACTAAGATGTATAAGGACCTCAAAAGAAACTATTGGTGGATAGGGATGAAAAAGTCAATAGCGACATATGTTGAGAGATGTTTGGTATGCCAACAAGTCAAAGCGGAACATCAACGACCTGGTGGCTTGATGAAGCCACTAGAGATTCCAGAATGGAAGTGGGAGCATGTGACGATGGATTTCGTAATGGGACTACCCAAGACCCGCAATGGGAACGAGATGATTTGGGTAATCGTAGACAGACTGACGAAGACAGCTCATTTCATTGCCATGCCTCATGGTACTTCGTATGAAAGGTTATCCAATATCTATGTGGATAACATTGTAAGTCTACATGGAGTCCCAGTTAGCATCGTATCAGACCGTGACCCCAAGTTCACCTCTAAGTTCTGGAGAGCATTCCAGAAAGCTATGGGTACGGAGTTGAGAATGAGCACAGCATATCACCCGCAAACGGATGGGCAATCCGAGAGGACCATCCAAACATTGGAAGACATGCTGAGAGCATGCGCCTTAGACTTCAAAGGGAACTGGGATAGCATGTTGAAGTTGATGGAGTTTTCATATAACAACAGCTATCACAGTGCAATTGGCATGGCGCCATTTGAAGCCTTATACGGACGTAAGTGCAGATCCCCGGTTTGTTGGGACGAAGTTGGGGAAAGGACAATCACAGCACCAGAGTTGGTTGAGCAAACGGTGGATAAGGTTAAGGTGATAAGAGAGAAACTCAAGGTGGCCCAAGATCGCAGTAAAAGTTGGGCTGACTCCAAAAGACGACCGTTGGAGTTTGAGGAGGGCGATAAGGTTTACCTACGAGTTTCACCAACTAAGGGAGTTGCTAGATTTGGAGTAAAGGGCAAGTTAAGCCCGAGATATATTGGCCCTTACGAAGTTCTCGGTAAAGTTGGTGAAAGAGCATACCGACTAGCCTTACCTCCCAGTTTATCACAAGTCCATAACGTATTCCACGTGTCGCAACTACGGAAATACGTATCGGATCCGGGCCATGTCCTTGAAGCCCAACCCTTAGATGTGAAAGAAGACGTCACTTACGAAGAACATCCAATGAGGATTGTGGACAGAAAGGATCAAGTCCTACGCCGACGCGTCATTCCGTATGTCAAGGTTCAGTGGAGTAACCATACGGAGCGCGAAGCCACGTGGGAGCTTGAAGAGCAAATGAAGGAGTTATATCCACACCTCTTCCAATAAGGTACGCCAGTTTCGAGGACGAAACTTCTTATAAGGGGGGAGGGATGTTATGCCCCGCACCCTCCGTAGGGTAACTTAAAAGACAAAGAAGAATTTTACGAGAATTAATGACGGTCAACGGTAACTAATGACGAAATAAATATAGGATGAATGAGAATTAAATGAAGGATTAAATATTAGGAATTAAATTGTATTTAATTTTCAAAATTAAATAATTTAGATTTATCCTTTAAGATAAATAAGAAATAAAAGGTAATTTAGAAACACCAAACTTTTTCCCCTAACCATATATAAACTGAGAAAGCGTCAGTTTTCTACAGAAAACAACGACGCTCTCTCTCCCCTAACCCTAGCCGTTTCCCAAGAGAAGGAGAAAGCCCCAGGAATCAATCCAGTCTTCATCCGTTCTTCGTTTCTCCTCCGAGTAATCAAAGGCAAGTAATCTGTTTATAAGTTCCTACGTTTTGCGAAAGAAAAACGGCCTATCTTAATTATCAACTTGGATCACCATGCAGTAGATTTGCTCTTTGACTATTTGTTTATGATCTATGTGCTTTCGTTTCCGGATTTGGCCAATATATATGAAAGTACGATTGTTGTTGTTGTTGAATCTGTGAAAATCATGCAAATCCCTACCCTAATTCCCTCTTGATGTGGTTTCGTAGTTGAAAGGGGTTGGGAAGAGGAAAGGTGGGATTTTTGAATTCATGGTCGTTGATGAGAGCGTGTTTTAGGTATGGATCAGGAGTTGATACGTTGTAGCGTTGGATTTGTAGTTAGGACTGTGATTGTAGTCAGGGTTTGGTGTGAAAGATTGGGTATGCATTGGGGAGGATGATGGTTGATGGTTCTGCAGAAATTACAGAGGAAAGTTTGGGAAAAACGCAGGCTTCGATCGATCTAAGTCAGAGATCGATGTCCTCAGAAGGACATCGATCGATCGATGTCTAGGAAGCTGAGAGATCGATGTCCTCAGAAGGACATCGATCGATCGATGTGCTGATGGCTGAGAGATCGATGTCCACAGAAGGACATCGATCGATCGATGTAGGTTGAGCCTGAGAGATCGATGTCCTCAGAAGGACATCGATCGATCGAAGTGAGAGATCGATGTCCCCAGTTGGACATCGATCGATCGATGTATAGGGGATGAAGTCCTGAAATTTTGTGGAAAGTAGAGGAAGAAAGAGGGGCGTTCGGGAAACCCTTGAGTGACCTTAATGACTTCTTAAGACCTGATTAAAGTTAGTCTAAGTCCTGGGAGCATGCCTTAGGATGGTGAATCAATCTTGGTGTTTTCAACGGATCCTCGAATCGAGTTTCAACGGGAAGGACTTAGGCGGGTTAGGAGATGAAGGCACGAGGTACTTGAGAGTTCGACGAAGAATGGTTAGGGATATCTGTCTTAGGTTATGGATCTTAGTATCATGCCTAAGTGTTGACACGATAGTCGAAGCCTAAGTGATGATGTGTAAGTTAGCAAAAACTCGTGTGTGTTTGTACTTGCGCATGTGTACATGAATGACTTATATGAATGTGAATTGCATACGAGAAAGGAGAATGAATTGAGGAGCCTTGCATCATGGCACTTGCATTTGCATTATGATTTGAAAAGAGCTGTGCCTCAGCACAGGATATAAAGTTTGCGAAATGAGCTGTCATGCGTTACAGGGTATAAAGACAATCTGTAACCATCACAGGGTATAAAGTGAGCTGTAATGTGTCATAGGGTATAAAGACAAGCTGTGGCACATTACAGGGTATAAAGTTGAGCTGTGGTGCGTCACAGGGTATAAAGACAAGCTGTGGCCCATCACAGGGTATAAAGTTATGTGACCGGACATTTTGACATGCATTGCACTGTTTTGAAAAGAATTGCATAAGCATTTGTGATTGTGTAGTGTAGTGCATATTTTGGCATGCATCATGTGAGTCGTTACGGTGTGATTGACTTGTACCTTGATTGTTATTGAACTGTTGAATGTTTATGAGTTACTGCTCTTATGTTGTCATGCTGGTAATCTATGCCTTTGAAAGTATACAAGACATGTGCCCCATCACCCCTTGATTTAAATATTACTCATGTCTTGCCATGTGATGATCCCGTATGTCTTATAAGTGGGTTACTTGCTAGCGTTTTCGCTAAGGGTACTACCTTTTGTCATTGCAGATGAGCCTAGTTACGACATGATCTTTATCGAGGATGACGGCGAGTGGGCTGAATGGGATACCTAGACCTTGTTGGGGAGATTGATTGGCTAGTTACAACTGTTTCCATTTGTTTCATTTATTTGGTCTTTCATTTGGGGTTTTAGATGGCTGCGACCATGTACACTGTCGGTGATCACATTGTCTTTGACGTACTACTCTGATGATTTGGTTGATTTGATATGTTTCCGCACTTATTTCTCTTACGTCATCGATGATGCGTATTCGAGAGATGAGACGTCTGGTAGTCTTCTCAGTAAGCTACGACGGGTGAACCGATTCGGATTCCGCTGTCCGGGTCGGGGCGCTACATCCTTAAGGAGTAACCATTAGAATACGAGTAATTACTTTGAACCATGATAAAATTATTGCTCCTATGTGTAAAAGAATGCGACTGAAGTATTAGAATTAGAAGTGAGCAGCTACCTGGGAGTGTAGAGCAATGGCTTTCCCTCTAAGCTGATTGAAACGCTTCTTGCCAACAATGTTCCTAGTAACAACTACAAGAGGAGCAAAAATACCCTTTCCTTCATTAACATTACCCATCATCGGCCGCGACCGGACCGGCCTTGCCACCCGAACCTGTCCATTAGAAACAGCCTTGTGGGCTGTCATGAAACAATCTTCACCAGCTAATGATCTTCCCCAACTTCCATGGAAATATGAAGATAAGCCCCCTTGGAAACCAGTGGCACTAAAGGATGTTGTCATTCTTATTTGATAAAGAAAAACGTGTTATACTAAAGAATTATGATTCTTAAAGCAAAGGAATGCTTGATTTTGTGAGGTAGAAGTTGGAGTTAGATTTTGGTTGTTTTGTTGGGGTGGGAGTGATGAGGTTTTGGTGTGGCTATACAAGCCGTAGGTTTTATTGGTGGTTGAATGAAAAGAATGCTAAGAATGTGTTGTCCATAGCCACATATTCACATAGCTTGGTGGCCTTAGATTTTTCTTAGGTATGATTTATATAGTCGTGAAATTTCCTTTCAATCGGACTCTTTTTGTACTTACATCTTTTTCTTCTTTTCTAGTGGTTGTTTTCTCTCCACTTGGCAAATTCCCCCCCCCCCCCCCCCCTGGCCTTTTCCCCTCTCTCTTCTAATGTTAAAGTCATGCACACGCGGTCGGCTCGAATTCTTGGTGTTCGATTGTGTTTTTGCTTTATGTTTGAAATGGATTGTGTTAGGGCCGGACATTGGATCAACCGATAAATTTGTTGTTTTGTGATCTTGATGTCACGAATTCGAACCGTATAAACAAACTCTTATACAAAGTGTAGGATAAGACTGTGTACATCAGATTTTGAAGCAATCTGACCCTGCTCGAACCATGTAGAAATGGGGAAGGCTAATCGAAAACGTTTTTTTTTTAAATGAAATGTGCATTGTAAAGTGTAATATCTATAATATATATATATATATATATAAGCAAATATACATAAAGAGTTTCAATTGGCAAAGTATTTTCTGCAGAAGGATATGTAAACATGAGAACCTGTAGTTATACAACGGATAAGAGAAAATTTTATAAACAGACAGAAATTTTCATTCCAGTGCTTGTTTACTAACGTGTATCATCTTTTTAAAATACACTTCATGTGGTATAAGTGAAATCTAATTTTTTTCGTTATGGTACTTTGTTATTATCGTTGCAAATGAGCACAAAAAGCCTTCCCATATTACACATAAATGTCAAATAAATTAAAAGAATAAAATAACTTTCTGAAATCAGCTTAGGATGGTCTTAGAAATGTGATTCTAAATGTGGTCCGCTCTTGGACCTGTTGTTGCATATAATTCAAATGATATTCAGATCACATATGTCAGGTTTGTTCTTCCGGTACTGGTCTATTAGCGTGTGACATCCTCCTAACTCACATGATATATGTGTCATCTTAGCTACATTACTAGTACGTAGTTTATTTTATTGCAAACGAGCACATAAAATCTGAGAAATTTCATTTTTGATTGTAGTTTAAAAAAAATCCGAAATAGGATACGAATAGGAAAACATTTCCAAATAATCGGAACACAACTAGCAGTGGTGTCCAAGGAGATCTTGGATGGTACTATCAGTCGCGTCTAAGAAGTCACATTTAGACGACGCTGCTAGTTACGATATACACGATATGACTTGGCTCCCTCATTATTTTTGTGGGGCCACAATTATATAAAATTTTATTGTATGAATTCATCATTGGACGTTCATAATTCAAACGATTGGAATTTTTGAGATTATTTTTAATATGTGAAGACTTCAAAAAGATTTTTTAGTTGGTTTCTTTATTAAACTTTCATCGCTATTAAATAGAATTTTATAAATGAATATTTGGCGGCACGATGTCCAGTGTCCCAGGACGGGCCTGGCAGCATCGTCCAGACCCTCGGACGCGTCTAGTAGTGCCATCTTATTTTGGGCAATTTCACACCCCATCAAACCAACATTGCCGAAAACAGTTTACTTCCTGGACGTAATTGACAGTGTCGTCTAACGGCGATTTTCTAGAGCGACTGTCAATACTGTCTATGGTTCCATTAGACAGCACTGCAGTTGCATTTTAATTGTTTGAAGAATATTTATAATTCATATGCAAATTTTGGGTTTTTCCTTTTTAAAACTATAACAAAATATAAAAATTCTCTGTCATGTCTACCCATATTACACACAAATATCATATAAATTAAAAGGAAAAAAAAGTCCCCATGACATAGTCCAACTGGTTCCGGACAGGGGTTCTCGAAAGGGAGGTCAGGGATTCGAAAGGCAAGAATGCCCCTTCCCAGCAAGTGCATAGTGTGGGAGCTTCTTGGCTTGTAGGCTTGCTTGCAGTGCTGGAGGCTCCTTATGCAGACTACTGTGTAAATGATCAAACTCCTGCTAGAGGGCCGTTGGGTATCTGATTTACCTCCCTACACTATCTGGACTGGGTATGCCAAGGACCCTTATTGGTTAGGGTTAAACCTTTTAAAAGGAAAAACAAAAAAAAGCTTAAGACCGTATGTGACATGTGATCTTAAAGTTCAGATCGCATTTCAAATCTGGCTCAGGCCAACAAGTGGTCCAAATGGCATTTAGAAGCCTTCTTGGTAACTATGTAACATCATCAGGTTCTTGTCTTCAATATGTACTGTTGGCACTATAGACCCCCGCAAATTTAAGGTCCAGAGTTCTAAGATCAAATACTACAATGTTATATGTACCCTTGCTATTTTGCCAGATCCTGTGTAATGCACAATTAACTAAAACCCCACATGAAATACCCTCAGTAGCTAATTAATACTATTGTAACTCCTGGGCCGATTTTCCTCAAGCAAAAATAAGAATCTTTCCATCCCATGGACATAGGTCGGTCTGATCGAAGACGTAAATATGTGAGTTTTTATCACTTATTTCTTGCATTTTTGCTTGTTCACAACTAGCAATTTTCTTAACATTTGTTTATGAGGCCTAAATTGCAAGGTGTCTACTCACTTTCCTCTTGCTGAAGTGTACACAATGGTGGGATCCTGCTAAAACAACAACGCTTGCCTTTCAGACACAGAAATATAAGTTATTCAAGAATTGAGATTAGCGGAAGATAAAATGGCATCACATAATGTAGAATGTCTTGACATATTAGCAAAAGAATGAACTAATCTAGTCTTTCATATTTTGTTGAAGAACATTTCCCACATGTCAGCCATCGAGTTTGAAGCTGAGTGAACCAATGAATTTTTATTCTTGACCGAAGTCGTTTGATCCGTTTGATGAACGTATATTTGTGTTTCAGAATCTTGGACTTCGAGGATTTCACCAGTCTCTTCATATGTTGAAGCCCTGCATCAGAACACCCTCATTGGTTAGCAGAATCATCACCTTACATCTCTGCACAAGATAGCATGTTGCGCATATTTTTTATTTATTATCTTCATGTTTCTTTATGCTTGAATCTGTATGGAAGGCTGTAGTTAGGCCAGTTGCTTGTAGCCGTTGAAGGCTTAAGGGCCAAACCTCTATATAAGGGGCTGTACACTGTAGCTACATTTTTAAGCTGAAAATACATTCACTTTCTCTTATTTCTATAATACCTTTGGCCTTCTTTTCGGTTTGCTGTTCTTGAGTGTTCTCCATATCATGCAAAACCTGCAATGAATCGAAGAGTGCTTCGCTAAAACCATTTTAAAGAAATTGCTTGCTAGCGAAGGAAAAAAAAAGAGTTTTGGTGCTTTTTTTTTTATCACTGCATGCCTATGTTTTATCATTTTCAATGAAGACGAAGAAGAATGTAGAAATAAGTCCAGCCGAACTGAACTGAGGAGGACCGACGTGAACAAATAAATAAGAAAGTGACCAAGTATGTTAGCTGAGTTGAACTGAAAAGTTGAAGACAAAATAAGGCCAGACGGAAGCGAAGAAGACAGACGGGCTGAGGTGGAAGAAGAGTTGAAGTAAAGCAGAACCAAAGTGAAGAAATGCTGAACCGAGGTACCGAGATGAAGCACTAACAAGGCAGCAACGCTAGGACTGAGCTGTTACACTTAGTCTAGTAAATACTATAACTTAGAAGTCTTTTACTGTACATAGTTGAGCAAAACAGGTAACTAGCCGTTAACTTAGACGTTAGAATTCACTATAGATAAAGAGTAACCACTGTGCAAGTGGTAAAATAGATTCATTGGGCATTAAAACACCCTATAAATAGAAAACAACCAAGTAAATCTTTCCTTAACTTGAATAAATGCAAATTCTTTCGATACTCAACAAAGAAGGTACCTCAACTAGGCTCTGCAAGCGCGTCCTCATCCGTCTCTGTATGAAACTTCTTGTGCTCTGTTCAATATGTAATTTTAGTTCCAAAATCTAGAAGGCCTAGTGTTTAGCTGATATATATTTACTTACCTTTATGTGATATTTCACAAACGTATAGAAATTGAGTAAATTCCAAACAGTTTTCTCTAGCATCTTTCCTTCAATGTGATAAGGATAAATATCTGTCGATCAAAAATGAAATTCTTAGGCTAGATCAACTTAAATCCAAATATGGTCTCCAAGTTCTGACTGTCTTCTTAGTATGCACCTTCAATAATATTCTTCTCAAGTAATTTGATGTCATTGAGCAGCAGGTTCCCTTGTGTTTCATATATAGTTCTTAGGAAATATTTACAAATTGTTTCAAGAATATTTACCAAAAGAAACAAATCCTCCATTTGTGCTCAAATCTTCAATTTGTTCTCCCCTCAACTCTGGTGGTGGAATTGGAGACCAGATGCAAACAGGTGCTTTAGCAAATGTCTTCGAACTTCCAACTTCCATCAGTTCCTAACGAAAAAATCTTCAGTCTTTCCAATATTTGTTTGGACAGTTTGATCCTGTTCTTGTTATTACATTTGTATTACCTGAAAGAAGGCTGTTGCTATTATGACATCTGTGTTCTCCCTAAAGCGCATGGGAAACACTGCCGTGATTTTCGTGGTCTGTCCAAAGTATTAGGCACAGTTATGAAGCATGTCAGTTCCAAGCAGGAGATGAACTGAAAACTGAGGAACTTTACTCATCTTTGCTTTATATGTATTGAACAATTCTTCAAATTGCTAATGCTGATCGAAGTTTAACGCGCATTTTACCTGTTTAATGACAAAGAAAGGCTCTCTTGGGTGGTAGATGAGTTTGAGAGGTCTGTACATTCCTTGAGATACCTCCATTGACTTAGCATTCACCAACATATCCTTCATCTGAGAACTTAGGATAACACCTTGTACTGAGGCAATGCTTGTGATCATCTTGACCGCGTCTGCTGACAGCAAACCAATCAACATGATGACTATTACCCGGTCGTGTCTCTACATAACTACTTTTTGTTCGTTTTGATTATGTGGGTTACATTTTGCGTGGTGAAAATCATAGAGAAGTGTGTGTGGCAGAGAGGAGGAGAGGCAGACAAGCAATTAACGACCTTTATTTCGTGGGATGCTTGCAAAGTCTAGCCTTAGTGTCAAGCGGTACCCTTCTCTTGGAGGCTCAACAATCTCAATTATCTCAGGACAAATTCCCTTTACCATCTCTATGGTATAACGAGGGAGCACATCTGAGAGCAGGAGTTCTTGATATAGAAGTGGGGTTGATATCGATAAGTATGTGTAATTGGGGTCGGATGCAGAAACCTGCATGGATATGTAGTCAACAATCAATGTTTATGCTGATTATATTTCTTTCTTCATTTACATCAAAAAGTAACAGTTGATCGATACAGCTTGACGCAATTTTCATTATGGGTCATCGGAAAACAATCTATGTTTGTTTATAACACATAAGTGTATAGTTGCATACATCCAACCCCCCATGTCCTGCCATAAACGGGAGCCTTTTAAGGCAATGGGGTAATGTTGTTGTTGTGTATATAACATAGAAATACTTATCCATAACCAAATATGTGTTTGTTATTTCAGCTCTTTTTCATATCGTTTTTTCCCCCTTCCCTTTTAATCTCTACCTTCAAACCGGTGTTGTTAGTATGCACATCCTACCAATGTATGATATACGCACATACATTCACATACATACGTATGAATATCCCGTGCAAATACAAGCCGGGAGAGCTTGTGCGCGAGAGTGCACCATATTGTAATTTGTCTAGTCACATGGGTTAACCATAAATAGAGTTACATTATTTTCAAGTGCGAGTTTCTATTTTTAATGGAGTCAATGACACACACTTCCTTGACTTTGGAATATGATGGAATGAAGCAACATGATTCACTAAATTGGTTACGCTTCTTGTATTGTGAAGTAGCAGTTGATCGACACAGCTTGACGCAATTTTCATTATCGGTCATCAGGAAACAACATCTGTGTGTTTCTAACACATGAGTATAGTTGCGTACATCCGACCCTCCCATACTCCGTCATAGACGGGAGCCTCTAAGGCAATGGGATTAATGATGTTGTTGTATTATTTTCAAGTAACAGAGTGGAAGTCCTAGAGCAAAATTTCACCTGAACTTGGTATTCGACTGAACCAAACTCGTGCAAGTGATGATCAACTTCCACTGGCCTTTTGGCTCTGCTTCAAAAGAAACAACGTGCTTTAACATCCCTTCTCCATCTTAATTTTTGCATTTATCAGCATAGTAATATCATGCTGGATCCCTTAAGTTTGCAATTGAATACCTCTAGCTCTACCAATTGTTCATCATTTTCAAATCCTTGGGATTTCTTAAATCAATTTTGTCCTATCAAGCCTTAAACTCCCAAGCCCTCTTTCCTAATGGAGTTGAAAGATGTCACTTACGTTGCCTACTTAGCAGGTGATATATCTGTAATATCAGAGCTGATATATTTGAGTTAAGAGTATGTATGGATTGAATTTAGGTGGCGTTTGGTTTGTACTTGGGTATCGGAATCAGAATCGGAATGGGTATTGCCAGGGTGTAGGTTTGGAGGATATGCGTTTGGGCCTAAAAGTGATGGTTGTTTGGTATTGAAGTAGGAATGGGTATGATAGACATTGATAGTGTTTGAAACATATCGGAATTGAAATGGGTATCGAATGTGGGTGGCTGGACCGGCAGCGGGCGGTGGCCAGCGGCGTTGACCGGCCATACCCCTCATTCCCCCATATTGATAGATAAGGGGGCTAGTATATCAAAAAAAACGATATCAATTACCAAATACTTGGTGTTCAATGTGAAACTCATACCCACTATTTCCCCAAACAAACAACTTTAATAGATTTGAAGGAATCCAAACCCATTCTCTTATTCCTAAACCCCAACCAAACACCACCTTAGTATCTTTGTGAGATAAGGACTAACAAATAGGCTTAAAGCCTAAGGGAGTAGGAAGGAAAAAAATAATAATATACTATGTTTGACCTGTATATGTTGAGCAGAATCCCCTTCAAAGCTGGTGAGGCCTTCTCAAAGCATGCCATCCCCCTCTACACAGTTTTGCGTCCGCGCCCTTGCCCGTGTGTATATGTGCTGAAGGAATGGATAACTCAGAAAGTTCAGCTTTATTGTAGGAGAGGAAGCAACTTTGAGTGAAATGAAAGCATTTTGTTGCAATCATGTTTGATAACATTTGAAGCAATTTAACCTCCAAACTTACCTTCCACTCACTTCAAGCACACATGTGGCATTACTGTTTGCTATCAATGAGAAATTAGATAATTGAGTAGCTCATGAAACCTTGTGCTATGATTACTTTGCATTAGATGGTTCCTTCTTTACCAAGTAACAATTATATGGAAGGTAAACCAATTCTTTGATATGGTAATGGCTAGGGTGTGATTCATTTTATTTCCCTCACCTTCCTACTTATAGGAGAAATTAAAAAGAGTGCTTCATCCTTCATAGTCTATCTCAGAATATATAAGCTATTAAGGTGACATCAATCAATTATGTTATATGGTCTTTAAAATTATCTTCGATTAATGCATTTATCAAAACTATATTTGGTTTCTTCTTTTACCAGTGTTGTCATGACTGGTCATTTGCTCTAACGATAGTTTTTATTGTCGTTGTGATATATTGAGTATGTGTTGTTATGGTTGTCGTCTTGAGTGGTCATTTGTTTACATAGATGACTTTGAAACTAAACATATGTCACTAGGTATACATGGAAAGTAGGTAACATTATAGGACTTCTTGAAAATGAATAGCAAACAATAAAAATGGGGCGGATGGAGTATAACTCAAAGGAATTCTTGAAACAAAAGGTGAAATCACTCACCCCGGGGGCCCACCGCTCCAGCCACAAGGAGCGTGTGTGGAAGATGTAAGTTGGATGAGATCTTACACGGTTACCCACACAAGGTGTCCCCTCACAAATCAGGCCTTCGGCCTATCAGCAGAGGAACACTCACACTCTGCACGTCCCCGGAATCGAACACTTGACCTCTGGGAGCAAATCCCAACTCGATTGCCAACTGGACTATGTCCTGGGGCTAACTCAAGGAATTTTGGTATGTCTATTGATTGTGATTCAGGCCTCACCCCAATCTATTGTATAAACTTGAGATCTTCTGTTGCAACTCAGAATAAATATTTGGGTGTTGGAATAGTGCTGAATGAGGTTTCTATCAAAGAAAATATGAAGTTGAACTACTTGCAGAAAAGTATACATTCACTTGATTATTCCATTAGGTGCAGAAAATAACTCTACACCAAACTAAGAAACGATGTGATTTTATGAAAGACTTAACGTGCTACAACAAAAAAAGCCAGTGTGGTGAATCAAACTAGTAATCATACATCAAGTTGACTTCTGTCACTTCCCTCCTGGCCTCATATATATGCGTACACGTACACGTACGTATATACATCAAGTATATATATGTATGCAGTGGCGGGCGCAGGGCCAATTTTTGGGGGGGCAAAATTCACACTATGAAATCACCGTCCACGTTTTCGGACTCAATATACATTCCATCGAAAATTCGGCAAAAACTCCCTTACAATATAGATATATACAAATATTATAACATAAAATCTAAACCAACACCTCCACTAATCAAAATGCAACAATAATAATCAACCATCAACAATATCCAACAAAAGTTATTCATAAGCAACATTAACAGGCAGCAATATTCAACAAAAGTTATTAATTTAACGCTCGACATACCTTTTATTTACGAAATGAAGGACGAGCAGCATGAAAGATTATCGGTGGCGGCAAATTCTGAAATTGTTGCGTAATGTTTTCATTTGAAATGGTTCCAAAAACTTCCTTCTCGAAGTAACACAGTAAATAGTCCGATAGTAAGTCGTCTCCCAATCGGTTGCGCAGATCAGTCTTTATTATATTCATCGCAGAAAAACTTCTTTCCACACTCGCTGTTCCGACAGGTAAGATCAGTTCTAACTCGATGAGCCGATATATTAAAGGAAAGTAATTGTGATAATTCAACTCCACCATCTTCTTTGCAAGAACTCCAAGATTAGTATTATGAGAGAATACTTCATTTGATTTCATATCACCAATGTAACTTTTAAGTTCATGGTTGAGCTCAATTCGATTATTGGTAGTGAAATCGTCTGGATATAACTCAACAAGGTGTAGCAATTGACTATGATCAAAATTTGCAAAAGAATTGGAAGGATCAAGGCACATCACACATCTAATTAAATGTGCTGGCTTCGATGAAGTGTGTATCCATTTCCGTAGCAATGATGTCAATTACCTAGTAACACACATATATCACATATCATGAGATAGTTTTGGGATTAAAAAACAGATACATTAAATTTAGATAATCAAAAATACAACTGCATCTACCTACCAACTAAATTTTTTCTCCGAGTTGGGGGGGCGGCTGCCCCCCCATGCCCCCCTTGTGAACGCCCCTGTATGTATGTGTGATTTATGTATGCGTATGTAGGGTATATATGTATGTGTATGTATGTATGTCTACGAGAAAAAGCAAAATTTATTGTAGTTTAATAAGAAAATCCATTTTTATCGTAGCTTTAGAAGTAAACTCACATCTATTATACATTGTTTTGTTAAAACCGTGGTGTAGCACGCAGCACGGTTTTTACAAAATCATGGTGTGCCAATATGACTTTTGGCACACCACGTTTATGTTGAAAGCATGGTGTGCAGCACGTTTTGACAGAACAGTGGTGTGCCAACTTTTTTTATTTTTTGAAATCTTATTTTTCAGCAATAAAATAAGTTTGTGTCCAGTTTATTTTTAGGGCTGTGTCAACGCGTATTTTCTATAGAAACGTACCATTTTATCATCAAATAATATTTTGTTTACAGTATAATCAGATAAAATGACAACTCAATATTTGTATATAGTTTCTTTACGGTCGTGTCATTGCCTATTTTATATAGAAATATTTTTGAATTTTAGAGATAAAACGGAGTAAATACAAACAATTAAAATATGAATAAAGTAACATAAAATAAGAATGAATCTAAATTGTACAAAAGTATATGTGTATACAAAATATCATATACACAATACAAATACAATATGCATCTTAGAAGAACTCACTGGTACTATAATGCTTCCTACGTCTATGTCACTGGACAACTGTACTAGCCTGAGTGGACCTAGTTTTTCTAGCAGCTGAGATTGTCCGCGACAAGTCTCGCTCTAACTCTCTGACATACTCATCAACGACAGCATAATCGGAAAAGCTAAGATCGTCTATTTCAAGCATGTCATCCAAGCCAAATTTGTTCCTGCCATCGATAGCTGGTGACAGGAAGGATTTGTCTGGTTATGATTGGGTAGGTCTGACTGGAATCTTTATAGTAGAAGATATCCGAGACCCTCCGTCTTGAGCCTATCTAATGTGTGGGTCTACAATTTAAATAATAGAAACATCTACACATTTAACTTACAATGACACAATTAAATAAATCAAAAGATGTACATTCGGTGATGATTTCTGAGTTGCAACGTTCAACAATTTCAAATCCATCGCTCGATAAAAGTGATTGAACGTTCGGTCGGTGCAGACATCATAATTTTCTGATGTATTTTGATGAAATGATGCAATTTTTGCAACTTGAGACACCTCCTTTCAATCTTAAACGGTTATAAATTAACTTTGGAAGTTAAATTCTACATAGAGTTGTCAAATCAACTTTTTCTTGTGAATTTAAGTCTATAAATAAAATGATCAAAAGGTTTTGAAAATAGACTTTCTATATACTTTTGATATGCGTTGAAACGCTTTGGAAAACATTTTTGGAGACTCTTGTGAAAATCTGCATAACTTCTTCCTCGTCCTTCTTCTTCTTCCTCTCGTATTAAACACTTTCAATATACAAGTTTAATATTTTTCTCATATAGCAAATAAAAAGAAAAGCCCTTATATCCTGAGAATCATTTGTCACGTAATATACCTTGCTTATTGTGAAGGCGAAATTGCTTTAAATACATTAACATTTGTTATGTCTTGATTATTCCGTTCTTCTTAGTTACATTTCCCTTCGGTTTGATTATCATATATTTGTAATCTTTCCTACTTTCTTATACTTTCCTAAAGAAAATTTAAAGATATTTGAGAACTATTGCTTTGATGTTCTCTTTCATTTTCTATGACTTCTACTTTGTTTTATTGATTTGATTAATAGTTTATCATCTTACATATCTTCTAAACCTAAATTTTCAGCAACTCAATCAATACATATAACAATAAAATAGTATTTATTTGTGGAAAATGGTTCTTGGGTGGAATATATGACTGAAGAAATCCGGTTGGGATCAGAGGAGGTAAAATATGAGGTCTCCAATGACAGATTGCCACGTGTACAAAAGTGAAAGAAGTTTAATTTTTTTTGTTTTTAAAAAATAGTTACTTGTATACGTGGCAGTGCGTGATTGGAGGCCTCATATTTTGCCTCACTTTTTGCCTCTTGTGATCTCAACCGGAAGAAATCAAACGTGAAACTTCCAATCGAATTATAGACTTTGTAGTATATTGGGGTCGCCGACGAGATCCTAGGAGGTTAAAATTGAGGTAGAATATGAAGCCTCCAATCACGCGTCGCCACGTATACAAAAGCAAATAGATGCTGTAATTTTTTTTAAAAAAAACTATTTTTTGCACACGTGGCGACGCCTCTTAGGATCTCATCCGAGTTGGGTGTCGACAGGCATAATAATTCTTTCTTTTCTTTTTCTGTTTTGTTTCTTTAGCATTATTAAACTTTAATATAGTTTGTTCTTTAAAATCACAGTTTCTTTTATAAATTTTTGGGCATGACCATGATGTGCATCCATTAGATTTTATTATATATATTCTTTCAATCAGAGTTGCTTTTTTATATCTAAAATTTACATACATTTGATGCCTTAGTCTTGTCAATAATCAAGGTTTTTTTTTTTTTGGTTGAAGACGGAAGGTATATAATCCTGTTTCCTTTCATTTTTATTGTAGAAAATAAAATACATCTATTCTAAATAAAGTTGTAAGTTAAGTTTTTTACACTTACCATATAAAAGGAATATGTTTGTGTAACATAATAACGTAATTTTAGAAAATTATTGTCTTATATTTAAGGACGTGTTGTAAATATTAAAATAAATATCATAATCAATATTTCATAATATGCATAAATTAGGTTTATTTGTATCGAATTTGTATTAATTCAAAGAATTTGAAATAAAGAAAAACACCAGTTAAATTATGGGACTTAAATCGTGATTGTAATTTTGGTTCAGAGAGTAGTTAAGATTACATTTATCTGCCAGTTGTTGAACTAATTACTCTGGGTCTTGTAACCTCATAGTGGTTAATTGCTTACTGGGTCAAAAAGCGCGTTGACCCTTTTGCTTCATACAAAAAGCCATGCCACTGAATTGTCGGATTTGTACTGTAAAAGATCCATTTCCGTATTTTGGAATGCCAAATTGGAGCTGGGTTCTTGTTGGTCTTTTGTAATATGCTCTGCAATTTAGAGCGGAGTAATTCCTTGTAAAGATTCAATTTTTGATTCAGGTGGGTTCACTTTTTTACCATCCATTGAAGTTCTAATTTGATTCATATTTTAGCTGTGGAATGGTGAATTTGGTCCTATGTAATGCAGGAGTGGAGTTCTTGTTATGGGCAGTGATGTTTTGTCTGATGCAAAGGAATCTTTCAAAGATGAAGACTTTAGGAATGGCTTGTTGAGTGGAGTTAGGGGAGATGATGATGATGATGATGATGATTCACAGTTATTGTTGCCTTCTATTAGAAATGGATTACCTAAGAAACAAGGGATGCCAAGGACAGTTCAATGGAATGATAAAAATGGAAATAAGCTTGCTGAGGTTTTGGAATTTCAGCCAAGGTAATAATAAAATTAGTTTTAAATTGATCTTCTTATGTGTGCTTAGTCTTGGTATACATAAGTTCTTTTTAGTGATTTGTCGCAATGGAGAATTAATTGAAGTTGCCAGCTTTTCTTCACTAGTGGGATTCTTGTTTGAAGAACCATTCTCAAAATAGAACTCTGGTAAGCTCCATTCAAGTATTGCACAATGAATGTCTGTATATCAAGTAAGGGTGAGGCTATTGCCATTACCCACCATCTTTCACCACTTACATTTTCACCACTTGTACACTATAAGGTAAATGTGAAATTCTAGGCAAAAGTGGAGAAAGGTAAGAAGAGGTGGTGGCAATAGCCCCTCCCATAAGGTAATCCATTTACATATTAGACTTGATTTGAGGTAGGTTAAAAGGGAAACTGTTATGTATGTAATTGTATGAAATTGCGGATTATTATTACCTATCAATATCAAGGTGACTTTCTTAGTGATTTGATTCTACGGTCTTCTTGATCTGTGTCCTATTGGCATCTTGCTTACAGGATCCTTCTCATGAAAAAACATTAGCTGTGTTCTATTTGGGCTTTATCTCCCCTTAATTCAGCATAGTTTATTGATTACTTTGGAATTGGGTTTGAAACTGTTTGTTGGTAACTGAATATGGCACTCCATTAGTGACCTTGAAAACACGGGATTTTGGAAAAGTAGCCTAATTTATTTTGCTTACTGGATTCATGCTGCATCAGGATGATAGAGTTTTTTCAAATTCAAATAGATAATTTTTACTATTTCAAATAGCTACTCCTGGACCATTTTCTGCTGGCAAGTACTTTTGGTACACAGCCCCTGGGAATAGATTACGTAAATAAGGACTAATATGTTTGGTTAAAAGAATTGTATTAGTTATATTGGAGGCTTCAGAGCTCCTAGTATTTTAGGTTATGTGAACCAAGTAATATCAGACATATGATATGGAAGTGTGGTGACCCAAGTCATGTTACTGATCGGAAGCCGTTGCCCTATCAGTGTATAACCGATATTACACGTGCATTACACCTAGGCTCTCTTCTCTCACCAAAAACCTTAGCGCCTTGGAAATGCTAGTGTATCTTCAGTTTAAGTATTCTCTGCTAATGCGACTTTCATGGGCCCATTGAATAAATGTACTGTCCATATGAATTCTTCAATGGACAGCAAGGTGACACAGCTTTTTCTGGCTGCCATGAGCACTCATGGTGGTTTTCATGTGACAGTATTTTTTGCTGTTATTGAATGTTAAATAGATCTGTAATACTAAGGAAGCAGCATGCACTAGAGCTAGGTTCTCTGTCTAAATTTACTCAACTACATACTTGATCGCTTATTACTTGTTACGATGTTCTAAAGTAACTTCTGTTTTGTGGATTTAGTGATGCTAGTGAGTCTGATGATGAGGAATCAGAAGCCTGTTTCTGTACAGTAATGTAGACTGCATTACACCAGAAGTCCTGGAGACATTCCTTGTATAAACCAAATGTTTATACATACAAGCTACAAATCTACGTAGCTTCACTTGCTTATGCAACCTTTTTCGAGTTAGAGTGCTATACTTGATAAAATAGATTTGACTTTTGGAGATGGAGAGCCATTTAGCATCAAGGAGGATGGACATGTCACGATGACTACACTCCTGGCATATGAAGTTTTGACCAGGTGCCTCGTTCCAGTCTTGTCAAGCTTGCAATTTTCTAATTTGATTCTTTCTGTTGCAATGTTCATATAAAGAAACAAGGATAATTTCATAGTGATAGTCATTGATTTGGTCTAATTCATTGTGCTGAATTCTGAGTGCACAAAAAGTTATGCTATTTGTATTCAATTGTATTCCCTGATTTATCAAATATTTTGCTTCTTCAATTGTCCATCTGGGTTGTGTTCCCCTTTAATCAAAGCATGTTTAACCTCGTCAACCAATTGCATTGATTTTATCTCATTGAGCGTGCTTGACTTCTACATGAGCAAAATTTTTCTCTTGTTTGTACTTGCTTGTAAACATCCATCAAACAATTACTTCTGTAGCTGTCCATCTAGCTTATTACCTTCATTGAAGAGTTTTCAACCTCGCCAACCAATTGCTGGAGGAGAATTGATCAACTGTCACACTCGGAGCCCTTTGACTTACGATGTTATATAATCCACTACAATGCTTTTTCATAGGGCGTCATAACATGTCAATACTAATAATATAAATAAGTTCAATAAAATAACTAAAATCGTTTAATATAATATTAAAAGAACATTAGTAGAAAGAACTTTCAGTCATTTTCCTTCAAAGGATATTTGGTAATATGAGCCCAACAAGATGTACATAAGCCTCACGAAGAAACCTCCCTTGCATGAAAATCTTGCAGTCAATAGATCGTTTATGTTTCAAAGCATCATTTAGTAAAAGAAAATGTTTCCACTCCATTAGATCTCAAGGCGGAGTTTTACAAAGTGAAATTGAAGAATTACAAATTGGCTCACCTCGAGTTCAATATATTGTTTAGGAGAGCAGAAATCAAAGAACACCGAAAAAAGGCATAAGATGCATGAGTTTTCTGAAAACCAGGCCTTGCATTGTAGAGTCTCCTGTTCCAGTCCTGCACATACATCCCTCTGCCTAATTGTATAAGATGGTATCTGTTTGGAAGACAAACCACATCAATATCTTTGTATTACATTTACAAAAGAGCTTAGTCATGAGGCACATCTTTGAGCCAATACTTTGATGCAATTCACCATCTCACAAACAACTTTCAACAAAAGGGCGATATATCACTGATTTTTGGAAGTAGGTAGACGAATGATATTGAGAATTTAGTGTATCTGTGTGTAGAAATCAATCTTGGACAGTGAATTTTGTCTGATGGTGGGGAATCAGATCAACCAATTTGAGAGACTAGCATCAAGAGCAATTTCATGCATAATGGGCTTTAAACAATTTGTGGGTTGCAGAGTTCTTGAAGCCGATGGTTGAGAACTCTTCTGCAGCATAAAAGTTGTCTGCTTCTGCTGATCTTCCTCTGAACTGGGAATGTTCTCTTTATGATTCTTTGACTGCTTCATTGGTTTTGATTTCACTGCTTTCCATTGAGAGAGATTTTCAACAGGATTTAGCACAGACGAAAAATATTCGCTTCTCTTTCGAGCACTTTTGTTAATTTCACTCCCATTAAGCTCTAATGCTGGATTTCTGTCTTCATCATATCCAACTGCAGTAATATTTCTTTCCTGTTCCTTGGATTCGGGATTCTGCTCTAGCTCATCATAATCCTCACTATCAATGTCATCATGTTCATCCCATTCAAGATCATCATCATTGTCATCTTCCAGATCACTTTTTTCTGCATTTATCTCATCAACCCCATCATAACTTTCTCTCCATTTCCGGTATCTGTAATTTGATGTGTATGCAGTCGTCTTCAAGGCGATAGAATCCTCTTCAAAATGCAGGCTTATTCCTGATCTTTCTTCTTCCTTGTATTCCCACATTGTCTTCTCCTCCTCCTCCGAAAGGTATGTATCAATCTCATCATCACTAGGTAGTGGCTCATAGGTCTTCACATTCAAATTGAAGCTGACTTTCTTTTTAGTTTTCACAGATTCTTTAGGCTTATCACTGAATTCAAGTTACAAATCATGCATAAGTTTTCAATACTAGCTACTTTCAAGTGACTATACAAATTCCATCAGAAATCGCAAAAAGAATCTGAATAGAACTCACCTGAGTTTAGAAGCTGATGTCTCTGGCTGCTCCTCACTGTCAAGTTTGACTGCAACATCCGAGTCCAAAGGCACATACCTGCCATAGCTCTACAAATGCACCCGACCAAAAAATATATATTAGAGAAGGCCATAAAGATACAGAGTTCACATTATCTTGCTTCCCCGAGGGCCAAAATAAAGGCCAAAGTAAAGTAATCAAGATGAGAACTTTCTGTCATTGGGAAACATCCTTCATCACTAAAACAGAATGTGCTAAGAAATGGGAGCTTACATGGTCTTCAGAGATGATTTTGCTGCAACCCTTTGGGCGTTTACGCTTCTTGGTGAATCCAAAGCAAGCAAGAAAGCACCCCATTGGTCTCTGCAGAATCTGCCAAAGAAGAGGGAGAGACTAGTGTGCTTGTTTTGAGGGCTCTTTATAAGCAAATGTTGTTGGTGGTTAGGACTTGGGAAGCTTTGGAGAAAGCGTAATGAGACAAAAACAAAAACAAAACAAAAAAAAAGGAGAGATTTTGAATAAGTTGCCTCCAGTGATCGTTTGAAAATTGGAACGTTGAAAAAAGTGAGGTGCAATAATGAGAGTTGAGGTCAGACGTGAAGGAGTGGATCCATGCGGGTCAGATCACAGGAGGTAGATTTGTAGGTAAAATATGAGGTCTCCAATCACACGCTGACACGTGTATAATCTATTATTTTAAAAAAACAAAAAAACTTTAAACATTTGTCCTTTTTGTACACGTGGCAGCGTGTGATTGGAGACCTCATATTTTACCTACAAAGTTACCTCTTGTGATCTGACCCCGGATCCATGAGTTTAATGAATAACTCTGGACAAAGTCCAGCTTTATGTCGGCAGACAATTACTCCAACTTTATTTTTATTTATATTTTTGAAAAGTAAACACTTTTTTTTTAAGGATCTGTTCCTGGAATTAAAGGATAGAGAGAATATAAGATTTACATTTTTTTATTTAAATTTTGGTATACATTTCTGTGATTCTGTCTCTGATGAAGAGTTTACAATCTACATGTTAGAAAATAAAAGACAAAATTAGTGGAGTTTGATTCAAGAATACAACACAATTTTCAAGATTTTCTAATGAAAATTAAGTGAATCAGCTTTCTAGTGGGAATTAAAGTAGTTTAAACAGAACTCACGCTTAAAAGAAAGAATCTTGACGACCAAAACGCCAAAAATTCCTCCAAGTTCAGATGAAACTGTGAATAGATGACAGAATTTGGAACAAATTAGATGAACAATAGCTAAGATAAGAAAGAAAAAGGCTCGAAGTGATCAGATCTTGGGTGGGCGGGGGGCAGAGGAGAGCAAATCCATTTCCAGTTGGTCAAGATAATTAATTCACAGCATAATCCAGTTGGTATTTAAGTTAGGATTACCAACAAGAGGTCATGAGTTCGAATCCAGAGACGTACACAATGTGAATGTTCCTGTGCTGCTTTGGCCTAGTTTGTGGGGCACCTTGTGTGGGTACTGTGTAAGATCTCACCCAATCTAGGAAGCCGCTGAACTCCTGATTTACATTCTCCACGAAGCTCCTTGGGACTGGAACAGTGAGACCCTTTGGATTGGGGTTCAACCTTTTGGAGAAAGAGGGATCTTATTGATATCAACATATTTACAACGAGTACATAGTGTCACTAATGATTATCTACATCAGCTACATCTTCCGTATCATGATTACTATGAGCTACTAACAACCTATTAACCCACCAGATAATCTTCACATTTCAACCAAAAAGAGCAAAAAGAATAGTTCAACAGATACATACAGAACTTCGCTCGATTCAGCGCATCAAATCCATGCAATTTTTTCTATCTGATGGAAAAGTCTATTGTACTTTTTTTTTTAGTAAGAAACAATGGTCGAATCCTATATTCCTTCCGAATGAATTTACATGTATAAAGAGAAAAAAAAAATACACAATATATTCAAGCTAAATTAAGCTGCCTTGACTAAGTTTAATATATTTCTCCTTGTAGAAAACGAGTGAAAAAATTTATTCGCTGCAAATTGTGTTGGAAATTGAAATATTTTTTTATAATCATTAACTTGTATCATAATCATACTCTCTCCGTTTTAAAATATTAGCACATTTTAACTTAAATATAATTTATTTTACATTATGTTCAACTCAAATTATAATAATATATTTGAAATGAAAAGAGTATATAATTTTGATTCTATTTATTACCAATCATTAATATAAGAGGTTCGTAGTAAAGGTGAACGAACATGCTACGAGGTATAAAAGGATGAGTATACCTATTTTTGATCATTTTTAACCCCAAAAAAAAAAAAAGATTAGTAGACAATATGTTCGGCCAAAGCTTGTTAATACCCATTTTTCTGAAAGCAACATTTTGTTCCTTCAACTCCTTTAATTTATACTTTAATAAAATGATGTATACAACACAGTAGTTTACTCCTTAATAGCTGACATGCATTTGATGCTTATAATACTGTTATATGATCTAAAAGTAGAAGTTCTTTAAAGCCTAATAAAAAATAAAAGACAAATGACAACTGTGTACTTGTATGTTTATACGTATATATAACATATATACATACATATGTATGTGCGTGGTTGAGGGGGGGGGGGGGGGGGGGGGGGAGCAAAAACACAAAGATTCATCCCAAAGAAGACCAATACTCTTACAACCAAAGAAGACCAATACTCAGGGGAATTCTGTGTTTGATTGCATGGGAGGACTTGTGGTGCACTATTTGCTTTATAATATCGGGCTACGGCTATGGCTTCGTCTCCTTCATCCATTTTGTAATTATGAGTATTGTCTTTAGTTATGCAGCTAGGTTTGTTAGCTTATGCTGGTTCGTCTGGAACCTTTTTGTAAGGTTGGCAGTACATTTTGTTAGATTCTGTAGGCCACCTTTTCTTTTGAACGGCTGTATTGATACTGACAATGCTGCGGGTTGCCACTATGGGCAACCTTCTCTGTAAATTTTGTTTATTTGCCCTCGTGCTTTTATAAAATTTAAATTACAAAAAAAAAAAAAATACCATCTAAATCATATAGTAATAAAGGTCAAGTTTTTGATAATGTATTATGATTGTAAACGTATGGTCTGTTCTCTCAAAGCTGATAACCTATTTTTTTATAAACTTATTAAGTAAATTGTCTAATAGTTAATGTTAATATTACTATCTCTTTATATAGCATGTTCTTTTGTCTTCTCATAAACACGGTCAATTTCTGAATTATTATGCTTGCAAAATTTTGTAGGGTTTTTGATATTTATATATATTTTTTATTTTTCATTATATTGATGATATATATTCAAAATGGAACAACATTGTGAAATATGAATATATATAATTATAAATTTGAGACAAATGAAATAATGTGTAAAATCAAATGATATGCAATAGGTACAAGGTCAAAAGTGACAATTGACTCAAGAAATTACATCTTCACTTACAGCATCCTAGGTTTTTATACATTCTGAAAATAATTTGCTCCAGTACCCGATAAATACCTCAATTCAGTTTATCTTCCATCTCTCCGGCTGCTCTCCGGCAAGTACATTCCTGTTGCAGTCATTTTCTCCGGCAAGTATATATGTTCCTCACTCTTCTCTCTTATTTTCGCTAATATTCCTATTTGGATAGATACGTCTCAACTTGCCCTCTGTTTCATCTTTATATTCTTAGGTTGAGTGACCTCTCAAACTTCATGTAATGCTTTTTCTGAGTTGAAGCATAAGTTAATCTTATATAATTAGCCGATGGATTTCATTTTATTGTCTTCTCTTGTTTTTCCCCCCGCTTGCGAAAATGTGTACAAATTTGTTTTATCTGTAGTAGAACCATAAATGTGAGTGGCTTTAGTCTGATTCTTGTCTTTCTAGCTAGCTACTTGGTACTTTTTTTTCTTTAACCTTATGCTCATTGGAATCTGAAAATGTTTGCTCTTTTATCATCTTTTACTGGATAAACTTGTGTATGGCCATTTGTGAACGTTAGCCTTTGTGATTACGCTGGACTGATTACTATACGACTTTTCAGAGAGTTCTAGGTTCTGGTTATGTCTTCTGGGTTTTCCTAATGAAAGAATGAAAAGGAAAAGTGTTAGGGAATAGTCAAAGGATGGTGAAGTGGTGAACTGAAATACATGGCTTTATGACTCGATATTGTGCATTAGATGGTTCTTTATTTCCCATTGTGGCTCCATCTAGATCACAATCTGTCTGATTTTTTCTTTTTCGGCTGCTCACTACCCAAGCATATCTTAAGTTTAGTATGTGAAAGGTGATAACTTTTGGTGTAGTTACTGCATTATTTTTCTCCTGGTAATGCATATTTTTTTTTTTGAAGGTGTAATGCATACTTTGAACTAGCATAATAAGAGCCCATTTGCTTGTAGGAAAGATTTGTCATGCTAAAAAGAAAAGTAGTTGTCACGCTTATAAAGATTCTTTTTTCCTGCTCCCTTCATGCGTAGTGGCATGAAGTTCTTGTCTATGTTGGGGCTGATAGTGTGAACTCTCTCATTTGCAATGGAAAGAGTTATGATGATTTGGTAACTAGTTATTCATCAAAGATTGAAATGGTTCTGAAGAAGTAATACTATTTTTGTTATGTAAAACAACTTCATCTTTTCAACATTCTCATGTTTACCCTTCTTCAAGTTGGATGGCGATACATGCAGAATGTATGCCATATCCACGTAAAGCCTATTTTTCACTCAGCAAATTTCTGAACTTACTGAAAATTCTGTGCGTGCTCCTGTCCTCATGGTTTTGGGCCTTTTGGCATGCAATCTCTGTTTATTTTTCTCATTCTGGAGGATTTGTTAATCCTTCTTATTTGTTTTTCTTTATATGTCTTTTTTAAGTGAATTTAGTCCATATTAATTTTGTTGGCCTACAAATAATTATCAAACACCAGTAACATTGTTTAATGCTCTTTTTTTTTTATTTGGGAAGTGTGAATGAGACAAAATTGAACAGTTTTGTTTATTTTTCTAATATTAGCAGGCTTATCCCCGCTAGAGTATGCATAGGTTCTGAAAGACTTTCTGTTAGTTTAACTGAATCAAGTTACTAATGTTGATAATTATGCACACACGAGAAAATGTATGCATTCAGCTGTTATGTGTTGCTATGGATTTTTATTTAAAGAATGATTACAGAAAGTTAGACTTGGTTATATTGTTGGTCTTTGTCCCATGATTTCTTCAGTCCCCTCTGATTTCCTTTGTGCTCTACTGAAAATCAGAGGCCTCATTATAAGATCTTTTTTCAGCATTATGTATACGTTCAAGAGTCATGAAGGATTAGAAAGAGGCCATAGTGAACTATCATCTGATATCAACAATGAGGGTACTTCTGCTCGGACAAGACCATTCAGTTGTGAAGATATAATGCTTAGAAGGAGAAACAGGAAAGTAGTAGTTAGAATTCAAGATGCACATGGAGAAGGTGATGAGGGGGAACAAATTTTCGAGAAGGCTTCCTATGATTCAGGAAGTGAAAGGGACAGGAGGGACACTACAGGATCTATAATTTCTAAGGATGCTTTGTTTGACAGGAGAGAAAGTTCCAGAAGGAAAGACGTCAATACCTCCTCATTTCGTAAAAGTGATCTAGTTAAGGATAAAACTGAGGAAAGTCGTGATGGCACTAAAACAATGTCTAACTCAGTTATGAAAAATCACACCAGAGTAGGAAAATCAGACAGGTACACTGAGAGTGGGGAAGGGCGCTCAAGTCATTATTCTAAAGACAGGTCTGATGAGCGACATATGAGAGATCTCGGTGGGAAAAATGCATCTCCATCCAAGAGTACCAGGAAATATAAGAAGGATAGAGACAGTCAAGAGCATACCAATTACGATGATGTAGATGGTAACAAGAAGAGAAATGTAGACCAGATATCACGTGATTATGAAGGTAAACTGAAGAAAAGACATTCTAGAGACTGGATTAGCACAGATGGTCACTGGGACATTGATACACGACAACTTGATAAAGCACCAAAAAAGAGACACGAAGATGATTTCCAACTAAAAGAAG
Organism: Eustoma russellianum; assembly: GCA_036186865.1. Classification (NCBI taxonomy): domain Eukaryota; kingdom Viridiplantae; phylum Streptophyta; class Magnoliopsida; order Gentianales; family Gentianaceae; genus Eustoma; species Eustoma russellianum. Next base: position 7,392,979 of record AP025050.1, read on the forward strand.
GAGATAGAAAAGTCAAGAAACCTCAGTTACGTTCATCAATAGTTTCAGATTCTTTAGAAAGGAGCAGAAAAGATACTTTGCAAAGAAATAATGAAGAACCAAGCCAAAAACGGGAAAGGTCAAGAAGCAGAGGACCTGATGATGAAAGAAAGCAGCCTTCACATTCTTCTAGGGACCATAGGCGCTCTTCTGTAGGCAATCAGGAGCGCAGGGTTTCACCCTCGCGTTCCTTAAAAGATAAATCTGAAAAAGCACACCACGAGCTTGAAAGGAAGAGGGGATCAACTAACGGAGCCAATGGAAATTACAGACGCTACTCTGGACATTCTAGTGGACTTGGTGGTTATTCACCAAGAAAAAGAAAAACAGATGCAGCACCTAGGACTCCTTCCTCGACTCACCATTCTCCAGAAAAAAGAGATGCTGGTTGGGAGGTCAAACCTTTAGGGAAGGATGCAGATGTCACAGGTCCTGTTGCTTCTGATATTTCATCTAGTCAAATTGTGTCAGCAACTGAGAATAAATCTTTAGATGTTACCCCCAAAGTTGCAGTTCCTTTTGGGCCCACTATAAGTTATCCGCTTATTTCATCCTCTAATGTAAATGCCATCGACTCAATCCAACTGACACAAGCAACACGACCTAAGAGAAGGCTTTATGTGGAAAATTTGCCTTTTCCAACATCTGAAAAAGCACTCATGGAATGGATCAATAATTTCCTTTTGTCCTCCGGTGTGAATCACATTCATGGAACCCTACCCTGCATCAGTTGTATTGTAAGTGTCTAACTAGTTGAACCCAGAAGTCTTTCACTTCCAGTGCTTCTATAATGCTAATTCATGTTTAGCTGGTTCTCTGTGCAGATACACCAGGACAAGGGTCAAGCCCTTCTGGAATTTTTAACACCAGAAGATGCTTCAGCTGCTCTGTCCTTTGATGGAAGGGCCTTCTCTGGATCAATGTTGAAAATCAGACGTCCTAAAGACTTTATTGAAGTGACCGTAAGCTTTATATCAACTAATAAAACTTTCTGCCAATAATTTTATTTGCTGGTCCTTTATTCATTGGTTAGCATTTTAACTGTTGTTGTCATGGTGAAGCAAATAACAGCTTGTTAATGAAAAAGCATTATGTTGATTGAAAATGCAATAATTTAGATGGACATATTTCATGCTTTGAATTTATTGAACTCTCTTTTTCCTTTTTTTTTTGGCCTCATTCTTTGTCTGAGATCTTGATGGAAGACAATGTGTTCACTCCCTAATTTCATCTGACTTGGAATAATCGCATATGTCAGAAAATTGAAGTGTCTTTGTCTGCACTTACCTTTCTCCCCCCCCTTCCCCCCCTCCCAAACCCTTTTTCTTCGCGAATTGCTTTTTTGTTTGCGTTTTTTATTTTTTTGGAGGTGGGGGAATGTGATGGGAAGGGGGGGACTTAAAGATGCTCATAATGTGCCGAAACCCAGAAATAGCTTATTACCGTGGATAGAAATAGCTACCAATCTGAAATTGTGTTATGCCTTGTTCTGGACATATGTGCTCATTTTCAAGATGATCTACTTTCTATTTCAGTTTTAAATTTTGCCTCTGATTCGTTATCGTGATTGTCACATTTTTCGCTTGATTTTGTTACCTCTTTTCTCCCCCCACCTCTCTTCTATGGGTTGAAAACTCATCTGACATCATTTCAAGTTAGGTTCTGGTGGTTTGAGTTCTGTGGCATAACTTATAATAATAAATAATAATAATAATAATAATAATAATAATAATAATAATAATAATAATAATAATAATAATAATGTTCTGCGGACTGTATGTGTAGAATACAGAAGGAACATCATTAGTTACGCATATCTGTTTTATCTCATGGCCTGTTTCAAAGAAGAATCACTTAACCACCTTCTCTTATAGTATTGCAGTGAGGTGAAATCACATGCCATCTTGGATTTCAATCTACAATAGTTAAAAAAATTATTCACGCGCGCGAACTTTGATCTTGGAATCTTATATTGGGTTCTGTATAGCACCAAAAGCAGGGGTGTGATCTTTTCCTAACAATTAAAAAAATCTACGTAAAAATATTTTATTGATATTGACACGCTCACTATGCAACAACAACAACAACAATAATCATACCAGTATATCCCACGACGCTCACTATAATTTTCCTAATATTGTTAGCATTTTTTTTTAACAAATATTAGTGTACATGTGTTTGCTTTTTGGTTAGCTCCTGTAGTGTGGATTTGCACCACTCCTGAATTCTCCCTGTGTCTGGCTAACTTTTATATTGTTGACACCCAACATGTATAGATTTTGTAGGGAAAGATTATATCCACTCTAAAGTAATATATACTTCGATGTCAAGTGCCACTTTTGTGAATCATTAGCCATCGTTAATGGTATAGCAGGAGGCCAGATTCTGTTATCCGACAGATGTAGCTTTGTGACTTCCCAAACCTCAACAATGTAATGACTTTTCTTTTCCTGTTCATCAAATTTTGACATTCTTATGTTTGAATTATATTCGGAGTGGGACACGTTTATTTATGGATGAGTATTTTCTCTCATCATTCAGCTTCTGAGGTGCATTGTGGCTATCGTTATGTAGCAGGTTTTCAGACAGTTGCTATTTTCATGCAGACTGGTGGTGACAAGTCGACGTCGACAGAGGTGGCTTATTCAATTAGTGATGCAGTAGAAAATTCTTCCAATAAGGTATCCATTTGGACTCTCTTTGCTCAAATGAAACAAAGTTGTTCTATTTCTGTTTAGGTTGTCTTCCAAGTGCTGAATTCTAAATTTGCATGAAAGTGCAATTGATTTTCCTTTGTTTGTGTTTGAGTTACACACACACACGCACACACACACACACACACACATATATATATATATATATATATATATATATATATATATATATATATATATATATATATATATATATATAGAGAGAGAGAGAGAGAGAGAGAGAGAGAGAGAGAGAATTTCCTTTGTTGTTGTCTATTATGTAGATTAAGCCAAACTAAAATTATGTTGTCACTTTTGAGTTGCATGTCCATGTTGTGGTAAACCAGTGGCCAGTATACTGAACTTTCAAAAGTTTATAGTTCTAGGATTCGTGAGACATGTGATGAACTTTGTTCCTTAAAGACTGTTGCACAATGCTTGTTTAGGTTGAATGTTTCTTTCTGCCCTCTAACCAGTATATCTCTAGTGAGCATCTTATGTATTCTGTGTAGGTTCAGGGAAAAATGTTAAGATTATATCTTTAGTAGTTCTTTCTGTAACCGAGTGAGCTGAATGTACAAATGAAGTTTTGGACAACTCTCATGAAATTCTGCAGTTTTAATCTTTTCGTGTCATTTTCGTTTTCTTGTACATTCTATCAATTCTTTATTTAAATTTCTTGGAAGTGTCCTGTGATTCCTGATATCTTGGGGAACTAGATACATTTAATTTAAAAGATAGAATGCAGATGCAACATTTTGTTCCGAGGAGTTGTTACTACTGGTTTGATTTTTATGCTGACAAGCCTTTTTACATATTTCTTAGATATTTATTGGTGGAATTTCAAAGCTTATCTCATCAGAGATGGTAAGATGAGCTACTTCTTCAGAAAATTTAATAGAGCTTTCTTTCCCTAATACTTGTTACATATACTATCTTGTGGTTCTGTTGCAGCTTATGCAGATTGCCAAGATCTTTGGACCTTTGAAAGCGTTTCATTTTGAGCATAGCACTGAGATTGCTGCACAAGTTGCTTTCCTAGAGGTATCTCATGGATCTCAACCAACTGTTGGCATTACTTATGATGGATTTCTCTGGAGTTTGATGTGAATATACTGATTTCAATTTCATCATATTGGTATGATGGCTTAGTATGCCTGCTTTCTTTTCCCCCTATCTTTGTATGAACCCACTTGGCGGGGTTGGGATGGGCAATTGGTGGTTTTGGGGGTAGAGGGACTTTGGGCAACACACTAACAATACTCAGGTTTACATCTGTTCTTATCAGAGCAAGCTTTAGAACTCCATCATCTGTTTTGGTGCCAAGTTATCTTATTGGTTTTCAATTATGGCGTGAATGAGTAGGAACGCCTTTTCTTATTCATCTCTTCATCATGCAGTCTTTTATTCACTAGCACTGAATATACCTGTTGCGATATTGTTTGGTTGCTAATTACTTATCTTTACTGTTAAAGTATGCGGATCATTTGGTTACTCTCAAAGCGTGTGCTGGTCTAAACGGGATGAAGTTGGGTGGGCAAGTGCTCACAGTTGTCCAAGCTTTTCCTGATAATATTCAGCGGGTATTCAGTGCAGATACTCCCGACAATTATTTTCTTTTCGTGAAATACATTTCATATACATTGTCTAACTGCTTGCCACTTGTGTTAGAGAAATGACGGTCACCTGCCTCTGTATGGAATCCCTGAGAATGCAAAGCCCCTTATGGAGAAACCGACAGAAGTACTGAAGTTAAAGAATGTGGTATGCGTACTTGCTAGTTTGTCTGTCTTTCATCTACTTTTAAATTCTTGTTCTTTTATAATTGATTATTCATTCTCATATCTCTCGTCTACAGCTAGATCCAGTACAACTCTCTTCGCTATCCCAGGTAGAGGTGGAAGAGATATTGGAAGACATCAGGCTTGAGTGCACCAGGTATAATCCAGTACAATGTTTATCGGGGAGAAAACAGAAATCGTTCTTAACCTATCTACGAGTCTAATATCGCATTTCTGCTTTTACCATGCTGCAGGTTTGGTGCTATTAAAGCAGTGAATATTGTCAAATCTTATTCTTCTGCCACAGCAACCTGTGCAGCAACAGATGTCAATTTGCCTATGGATCAGGACGTGCCCTGCCAAGAAGTAATGCTAGAAACCAGACAGGATGAATTGGGAGGTTTTGACACATCAAATACTCTCAGAAAAACTACTGAACCTGCTCAGGATAATATCAATTTGGATGATAAGCCCAGCACGGATAATACCTTAAGCAGTCCGATACAACCTGATGAAAGCGATAAGACTGAAGTTAGTAATGCCATTTCTAGTGATAAACTTCCGATGGATTTGGTTAAAGATGAAATCGATGAATCCCTTCTACAAGATGAGGTTTCTGAGGATGTGATTGCAGGTTGCGATGAAAAAACAAGCTTACTTTCTCCACATGCCTCACGAGATCAGTTGCTGGAAGAAGATGAGGTATCTGTTGCTAGTCTAATTAAAGCTCCTGAAGCTCCAAACGAGGAGAATGTTGAGGATTCGCAGTCAGGGGAGAGTACAAAGTTGCCAAGTGATACCAAGTTGGTCACTGGTGAGAAAAACGAGTTGGAGACTTTTGAGAGAGTTGAAAAGAACGAAGAAACAACATTTTGCGGCGTGCTAGAAGTTGGCTGTATTATAGTGGAGTTCAAAAGAGCTGAAGCTTCTTGCACGGCCGCCCATTGTTTACATGGACGGCTTTTCAGTGACCGCATCGTCTCAGTCGAGTATGTGCCAGTTGATCTTTATCAAAAGAGTTTCGCTAAATGAGTGGAATTTGTCATGACTCCTGTTATCTTGAAAGCAGCAGGAGATTTCTGTTGATGCATTTCTTCTGGGAGTTGGGTGGTGATTCAAGTGCACTTCTGCTTGCAAAGGTTCTGATCCGCCATTGCTAATTTGTATTGCACTTTCTTTCCCTGTTATTCAGTCTGTTCTTGTGGAGGGTTTAGGGTGCAAACGTGGAAATATATATGTTTCTCCCTTGAAGGGCCAAAATGCGCCCTAAACCCTCCACAAGAACAACCGAATAACAGGGAAAGAAAGTGCAATACAAATTAGCAATGTATATCGAAACTATATGTTGTTCTCCATTCCTTTTTTCCCTTAGAATGGAAATGTAGCAGGTGCATGAAATTAGAAAGCGAGCATGAATTCTATTGGGATTGCTTCTATAGAATAGTCTGAATCATTCTTCCTCTGTCCTCCAACATCCCCTCCCCCCCCAAAAAAAAAAAAAAAAAAAACCCTGGGAGGGTGCTCTTTTTTCTTCTTTTTGGTCGCCTACCAATACTGGGTTTTTGGGAAGGTTAATGCTAAGTAATAATTGGTGGTAACTGGTGAGCATTTTACTATGATAAATCATTATCACTGATCGCATAAATAGGCATATTCTATAATGTTAAGTCATGCAGTTCTGAAGTTAACTAAAGCCCAAGTATCTGTATTTAAAATTTTAACCCAAAAAAAAAATTAAACGGATTGTAAAAGAACATTATATTTTCTGGTTTCATTTTTTTCCCCTTGAACTATAGAAGTCATCCAGATTAGTGCAGGATCTAGTAACAACTTGTCCAAATTTTCTTTCGTTGGTTTGGATGATGGAATATCGAACCCTATCCACCTCCTTATCATGATTCTATTGCTAAATAATCCTTTTTCTTTTAACTTGGTAAAATTCCTCTGTATTATAGATATGGGGCAGATGTAAAAGGGTGTCCCGGTGCATTAGGCTCCTGCGTTTGCATAGGGTTCAGAGAGGGGATCGTTTCGTGATCCGATGTACGTAGCCTTACCTTACACTTTGTGAAGAGGTTGTTTTCGCGTTTTGAACCCGTGACCTCAAGGTAACAAAGAAAGAACCTTACTAGTTACTTTAAGGCTTTCGAGATGGGATAGATGTGAAAACCGAAAAATAGTCAGAAGAACCTTTGTGAATGGCCTGAATGACTCTTTTTAAAGCATTGGGTGAAGAACATCATCATCAATCATATTTATTATATCTCAACAACAGTAAAAGCTATAACTGTTTTTATAACTGTAGCAACACCAAAACTAACTTGAAAAGTATATGTATGGAAATGAAAAACTTCGTAGAACTTTGATTTGCCTCATTATTGGTTTGTCATATAGCTCGACTACTTCATGCTTATTGTAGCTCAAAAGCTATAAAAGATGAAATAATCGTGTTCTTAAAGACATTAAGGGTAATTTTGTAAATTCTGCTATAATATTAAAAGTAATAATATTATAATTATTTTTCATGGAGAGTCCGATAAAATTGTGGAAAAATTAACGGTTAAACTCTTTACAGGTAAAAAGTCATATTTTGATTCTGAGAGTTCCATCGCTCTGGTTCCAATAAATTTTATAAATGATATAAATCAGATCGTTCAACGGCTAATTGAGAGGCTCAGACTTGGTGCCCACAATGTGTTTGGGTTTAATTCTGTTTTGGTATAAAGAGTTGACGGTAACGCCAAAACACACACGGTAATTGTCAAGGTTCGAACAGGCGACCTTAGATACAATATATCATCAGAGTATCAACAGAAATACGCTCTGAAAGCGTTACCTTAAACATGAAGGATTGCATCCGCCCATGAAGGGACATGAAAGGAGAAATTTCAAAATACATTATAGTTTAAAAAGAAAAACATGAAATATGCTAGAAATTGGAAACATTTCTGAAATGATTAGGACGCAATTAGCAATGCCGTCTAAGGAGACCCCAGAAGGCATTACCAGTCGAGTACAGGAATCACCCTTGGACGGCACTGGTAGTTGCGGCCAAGAAAATAAGTGGTTTTCAGATGCAAAAAGGTTTAGAGACGCAAAACCATGCAGACCCAAGACAACACTGGCAGGTGTGTCTAAGGCCTGACGGCCTTTCCAGGCTCATCCAAGAGCCTAGGCAGCACTGCCAGATGCATCCTTCCAGCCCTCACATATCAGGCCAGTTTAATTATAACTCTAACACTAACGCCATACCTTAACCTTAACCCTAACATTAACTCTAAAATAAGTTATTTGTGTACCGTTATTTGTTTTCTATGTATTATATGTGATATTTGTGTTTAAGAAATAAATAGTTTCTACTCTATGTAATGTTTGTGTCAAAAAATAACAGATTTAGGGTTAAAGTTTGAGTTATGGTTAAATGTTAGAGTTTAGGGTTAGAGTTAAGCTTAGGGTTAGAGTTATATTGGGGCTAGGATTAGAGTTAGATTATGGGTAGGGTTAGATTGGAGTTGGGTAAGGTTAAGTTAAGATTAGATTAGAGTTAGGATTATGTCATGGTTTGGGTTAGAGTTAGATTAAGTTTAGGGTTAGGTTGGGGTTAGATTTATTGTTTATGGTTATATTAAAAAAAATAAAAATCACACAATTAATAAGACAAACAATTATTACCTAAGATGGCAAAATATATGTTCATAACTCAAAACAACTCCGATATATAGTTGTACACCGGAGTTATGGTTTTTAAAATATAACGTTAGTAATAAACCTAATCCTAAAAACTAATTCTAATCTTAGCCTAACTCTAATCTAGCCATGACCCTAATCTAGCTCTAACATTAACCCTAGTGTAATCTAGCTCTAACATTAACTTTAGTCTAACCTTACCCTAACCCCAATCTAACCCTAACCCCGAACTCTAACCTTAACCTAACCTTAATCTAACACTAATCTAACTCTAACCCTAACTCTAACCTAACCCTAATATAACTCTAAGTCTAACCCTAATCCTAGCTATAACCTTAACTCTAAATCTATTATTTCTTTAACACGAACATTATATAGAATAAAAGCTATTGCTTTCTTGAACACAAACATTACGTAGAATTGCATAGAAAACAAATTACAAACACACGAAAAATCACTTTCGAATTAGAGTTAGAGTTAAAGTTCAGATTAAGGTTAGTGTTTATAGTTTTAGGTTAGAGTTATGGTTAGACAGATCTGGCAAAAAAGGTCGAGCAGTGCCTGGCAAGATGCCCTACCAGTGCTGTCCAGGCCGCTATGCTTGTCCAGGTCCTTGGACGCACCTTGTTAAGCCGTCCAGGCCTTTGGACCCGTCTGCCAATGTTGTCCAAGGCTTAGGTAATTTTGCATTCCCAAAATAGTATTTTTGCATCCGAAAAATACTTACCCCTAAGATGTGATTGCCATTGTCGTCTAAGAGTGATTCATCGACGCGAATGGCACTATCTTCCAGAGTCTCTTTAGACGTAAATACCAATTACTCCCTACTTTCTTTAGAAATTTTCCCAATTTATACCTTATTTCAAGTTTTTTTAAACTATAATATATTTTTAAAATTTCTCAACATGAAAGGGACATGTATTTCTAATCATGGAAGGAATATGGCGATTACCGCTAACATCGTAATTAACCCAAAGAATTAAAGAAAACATTATCCACCTTCGGCTACACTAGTCCGTTGCTGTATGAACCAAAATCACTTGCACTATACTGAAAGGAACAATTTTATGCAAAAATGGCTGCAACCACAATTTTTGCAGCAACTCTAGGAGGTCAAGCAGTGAGTTTGTATCCCGTTTTGCAGAAGGGTTCCTCCATGAATTTGAGTTCTTCAAATTTGTGTTTTTTGGCTTCCCAGTTGAGTGGAATCAAGATTTCTTGTAACCCCACTTGTATCCGGCTTCCTCCCCCCACACTTACTGCTCCTTTCAGGCCTTCTCTTCAGCCTGTTGCTCGTAAATTTCTCTTTATTCCCTTTTCTTTTTGTTGATTATTGTTTTACCCCCATGTGTTTTTTTAATGAATGAATTTAGTATGTTGTTACATTTATTATTAGATGTTTGGTTTGAGTTCAATTCTAATATAATATATATTTCTTGAAGCTGAATTCCTTGTTTTCCATTTCCTGAGTTGTTTTTATCTCTGAAGTTTCCACCAAGTTTGTGGAACTAAAGCTGTAGCTGTTGATTATTGTGGTCAATAATTAGAAGGAAGACTAGTGTTCTAACTTTTGGATAATGCTTTTGAGGTGCAAGTCCTATTGCTTATAACTGATGCCAAATGTAATTAAGAGACCTTTCACTTGAAAAATACCATTATCTGGACTATTTCCTCCTTTTACGAAATGACATATGCCCATTAGAGGTTAAGAAGCTGTATGAAGCTAATCTTTTGGTCGGAAAACCGCCATTACCATGTGGGATGGCTGGAATATGCACTTTTAGTTTCCCGAAGAAGAAAAAAGCTCAGATAGTTATAGACCTCCCAGTCGCTTTACTTTCTGGAGATGTAGTGGTCTTAACATTCATTTGTGTTTCCAGTCCTCATAAATGGTTTAGTGCATTCTATTTGCTTTCATTTGCTGAACTCGATCATTGTGCTAGCCTATTCCATTTGCGTATTGAGTGTGTTGCTCTTACTTTTTGGCTGTCCAATATCCATAAATCAATCTGTTGTCACATTCAATATATTGTTAGGATGAAGAAGTTACAAGAATACATATTAACAGTTCTTTTTGGTGAACTGATTGACACTTACTTTCATGTCTTAGTTCTTTAGTGGAAACATCCCAATTCATAATTGTTACAAAAAGAAAGGCATTTCTTCCTTGTCTGCTTCCTAAGAAAAGGATGCTGCTCTTTTGAACTTGGCAGAATATAAAACTTATGGGCATCATTGTATATTTGGGATGATTAGACTGTGGGATATGCTTATTCTTTGGTAAATAATCCTGCAGTGGTCAAACTCCTCATTAGATTGTTTTATTTTGTTCAGAACGAAGTGAATGGGAGAAAGTGGGAAGAAATAGTTACAGTAACTGCATTCATTCTTCTGTTGTAGTTTTTGTCTGGAAAACATTATCAAGCTAGTTTTAGCGGTAATATATTTATCTTCCCATTGTATGAGAATCTTGAATTTGTATAACAGGAAAGGAACTTCTGAATGTTTTTTTTCCTTTTTTCCAGGGAGAGTGTGCCCCTTCACAGGAAAGAAATCCAACAGGGCAAACCACGTTTCACATTCAAACCACAAGACCAAGAGATTGCAATTTGTCAATCTGCAGTACAAGAGAATTTGGTGGGAGGCAGGCAAACGCTATGTTAAACTTCGCTTGTCAACCAAGGCCATGAAGTCCATTGAGAAAAACGGACTGGATGCTGTTGCCAAAAAAGCAGGCATTGATCTTAGGAAAGAGTAATTCATAAGATACGGTTCGGGTTTTCATTTCCAGACTTTGGTTTCCTTTCGTGTGTTCGTATTCTCTTATCTTGTTCACCTCGTGCATTTAAATGAAAATTCTTTTACCATTTATTTATCGCTTGCCTTTATAACTGGCATTGATATGGAGCTTGACCTGAGTCCTAGGGAGACCAAGACTAAGGGTATTTAAGTGTACCTATTGAACATAGAGGGCTGCTGACTGTTTTCAGATTTTCAATTACAAAAAAATCTTTGGTTTGTGTATCAGGAGTGAGGAAGGCAGAAGTAAAAGAACTAAAGAAGTATCAGAAAATTCATAACATATGCCCATAAAAATGCAAAACCATTGTTTCAATATCTTTTTACTCGTTTTATTAAAATTTCTCTAGCTTTTGGTCACTGGAAGGATATAAAAGGCATGTAATGCCTCAAATGCCAGGGGAAAACCATTGTTATTCCTAAAATCTACAGTAACTCAAACACCAGAAACGTCAAGGATGGAAGTGAAAACAGCAGTAGGCAATAGACCATGTTAGGTATGATGTGTTTCACTATGATGACAAATATTGATCAAGGCTTAACCAAGCAGATCACTAAATAACCTAAGTGGCAGAAACTCTACATACTATACATGTAAAATAAAAGCTCACCGTTTGCTTTTGTTCACTTCACAAGACTATACAAACCCATGTATAACAATTTATCTCCTTATATTAAAAAAAGAAGTGTCATAGATCAGGTTTGAGGGTCATCTGAATGGTTGAACAGGCATAGATTCTTGGAGAAGAGCTGCAGCCTCAAAACATTCTGCGGCTTCTAGAGCTGATGACCCAACTTTGTGTTTATGGAGTAGCCCAAGACTGTACCATGCGGAAGGGTTTGTTCTGTCCAGGTTTAGTGCATCAGACAGATAGCTTTTCACTATTGGAAAGAATAGATCACCAAATTGTTGCAGAAGAGTAGCAATGGAGATCAAACTTGGCACATGATTAGGGTCCATATCCAATGCTGCCTTGTAATACTTGAGGGCTTCATTGTGGAGGCCTCTTGCTTCACATAATGACCCTGGTACAAAGCACAAAGATTTAAATACAACTCATTTAAGACCAGTCGAAAGTAGTAGTTATTAGCCAATCAAGAAGATACAATAAAGCAGAATGTTCAAATAGTGTCGAGATTAGTTAAATGCCATTAACAGATGCCAATAATAGCCTTAAGGAACATGCTCAATGTTGCAACAGCCAAGTTTGACTTTTTTGGGTCCATCCACCAGCCTTGGAAAAAGGCACTTCTTCGATTTTTGTCTCTTTTTGGTTGCCTAAGGGTATCCAACGTTGATAGCAGTATCTAATCTCTTCCCTAACGATATGTCTATTTCTAGAAATTCACAATCGAAATATTTAAAATCCTTGAACTCATAATCAGAAGTTTAAGGCTACTGTGTATGTTGTGACTTTAGTTTCCTTTAATTATGTCTGCTCCATTGGTAAATGCTTGGATGAACAAGAAGAAGAACAACGAGAACAAAAGAGAAACGGGGATTGTAGCAGGAAATATGCATTCAAACAGTCTAGTGAACATCTAATTATAATTTTTTTAAAATATAATTTATGGACCAAAAAAGAAAGAGGAAAAAGAAGAAAGTAACTTTCAAGCAAGAGTTATAACATAAAATTGCAGTCAAAAAGTACAATATCCAGCATCTAAAAAGAGTCAAATGTAGCCTAGCCACGGGGATATACTTGATTTGACATATACCTGTGCAATGTAATCTAGAAGCTGAATGAGAATTAATTGCTTCTGATTTCACAAGACAAACCTCAGCGTCTCGCCATTGGCACAAACTTGTGTATACATATGCGAGGTCATGCCATGTTTTCATTTCTAGACTTCTGTTGCAGTTTCTCCTGTTCTGTGAACAAGCAAATATAGAACCATTAAACCAGATATTCTTTATGTTACCTTGGATGTCAACGAAAAGCATGATAAGATCAAAATGGTAGGAGGCATATAGTGTTATGCACATTGAGTGTTTGAGCATACCCTTAAGAGCTTGTCATGCATACCAAAGTTGTTCTTCTGAACATGAAGTAATGCAAGAAGACGACTAAATGTTCCGATGGCATCTTTTAAGTTGCCCTGTGCAATCTGCAATTTAGCTTTGGTCCTCAGTAGTTCTCCTTGATCCCATTTGCCAGTCTCTTCTAAAGCAGCATTAATAATGTCTTCAGCATCTACATAGCGTTTTTGCGCAGAGAGTATTCGTGCAAGAAGAATCCATCCCCTCAGGTCAGATCCAGCTTCAAGTTTCAACATTTCCGTTACATAATAAAGAGCAATATCTAACTTCCTTTGCTCAGCATTTTCTAGGCTAAGATAGAATAACACTGAAGAATTTGTTGCATTTGTCATTACTTTGGCAGTTTCAAGCGTCTGAAGTGCTTCAGACTGCCTTGAGATCCTTTGAGAATCAGAAGCAACCTTCTGAGATTGTGCTGAAAGTGAGATTCCAAGCAGGTAATTGCCAACACTAGAAACTTGGTTGCATTTTCCCTTGCTATTGTGGAGTACTTCTCGAGCATATCCAATCCCTTCTTCAAGATTATCAAGATTATTTTGACAAATCTTTGAGGCTAGTAGTAGTTCAAGTATGCAGTGGTGGTTTTCTCTGTTGTTGAATAGATTCCTTAATAGATTCAAAGCCACCATGTCCTCCCCTTCTGCGAAGTGACAGAGAGCTAAAGTGGAATGCTTTTCTTTTTCTTGAAGGGTATTAGGAGGCAACTCCTCAATGTAACGTGCAAGATCACTATATTCACCTGATATTGAGAATGCAAAGTAAAGGTGATCCAGGATGGATGGATCCCACCCAACTCGCATAAGGACAATCTTTCTTAAAAGGATCAGTAAAAGGAGAATGGCCTCTTCTATGTTGTTTCTGGGAACAAAACAACCGTCAGTTTGGCAGCGAAGAGTCGGAGGTGAGGCATCAGTCCCACTGTATAGAAGGAAGACAGCAAATTCTTTTTCTAGTTTTGCCCTAACATGCAAGTCAAGATTCCATTGGTAAAGCAAGGCCTTTCTGTAGGATAAAATTGCTTCCTCAGGTGCATGAGCTAGTTTCCATAATTCAGGAAGTAGTTCGACAGCCTTGTTTAAGACATCCAACAGTTTAGAATCAGTAGCAAAATTTTCAGTCAGACCATGAGGGACTGCAGATTCAACAGTCTCCAGGATTACTTTGCATGATTGAGCAGCTTCTGCATCAAATCAAAAGTGTGCAGAATTTTCAGTATAGTACAAAATTTGTTCTTATCTCATCTCCAAGAGAAAGGTGAAACAGATATCCAACAACTATCCAGAAAAAAAATACGACCATACCAAGAGGAGGATCCAAATCTAGTCAAAGAAGTATAAATTAACTACAATACCTTGAGGATGTAGTCTATCCAATCATTAGCACTGAATTAAGAACAAAAGACAGACTGTTCTAATTTCAAGAAAAACAGTTACCACAAAACAAAGTATTGCAAACAATTCATTGTTGTAAATTGATAATTCTCAGTTCGTGAATGAAATAGGATCAAGGGACAACCTGCAAACCTTCCAAGAACTGAAAGTGATCTTGCTTTCAGAAGTATAGCTTCAAACAGCAAACTCACAGCGTGCATGGACATAGGTGGAGGAGCTTCATCAAACGAATGGAGTCTAGGTAATTCACATCTTTTAATAAGAGAGATTCTAATCTTGGTAGTCACTGCAGCAACATCTATACCCTCAAAAACACGAAGAGCAGCCTCCGTGTTCCCCTTCTGAAACTCAAGCCTACCTAATAATGCTCTGGCTTCCTGCACAATTTCAAAGTTTCATGTTTCCCCCCATTGACACATGAAACTACCAATAACAACAACATTTCCCCATTGCCTTAGAGGCTTCCGTCTATGGCGGGGGTAAGGAGAGTCGGATGTATTGCAACCTTACTCATGTGTTGGAAACACATAAAGGTTGTTTCTGGATGGCCATAATGAAACTACATGAAACTACCATTAGAGGAAAAACAACAGAAGACCTCAGAATTAATGAAAGGTAACTATAATACTCTCTCATCGTTAAAAATCTTTGAAAGGTGAAGTACAAATCCAACTCTGCAGGATTTCTTGTTATAACTTTGGAGTGATCAGAAGCTCACCTTCTTGTATGCATCAGCTGCAAATACAAGATATGAAGAGAGGTGATAGAAAGCTCTAGTAAAATTCCGTTCACGTGGATGTTAGGTCAAACTAAGGCAAGAACAATCACCAGAGAAGAGATAAAATTATAGACCACTACTGCAAGCCGTTGATTCAATGACTTGAAGATGATTGACCACTACATTTTACACATTCTGTATTGCAATTGAGGATAAAAAATTCACTCTACTTACATCATTCAAATTTCAACATTCTACTTCTTTTAATTTCTAAGTTCCCCACCAATAAAATGATCAAATTTTTAGTAGTTCTGCTTGCCTTAAGAATCAAACTAAAGTTGCTCATCCTCTACTACAATTAGCATTTTCTCCCAGAGGTAGAATTTTGGAAATGCATACCAGGTCATGGCAGATATAGGAAAACAAGTATAGAACAACATCCATATTACACCAACAGAAGCTATTTTTGTTGCCTTTAAACATTGAGTTCACCAACCTCATAATTCAAGAATCCACTCTCACGAAGTGTTGATTCCGCTTGCTCTATAGTACTTGCATCTGCCTTCGTATCAGCTTCACCTGCTCGAGAAGAAAAACCACTAGCAGAGTAATCCCTGGTTGCCAGGGATTCTGAAGAAGGAATCATCTCATCAGCTATCAGATGCTCCCCAGAACAAATGCACTTCAACATCTTTGTCAATTTTCCGCGGAAGCTAAGTTTCCTCTTCCAGGATGGATGCTTAATTTTCATTCCTTCTCAATGTCACTCCGGCGGCTCCCTAATTACAAGAACATACTCCTTTCAAATTGGATAACTTTAGCAGAAAAGTTTCACATATATTAGTATTTTGATACATTGACAATCTTCAAGAAAATAGTGATTCCCTAGTGGCTCACTTATTTATAGCTGAAACAAGAACAAACCGAGAAACCACTAAACAGTCAGCACCTTTTTTTTTTTTTTTTTTTTTTTGGGGGGGGGGGGGGGGGGATGGCATACAACTTGAAGAAATTTGTACTCTCGCATATATTCCTAGTCATTAAATGTTGTACAATTACAGACCTCCAAAATTTCCAGGAAATGAACTTTAAAGGCCTGTGCTATGTTTCACAAGTTAACTTGGCAAACCCAGAAAAATAAATCAACTTAACAGAAATTTGGCAGCAAAAAACAGCAATACTGCAGTAACATACAAGTCTTCATCAGTTAAAGGAGGCCCAGAAAATGCACTCATGTCATCTCAAAATAATTACACTCACCAGTCAAAAAGAGGAGCAAAAATTGTGCCCATGGGAAAGAAAAAAGGTACCTTCAGATGGTTGGTGAAAGGTATTGTGTGCACCCACATTTCATCAAAGCCACCACTACCCATTTGATTTATCGCAAAAAGGTACTTGATTTGATGCGGTATTAGTCAAGAATCCAAAGCTTTCAACGAAATCACCTTTCTTTATTTATTTTGCTGTATTCCTGTTTTGGTGATTACTGTTCTCTCTTGCCAGTGCTTCTGGCGGGTGGTTCTGTAGCTTCAAGCAGTAGGAAAGTCAACATTCCAAAAGTCAACTTTATTGGTGTAGCATTCATTACTTATGCTACCAGATGATGCTGCCAAATTTTAGAAAATGTTAAAACTCTAGTCTAATGAATAGGCATGTAAATGAATCGAGCCGTTCGGTATGTTCGGCTAGCTCGAGCTCGGCTCGGTAAATGGTTAATGAATCGAGCTTGAACCACTTTTTTCTATTCGAACTTGGTAATTGCACCGTGCGTTTAAGGTGTTTGACTCGTTAATGTTGTCCATGAGTTAAACGAACCGAGCTTGAACAATTAAATATGTTCATTTAAATAAACGAGCAAGCTCGGCTCGTTCGCTAAGTTAAATGAACCGAGCTTGAACAATGCGATGTTCGGCTCATTCGGTTCGTTTACATCCTACCAATGAATTTCGGGAGAGTTTTATAAAAGATGTAAAATAAAAAAATAAAATGAAAATAGTTTTTTGAAATTTTAGACTTTATTTTTTTTCATCAAAAAAAGGAAGAGTTTAAATCTAAACAAGTAATAATGGTAAGTTTTCCCTCCTTATATAGACAAATATAACTGTCTTTAGATTCTCAAGACTCTTTCCACTGATTCATGCGTATGTAAGCAACATATTTTAAATCATTATCTTAGCTATTATTGTTTCTTGAACAATAAAGTCAAAAATACATTATATATATTTAATCGTTTCCTTACAATTATTTTTGTTCCATGTTTGATTTTTTTTTCTATTAATAAAGTAGCTCAAGTAAGGTTATTTTCATTTATGTAGAAGCATATTAGACATGACCTACATAAATTAGACATGATCTACTAGATTTGCACATTTCTGAGGACATGATTCAGAATAGAAATTTATGGAGACGGAGGATTAAGGTTAGCGAGGTTTAAGCAGGATATAGGGCACCTTAGAGTATATATAGGGCTTAGATACTCTCTCAACGTTAGGTTGAGTTTGCACTTTTTGTGTTTGTCTTTCATTATTTGTCGTTCATTATATGTCTATGTAGGTACATGTAGAGCCAGGGGTCTCGCTGGAAGCGAACTCTCTATCCTTTGGGGTGGAGGTATTATTTGCATGTCTCTCACTTTTCTCAAACCCTGGTGATAGTTTTTGCATTGTTGGGATATGATGGACATGTGTTGTTGTTGTTGTTTTTATTACCAGTTTTATAATGTAGGTAAAGATGATACTTTAATACAAATAGGGTTGAAACGGAAAAAGGAGTATGTTTTAAGAAGGTTTGTCTCGGCTGGGATCAGACGAGGGCAAATATAAGGCAAAAAATGAGGTCCAATTAAATCATGCCACGTGTACAGAAATGCAACAAACTTTAAAAAAAGATTTGCACCATAAACCAACAGGAGCATGACACGTGTCATGCTCCTTTTTTATTTTTTAAATAAAGCCTCAGTTTATCTTCCCCCATATCGAATTCCCCTCCCCCACATAAACCTTTTTTTTTCCTTCATCCGTTTGCCTGCATCTTCTCTTCTCTTTCTTTTTCATTTTCTGCAACTCTCAGCCTATTCTTCCATGCTTGAAGATCAATGTAGACTCCCCCCCCCCAATAGCAGGAAAAGGGCCTTGAAGATTGGCGTTAGAAAAATCAAGAGAAGTGACAGAATTCTTCACCGAATCGCAAGTAACTCCATTCCATTGACATGGGTTCTCATGAATTTCATTCCAATTTGAAAAGAATCCATCTGGGTCCTCTAAATTGATCTTGAACTTCTGTAAAATAAGCCTTTCTTGAAACAACTTGGGTTTGAGTGAGAGAGATGGAGAAAAGTGAGTGAAGGAGGTGGGTAAATCGGAGTCCGGTGATGTACCGGCGGCGAAGGAGGAGGAGGAGGAGAAGATGAAGGTGAAAGAAGTGGGTGGAATTAACGGGGATGAAGAGGGGATTCTGTAAGGGGGGGCTGAGGGGGAAGAATTAGAAGAAAACATTTGATTTTTTAATCTTCTGCCACGTGGCAGTCGGGTGAGATCAGAGGAGGTTGGAAAGGAGGCAAAATATGAGGCCTCCAATCACGTCCGGCCACGTGTAAAAAAATTGTTTTTTTTTTTTTTAAAGAAAATTTGAATGTGGTGGGACCACTGACAATGTTTTTTACACGTGGCGGGACGTGATTGGTGGCCTCATATTTTGCCTCCTTTCCAACCTCCTCAGATCTCACCCCTAAATTAATCCAATAGAGAGTGTGCACCACAACCGAAAAAGGAAGTTTAATAGGAGAAACCGTACTTAACATATTAATTAATTAAAACTGAAAACTACATGATAAGCTGGTAATAAACGGTAGTATTTGTTTATGGTAGTTCTTTTGCTAATCAATAACATAGAAACAAGTTTCCTTCCTAATAATTTAGTGACTTTGTTTTATTATTTTTATTGTGCTGATTACTAAAGGTAAAAAAATAGTTGTCACAGAAGTCTTGTTTTAGTGGTTAAGATTGAGGGCCAAGTCTTGGGTTCATCAGTTTTTCTCTTACTATGAGACAATTTCTCCGAATATGTGGCACGACTCAAATAATAATAATAATATCTTTAGTTTATTTAAGACTTGTGCTGACTGAGCATGTATATGTATATAGGGTGTATGTTTATTTTATTTTAAGGCTTGTGCGGAATAAGCATGTACTAAAATAAGACTTGTGCTGAATGAGCATGTAGTTCTGGTGTCTGCTTGAGCTATATATCTTAATGGTCAAAATTATTCAAGTTAAACATTTTACGTATTCATTATACGAATTTGAGTGCAGATCTGTGCAACTTAAAATTTAATCCAGTATTCATAGCCTCAAATATGAGTATTAAAATAATGGATTTAAGTTGAGAGGAAAAAGAAAAAAAGAATGGAGTTTGCTCAGCAGAATGTGACTTTAATCTCTCACTTTGGCTAAGTGGTAGCGGCTTGCTAATATTACATCTAAAATCAAGATTTCGAATCTTATTATGAATCTCTTCAATTATTTTTGGCAGTTTGTTGTCATATTGAAAGAGTTATGAGACGTGTCCTATCCCTAAGTTCTTGTTAAGGCTGTTGCTTTATTAATCTCATCAAAATAGTAAAGATACTAAACTGTCAATAGGGATAAAATAAAATAAGAAAAAAAAAAGATTGTTTACAACCTATCTATTATCAAATACTCTTCCCATTTTAAAATATGCGTATCATATAGTTCATTTTCAACCGAGACAAATCAGTTACGACAACGTTTTTAGAGAAGGACGTTTTTGGTGTACTAGACTTTCGCGTTTGTTCAGAGTATTATGCCCCGCACCCTACGTAAAAATAAATAAAGGATAAACGGAAATTAAATAGGTTAAGAAAAAATAAATGATAATGAATTAAGAATTAAGTATTACGGTTAAATGGAATTTATTGAAATGATTAAATATGGAATTAAGTAGTATTTAATTTTGGAATTGAATATTAGAAATTAATCCTTTAAGATAAATAAGATAATAGGATACAAGTTAGAAACTCCAAATTCCACCCTTTCCATATAAAAACTGACTGAACGTCAGTTTCTCTCCATTATCAGAAAGAAAACCGACGCCAGCCTTCTTCCCTCTCCCCATAGCGATTTCATCTTGCAACCCTAGGAGGAAAGATCCGTCAGGAGTCAATCCGTAGGTCGTTCGTTCTTCAATCCATATTCGAGTAATCAAAGGCAAGTAATCTACTTATAAGTTCCTACGTTTTGCGAAAGAGAAAAGGCATACTTTTGATATCAAATTGGATCACCATGCAGTAGTTTCTTTCTGTGAATCTATACGTGCCTTATGTGTTTTGGTTTCAGATTTTGGCCATTATATGTTAAAATCATTGTTGATGTTGAAATATGTGAGATCATGCAAAACCCAATCCCAAGAACCCTACTTTGTGCTATTTTCGGATGAAGGGTTAGGAGGGTGAAAAGGTGAGATTTTGGATTGATTTTTGTTAAAGATTTGAGTTTTTAGGATTGAATCCGTGTGTGGTACGTTAAAGGTGATGTCCTTGGTGGGTTAAGAATGGATTGATAGTGAAGATTAGGCTTGGAATGGTTGGAAGAAAATTGGGAAACATTTGGTTGAAGGTCTGCAGTTTCTGCAGAAATTCGCAGAAGAAATTCTGGAGAAACGCTGACATCGATCGATCGATGTTAGAGTTCGAAGTACATCGATCGATCGATGTCTGATGGGTGAGAGATCGATGTGTCTCAGAAGTTTATAGATCGATCGATGTATAAGGGGTTGAGAGTTCGATGAGTCTCAGATGAACTTCAATCGATCGATGTGAAGGTTCGAAGTCACTTCGATCGATCGATGTAGAGAAGGGTGAGAGATCGATGTTCTCTGATGGACTTCGATCGATCGATGTGAGGGTATGAAGTCACATCGATCGATCGATGTGAGGGTATGATGTCCTTCAGTTTGGGGGAAAATAAGGGAAGAAAAGGGGAAGCTAGGGGACCCTTTGGGTGACCTTAGGGACTTCTTAGGACCTGATTGAGGTTAGTCTAAGTCTTGGGAACATGACTTAAGATGGTGAATCAAATGTAGAGAATTCGTAGGGTATTCGAATCGAACCTCAACGTGAATGACCTAAGGGGTTAGGAATGAATGTATGTGGCCTTACAGAGTACAAAGAAGAATGTGAGGGTTCTTATATTAGTCTTTGAGTTCTAGGATCAATGTTTAGGTAATGATGACCTGCCGTGAAGTATAAGCTCTAGTGTGTAAGTGAGGTGAGTCTCGTGTGATTGATTGATATTGAATGTGACTTGAAGTATGTGAACGAAGAATGTGATTGAAATGAGGAGTCTTGCATCATGGCAGTTGCATTTGCATAACGTTTTGAAAAGAGCTGTGCTTCGGCACAGGGTATAAAGTTTGCGAAATTGGTTGTAATGTGACATGGGATGGAAATTTAAGCCATGGCACATTACAGGGTATAAAGTTGGTTGTAATGTGACACGGGATGGAAATATAAGCCGTGGAGCATTACAGGGTATAAAGTTGGCTGTAACGTGACACGGGATGAAAATAGAAGCCGTGGAGCGTTACAGGGTATAAAGTTGGCTGTAATGTGACACGGGATGGAAATATAAGCCGTGGAGCATTACAGGGTATAAAGTTATGTGACCGGACATTGTGACATGCATTGCACTGTTATGAAAAGAAATTGCATACGCATTTGTGACTGTGTAGTGTAGTGCATATTTTGCCATGCATCACGAGAGTCGTTATGATGTGATTGGCTTGTAACTGAGTTGTCATTGAACTGCTTTGATTGATAGTGAACTGTCGAATGTTATGAATGACTGTTCTTATGTTTTCACGCTGTTAGATCTATGCTCATGAAAGTATACAAGACATGTGCCCCATTATTCCTTGAGTTATATATTACTCATGTCTTGCCATGTGTTGATCCCGTATGTCTTATAAGCGGGTTACTTGCTAGCATTTTTCGCTAAGGGTACTACCTTTATTTTACAGATGAGCCTAGCTATGACATGATCTTCATAGAGGACGACGGCGAGTGGGCCGAATGGGACGCTTAGTATCTTAATGGGAGATAGTCGATACTGTTGCTAGATATTTCAGTTTATTTCATTCATTTGAGGATTAGTTGGTTACGAACATAAACACTCTTCCGTTACTTTATTACACTTTGAAGTACGAATTTGATGATTTAGATTTTATTTGGCACGTGTCTCCGTGCTTATCCTCTTACGTCATTGATGATGTGTATGCGAGAGATGAGACGTCTTGTAGTCTTCTCAGTAAGCTACGACGAGTGCACCGGCTCGGATTCTGTTGTCCGGGTCAGGGCGCTACAGGTGGTATCAGAGCCTAGGCTTCAGATCTACCTTGGAGACCTAGGTTATGTCATGTAGGGTCGTAAGTTATGATTTTGACCCTAAGTTGTCTTTAGGTCTAAGTACATGATCTTAGATGTAAGTTTGATTGGGATGGGTGTGTGTGAGCGCGATAAAATTTAATCGATAAATGTTGTATTATTTTAGTTTATGAATTCTGCCTTGTACAACGCATATGGGCCTTCAGTATTTACTTTTAGAATTACTGAATGCTAATAAGCGTTGATTTTGCAGAAAATGCCTCCCCGAAGAGATAACCCAGGAAACGGTGGCAATGGGAACGAAAACCCTCCACCACCACCAGTGTTAGTACCCCAGACACTGATAGACGCTATCACAGTGATAACGCAAGGAGTTGCCCAGCAGCAACAACAACCTCGTCATCCACCACCTCCTCAGCAAGGTATCAGGTACTATATAGGGGAGATGCGGAAGATGCATGCTCCCACTTTTGAAGGGACCACCGACCTAGAGGTGGCCGGATTTTGGCTAAATGAGGTGGAGAAGTGCTTCAGGTTGGTGCAAGTGCCTGAAGAACTTAAGGTTGATGTGGTCACGCCCTTATTGATCGGCAGAGCCAACGCATGGTGGAATGGTACTCTGCCCAAGATGACCTCCCCTATATTGTGGAGGCAGTTCGTACAGGCTTACAAAGACTATTATGTGCCTGAGACTGCCATTTTGGAGAAGATGAGACAGTTTGACAAATTTGAACAAGGGAGGATGTCCGTTTCTGATTACGCCGATAGGTTCCATGCCTTGGGCAAATTCACGCCTATGGTGTTGGAAAACAACATGATGAAAATGCTGAAATTTGAGGAAGGATTGAACCCCCGCATACGGACGGCTATAGCGGGGTCTAGCTTGAAAACCTTTGAAGAGATTGTTGGACCGTGCACCTGCAATAAACACCACTAGAGGGGGGGTGAATAGTGGTTAGCAGAAATTACACTACAACCCTTTGTTAAAATCCCCTTTGAAAACAGAATCTGAAACCACCTCAGATTCAGAACCCGTTTTTCAAAAATTCACAAATAATTGTACACAACTCCAAAAATTATGAAACTTTCCAGAATGTAACTTCAATGAGTTAACAAGACTCTATCCAAAAATCAGACAAAAATAAGATCGTTTGACCCTTCAAATAAATAAAAAGATTCAGATGGTCAATCTGGACAGAATTGGACAGAATGTTGCTGATTTTGTAAAACGTGTTTCTCTTTGAATAATCAACCAAAAAGGTTGATCTTTATATCAAAACACTCCTTAGGATGTGTAGATGAAGTTTCAAAAAGGCCCTGACCTTAACCAACTCTTGAAAAATACAGAATTTAAGTTTTCTCAAAACTGGTCAGATTACAGCCAGATTGGAGCAGTTATCTTGCAAAGACTGAAAGACTAACTTTCCCTTGCTCAAATCAAGTGATTCTTGTTGCAAATGAAAGCTAACAGTCTGAAGTATAACTCCACCAAAAATCACGAATTTTGAAAATGTTTAGCTATTTTTTTTTAAATTGTGAGAAGTGGTGTGAAAACTGCAGTCAAAAACGGGCAGAAAATAGAAATAAAGAAACAAGAGAAGAACACCGAGAATTTATCCTGGTTCGGTCAATGTGACCTACTCCAGTCCCAAGGAACACCTTTCCTTGGATTTCACTATGGTATGAACCAAATTACAGCAAGAACCAAGCTTGATCCTTGGGTTAAACACCAACCCTATTCAAGACTTGGATGAACACCTTTATGCAAATCTTGGTTGCAACACCTCTATCACCTATTGATGTAGCCTTATAGATTTGGCTAATCAATCTTACAAATAAGACACAAGAAGGTGTGTATAGTGTAGCTGGACAACAACTAGAAATGGAACACCTTAGCTACACAAAGTATGAACGAAAATATGAGAAGAGAATAGCAAGACAACAATCTTCAATTTTTGCTTTCAAGTGTGTGTCTTCTCTTCTTCACCTTGCCTTCTATTTATAGAGTGAATTGATGGCATATTCCCTCCAACTTTTAGACCATGTGATGGCTGAGAATTTTGAATTAAAACACCTCCATAATCATCTCCAACAACCTTGTCTCCATTAACTTCAAATTTGAAATTTCAAGTTGACAACTTTTGCCAACTAGCTTGCTTTTGGTTTGTCTTCTTGCCCAAAAGTCATAAAATGAGTATACCACCTTCTCCACCTGTTTATGGACGTTTTTGATGTTGTATGTATGTATACCAACTCATATTTTGTGAATAAAAAATAATGAATAAGTGTTGACAAGATTATGTCAACATATAACACCAAAATTCATACTTTCTTCTCCTTTACATATTGTGATGAATCTTGCACCAAGGACACCTTGTAATCTCTAAAAGATGATGATTAATTATCCTCTTATAACATATATAAGAGGGTCTTCAAGAAAAAATAGAATGTGACATCTCAAATCGTCACATATCCAGCTATAGTCAATAATATCATCGGTTGAGAGAATAAGATATAAGATCACCATATAATCTTCAAAATAATAATAACACAGCTCCAGAATGAAGATAATAATATGCTCAAGAGATTCCTTGAGTAAAAATACCGAGACTGTCTTCGGGGGTAAAATGACCAAAATGCCCCTAGTGAGATAAAACTCCAGAAATGACCCCGATGGTCAGAAATAATCATAATACCACCTTTGTCATGATAACCAAGATAATAATATGCACTTGAAATATTTTTCACCATATGATGTTCCTACAAAACTTAAAATACCAATTTTGCCCTTTTTGGTAAGTTGTAGAAACTTCCAAGGCACGTTAGTCACAAGACAATAATAATCACCAAAAACACATAATAAGCACATAATGAGCATGTATAAATCATGTACAAATCAAAACAACCATTTTATCACATTTTAGAAAATTATTTCTAAAAACTCTAGACATCGATCGATCGAAGTGCCTCAGCTTCATAGATCGATGTCTCACATAAAGGTTCAGGTTTTGCCTCTGACCTACATCGATCGATCGAAGTGAGAGTTCGATATACATCGATCGATTGATGTGTCTTAGGTTTAGAGATCGATGTCTCACAGAAAGGTCTTAAACTTATCTGCCTTACATAGATCGATCGATGTGAACTTGTTCAACTTTTAATCACATATAACACCATGTGTGGCATTTTTAAGTATTCATCACTTAAAATCATGACTTTGAAAATTATCCAAACATATTTCTCAACATTTGTCACCAATTGGTTTTGGGAGAGATGGTAGCGCCTGAGGTCCTACAAGTGGTATCAGAGCGAGGTCACGGGTTCGATTCCCAGCAGGAGCAATTGCTGAGGGGGAGATTTTTGGGTGCAGCAATTGTCCCGTGGCGTAGGCCGGTGGGCGTAGGCCGTGTGGGCCAAGTCACAGTCGAATGCCGTAGGCGCTTGTGTGCTGAATGCACTATAAGGCTAGGGTATGCGCATCTCCTGTCACCAATTGGTTTTGGGAGAGATGGTAGCGCCTGAGGTCCTACAGAGATGTTGGATGCGTGTTACTGCGTGGAGAGTGACATGCACAGGTCACAGCCTAGAGAGGCTCGTGACGAGTCTAGCAAGAGGCCAAGGGAAGAGAAAAGTGGAGGTAGACCCGGATGTTGGGTCAAAATTCCCAGGAAAAGACAGGCAGGACCGGCTCAGAGGGCACCGCAACAGAATCAGCCCGACCGTCAAGCACCAGCAGTATGCCCACACTGCCAGAAGAGACATGTGGGTGAATGTTGAAAAAAAACCGGAGCGTGCTTCAAGTGTGGGAAGACCGTCCATAGGATAAAGGATTGCCCCGAGTGGAACCCAAAGCAGCAGGGAGAAGCAGGGCCGGCTCAGCAGTAGAGAGGCAGGCCCAATGCGAGAGTCCACGCGATGACGGACGCTGAAGTACAGGAGGACACCGACGTTGTGACAGGTACGACCTAAGTTAAATACTAGTTGCTTAAGTTGAATTTTAGTTGATTAAGTTAGAGATTAAATGTGTTTTATGTGAAAACCTTTATGTGCTACACTCTTTGTGTTAGGTGTGATTCTAGTTAACAAAGTACATGCGAACGTATTGTTTGATAGCGGAGCGAGTCACTCCTTCATTTCTAAGCGATTCGCCAAAGGACTCGACTGTCTACCCGAATGGCTTGAAACCCCCTTCAGGGTGCAGGCAGCAGGCGAACAAGTGCTGGTTTTCCACCACCAGTACAAAGATTGTGAATTGGAGTTGAATGGAAAGGTGTTTTCGGTGACCTTAGTTCCAATTCCGATGAGGGATTTTGATGTGATATTGGGCATGGATTGGCTGACCAAGAATCATGCCAATATCGATTGTAAACTTAAGCAAGTGACCGTTAAGGACCCAGAGATGAATGAAATAACGGTACAAGGAAACGTCAAGTTAACAAAAGCCCCAAAGAAGATATACTTGACAGCGATTAAGGCTTTTAAAGCTTTGCAAAAAGGAGCAGAGGGATTCATGGTGTATACAGTAGATGCTAAGCAAGAAGTCCCCTCCATAGATCAGATTCCGATAATCCATGAATTTAAGGACGTATTTCCAGACGACTTACCGGGAGTTCCGCCATCAAGAGAAGTGGAGTTCGAGATCAACTTGATTTCCGGAGCCGAGCCTATATCTAAGGCACCTTACAGAATGGCTCCAGCTGAACTTAAGGAACTAAAGGGACAACTTCAGAAGTTGTTAGACAAGAAGTTGATTCGTCCCAGTGTATCACCTTGGGGAGCTCCTGTATTGTTTGTGAAGAAGAAAGATGGCAGTATGAGGCTGTGTATTGATTACCGAGAACTGAATAAGATCACCATCAAGAACAAATATCCTCTGCCAAGGATCGAGGATTTATTTGATCAATTAAAGGGAGCCCGATTGTTTTCCAAGATTGATCTTCGACAGGGGTACCATCAGCTGCTTGTGAAAGCAGGAGACGTACCTAAGACCGCTTTTCGGACTCGATACAGGCATTGTGAATTCTTGGTGATGCCTTTTGGATTGACCAATGCCCCAGCAGCCTTTATGGATTTGATGAACACCGTATTCCGAGAATAGTTGGACCAATTCGTAGTGGTGTTCATTGAGGACATTCTGGTCTATTCCCCCGACGAACAATCTCATGCTGAACACTTAAGAGTGGTGTTGCAAATCTTGAGGCAACAAAAGCTTTATGCCAAATTCAGCAAGTGCGAATTCTGGCTAAGAAGGGTAGCCTTTCTCGGTCATGTGATTTCAGAGGATGGTATTTCTGTGGATCCTAAGAAGATATAAGCCATCACGGAATGGCCAAGACCTACAAATGTGACCGAAGTCAGAAGCTTCCTAGGCTTGGCAGGCTATTATAGGAAGTTTGTCGAGGGATTCTCCACCATAGCAGTTCCACTGAGTCGACTTACGCAGAAGAAGATTAAGTTCGAATGGACTGCTAAATGCGAACAGAGCTTTTCCGAGCTCAAGAAGAGATTGACCACAGCCCCGGTGTTGGCACAACCCTCCAGCACCGACGGTTTTATGATATATAGTGACGCGTCCAAGAAAGGACTAGGTATGTACATCATTACAATTAATGCATTGTATATACATATGATAGTCTTGAAATTAACTTTCTGTTTATAGGTTGTGTCTTGATGCAAAATGAACGAGTCATTTCGTACGCGTCGAGATAATTGAAACCATATGAGCAGAACTACCCGACGCATGATTTGGAGCTCGCAGCTGTGGTATTTGCTCTTAAGATCTGGAGGCACTATTTATATGGAGAGAAATGTGCCGTATTCACTGATCATAAGAGTTTGAAGTACCTATTTTCGCAGAAGGAGTTAAATATGCGACAGAGAATATGGTTGGAGTTACTTAAGGATTATGACCTAACCATCAACTATCATCCGGGTAAAGCAAATAGAGTGGCGGACGCGTTAAGCAGAAAGTCTAGTCACGCTAGACAGTCTCCGTTGGAAAGAGAAATCGAGGAGTTTGACCTCGAAGTGGTGGATTCAGTGGCGAATGTTTTTACAGCTTTGTCTATCAGCCCAGACTTGGTAGACAGAATTAAAGAAGCACAGTATGATGACACAATACTGAAAGAAACCCACGACAAGTTGTCTACGGGACCAGTGAAAGACTTCCAATTGCAAGGAGATGGAAGTCTATGGTTTCAAAATCGGTTGTGTGTACCTAATAATGATGAGCTTCAAAAGGAGTTGCTACGCAAAGCTCATAATTCAAGGTTATCTATCCACCCCGGCAGCACCAAGATGTATAAAGACCTCAAACGGAACTATTGGTTGATAGGGATGAAGAGAAGCATAGCAGAGTATGTTGAGAGATGTTTGGTATGCCAACAAGTCAAAGATGAACATCAACGACCTGGTGGTTTGATGTTGCCACTTGAGATTCCTGAATGGAAATGGGAGCACGTGACTATGGACTTCGTGATGGGGTTACCCAAAACCAGAAATGGGAATGAGATGATTTGGGTAATCGTAGACCGCTTGACAAAGACAACTCACTTCATAGCTATGCCACATGGTACCTCTTATGAGAAACTATCCAGCATATATGTGGATAACATTGTGAGCTTGCATGGAGTCCCCGTCAGCATTGTGTCGGACCGTGATCCCAAGTTCACTTCTAAGTTTTGGAGGGCATTTCAGAAGGCGATGTGTACCGAGCTGAGAATGAGTACCGCGTACCACCCTCAAACGGATGGACAATCCGAGAGAACTATCCAAACCTTGGAGGACGTGTTAAGAGCATGCGCTTTGGATTTTAAAGGAAACTGGGATATCATGCTGAAATTGATGGAGTTTTCATACAATAATAGCTATCACAGTGCAATTGGCATGGCACTGTTTGAAGCATTATACGGAGCGTGAGGCCACGTGGGAGCTTGAGGAACAAATGAAGGAGCTATATCTACAGCTGTTCCAATAAGGTACGCCAGTTTCGAGGACGAAACTTTTTGTAAGGGGGGTGGAATGTTATGCCCCGCACCCTCCGTAAGAATAAATAAATGATAAATGGAAATTAAATAGGTTAAGGAAAAATAAACGATAATGAATTAAGAATTAAGTATTAGGGTTAAATGGAATTTATTGAAAGGATTAAATATGGAATTAAGTAGTATTTAATTTTGGAATTGAATATTAGAAATTAATCCTTTAAGATAAATAAGATAATAGGATACAATTTAGAAACTCCAAATTCCACCCTTTCCATATAAAAACTGATAGGACGTCACTTTCTCTCCATTATCAGAAAGAAAACCGACGCCAGCCTTCTTCCCTCTCCCCATAGCGATTTCATCTTGCAACCCTAGGAGGAAAGATCCGTCAAGAGTCAATCCGTAGGTCGTTCGTTCTTCAATCCATATTCGAGTAATCAAAGGCAAGTAATCTACTTATAAGTTCCTACGTTTTGTGAAAGAGAAAATGCCTACTTTTGATATCAAATTGGATCACCATGCAGTAGTTTCTTTCTATGAATCTATACGTGCCTTATGTGTTTTGGTTTCGGATTTTGGCCATTATATGTTAAAATCATTGTTGATGTTATTGAAATATGTGAGATCATGCAAAACCCAATCCCAAGAACCCTACTTTGTGCTATTTTCGGATGAAGGGTTAGGAGGGTGAAAAGGTGAGATTTTGGATTGATTTTTGTTAAAGATTTGAGTTTTTAGGATTGAATCCGTGTGTGGTACGTTAAAAGTGATGTCCTTGGTGGGTTAAGAATGGATTGATAGTGAAGATTAGGCTTGGAATGGTTGGAAGAAAATTGGGAAACATTTGGTTGAAGGTCTGCAGTTTCTGCAGAAATTCGCAGAAGAAATTCTGGAGAAACGCTGACATCGATCAATCGATGTCAGAGTTCGAAGCACATCGATCGATCGATGTCTGATGGGTGAGAGATCGATGTGTCTCAGATGTTTATAGATCGATCGATGTATAAGGGGTTGAGAGTTCGATGAGTCTCAGATGAACTTCGATCGATCGATGTGAGGGTTCAAAGTCACTTCGATCGATCGATGTAGAGAAGGGTGAGAGATCGATGTTCTCTGATGGACTTCGATCGATCGATGTGAGGGTATGAAGTCACATCGATCGATCGATGTGAGGGTATGATGTCCTTCAGTTTGGGGGAAAATAAGGGAAGAAAAGGGGAAGCTAGGGGACCCTTTGGGTGACCTTAGGGACTTCTTAGGACCTGATTGAGGTTAGTCTAAGTCTCGGGAACATGACTTAAGATGGTGAATCAAATGTGGAGAATTCGTAGGGTATTCGAATCGAACCTCAACGTGAATGGCCTAAGGGGTTAAGAATGAATGTATGTGGTCTTACAGAGTACAAAGAAGAATGTGAGGGTTCTTATATTAGTCTTTGAGTTCTAGGATCAATGTTTAGGTAATGATGACCTGCCGTGAAGCATAAGCTCTAGTGTGTAAGTGAGGTGAGTCTCGTGTGATTGATTGATATTGAATGTGACTTGAAGTATGTGAACGAAGAATGTGATTGAAATGAGGAGTATTGCATCATGGCAGTTGCATTTGCATAACGTTTTGAAAAGAGCTGTGCTTCGGCACAGGGTATAAGTTTGCAAAATTGGTTGTAATGTGACATGGGATGGAAATTTAAGCCATGGCACATTACAGGGTATAAAGTTGGGTGTAATATGACACGGGATGGAAATATAAGTTGTGGAGCATTACAGGGTATAAAGTTGGCTGTAACGTGACACGGGATGGAAATATAAACCGTGGAGCATTACAGGGTATAAAGTTGGCTGTAATGTGACACGTGATGGAAATATAAGTCGTGGAGCATTACAGTGTATAAAGTCATGTGACCGGACATTGTGACATGCATTGCACTGTTTTGAAAAGAAATTGCATACGCATTTGTGACTGTGTAGTGTAGTGCATATTTTGCCATGCATCACGAGAGTCGTTATGATGTGATTGGCTTGTAACTGAGTTGTCATTGAACTGCTTTGATTGATAGTGAACTGTCGAATGTTATGAATTACTGTTCTTATGTTTTCACGCTGTTAGATCTATGCTCTTGAAAGTATACAAGACATGTGCCCCATTATCCCTTGAGTTATATATTACTCATGTCTTGCCATGTGTTGATTCCGTATGTCTTATAAGCGGGTTACTTGCTAGCATTTTTCGCTAAGGGTACTACCTTTATTTTACAGATGAGCCTAGCTATGACACGATCTTCATAGAGGACGACGGCGAGTGGGCCGAATGGGACGCTTAGTATCTTAATGGGAGATAGTCGATACTGTTGCTAGATATTTTAGTTTATTTCATTCATTTGAGGATTAGTTGGTTACGAACATAAACACTCTTCCGTTACTGTATTACACTTTGAGTACGAATTTGATGATTTAGATTTTATTTGGCACGTGTCTCCGTGCTTATCCTCTTACGTCATTGATGATGTGTATGCGAAAGATGAGACGTCTTGTAGTCTTCTCAGTAAGCTACGACGGATGTACCGGTTCGGATTCCGCTGTCCGGGTCGGGGCGCTACACAGAGTCCGAAGAAGAACTGGTCTGTACTGTTTTGTGCAAGGGACTGTTTCCGCAACTCGAACATGTGACCTTAAGGTCACAAAATAGTAAGCTTATCAGTTACTCCAAAGGCTCGTCCTTTTTTATACTCTTAAGAAAAATTTCTTGTAGAAAATAATAATATTATTTATAAAATTACTCCCTCTATTCCAAACACTTGGTCAAACGAGTGTTTGGTTAAACATCAATTAAGACTAACATTTCAAACTATTCAATAAAATAGTTTGTTAAAATAGTAATCCACATTCTTCGAAACTAACTTTCAATAAATAATATGCAAAATAATGTAACAATTTGAGTTTTAGTAAGGTTTGACGAGTATGTGCTTGACCATGTATGAAAATATATTTGAAACAAAAGGAAAGGAAGTAGCTACTTAAATACATTAAGGTGACTAAAATGAGCATATAATATCTAATATAAAATAAGTACTATATTGATTAAAAAAGTATCAAATTATATATACTGTAGTCAATGTTCAAATTCAATACATAATTAATTAACACAGTATCCTATATTATATCCAATAATTCTATTTTACATTATCAGGAAAGAGAGGGGGGGGGGGGGGGGGGAACAGGCGCATATAAATCTAGGTCTGGAATCAGAAAAATGGATACCGCAGCTCAGAAAGAAAAACGAGGCGACGAAGAGAGATCGGGAATTCTTTCAAGGGTTGTTGCCCCCTCTCTTTCGCCGGTGATTTCTCTCCTTCTTGGGGAACAAATTCTAACAACCCTTGAGTTGATGGAGATGGAGTAACAATAATAATTCCAGACTCTGTCTGTGTGTTTTGTGACGCTACTCTTTCCTTTTCTATTGTGCTGTTTGGAACGCCATTATAAGTATTGACCACTGTCGCCACCATGGCCGCAGCGGTGACTGACAAAAAGAGGCTATGATGATATTTCTGTTGGATTCATTCTGAGCTGACGGATCCAGGCAATTGAGAATATCCGACCCGTATCTTGGCCGGGCAAGTCCCAGACGGCTTATGAGATTGGAGTCTTTTAGTGCTTCCACAATCCATGAGCAACTGGAGTGCTTGCAGCCATGGCGTGGTCTTCTTCTCGTTGCTTGTCTAATCACAGAGCCGAGCCTCATTTTTCTTTTCTTCTCTCTTTTTTACCCTCCCCTTTCCTTTTTTCCTTTTTCGGTTCAAATTCTGGTGAATATTTTCTACTTTTACATTTGTCTTTAAAGAAAAACAAAGCAAAAAAGAACTGAAATTTGACAGTCTACTCTTTCCCTATCCAAATTTGACAGTGTATTCTTCTCCAATTTTACATATTACATGCTTCCTTCTTTTTTCGTTGTAAGCGGTGAGTCATCACCTCGTGCTGACATCGCCTATGCCCTTTGTACACATCGCCTCATGCTGACATCGCCTCTGCCCTTTGTACACATCGCCTCTGCCCTTTGTACACATCCGTCGGGCTGTCTGGGGCTGATGTCCGAGTGGTATTGAACGCGTCAGGCGCATGTGCATGCTTGGTGATGTACCTCAAGCGGAATTCGAATGTTGTCCTTTGTACACATCTCCCGTCGGTTGCCCTTTGTACACATCGCTCGTCGGGCTGTCTGGGCTGATGCCCGAGTTGTATTAAGCACGCCTTTTGTACACATCGCCCATCGGGCTGTCTGGGCTGATGCCCGAGTTGTATTGAGCACGTCAGGTGCATCTGCGTACTTGCTAATGTGCCAAAATTCGAACACTGTTTGATGACGATGTTTGCACATTCGAACACTGTTTGATGACGATGTTTGCAGAATTCGAGAGCTGTTTGATGACGATGTTTGTAATGCCGTGTCAAAGCGTGCGATATGTCACTGTAGACTTATTCGAGCGGACTGACGTGCCATGGAAGTCGGGGGAGAAGCTTGGACAGCCATTGACATACCGACGAAGGGAATTTTTTTTTTAACCTTTTTGGAAATGCCATTTTTCGTTTGCCCATTTTTAGCTTTAGCAAGTTTTTATTCTCCACATGCTTTAGATGGCAAAAGTAAAGTAAAATTTTTTTTTTTTTTACTAATCTATGCAAGTTTGACATGATCGTACAAGTTGAGTTGATTCCTAACTCAACCAAGTCTTAAAGCAAACAGAAAGGAACCTTTTTCACTATTTCATTCACACCAGCCCCAAAATTCTAATCAATTTGCCGCTGCAAATAAGAACATGTAGCGCCAGCACACGGGCCTTAATTTGAGAGCTTTTTGGATTTCTTCTGTGAAGTTCTAGCAAGCGCGACACAGATCTCTCTTTTGCGCTTGTTATTCATGCTCTGTTGGTTCGCCGCGGCGTTGTTGTTCCCTCCTACGCTTGGACCACTCTTACCCACCTGCAGTGCGTCTTTGACAAATAACTTCAGCCTCCATAATGTGGATTCGCTCTGCATAGAAAAATTCAAAATCCTTAGCTTAACGGCTAAAAATAGATACTGGAGGCATGTAAAACAAGCGCGTAAATGCAAATATTGACCTGAGCATCCATGTCAAGGTCAACCTCTTCTGAAGTTAGTTGGAAGTTGGGATTGTTTTCAGCCACAATTAACAATGCCTTGTTCAGATCCTCTGGTGATAATTGGGTTAAAGCTGTCCCAAGTTTTCTCTTCTCTTCAGTTGACATCTTTCTGCAAATATCCAATAATTATACTACAAACACTAAGCCTAGGCATTCATCATGTTATTATTTGACATTTTTTCCATTTGCCGAAGTTTACAAACCTGCAATTTTGAAGCACCATATGCCTGAGTTCATCTAGGGTCATATCCACCTCATCCAGCTAAAAAGGAAACCAGACTAGTTCAATAAGTCCAAGGCAGTTAAAGAACAGCAGCAATAAAGGGTGTTTCTGGTGTTCTAGACTTCCGCGTTTGTGCAGGTTTCAAGGAGGGGCCGTATCGCTTTGCGATCTGACGTATGCAACCTTACCCTAAACTTTGTGTAAGAGGCTGTTTTCACAGCTCGAATCCGTGACCTCAAGATCACAAAACAACAAACTTACCCGTTGCTACAAAACCCCCTCTAAAAACAGCTACAATGATAGAACACATACAAAAACTTTTGCTCGTCATCACTTCTCCAGAACTAGACTTGTAATTTCAATACCTCAACGCTCAACTCCCGTGCCATTTTAGCATGGGCAGCCTCCTGAGCAAGCTGGACATCAAATTGAGCTTCTGCCTCCTCCTCTTTCCGCCTTCTTTCCTATTAATGCAAATTCAGAAATTCAATGAATGAACCAACAAGAGCAATCTTACAATTAGAATAGGAAAAGGAGGGAGAACTAACTGTCAAAGACATTTTAAGAAGTCCTATTTTAAGAGCCATATCTTATACCTCTTCATCTACTTTCGGTAAAAGTGCCAGCCATTTCTCTTCAAATTTTCCCAGCAAGGTTTTAGCCATGACATGTACATCGTCCCTTTCATCATTATATTTCATTGCATTCTTAAATACCAACCTCACATCTGCACATATTTCTCGAACATGCTTGTATCCAGTACCGTCCTTGGCCTCCATCTTGTTCTTGATTGTGCCAAAGTCCATGGGCTTCTCAATAACCTAGCATGTTTTACAAGATATATAGTAAATGACAGAAGAAGAAACCACCCACAAATTATTTACATGAAAAGTCAAACTGAAAAAACAAATAAAACTGAATAGTTAAAACTAAGCAATTATAAAATTGTATAATTTTCTAGTAATAACTTTCCTAACCAAAATTAAGACCATCACCAAACTTGTAAGGCGAAATAAGGAGACACTCACCATGACATGTATTGCGAAACTTGAATGCTTAAGTGTGTTTGTGTGGGTGCATCTGAGTGAGTAAATATGATTGGAATTACTGGCATAAATAGGGTAAGCATTACCTTATAGTAGTCATCCAACTTGAGACCAACAACATCCACTGGTTGCATAAAAGGGCTAGCCCATTTGTGCTGAGTAATCTGGCAACAGGAAAAAAAATGTATTTCAACTTAATGTAATTGGAAAGACATACTGCTGTTCTTGTTAGGCAAGCACCAAGATGAACGTATAGTAACGCCGTTTATGGGTTTTACATGGACACAAACGAAATTGGCCGAACTCATGATGGATACAGTTTCCGAAGTCAGTAAATTGATTACCTGTTAGGAACATACATTTATGCATATATTCCACCATCAAGCTGCCTTTTTACTCAATTACTAGTTACATTGTTTCAGAACAATGCCAGTAAACATTTGAAAATCTACTTTGGAAACAAAATGGTGGTGGAGTATAATCAAATAGATTCGAACCACTCTATATCGTGTGTCTTCATCCACTATTTCTCATCTCTTTCTTTCTCACTTTGGATAACATTTGAATGTGCTTGAACAAAATCAAGAGTAACCCGAAGCCCAAAACTCTATTCACCCCTCTAGATTGATTGTCACGGATCTAACAAACTGTACCAAAACATCAAAGAACAGATTGTTCCAGACTCAAGCATCAAAGTAGCTTAAGATGATGTCTGACAGAAAGTTCATCTCCATTCTTCATCTAGAAACCAAAAAAAAAAAACAGATCCATGTTGTTTGCTTAACAAAATTGTCTAATTGTCTAAAAACCTATAATAATTCCCTTCCGAAACTTCAGAAATGAATTTTCTTCTCAACTTCTTTTACTTCCAAGCACAAAAACCAATAGAATCCGTAACAGTTCTTAAAAATTAAACAACAGACATCTTACATTTGGCAACTGCCCAGATCAAGTTAAAGACCATAACTTACTGAACCAAATGTATCAAGAGATCACAATTGCATGTACGTATCACCTGGCGCAATAGTGTGCCAAATTGGCGCATAAGCTCCTGCATTCTTTTGGCAGCAGCTGCTTCCCGACGTGCAGCATCCAGTTGTCGTCTTTTAAAGCTAGAAAAGTGTTTTTCTTTATCTTTCAGTAGAGAGCTACCTTTTGGAGTTGACAGCTGCTTCTTATTTGCATTCAAGTAGAATTGTTCTACCTCGTTTATTTTTTGCTCAAGCTGTAAAAGGGAAAAATATACAATCGTAGTAAGCGCCAAAACAACAAGGAGAAACACAATTCAAGTAACGTATGGCTTGTCAAAATGCTGCGGACAAGGATCCAGAATCAGGCAGCATACATGATGAAAGAGCATTTATAGAATTACACTTGCCAAATGAACCAAAAACCAATGGAACAACAGTGGAATGCAAGAGCTGAAAATCTACTGTACTATAAATCAATAAACTAGGTCACAGACATGTACATATAGTTAATGAGGTACAAGCACCCTACTGGATATATGCACATTTACATTTGAGTAGAGCACAAAGGAAACAAAAGTATCTATACAGCCAACTCCACCAAGTAGGAACGAGGAGTGAATGTCATTATTCATGTCATTTTTATGTAAATCCAACTACTTGGCACATCCAATAACAATTTGCTCTAAGTGTAGTTTACTTATATGTGTAATCCTCTTTTCCAAAAAAGAAAAAGAAAAACTCGTATATGTAATCCTCAAATAATGATTAAACAGATAGAAATAATTAAAGAAGTACAAATCATTCTGTTTTCTAAAACTATAGTCACTTCAAAAAATCCAAGAAGCAAAAGTAGTTCCACACAATCACCATAGCCCATTGTACTTACCTGATCAACCTTCAAAAAGACGTCATCAATTTGCTGGTTAACAATTTCAATATTCGAGCCATTACCATTGGCTTCTACAGGGTCAAGAAATCCCACATCACCAGACAACTCATGCGCAGTTTCCATCTGTTAAGCAATGTCATTAGAATATAGAAGACAAACAAACAAAAGACGAAGCATAATGTCTATTTCAGCATAAACACGTGTTTTCAAGTTCCAATAATCTCTTCAACCTTCTCCCAAAGCAAACTAGTAGCCTTGCAACTACATTAAAGCTCAAATATTAAAGAATACTGCTTTTAGCCATAAAATTCGATAACCAATTGACATAGAGACGAGAGAAAAAGTAAAAATCGATCCTTCTAAACAGAAGTATTTAGCAATACATAATAAAGAACATGAAATCAAGAAACTTAAAATGCAATGCAAATTAAAAAATTAAGAACTTAACTAAAATCAGGAAGCTTAAAAAACAAAGGAAAAGAATGGAATCTTGTAGAGAGCCCATATGGATTATAGTTAAAAAACTAATCAAGGAATCAACATTGGTGATGAAAGGCTCTGTTTTGGGCATTGACGAAAAAATACATCATTCAACTAAAGGCAAAAAAAGAAAAAAAAACAAAGAAATAAATTTTATTACCTGGGCATGAAAATTGAAGACGCAACAGCTGGAAAGGAAAAGGAATAACAAGGTATCGAAATTCAAATTGGGTTTTCGAGAAATTAAGGGGATTGGAGATTTGCTGGAATTGATGGTCGGAAGTGAGAAAGGCGGCGATTGCAGCTGCTCATCTAGCGAGTTGGACCCTGCTCTTTGGGTTATTTCTGCAAGGCCCCTATTTTTTTTTTTGGGGAAAGAAGGATCTTATTCAACCAAAATGTTTACAACGAGTCGTACATCGAACCTCTATACATTGACGTTAACATCAGCTACCTCTCTACCACCACAGTGGGCTGCTAACAATACAGATACACGAGAAATAATATCACCACAAATGCGTCTGTGTGGGGGTATTTGATCAACACAGCCTTACACCTTCTGATTCCTCCAGTATCAAATGCTGGACACTGCTTCCCTAAAAATATACCGCCAATTCTCGCTCTGACTCCGAGTGCCCCATGAATACGTTAAATTCGCTTCTACCCATCTGAGTGGATCCGAAGCAGTATAAAACTGCTGTGCAGCGTCGCACCTGACCAACAAATTCCAAATTGCTTTAGCACACGGACAATCACGTAGCGTATGTAGTGTATCTTCCACCCTATATTCGCCCATCTTACATGTAGCATCTGCAGAAACATGGTGTCGTTGAAGGTTTCTTCCGACTGGGATAGCATCATGACAAACTTTCCAAAGAAAGAAATTCAATCTACAAGGTCCTTTCATAGCCCATATTTTATCCCATGCGGTGAGAACTGATGAGTTTGATCCATTACCTAAAAGCTTGTAGGCACTAGCGATTGAAAAGGTTCCTGAAGTCGTAGGCTGCCATCTGGGTTGCTGGGGAGTATCCATGGCCAAGGCATTACATGTTTGAAGTCCAGCTCTTAACAGCGGGATCGTGCTACGTATGTGGCGCCAAATAGGAGAAATACAAGACTTTGTCCCACTGCAAAGGACATCTCCATACTTACCTCCAAGAACTTTAACCCACAACAAGTCCGTATTGGTAATCATCTTCCGCCCCAACTTGGACAACATTGCCTGATTCATGTCTCTGAGACGCTTGATCCCCAAGCCGCCTTGTGATTTATCTTGGCATATCTTGGACCACTTGACCCAATGTAAACGACGGCTATTAGCCGTCTCCCCCCCCCCCCCAAAAAAAACCTTCGTGTCATTTTTTCTATTTCATCGATAAGTCCAAAGGGAAGGCGGACTGTTTACATAGCATAAATGGGCATTGAGGAGATTACACTACGAATCAACACATACCTTGCCGCTTGAGAGAGAATTTTTGCCTTCCAAGACCCTAGTTTTGCACGAACTCTATCCACAATATACATATATGTTGCCTTGCTGCACTTGCCATTTAACAATGGCATGCCCAAGTACGATCCAAAATCATCAGTCCGCTCCAGACCCAGGTTGCTGAACGTTGCTGGGATGAAAGTACGTGGTACATTCCTGGACATGAGAACCTGCGATTTGGATATACTAATTTTTTGTCCGGATGTGGCGCAGAAGGATCGGATAAGAGTCTCCATTACGGATGCTTGTCGTGTGGTAGCCTCCCCGAAAAGCAGCAAGTCATCCGCAAAAAATAAATGGGATATGAATGGCCCTCTAATGGATGTCCGAATTGGTCGCCATTGTCGCACAACTTCGGCCCGCTGAATAGTCTGTGATAAACATTCCATACATAATATAAATAAATATGGCGCAAGGGAGTCACCTTGGCGGATTTCACGTTGCGGGCGGAATGCCTCCAAACTCTTACCATTCCATAAGATAGATAGCGTAGATGAAGAGATGGTAAACATAATTAAATTTGTCATCTCCTTGCTGAAACCCACTTAAGTAGTACTGCCTCTAGGAACTTCCATCTCACCTTGTCATAGGCCTTCTCCAAGTCTAATTTCACTGTCATGTATCCCTTATGTCCCATCTTCGTACGCATAGTGTGCATTAGCTCCTGCGCAATGATAATGTTATCGATGCTTGTCGACCAGGAATGAATGCGCATTGCGTAGGCGAGATTATTTTGCCAATGACTACTTTAAGGCAGTTCGCAATGATCTTAGTAATCACCTTCACTATCACATTCATCAATGCAATTGGTCTGAAGTGGGCTGCCCCCTCCGGGTTGTTACCTTTCGGTATCAATGTTACTAATGTAGCATTTATTTCAGGCGGATACCATTGGTTGCGAAATGCTGACTTCACAAACTCCACTACCTCATTGCCGACAATATGCCAATTCCGCTGATAAACTATTGGTAGAAAGCCGTCAGGTCCTGGGGCTTTATACGCACCCATTTGGAAGATAGTCTGCTCAACTTCAGTGGCATGGACTGGGCGATTTAGCCACCTGCGGTCCGCATGGCTAAGCGACGGAATAGAAATATCACCCACTCCTGTATCATCTTCCGAACCGGCAGAAAACAGGGTTTTATAGTGCTGCAGTATGATGTTTTCCATCTCAAGCGGTTCAGCCGTCCACGTTCCATCACCATCTTTGAGGCACCATATAGTGTTCTGCCTTCGTTTAGCTGCATGTATCAAATGAAAATACATGCTGTTCCGCTCCCCATCCAATAGCCACTGTAATTGACTTTTTTGCTGCCAATAAGTATCCTCTTGGACAAGTATATCATGATACTCCCGCCGAAGCTCCTTATCGAGGCGCGTCAGAAAATTTGATGGATACCATTCAACCGGGCTAGGCATCGTCGCCATCGTTGCTGCAGGCTACCAAATACACAATCCTTCCACTCCACCATCCTCATTTTGAAGTCAGACAACGTCCGACAAAGGTCATTTGGGACAGGAATCTATGCATTCGTCATGAATGGTGCAAAATCCTTGTTATCCATCAAACAAGCTTTGAATTTGAATGGCCGACATAAAGAATGCGATGTTCGAATCATACACGTAGATAAAAACAAAGGGCTATGGTCTGAATACATCTGTGGAAGATGTTGGAGGTGGGACGAATTAAATTTTAAATGCCAATACTGATTAGCCCAAGCTTGGTCTAGACGTTGTTCAATTAGACCTTTACCCACCTGTCCATTAGGCCATGTAAACTGAGGACCTCCGAAGTCGAGCTCAATGAGATTACAATCATCAATCATACGTTGCATCCGATCCACCTCATATCCACCAACAGGCCTCCCTCCTCTCTTATCTTCTTGTTTAAGGACTTGATTAAAATCTCCTATTAGTAACCAGGGGATATTAATATGGTGCGCCATGTCTTCGACATAATTATAGAGCTTCTCCCATAACTGATATTTTGGTGAAGCATAAACGCATGTAATTAATGTTAACACTGTATCACCTTCTAAAATGACAAGAGTCAGAGTTTGAGCCGTGTGAGATAAGACTTGGAGTTTAATACCCTCTGCATCCCATAGACACCACAGTCCCCCGGCGAAACCACGCGCTTCCACCGCTGTAAGATGTGTGAAAGCCGTCCTACGAAGGATACGATGGGCCTGTGCACTCTGAACCCTTGTTTCCATGAGAAACAAAAGGTTTGATTTATGATCCCGTACTAATCTTGTAATGTAGCGTATTGTGTCGGGCGATTCAGCACCTCGACAATTCCAGGATAATATCTTCATAAAACAACATTAAGGGTGTCTTCTTGACCACCAACAAGGTCAGGAGAAGGGGCCACACTTACATCCATTTCAGTCCGTTCGAAATCCTTTGATATTGCAACATCAATTGCCATCGAATGTTCATTAGGAATATCAAGTGGGTGCTGTTTAATATGGTCGCCAATGAAGGCATCAGTAGGCTTGGTAGCAATGGTTGTCGAAAGGGGCCGCCACACTTCCAGGCCTGGGAATTCGTTGTCCAGCATATGTGCATTCGTAATATACGTCAGAGGTCGTTGAAGTATAGTAACACTGCTCGGACCCTGTATATTCCGGGTGGTACGTCCCGAATTAGTGTTCTTTGATTTGCTGTACTCAGATGGTCTAGAAATGGCTGCTCGAGGTATCTGTACCTTCAGCCGCGACGTATCCTTCACTGCAACCCCTTTGATTTACGCTCTCGTGGTTTGCCCATTTGGGACTTCGAAATCGTTCGAAACGTTGCTAATGGACCAGCGTCTTGAAGATTTCCAAACACATTCTCTAATGTATCTAGTATGTTAGGGTCATGATCTTCCTCCTCCTCTTCATATATCGGCGCAAATCTGGATCCCACTGCCCTGCTATTACCATTTTTCTTCGGCCCAGTAGAAGGGCG
The DNA here is from genome assembly GCA_036186865.1 of Eustoma russellianum. Lineage (NCBI taxonomy): Eukaryota > Viridiplantae > Streptophyta > Magnoliopsida > Gentianales > Gentianaceae > Eustoma > Eustoma russellianum. The sequence goes on from AP025050.1 coordinate 7,435,730, forward strand.
CTCATCATAGGTGGCAGGAGCAGGTTTTGCTGCAGTTGTGGACCGTACTATGCCAGTTCCTCTCCGTCTGTTATTGTTCTTTGCTAACATCCAAGGTCCAAAAGGATCATCCGGAACAACTTCAGCCACGGGTGCTGCAGGTGACGGCACTGACCCTTCAGCCCCACTGTTGTTACCCAGTGGACACGCTTCTACTTCATGTCCATATTTCCCACATTTAAAACAAATGAGATGCACGCTTTCATATTCCACTTTCAAATGGTGTCCATTGACAATCACAGTAGAGATTAGTGGGCGTTGAAAATCTACCTCGACACAAATACGGGCATATTTACCTCGGAAGACCATTGTAGTATTGCTATCAATCTTAATCGCAGTGCCTAACTGATCCCCAATGCGCATCAAGACGGACTCGTGGAAGAACTCTAGTGGTAGTCGTGGTATCCTCACCCATACCATCGTAGAGGAAACAATGGCAGTAGATGATGTAAAGCCCGGTCGGAATTTTGCGACGGTTAGATAATGGTCTTGTGTTGTCCATGGACCATCTTCAAGTACATTGATGTAGTCATCTTTCGAATAGAATTTCACCACGTAGAATCCATCCTCTAGATCAATAATATCTATTCGCCGGTTAAGTGCCCAAGTATCTGTCAACCTCTGCGACAGTACACGAAAAGAAACGGATCGGCCAAGAGGTTTCACGATTAATGCACGACGCCAAGGGCGCCACAATGACTTACATTCGGCCAAGGGTATATCTACCACCACCCTACCCGGTCCGCTATCATTGTCGTTCGACGCCAGACCTTCATAGTCTTCAGCACTGTCGTCCTCGTCTCCTTCACCCGTATATAGCTCATCACCTGGTAACAAACTTGTTGGTATCGGGGCTCTGATCACATCAGCCCAGGCTCGTGGCTGGGTTTTTGGTTCTTCGTAGAAAGTTGGAACATCATCACTTGCTGGTCTTTTATACTTCTTCACGCCCAGATGGAATTGGTCCATCTCATCAACACTTCTTTCCGGTTGTCCGTCCTCCACGACGTCGGAAAACGGTGCAGAAACCACCGCCGGTGGCAGTTATTTGATAATGTAACGGTTGCTGTGCAGTACGTGCGTAATTTGCGGAGAAAAACCGAACGTGTAATCGCCTTCTTTCCACAATTATTTTGCTTTACTTTTTCTTTTTTGACTAGCAATTACCTTATGATGATGCAAGGCCCCTATTTTCGTTACAACGTGAACCCTGTGGTCCTTTGCATTTCCCCTGCAAGCCCCTTGAAAGAAAATTTATATTTAGTATATTATTTTAGGCTTTCGAAATTCGAGTTACGAATTAACTCAAGTCTTTCTTAGTTGTTTAATGTTGAACCTATATTCAACCATCAAACCGCAGTAAGATGAGTGTCTGTTAATATGACAATTGCTATTGTTCAGCGTCATTCCTCTAACATACCAACTTTGAGATATTCTTCCTAATTATAATTATACATGTAGTAATTATAATATGCTCGTTGAACGATTTTTTAGGCGAGAGACTTAATATTTAATGTCTAGAAGATGTCTGAGTTCAAATCCGTTCCGGTATAAAAAGATGACGACACGACCAAAATACATACACCGGGATTGTCAAGATTTGAAACCAACAATTTTACATGCAACCTGTCACTCAACTACCTACCGAGTTACGTCCAACCTCTCCTCAATGTCTCCTCAATATACTGAATAATAATCACCTTAGCTTGGATCGAAGACTATTATTTTCTCCGAATGTTTTTTTTATATCTCATTTCAATCATCAACGCCAAATACTAAGAAGTTGTACTTTAATTTAAGTTATCCAATAAATTAAGATAAATATGATATAGATGCAATAGAAGTAAACAGGTCTATAATGTTCATCGAGTCACACAAGATTTATACAAGTCATCCTAGAAGAAGTCTAAAACATGTAACATATCAACAACAATATTATTATATTGCCTTAGAGACACAACCATAATGAAAATTATGCAACCATATCTATGTGTTAGAAACACATGTTTCTCAATGACGCATAATGAAAATTACGTCAAGCTGTATCGATCAACTGCTACTTCACATTATAAGAAGCGCAATTAATTTAATGAGTTATTTTGCTTTATTCTATCATATTCTAAATTCAAGAAAGAATGTGTGAAATAGAAACAAATCAACAAAAGTAGATTTTTTTCCTAAGGTTGGATTCTCAAGAATTTGTAACTGCCTCCATGAAAATCATGCTTTCATTTGCTTTCTTAAACCGTTTCAGATTTTTCTGTCTTAATTTCTTGTCTTATACATAAAAGTCCTCATTTTATTTTATTTTTTAGAAGGACCAATCTTTCTTTATCATTATGTATAAACATAAAAGGAAAAAAGATAAGAGGTTTAGACAACAGATCTAAACCATTCCTAAACCATGACCATCTAAGGAAAGCCATATTGCTTATCAAGAATGCTCTTGAATTGCTCACATTTTGAAAATATCACCGTTCCAATCTTGTATTTTCCTTCCATTGCCATAAACAATGAAACTTTTTGAGAATATTGTCACATATCAAACAATTTGAGATATACAAAGATGAGGTACCACCACCATTGTCTTAAGATTTTGAGTGGATATGAGTCTCACGTTTCAACAGTTTAACAAATACAAGTAGTCGATCAACGTTTTTTCACTTTGGCTCACAGCAACAAAAGAAAAAACATGGGACTCAAGGATCTTCATCTTAAGTTCAAGGTTCTCTCTTTTACTTCTCCGGTGAAATTTACTTTTTCAAATAAGTCACTTGTTTTTCACTAAATAGCCTCTTTTTTGCTTTTTTTTTTTTGAAAAAAAAAATTGTTGGGTTGAAAGCCATATAGCATTTTGATTGATTAATTCTCTGGTGAAAAGAATCTCTTTTTCACAAGATTCTATCCAATTACCTTTCTTTTCTTGCTTTTCTTTTTGGCAGTCTTTAAGGGCAAAAAGGTTTGTAATTGGAAATGGAGAGGAGGAAAAGAAGCAGAAGGTGAAAAGGAAGAAGGCATCTTGGATGATGCCTATATCTTATGGGATGTATGTTGTGGAAGATAATTCATTTGTTGATGGATCAAGAGAGGAAGCTGATAAAGTTGTGGCACAAAGGGAGCAAATTAAAGACAATGAGTTGTGGTTTTTTGGAGTTTTTGATCCTACAATTGGTGATGGAATTACCAAGTACATGCAGTCTCATTTGTTTGACAAGCAGCTTAAAGAGGTTAAACAGTTTGTAACTTTCACAATCTGCTGTGTTCTCAAATTCCTTTATATTAAAGAAAACTCAACCCTTTTGATGTTTTGAGCTATGTGCAAGTCCTTTCAGACACGCTTTTAGATTAATTATAGCAAATCCGTACATGGGGCCTGAAAATTTCTTGATCAATCCACCTGCTTTAAGTGTATGAATTTTCTTTGGTTACAAACAGTGGTTACTGTTTGTTTGATCCCCATGTCTACACAAAGGTTCACTCATCAGTACAGTTTTCTTTAATCTTTTGGAGCAAAAGGTGAAACAAACAGTGGTTACTGTTTGTTTGATCCCCATTTCTACACAAAGTTCACTCATCAGTACAGTTTTCTTTAATCTTTTGGGGCAAAAGATGAAACAAGCAGTTTTGTTTGATCCCCATTTCAACACAAAATTCACTCACCAGTACAGTTTTCTTCAATCTTTACGTGTGTACGATGTCATTTTTAATCTTTTGAGCAAAAGTGAAATCCCCCCTCGAGCCCCATCGCCATAGCCCCAAAAAACATTTGTGTATGATACAAATCAGAAGTTCAGCGGCCTCCTAGATTACGTGAGGACTTACATAGTGACCCATATAAGGTGCCTCACAAACCAGGCCTTCGGTCTAGCAGCAGAGGAACACTCATACTGTACGTGTCTCTGGAATCGAACTCTTGACCTCTTAGAACAAATATCAACCCAGATACCAACTGGACTATGCCATAGGGCATCATTTTTTAATCCTGTTATGACAAGAGATTAAGGTGTTGCAGCCCTAGTCTCCTGTTCTGTGGCCGTGAGGTAACTCAATCGCTGTACTATTTCTAAATTCATTCTGGGTTTCAATTCACAGTCACAGATGAGGAGTAGGAGCATGGAGATAATGACAAAGGCACATCTGCATGCAAGAGGAAAGGTGGGCAAATTTGAGAAGACAGAGGAGATAAGCAAAAGGGGTTCAGCAGCAGCGGTTGTCATCAATGGGGAGAAGCTTGTAATCGCAAACATGGGCGAGTATAGGGTGGTTGTATGTAGAGATGGCGACGCGCGTCCAATCAAATCAAGACTTCTATCAGGCAAGAATAGTTTGTTCACAATGTCCCAAACCGAGTACCAAGTTATACTATAGGGTGACAAGAATAGTTAGTTACTATACAACTCCACTTTTAATTAAAGATAAGTATTTTTTTTGTTATGTCTTTCTTCATTCTGTTTATCCTTGTTCACGAATTCTTGGTAATCGATTGGCAGGGGTTTTCCAAAAAGTTAAAGCTAGATTAAGATCTGGCAATTCACCTTCTAAAGGTTCAGAGGTGGTTGTTGAATATGAAAGAGTAGACAATGACACTGAGTTTGTCATTTTGGGGAGCATTGGCATATGGAAGGTACACTTCACAAATCTTTTCTCTTTCGTATCTCCATGCCACCTTGCAATCATATGATGACTCACATATATACAATGTTACAACACTTTAAAATCTTTTATTTTAAGTATCTAAAAAAAGTCAACTATAACATTATTTCTGAAACAGCAAAATGTTCATCATGTACAAAAGGCTCTAACATGTTTAGCTCTATCATGGCCTCTTTCCCCTACTATATATTACTCTGTCCGTCCTAAAAAATTACATAGTCTAATTTAGGACTAAGAGAGTATTACGTGTGGTGATGGCAGATTCTTCTTCGTGAATAGAAGGTGCGTTTTTCTTGATAAAGAAAAACATACGACGTGTTTGTCTTATATACACAACAACAACCATACATACCCAGTATATGTCAACGACACCAAAAGTTATCGCTAGAGTCTGAAGAGGGTTAGAGACAGACAAACAATACCTCCATCCCTTAAGATAGAGAGTTTGATTCCAGCGAGATCTCCGACCCTATATGTACCTACGTACACAAATAATAAAAAGGAAAGACAAACACAAAAAATGCGAAGTCACCTAAAGTATAGAGACTATCTAAGCCCCTAAATATAACATAAGGTGCTCCTATATCCTGCCTAAACATCGTGTTTTTCTTATATAAGAAATGAAATTAATTTTAGGAATGAATTTATCTACTTATCAAAGATCATTTGGGAGAATCAAATTGATAAGACCTAATTCTTCAAGTGTTTTGAACAGGTAATGAGAGATCAAGAGGCAGTGAGTCTGATAAGGCATATAGAAGACCCACAGGAAGCAGCCGAGTGCTTAGCAAGAGAAGCTTCCAACCGAATGAGCAAGACCAACATTTCTTGCTTGATCATCAGATTTGACCAATGATCACGTCTTCACACCAGCTTATAATTTGGTTCATTACAACCTCATAGTTCTAAGTTTTTCTTTTTTTTCATAGTACCAGCTTTTGATTGGGTCGTAACTTGGACTCGAAAGATATATGAATAATTGTATGTGTTTAAATGGATAACAATGGCCTGAAAGAGGAAAAAATTCGGCAGAAATATCAAATATCGTATGCTTTTATCAAGCTAATTGACCTTATTTTAATAATACGTTTGTCCTAATTCAAGCCGACGTAAATTTAATGACTTAAATTTGAGATAAATTGACACTTCAAGTTTTAGAGTATAGACTCTACTGTTCGTGATTTCATGCAGTATCTCCTCTAGAAAAAGCAGGAACAGAGGCCCGTAAGTTAGCCCACTTGTACCTACCTATCCCACGAGTAGAACCATCTTCATTCAATATTTTCCCCTATATATGCACAATATGTTGTAAATAGGACGCGACATTTGTTTATGGTAAGTATAGTTCAAACCACAGAAATAACCTCTTCTACAAAGTTTAGGGTAAAATTACGTACATCAGATCGCAAAACGATTCAGCCTCTCCCAACCCCGGTTTGAGCCGCAAAAAAATAACTTCTTACACAAAGTATAAAGTAAGATTGCGTACATCGCGAAACGATCCGGCTCCTCCCCAAACCCTACGCAAATACGAAAACCTAGTGTATCGGAAACGCCTTTTATATGTTTCACAACAATACCACACACGATATATCACAACGACAAAAAAAACTATCACTAGGGTCTGGAGAGATGAGAAACAGACAAACAATATCTCCATCCCAAAAGATAAAGAGTTTGTTTCCAGAGAGACATCCGGTTCTATATGTACCTACATAGATGACACAATAATATAGATATGGTATGCTAGTGAAAGAATTTAATAAATACAAATAGAAAGCTTGCGATATTAACATAGTCATAACCATGTATATACACAAATGATGAAAGATAAAAACCAAAAATATGCAAACGAAAAATAGAAGCTATAAAGCCTATTTCACCTAATAAAGTTAACTGCGATTCAAGCATTACAATTATAAATTCGTAGGTAAAAATTCCATTACTCATGTTTCACAACATTTCTTCCTCATAGAGAGAGTAGAAGCCAGTAGGAATCACAGGTAAAAGGGATTGAACATACCCAAAAGATGCATTAACCTTCTGCGGTAAATAGAGCAAGTTATAGCAACTCCATTACCCACGAAACCAGAAAGAAAAAAGAAAAAAAAAATTTGATCAAAGGGAACTTCAGAGCATATTAGGCTATTATTTCCTTTTTCCTGACCCAATTGTTAGCAGCTCAAAGCTCCTAAGAGCCTCATCACGGCTGCCTCTGGTACCTCCAACGCGAGTGAAAGATGAAGACTTGGACTCGAAACCAGGTTGTAATCTCTGGGTCGTGGAAATACGCCCACTTCCTGAACCAAGCCGTCCTGTACGATTTTCGCTAGGTTCACCAGAAGAGCTTGGCCTGCTACTTGACATCACTGCCCTTCTTGAAGTACTAGCAGCCCGGGACACGCGCGCTCTCTCAGAATCTGTTTGCTGTTAACATACAAATAAAGGATTCAGAATACCACTTGATGCATACTGAACAATGATTACTTTCTTATGTTTATCAACAATCTGCATGTCGCATATAAGCACAGGTACGAAAAATATTCTCAGATTTCAAAGCTTACCACATCCTTGGATGATGGTACATCGTCTGAAGATCTGTGTTTCAACGGATCCCCACGCAAACCAGAACTCGAACCATTTCTCCTACCAAATGCCTCTACTGCACCCGAGTATTTATCTCGGCTCTCTTGCCTCACTACACGGGACCACATCAAAAGAACATCAAATAAGCAGATTTAGTGATGTGCCACCAAGTTCCTCAGAAGCCACAATAATAGCAATCACTATTTGCAATACCCTGCTCGCCAAACCGCCCCAATAAGAACGAAAAATGACAACACCTACTCTGGAAGTTCTTTCGACTCACTGAACCTTAATCAGAGCCCAACCATTATCTGGGGCAAACACAGGTTTGAAAAGAACTTACCAGTAATTCTAGACTAACTACAGAGTTCATGATCATATCCTGTTTCTCCCACATTCTAGATACAATGCATAAATTCAAATTGCTCATGCCTCTTACGATCAAATTTAATTAGAAAGAAAGCCAATTAGCATGCTTATTACTAATTGATCTATCAAGTCTAACCTATTTTAATTTATTTCAACTCACAGACAGGAATTTTCTGAGACACGAAGCAAGAGCAAGTTACTTGAAGGATGAAGCCCAAGCGCACCTGGATTTTTCTCCACTTTCTCCACGGCAGGTCCTCCGTTTAAAGGTAATCTCCCCATTGGTTGCTGAACAAAGAAATCATACATAGGTATAAGCAATAAGATAGACAAAACAAAATCGACATTTGACGTCTATAAACAGATACCCGGCTTCTTGAACTGGAGGCAATCTGTGGATACTTTAATATAGTCCAGTCAAAGACATAGTCAAATTGATAGCCTGTGGGAATGAATACCAATCAGCACAATTTGATGTTGCACAAAGATCGTATCTACATAACAGTAGATTACATAGTGTATAAGGGACCATAACAACAATTCACCTTCTCGAATAAACAGATCCCGGAACAGTCTTTTCAGATAAGAATAATCTGGCTTGTCATCAAACCGCAGTGACCGGCAGTAGTGAAAGTATGATATGAATTCTGATGGATGATTTTTACAGAGCACCTAACCATTGTTCACAAGTTAGTCAAACAAAAAACGCTTAATATGGAATATTTCTGTACTGTTGTCACATAAAGGGACACACTGACAGAGACAGAAACACACACAGACACACATACATGTGTGTGTGTGTACATATGTGTGTACGTATATATGTATGTATGTATATAGAGTTGTTTGCATTTGTATCGTTCTCCATATTGACAATATATGTATGTATGTGTGTGTGCGCGCGCGCATATAGTGAAGAGGCAATAGAACCCTGTACAAAGATATATAAAAATCATTCTTTCTTGTCGCGTTGTTTGATCTAATATTATATCAGTTACATGGTAAACCAAAAATGCTTTATTTGCAAAACATCTCTAGTCCAGTCATACATGCAAACGAACATATATACATTAAAAGAAAACAAGGAAATGAACCCTCTACAAAAATTGATCAATATCATGCTATCTTGTCCAGTTGACTTCTCTTCCCATATGGTGAATGTAACAATTTCAAATATCTTCATAAAATGCCAGTGAGGAGGGATACAAGTACCTCAATAGGCGTCAACATCTTCTTCTCACTAATTTTGTCATACTTCTGCTTCTTGGTCGCAGCTTTCAGCCCTTGCCAAGGAAGGCTAATGTACAAACACGAACCCGAATCAGTATAAAGTAAATCAATGAGAACCAAGACATAGAGGAAAAATAGAGATATCAGCTTCACCTTCCTCTGAGAAAATACATGAGCACATAGCCAAGGGACTCCAAATCATCCCTTCTGCTTTGTTCTGCAATACAGGTATGGGAGAAAGATCAGAACTGCAAAGTTTCACTACTAGCACCAACTTATTAATTTGAATACGAGGCAATTTGTGGCTTGGAAAAATCGAACTATACAATTCACTTACCAACTCCAAGATGTGTATTGACACTTGCATATCGCGCTGTGCCAGTAAGATTTTTGTTCTCCCTGTGATAGAAAAAGAGGTTACTGAATGTTAAATTTATTTCATGTTCGGAAAATAATCCATTATCCCATACCAAATGGCAAAAGCAGCAGGATAGTCCATTAAATAACATAGAGATGTAGCAAGACCCCCAATTTCTTCTGAAGGTAGATATGATTAGTTCATACATCTGAATCTATGTCACAAACATTACCAAAAGAGAAAAACAACAGCAAAAAAAAAAAAAAAAAGAAGGTTTTTCAGCCAAAACTGATATAAACCAGTGTTTAGAGAATCATCATACCGTAAGTAATGCTCAGTCATTTATCCACTCTTGTTGAGACAGCAGAAATAAATGAATGTTACAAGCAATGCATGCAGTACCTGTATGGTATGTGTTTATGTGTCTGAAGATCTCTATACTTCTTGGCAAGACCGAAATCAATGACGTATACCTGCACAAAATAAAAGAAGAAAGAGTCTCAGGGTAACACTGGACAAATGTGGCACAAAGGGTTAAGACAATGACATCACGGGAAAAAATGCCAGCTAAGTGGCTATGACCAACAAATTAATGATATTGAGATCAAGATGAGATGCCAAATTCAAGAAACAAAGTCAATAATTCTGAGTATATGCTAGCAAAAAATCATTATGCTTGCCTGTTATGTAACAATTGCCTAAGGACAGCTAAGAAACTAGCCTGGTCTTCACATGGGCAAGAGGCCGCAACTTGACCAATCGTCTATTAAACCTGGAATTCATTTCATATAATGTTTAAAATGTTTTGGGCTCCTAGTTTAGCACTTCTCCCACTGTGACTCCATAAAATACACGTCTGTAGAAGACATGAGTGCATATTACCATTCCCAACTGTCCTTTTACACTACATCCTTTCAAAGAGCACCATTAGGTGTAAACTAGTGCACGTAACCGAATTCAGAGATTCCAAAATCTTTCAAGGAAAGCATCATTAATTCTTGATGAGTCAACATAATTTTGTATTATACAATAGGAATAAAGGTTAAACCAAAAACAAAACTTGTGAACCACAGAAAACAAAAGCAAAGACCAGGTGAAAATACAACTAATCATGGCAGGAAAAAGTCAAAAAGAGCAGGAAACCAGTTTTAAGAATAAAACAAGGTATTGAATGCAATATCTAATGTATTAACATGAACCCCAAAGGCAACGCTCAGCCAATGAAATGAGATGTATCAATTCTAATGACAAGATAACTTTAGAAAGAAGTTCAAGAAACTACATCAAGCATAACTGGGTGACAGCAGAAAAGACCTTCAAGTTTATTTTGCAAAAGTATGATACACATCCAACAAATAATGGACTCCAGTGAACTTGAGGAAGATAAAAACATGTAGAAATATCAATCGGGATGAAGAAAGTACGAATAACCAATCCAAAGAAGAAGAAAAAAAGAGTCGCAAAAAATTGCTACCTGATTTGCTTTTCGCCCTAAACCCATTAAGAAGTTGTCGGGTTTGATATCACGGTGAAGAAAACCCCTAGAATGCATGTATTCCACTCTGTTAATCTGCAGATCCAGAATCATCAGTGAAATCAATACAAGTAAAACAAGAATTGTTTACCATTGCTTGTAGGTTAACTTAGAGGCAATACACTTATGCACTAAAATACATACTAATTGATCTGCCAGCATCAGAACCGTTTTCAAGGTGAACTTCCTATTACAATAGTTGAACAGGTCTTCTAAACTTGGCCCAAGAAGGTCAATGACCATTGCACTGTACTCGCCTTGAATTCCAAACCATTTCAGGTGGGGAATGCCAGCTTCATCCACGAGAAAAATGGAATCGTCAATCATTAATATTAATTCAAAAATAATTAATAGACAAAAGGTGAATGATGCTCACTTCCTCCTTGAAGAAGCATATACAACTTAGACTCATACTGAAGCTGTGGATGCTTAGTTTTAAGTGGTTCCTGAAAAGCACAACCAAATCACACGAGATAAGATGAGACAGCAACCAACTATTTAAGCAACTGCACAGTAGGAGGGAAGATTCCAAAAGACTCTAAACTTGTATAACATCAGTACCACACTTGAATTAAGCAAAACATAAAACTTTCAAGCTATGAATCATGAGGGAGAGTTCCATAATTTCAACTCAACTAACGCAACCACCCACTCCCATAGAAAATCTTGAACTTACACATGACAATCAAGTGAAGAAAACATAAATTATTAGTCTACTTCAAGATAAAATCATAGTAGTCCGAAGAGCGGATAAGCCAACCTGTTTATAACCTTGTTCACTCGAAGTATAAGTTTTTCCGCAACAAACAAATGCTAAGTTTATTACTCAGAACTGCATAACACCACCAACTAAAAGTGCGCACTTACAAGTTTCACAGCAACTTCTTCCCCAGTTTGAACATTAACGCCTGAAATGCAATCAAATCAAATGAATATGAAAGAAAATAGAAATAGGGCAAACGGTCTAAACCAATTAAACAATCATATTCCAAAATCATAGCATTGATCAGTAGCATTAGATACTGAAACTTGCCTAAATATAGCTCTCCAAAGGATCCACTGCCAATCTTTCTCCCAAGCTTAAACTTGCCACCAATTACTTGATCCATATTTAATCTCCCTAAAAATCTTCCCTTTCCCCCTAAAACTATCCCTAAAAATTTGTCCTCTTAATTCACGGTAGTACCAAACTCAACATTTGAAAGATATTCCCAACAATTTTGCGGACCGATCACCCAAAGATCAAAACTTTATACAAGCCAGAGATCCACCAAAAGCTCAACAACCAGAAACACCCAAAAATTCCCCAAAGCAAAACCAAGCAACTTTATCTAACCATCCAACAACTTCAAATCAAATCCGCAAGTACCAAAATCAAAATTTGATATATCTCTACTTTGGAAGTTCAAGATTATATACATTCAAGCACCAATAAAGCTTCACGCATAGAAAATTTCTCCAGATATACAGAAGAAAGAAAAAAGAGAGGGGAAGCTGCTGTCTCCAATCTCTAGGAAAAGAAAGAATAAACAATTGAAATGCAGAAGACCCTTTTACAAACTAGGGATAGCAAGAAAAATCATAAATCTAGAAAAAAAAATTAAGCCGGATAAATTAAAACCCAGCTAACCTATGCATTTGGGGAAAGGAGAAAAAAAAAAAGGAGGAATAATGGGGAAAAGGAACAAAAGAAAATAGCATGAAAAGATGGATCTATGTAAAAGCAAGGAAGCAGATCGATAAGGAGAGAACGGCCATGAAAATTTGGAAGAAGAAGATTAAGGACCGAAATCCACAGGGAAATTTTAAAAAACAAGATTGAAGATTCTCAGAGATCTATGTAAGAAAGCCAAAAGAGAAGGCAGAGGATGGAGATGATGGAATAGAAGAAGAAATGTGGATTACGGAATTACTAAGAAAGTTATCTTAATTTAATAATCTCTATTTGTTTTCTCCATAGAACAATAACCCGTAAAAGTATTTTATTAATTTTAGTAGTTATTCCCCCCAACTTTTACAAGCTATCTTTTTCTAAAGCCTAAATAATAGATACCTCATTTTTTTTGTTTACAATTTAATGACATAAGGATAAGTTTCTAAAATTACGGACTGTATAAAAATTGATCAATAGAGACTTATAAACTTCAAGACTGAAATAGAGATGTGATGATTTTCTGGGTAATATTAATATTTTTGTACATTTCTAAAAAAACGAGTTTACAATTCAGTTTGTTTTTCTTTCTTTTTGATAGTTTTATCCAAATAATGCTCGAAGATTAAAAATCAGATAAGAACAGAATGTGAAGTAAAGGGGAAAAAAATGTTTCTCATATATTGCCCAACTTTTTATTTCTTTTCCGTGTGGGGGTATGGGGAAGGGGCTGAGGAGGGCTTTGTTTGATGCAACTACTAAGTTTTAGCGGTTCAGATATTAGGAGGTCAATGGTGAAACAAAATATTAGGCATCCAATTACGTGTCGCCATTTATACAAACTGATCAGCAGTTTAATTTTTTTTTTTAAAAAAAAAGAGCAGTTTGTACACATGGCGGCGCATGATTAGAAGACTCATTTTATCTCACCGTTGATCTCTTCAGATCTGAACCTAGTTTTTAGAATCTGGGGACCGTAAATGCAATGTCTTAATTTATCCAATATGACCAACCAAAAAGAAAAACTTATCCAATGTGATAAGTGTACAATGTGATAACTATAAGATTGATGGAATCATCAAAGAGCCAAGATTTGAATAATTGTTCTTACACATGTTAAGTTGAAGGAATAAATTTTCGATTGTTTCTTAAACATGTGATTTTTATGCATTTTAGAAACAAAATAATGCATTCCTTACTTGATTTTGAGATTGTGTTTGTATGTTTTATTCATATTGATTAAAGAGCACATAGTTTTAAATACGGTCTTGTGTTGAAGCTGTTAGTTAATTTGTAACTATTCCTACCTTTCAATTTCCCAAAAATTATATATTTATAGATGAAGTTGTAGCATCACGCATGGGCAACGATATCAATGTTTGGGTCACTTTGATACTCATGTCGATAAATTGCTCTAAGAAAGGTGGTATGTTTGAACCGGAACATGCAATGAGAATAACAGTACTATATGGGTCTGAATCTATCTCAATTGGACATATGATTACAGGTTCGGTTTGTAGCAGGGCTCTTTGTCTTGGTTCTGACAACAGCTTACTCATTTAGAAATCTGTTGAACTCTTAATTTACATCCTCTATAAATCTTTATGTAACTGGGACGTTAAAACCTTCGAAACCAGAGATTTGACTTTTACTTAAGCTTTCTTTTAATTGCATTAAAGAATCCATGTTCTTGTTACTAAACGCCTCTTAGTTAATGATTGAAACAAACTTTTTCCTAACCTTTACCTAAGCTTTCTTTTAATTGTTTTTTTTTTTTTTTTTGGTATCTTTCTTTGACGGAGAAAAAGTAGTGTGTTTTGCCTTTATGCCTTTAACCTTCTGCTCACAGTTTTTGACCATTGACAAGGACCACTCCCTAATTAACGATTCTTGTAAGTTTAGTTGGGAGCGTGAATAACAACTGGACTATGTCTTGGAGGTTAACTTTATTAATCCTTAGTAGTTGTGTAAAATTAATATTCTACTTTAAGGTTTCCATTGCTTCAGTCTCAAAGAGATTCGTGAAAGATATAAATCAAAAAGTTTATCGATTTCATAGATGAAAGGTCCTTATTTGGTGTCCATAGGGTGTCGAGCCCAAACATGTTCTGATATATGGAGATGATGACAAGACTCTAACACACACTGCAGCCGTAAAGAGTCGAATCAACGACCTTTTGTACTACAATATACCATTCGAATACTAAATGAACTATGCATATGATGACAAGACTCTAACACACACTGCAGCCGTAAAGAGTCGAATCAACGACCTTTTGTACTACAATATACCACTCGAATACTAAATGAACTATGCATAGAGGTTTAATCTTTACTTAGTCATACTAAAATTTTAACTATACAGATGCAGTCATTTCTTTTTAGTTGTATTTTTTTTCTGTTACACTTTTCTATTTTGATCACACATTTTCTTGAACAAAATGAGTAGAAAATAAAGCCATACGTTCTCTAAACTACAGTCTCGGCATAATACATTTTTTTAATCACATGGTGCATCACGTATTTATGCAAATGAAAGTTGTCAAATATTAATAAAAATCATTTTGTATATTTGTTCTCTTGTTTTAATATATGTGGCTTTGGTGGAAAGGGACCCTAATGTACATAATGAAACAAACAAGGTCAAGACTGATAGATCAACTAATAGAATAATAAAATGATAACACATAATTATATTTACTTATATAGAAAGAAAGAGTGATTAGCCAAAATAAAAGACTTACATGTATTCTATACATTTGATTGTTAAAAAAAACAATTAACTATACTTGCTCTAGAAATATTTTAAAATATATGCACAGAGACCCTCCATGACAAACAGCTATCAAAGTGTTTGCATTATAATCAGTTTAGTGTATCATATTCTTTGTATTTCTCTCTTCCTCCCATTTAATCAAAATGGGATCATTAGCTACCTACTAATGTCTTGGGTAGGGCTGTAAATGAACCAAGCCGTTCGGTTGTTCGGTTTGTTTGGCTCGAGTTCGAGCTCGAGCTCGGCTCGGATAAAAGGTTAATGAACAGAGCTTGAACACATTTTTTCTGTTCGAACTCGGTAAGTGACACCGTTCGTTTAAGATGTTCGGCTCGTTAATGTTGTTCGTGAGTTAAAGGAATCAAGCTTGAACAATTAAATATGTTCGTTTAAATAAACGAACAAGCTCAGTTCATTCACTAAGTTAAATGAACCGAGCTTGAACGATGCAACGCTTGGCTCATTCGGCTCGTTTACAACCCTAGTCTTGGGTCAAGCAAAACTAATAAAGAATTACACCGTTAATTTAATATTAATCTCCAAGAGGTTTTGATTGATTATTGAGTATTATAATTCATCATGAAATCGTAGTACGAAAGTGTTAACGTGAATTTCGTATTACACGTGAATGATTTAGACTAATAAATAAAAGAGAAAATGTGTTTTTAGTTTTATATCCCATTTCTTGGATTTATTGATACACACTAGGACACATTTCCATATTCACCTCATAGTTTCTCAATAAAAACATCATTTTTCATAATTTCCCCTAGTAATTCTTTTTTTTTTAAAATTTCTTTTCTTTTATGCTTTATATCTTCCACTTCTAAGCCACTTTAGAAAAGTGAGGAAGGAGGAAAGGAGTTCCTCCTGAAAGACGACATCATGCAAGTCACTTAAGGCCGAAGTTATCATATCAAAAATAAATAAATAAATAATAAATCCTAAGTTATTATATTGAAAAAGGGAGCATAGTCTCCTTCTTTATTTTTTATTTTTCTAAATTTCGTAGTCAGCTTTATCCCCCGTTGAAAATTTTGTTAAAATGGCTGGCATATAAGGATTAATCTAAGCATGTAATACAAATTTGAAGTATCTGAATTTGTGACCACGATGATAAGATTGAAAAGAAAATAATATGGTATTTGAAGTTGCTGTTTTGTGACTTTGAGTTAACGGATTCGAGCCATAGAAATAGCCTCTTGTACAAAGTATAAGATAAGACTGAATACATCAGAACGCAAAGCGATTCGGGACCATATGCAAATACAGAAGTATACATCGGAGACGCCCTTTAGTAATATAATATATATCATTATCGTGAAATCCAAGCTATAAGATTTAAGGTCAAATCTGGCAACTAGATAGAAGTGCGTTGTTGGAAAAAGTACTTAAAAGTACTTTAAATCTTGTGATCCAACCTTGTATAATGTTATGTAACCTTTTGATAGGAGATTGGATGAAGTTTGGAGTGTTTTATGATCAATGGAAGGAAATGGGGGTGTTCCAAACACTTTAAGCGCCTAATGTAGGCGTTCGAAGTGTTCTGGAACACTTCCAGAACACTTGAAGCGCCTCATGTGGCGTTCGAAGTGTTCGGGGACACTTCCAGAACCCTTCGAACGCCTTGTAGGCGTTCAATGTCACATGAAGCGCCTAATGTGATTTTGTACAGTCGTTCAATGTCACATGAAGCGCCTAATGTCATTTTGTACAGTCGTTCGAAGTGACATTAGGCGCCTAATGGGTCGTTCGATGTCACATGAAGCTCCTATGTCATTTTGTACAGTCGTTCGATGTCATTTTGTACAGTCGTTCGAAGTGACATTAGGCGCCTAATGTGACCCGACTGTTCACAAAAGATGCATCTTCTCCTCCAAATGACATCTCCTTTCAATTAGAATGATAACCAACGATTACCAACCAACTTGGAGGTTAAATTCTCTGCAGAAATGTGTCTTTAAGGTGTTGATTAACCACTTGAAGCCTATAAAAAGAAGGCTTTGACATGTTAAAGAGAAATATGAAAAAAACCACTTGAAGGTGATGAATTTCTGCAGGAAATTTATCCTCTCCCCTTCTTCTCTTCTTTCCTCTAACAACAATCACTTCTAAGGGCAAGTTCAAACTTTCTCTTGGAGAGCAACCAAAAGAAAGTAAGCCGTTATATGCTGGGAAGCATTTGTCTGAAGTTCACCTTGCTCAATGGTGAAGGCAAAATTGCTTTAAGTTCAGAGACATCTCGAGTCTCGTCTCGGCTTTATTTTTCTATTTGTCCTTCTGTCAAGCGTCATAATATTGTTGATTTCTTTATTCCATCATCGTCGACTATCACATAGTTGCTGGTTGCATATGTTTATTGTCACTAAATTCATTCATATTCTTCAAATATCAGACCCCCTTTGTATGATGTTCTTAGTCATATTATTGAACGTCAAATTCATATCATAAAGAGATTTCATTTGAATATCTCTTGTTCATGTTTGGTACCATATCGAGCCAAATTTTCCAACAGCCTTAAAGCAATTTTCAGTTGATATGGTTCCCAAATAGTTCTTGGATTTCTCAAAGTGTGGGGGTTGAATCATTGATGAAAATATATTAGAAAATCATTATTTCCATAATGGGATGAATGTAATATTATTTCAATTTCCGTCGGTCTGTGGGGGTATATGGCGTTCACTTGGCTTCGTGCTCGACGTCAACTGAAGAAATTCCATAGAAGGACATGGATAGGCAACTCCTGCACTATGATGGAAAATGAAGGGTAACAAGGTAGAGATAGCGGATAAACACGGAAACAAGAATTACAAGAATAGAGTTTATTTGGTGTCAACCAAAGAAAGTTCAAGGATACAAAGAAACAAGAGATTTACCAACATGATTGTTGGTGGCAGAGGCAGATTAAGAGGATAAGTTTCTTGGAGTATCAACATGATGGATGATAAGGAGATCACAACGGTCTTCTATGAGGTAATATTGTTGATAGTTCCTCGGAAAGAATGATAGATTATGTCTATCAAGTTTATTGCAACCAGTAGAGAGGTAGCTTAGTTTCTTTAATGATGCACTATAAATCCAATACTTTGGATAGTAGAAGGTGCAGTTAAAGTTACCTTTGTCTACAAAAACTGGTGTTGGCAATATGTGTGATATTCTTACACATGTAAGAATGATTTCTGAGTTTCTATCAAACAAGGGTTTTAATGTTTGTTTTGTGCTGCATATGTGATTTATGAGTCTTAATAGATTTGTATCTAGTTTATGTGAAATCGTTTCATGTATTATGCATGGTGAGAGACAAGAACATAAGTCTTGCTGATCTGTTGAGAAAATGAAGGAAAATACTAAGACATAAGAAATATGTTTTGTATGATTGTGAAGAAATAGACGCGTGTATTTAATCCCATTTAAATATGGTGTTAAATATTTGTATTAACGTGTGTAATTTATTTTGCATTTCAACTTAGAGTTTCATAAAACGAGAAATATGCCTAGAATTTGAAATGCAAAGCATGCTGCTGGTGTATAATAAAAGCATTCTATAGTAAATAATAAGAAATCTAAGAAAGAAAGATTAGATAGATTGCTTTCATTCTTTATGAATAAAGTTTCTTGTTGAAAATGGGTTGACTGAGACTAGTTGTTTGTGATGAAGATAGACTTACGAAAATAAAATTTTCTAGTCTTACCCATTTGCTCTCTGTGGTAAAACTAGCTAGTGTGCTATGTGAAAACAAAAACCTAGAAATCATGAATGTTGGATTTCTAGTTTTAGTTGTTAGCTTTTGAAAGACCACACTGCTGAAACTATGGTATAATTGAAAGATCAAAAGTGCTAGTCTCTTATGAATCTTGGTTCATAAGAAGATTGTTGGAGTTTACTCCAAAGTGACATAGAGCGTCTAGTCTATGGTCATTGTTGGAAGCCTTTTGAATTAATCTATATCATAGCTAGTTGTCTGATAATTTGTGATCAGTTAAAGATGAATGTTGTAGTAATTGTTGATGATGAATAAAAGTGTGGTATGTGATTAACATAGATTGAGGTGAATTGTGTGGGTTTTGAAATGTGGGGGTTTAGCCCTTTAGTGCTTTCATTTAAGAACAAAGTTATTATAACATGTGAATGTTGAGCATGTAAATAACTTTTGTGTTGTTTAAACGCCAAAGTAATGGTCATTGTGCTGTTCTAGTTGTTTGATGATTAATGCTCCAAGTCTATAAAGATGATAGGCTTGCTTGCTGTTTATGACGCACCATGATAATATTTATGAGGCTTGGTAATAAAAAAAGGTCACGTGTTTGTAAACTTGTTAAACTTGCTTGATGCTTATATTGCAAGTTGATGATGATAATAAATTATGATGATTGAAGCATAGTTACAAGCATATGAATGTAGTTAACTGATATGATGTTTTGATGAGTTCATCGAGCTTGGCTATTTGTTGTTGATAAAAATGACTCTTGGATAAAGTTGTTCATGATACTATTGAACATGCTTGTAAGAGACACTTTGTAAAAACAAGTTTGATGATTTGCTTGATAAAAATCATCCTAAGTTTGATGATTTGCTTGATAAAAATTATCCCAAGTTTGATGATCTGCTTGATAAAAATCATCATAAGTTTGATGATTTGCTTGACAAAAATTATCCTAAGTTTGATAATTTGCTTGGTGGTGAATCGTCTAAGTTTGATGATTTATTTGACCGAAAAATTATCTTAAGTTTAATGATTTACTTGTTGAAAATTATCTTAAACTTGGTGATTTGCTTGTTGAAAAATCATCTTATTATGTTGAGTGATTTGTTAAAGAAAATCACTGAAAGGATTTCTCATGAGATTGTGCACTATCATGAGCTTCCTTGGGTAAAACATAGCCAATGCAAGGTCTATGAGAGAGACGCACAGTAACATCGAGGGGGATGAGACTTTCCAGTTGTTGTGAGCTCTATGTGGTGGGAACCAAACTCGCTATTAGTAGAGATCCTACGAACGGAGTTCAATGTGGTAAAAACAAGTCACAAAAGAGTTCTATTCAGTACTATCAACGTTGTCTCTCCCTATGGTGTTGTTGAAGATAGTACTTGCTGCAAGAATTGAGGGTGAGATTTCGAGAATCTCTTAATGAAAATTCATAGCCATGTTGAATGGTAGTGTGAGCAGTACACACTTGATGAATTTCACCTATATAAGTATGGAGGTGGTGCCGCTTCCTGTGAGAGCCTGGAAAACTCTCTAGAGTGCTTATGAACCCTGGCATAGGTGCATGGCCGATTTCGCACCACACCGCGAACTTGGTGAAGTGAGGATATAATGACATGTCTCGTGGCTGTTCATATAAACAATAGTAGAATATGATTCAAGACGAAGTTCATCCTATTCTCGTTTATATAACTCCACTTGTACTACCGGCGATTCAAGACCACAAGTCATCGTATCCGTTATGTGTCATTATCTTCGCATTGTTGTTAGAGAAGTTAGTTTGTTATCGTTTGGATATGTGACTATACAAGATTGGATAATGTGGGGGATTGTTGGAAAAAGTACTTAAAAGTACTTTAAATCTTGTGATCCAACCTTGTATAATGTTATGTAACCTTTTGATAGGAGATTGGATGAAGTTTGGAGTGTTTTATGATCAATCGAAGGAAATGGGAGTGTTCCAAACACTTTAAGCGCCTAATGTAGGCGTTCGAAGTGTTCTGGAACACTTCCAGAACACTTGAAGCGCCTCATGTGGCGTTCGAAGTGTTCGGGGACACTTCAAGAACCCTTCGAACGCCTTGTAGGCGTTCAATGTCACATGAAGCACCTAATGTGATTTTGTACAGTCGTTCAATGTCACATGAAGCGCCTAATGTCATTTTGTACAGTCGTTCGAAGTGACATTAGGCGCCTAATGAGTCGTTCGATGTCACATGAAGCTCCTATGTCATTTTGTACAGTCGTTCGATGTCATTTTGTACAGTCGTTCGAAGTGACATTAGGCGCCTAATGTGACCCGACTGTTCACAAAAGATGCATCTTCTCCTCCAAATGACATCTCCTTTCAATTAGAATGATAACCAACGATTACCAACCAACTTGGAGGTTAAATTCTCTGCAGAAATGTGTCTTTAAGGTGTTGATTAACCACTTGAAGCCTATAAAAAGAAGGCTTTGACATGTTAAAGAGAAATATGAAAAAAACCACTTGAAGGTGATGAATTTCTGCAGGAAATTTATCCTCTCCCCTTCTTCTCTTCTTTCCTCTAACAACAATCACTTCTAAGGGCAAGTTCAAACTTTCTCTTGGAGAGCAACCAAAAGAAAGTAAGCCGTTATATGCTGGGAAGCATTTGTCTGAAGTTCACCTTGCTCAATGGTGAAGGCAAAATTGCTTTAAGTTCAGAGACATCTCGAGTCTCGTCTCGGCTTTATTCTTCTATTTGTCCTTCTGTCAAGCGTCATAATATTGTTGATTTCTTTATTCCAGCATCGTCGACTATCACATAGTTGCTGGTTGCATATGTTTATTGTCACTAAATTCATTCATATTCTTCAAATACCAGACCCCCGTTGTATGATGTTCTTAGTCATATTATTGAACGTCAAATTCATATCATAAAGAGATTTCATTTGAATATCTCTTGTTCATGTTTGGTACCATATCGAGCCAAATTTTCCAACATGCGTATCAAGTTATAGAAGCCAATTATCTACTAAGACGTTTGATTTAATTCAACATAGACATGACACGTTAAAAAGAAATGGATGTGATATACTTAGGGTCTTTGGTTTGGTATCGAAATCAGAATTGAAATGAGTATGACAGTGTATGGGTTTGAGAGTATATGAATTAGGACATAAAGTTATAGCTATTTGGTATTGAAGTGAGAATATGTATGATTGAAATTGATAGTATTTGGAACGTATCGGAACTGAAATGGGTATCGAATGTGAACAATCGGAAAATTGACCGGAAAAATTTGACCGATCGGAATAGGGACCGGCCGGCGACGTTGACCGGCAGAGGCCTTTGATCATTGGGGGTGGGTGGGGGCAGCCAGTGTAGGTTGAGGGTGGTTAATCTCATATCCATCATTCCCTCAGTATTGAAAGTCAAGAGGAGCTAGTATATCAAAAAATGATATCTATTATTAAATACTCAATATCTAATTGAAACCCATACCCTCGATTTTAACAACCAAACAATGTGTATGGATTTGGACGCCCTCCAAACCTATACCCTTAATGAAAAAATCCCAACTAAACACCCCTTATATATATCATCTTGCTGGCATCATAAAAAACATTCTTGACATCTAAATCAACTTGTAACAACTAGATCTAAATGAACAAACTTATATCAAATCCTAACACAAAGTTAATATTCAAAATTATTATTATTAGACTCAATATAACACGCCACATTAAAGTCATTGAGCGTTACTTAATCCATCACACAAATAAGTACAAAAAGTTGGCACGTGACTCCTTGCTTACCTTTCAGAACACGTGTCCTATTCATGCACAAATTTCAATTACCTTGAATTAGGTGCTCAATGTTGTCAGGGTGCCTTTGATGCAATATTATTAGCACCGACAAATTTAAAATGGTTTAACAAATGATAAGCTTCCTAGTAATCTATTATAATAAAATAAAATAAAGTGAATAAATTGGTTTATGTTCACTACTATTCAGTTAGCAGTTGATTTAATAGCGAATAAGCAAAACAAATAAATTAATAAACATAAAATAAGTAAGAGGCATTTCCGATACACTAGATTTCCGTGTTCGTGTAGGGTTCAGGAAGGAGGCGTATCGCTTTGCGGTTTGATGTATGTAAATTTACCACATATTTTATGCAAGAAGCTGTTTCCGTGGCCCAAACCCTTGAGTTATATTCTTCTAGTTAAGTCACGACCAATCTGCTTCTTGAACAATCATCTTACTTGAGTTTTGTCGATTGAGTAAAAGGCTGGCACCAAAATAATATTGATCAAGACCAAGACTAAATTATAGTACGCCAACGACGTTGAGGTTTCAATTTTTCCCACAACAGATATGCTCTAAAGTGCGCGCACACACACACATATATATATATATACACGTATACAAACACATACATATATTTGTGTATGTGATTTTTTTTATTAAACGCACATTCATATACATTTATAGACATATTTAGGTGAACTGATTCATCCCCAGCATTGGTTTACTTAATTGGTTTGCTTAATTAAGTTAGTCTTTTTGTGACCTCAATTCGCTGTGTGAAGACATACTAGAAAGCACTCGGACTGTTTCACATTTAGGTGTTCATATTGCAGTGGATAATTAATTTGCCAAAAGAATAATTAGGGATGGAATTTGATGCATTTACAAACATTATAAGATTCCTAAAAGAAAATATTAACAACAACAACCATTACCATACCCAGTATATCCAACGACAGCAAAAGTTATCGCTAGGGTCGAGGGTAAGAAGCAGACAAAGAATATCTACATCCCAAAGGATAGACTTTCAGTAAGACCCCGGCTCTAATGTACCTGTATAGATATTACAATAATATAAATATGTACCAATGAATGGATTTTATTAAATATAAATCAAAACTTTACGATATTAAAATAGTCAACAATAGCTATACACAAATAGTTGAAAGACAAAGACCAAAACAAAAATACAAATCAAACTAAGACGTAAAGACTATCTAATTTTCTAAGTATGATTTTGATTGTTTCTTTTGTTTGTTTGTGAAAACAATGTCAAGAATATTCTACCCTGGGAACCATGCAATGATGCAATCGTGGCAACGCAGTAGTATAAACCCTTAAAACTATATTTTAATATTTCATTTCCCGACAAAGAAAAAGGAAAAGAAAAAAGGGAAAAAGAATAAATTTATACGAAATCGTGACGGCCAGTTACTTGCCCAGGAGCATTATTTCTTCACCTCACCTTCACAGCCAACTTAGTCCACACTATTTGATCATCATTAGTGTATTCTAAAGAATTTCCTCGATCAGAGCAATCGAAAGACTCATTCTAGAGAGAAACGAGAGTAAAGACAGATACAAACTGACTTAAAATGAGCAGATTAGACACGACCTACTAGATTTGCACCTCTTCGAGAACATGGTCCAGGATAGGAGTTCATGGAGACATAAAATTAAGGTTAACGAGGTATATGTCATATATAGGGACACCTTAGAGTATATTTAAGGACATAGATAGGCGTAGACACTATCAACGCTTTAGGCTGACTTTGCACTTGTTTGCTTATGTTTTATCGTTGTTTTGCATTACATGTACATATACACGTTATGTGTATTTTTAAATCGAAAGTCTCTTCTTTGTATTTACTAAATTCTCTCACTAGCACACTAGCACATCATATGTCTATTATTATGTCATTTATACATGTACATATAGAGTCGAGGGTCTCACTGGAAGCAGACTCGGTATTGTCTGCTTACCACTTACCCTCCCCAAACCCTAATGATAACTTTTACTGTCGTTGGGATATACTGGGTACAAAAGATGATGATGATGATGTTAGATTACAGCAACCACTATATCTAATATATGTCAATGTTGTAACAATCATACACAATATATGTCAATAACATCAAAAACAATCCTTACGTCCTGTACTATTGAATTCGTAATAGAAGGGTTGAAATTTGTCATAAATTTTGAAAGCAACCTTTTGGTTTGTCCTTATATGAAATGTTGCTTTCACATGCCACAGGACAAGAAATAATGAAGTTGGTGATCTATATGAGATAGGAATGTCAATTCTTGCCTCCTCATGCCCTGTTTAATCAAATCACTTCGTCTCTGTCTTCTAGTTTCTTCTTGATAATCTGAAGGAACAACTAACCTTTTTTAGTCCTAGAAATTTAGAGCCCTGTGAAATATAATAATACCTTCTAAAATTAACCCAACACCAAACGTATGTTTATTGGTTAAGGGGAAAAACAATTAGATGAAGGTTCTCTTTCGATTATTTTACAATACATGTGAGGCAAGCCAACCACAGCTAAAACTGCTGAAACAGAACTTGCTTCTCTAACTTTTTCTACCCTTTCTTTATTAGCTCCTCAGACAAACTTTGATGAGGGAGTGAGTTCTCCCCCACCTGTACCAGAGGCCACTTAGCCAGGTGGGATGTAAATCGAGGGATGTGCTCCACCGGCAGCCCTGCAAAGGGAGAGGACACACGAGACTCAGCCAGCCCAGAGGCAACCCTTGTAATATTTCAACAAGGATTGTCTCCACACGGACTCGAACTCGGGACGTCGGCGTTCTAGCCCCAATCACCTTTGCCACTTACCACTGGACTATTCATGGTAAGGCGTGTATGGATCGTCTCATGTAGGTTAGTTTGCCCAAGAAAGATTTGAGCTTCATTGTCGTTGGTGCAAGATTGTTTCATTCCCAACAGAGTCAAAGACAAACTCTTCTTTGAGTTTGTAATATGACTTACGTTACAAGTCATCTGGAAAAAACCTCTGTGTTTCCATCACATGGGTAAGGTTGCGTACATCCGACCCCATTTACCCTGCTATAGGCAGGAGACTCTAAAGCAATAAGGTAATGTTCTTGTTGCGGTATTTGGTGCAAGCTCTTAGATAGCTACTGCATTTGTACAAACATGCATGATCTAAAATGGAACTAGCTCGAGGAGAAAAAACAAAGTTCAAAGTTAGCCTGTATCATGCATACCTTGGGGTAGGGATGTCAAACGGATAAAACGAATACGGTAACACAGTATCCGTATTCGAATTCGTTTTTGTCTAACTATATCCGAATTCGTATCCGAATCCGGACGGATATTTAGGAAGTCATCCGAATTCGAATTTGTTCGGATTCGAATTCGGTGCCGGATATCCGAATCCGTATTATATCTATTTCAAATTTGTTCGAATATCCGAATCCGGATATCCGAATTCGAAATCAGCAAATTTACAACAGTGGTATACATATTTTCATATATATTTTTTTAAAATTTTAAAAATAAATATTTTTACATATTTTTTTATATATTATTATATATTTTTATTTAATTTGAAAAATATCTATTCGGACATGGATATTCGGATACGGTAATGACTATACCATATTCGTATTTGTTTTTCTAATACTATTCGGATACGAATTCGAATACGGTGAAACGAATGTACAACTCTTACCATATTCGATTCGGACAGCCGAATTCGAATTCGGATGTCGGATATCTGGTAAGTTTTGACAGGCCTACCTTGGGGCAATGGAAGGCTAAAAAACCAGTGAGATTGCTTGGTTTGTTGACTGCTTTAAGGTTACCTCCTGGAATAGGCATGCTTTATATTCACACTCTAGGACATGAAATACAGCTGCAGGTGGAACACTGAACCAAAGTGCTAGTAACTTCATACATAGATTCAAGGATTGCAGACCAAAGACGAGCATCGTGCATGCCATTTCTGCGCAGCCCCTACAATTTTGTATGATCGTAACTTCTCTAACAATCACTACATTTCACGTGACATTAGCTAGATCCTTCAACCTTTAAGGCCTTGTATGTGTATGCCACAGGTAATGGATATCACAGAAATATAGTACTATATTCCGAGTAGCTAGAATTTCAACAAGTTCCAGGGTCCTTCCCAGAGCCATAACTGAAACAGCTGCAAAAACCAAGCTAGCATGTGATCTCATAGAAGCATTAATAGAAAGACTTTCCTCCATGGACGCCACTGCTTTCAGTGAGTCTTTCAAAGACCTTGTCGCCAACTGTGAATGGATGGTGTTTGAAAAAAGTTACAGAATCTCTCAAATGGTTGAGATTCAAGTGAACGGAAATGAGAAATACTATCAAAAGTCTTGTTCACTCGCACAAACTTCCATAATACTATAACAAAGATAAATTTAAGCACATTGATAATGAGCTACCAAAGAGTCAAATAAATTTATCAAAAGGGAGGGTTACTGGCACACACATAAGCTGCAAACTACCGATTTTCAAGTTTTTAAGTCACATGAGATACGTAAATGGAGCCCCGAAGTAACAAATGTTATGTCCCCTACACAGTTCGAAGGAGCTTAGCATCGTAGATCTGGTGAAAGAAAACCTTCAGAGCCTTTTAGACATCCCTGTCATCTTCTCTCTCTGGTGGAAGACCACATGGCACAAGCATTTTCTGCAGGCACAAAGAGAACATTGATCAATACTTCAGACAACAACATACTGAAGAAAAACAACAAATGATTAAACATAGTCACTGGAGACATTTCGATGCAAATTAGTTAGAAAAAAAAAGACATTTTGATGCAAATTCATCTTGGTACGCATTGCACAATTTTTTTAGTTGTCATAATCATGTACTTAACTTTATCCAAAGAAAAAAAAAAATCATGAACTTGACCATGCATTGGCGTCAAAGCAAAAACACCCCTCTCCACAAAATATAAACTTGCAAACAGTGTAATGGACAAGCAAGAGATCATACATTTACAACCAAAAAGAAATGCAGTGGTCATTTTGTAATTACAACGAACAGCAATTGACTTCGACACAAAATGCAACATCTTTTCACAAAGTTTTTTGAATATATAATTCACCTTATTATCCTCTTTAGGGAAAACCAAAAGTAGAATACTACCAAAAGTACAGTCAAGTACAGATAACAGAAAATTTCATACAAAGAAGCTAACCATCAAGAGCTGAGGATTTCAACCTGGAAAAGTGACAGAAAAGGAAATAACACCTCAAGACCCCAGTATTAGAGAAAGCCTGGACCTAGAGCATCTCAAAGCAAACTTTTATACGCGTCCCACATTACATCATCGTTAGATAGAGATTTTACATAAACATGCAAGTGTACAACAATCTATGGACCTTGAAAGAAGCATTATGCCTGAAACAACACGACAAAATTCCAAACAGAAAATTGCCAACATTTGATTTTCAACATTTCAAATTAATCAAAGAAATTCCTACAAAAAAAATTAATCAAAGAAATGGAGGAGGAAAAGAATGCAGAAATAGGCAAAGAGACATTTTCTCAAATCAAGCGCTAGCCTCTTCTTCAAAAGTCCATAAGGCATATAAAGAACGCTCAAATGAAGTGGGGAAAGCTTGTCTGTTCTCATCACCACTATACAAGAAAATCTAAACAGAAGAAAGATATAAAAGTTGTATCTTGTAAGCTTCAACCATAAATTGCAGATACAAACCCCTAGAACACATTATAATATTCCAAGAAGTATAGATTAACAGTTTAATGCCACAGCCCACAGGCTTCAAGAGATGGTATGCACTTATTTCAACTTCTAACACAACCACCATGACCAAAATTACTAAAGAGAATCTATGAACGCAAATAACTGAAATGAAAAGAATCACTGTGATCTAACAGAATTAGTAAGTCAAGAGAGTACAATCTTGAACACAAACCAAACATAATAGGTCCTACCTGCATGAAATTGTATCGCTCCCTACCAATAGATTCATTTTCTGCAACTGCAAAATACGCTAAAATTGGATAATGACCAATATATGAAGCATAGCTATCCCGCTGAATGTTCACCGCCCATTCGCTACAATTAACAGACAAAATTGAAGCATCACTAAGAACAAATTATACCAAACATCAGATAGTAGTGACTATTGGAGAGTTGAAGCATCAAGAGAACCGGGGATAGAAAAAACTTACAATCTGTTCAAATCTGCGTGCCCAGTACCCACATATTTAGCTTGCAAATGCTCAAGCTGTGAGTTTATGTTAAACCTATCACTCGCCTGCATACAAAGACAAAGCAAAGAGAAGAAGTTACAGCAATTGGCTAAAATTTGTAAACTAGGGTTCCGGGGAAAAAGCTGCACCAGAAAATTTTCATACTAGAAAGAAGATTCTGCGTAGCTGAAGGAACAAATTAAAAAGAAAAAAACCACTGAAGAATCCAAACGAAATTTGCAAATTCTGGAGTAATTAACTTTGGAATATTTTAGTTGATCCTTACCTGCATATTTCGAGGGTTGAAAAGCGCTCGGAAGAAATTCTGCTGGGTTGTTGAAGCCTGAACAAAAAAGTTAGCGGCCGAAGTTCATATATTGATCCCGATAAGGGAAATTCTCACCTCGACCCTTTATTTTTGTTTAATCACAACAATGGACCTCTAAACTTTTACTCGTAGGCTGAACGATATTCCAAGAGAAAGGTTTTCTTTTTCTTTTTCTTCTTTCCCACAAGAAAATACTAATATATGTATAGAGTTTATAATATTACACTTCTTCATGAGTTACATTACCATCTAGCAAAAGTATTTAGTTTGTTCTTTGTAACACTTCTTCATGAGTTGACATATAGGATAAATCTTGCAAGTAAGCAACGAGGACGAACTTTGGAGCAACTAGTAAGGCTGATGATTTGTGACATTGAGGTTACGGTTCAAGCCGTGGAAATAGTCTCTTGCGTTTGTGCAAGGTAAGCTGCCTACATTAGATCGCTTTCTGTGCAAATGTAGAAGTCTAGTGCATCGGAATCGCCTTTAAAATTAAGAAACGTCCTGAATCAATATTCGAGGTCTCCTGCTTTATTTGTCAATGAAACAAGACGTCCCTCTCCTTCTAAACCACACACACAGTTGCTGCTAGAGCCAACAAGGCAGCTGCTTTTTGGATGAGATAGAACCAGGCTCAAAATGAATGAGTTATAACGCTAGCATATGAGTTGACTAATTAGTTTATCCACTCTGATAAACCACCCATTTCAGACCCACAAAAAGTTAAAACTTGAGGAACGTCATTTTCCTTTAAAAAGAAAAAGGATAAGGATGCAGCATCAGTGGCTCTGAATCTGTGTAAAAAAATATTGAAGTATAAAATTAGTGAAGAATTGCCTGTAGTTCATAAAGTAAATGCCTTGTCAACTAAATCAGAGTCAATGAAACGAAGCTGAAAGAAACAGAGAAAACAGGCTACGTTGTGAAATTTTACAAAGAACGACCACAAAGTCCCTCTCAGGAAATCCTTGATCAATCCCAAGAGAAATGGCAACTTCAATCTGATGCTGACATACTTTTCAAAGAAAAATATATGATGCCCACATGAAGTTGAGCAGCACCAAACCTTGAGTTGCTTAATCCATTTCGTCCCTGAAGCTTTCGCTTGTCAGCCACAACTTCTTTTGTATAACTAAGACGCGCTCATCACTATCCGGTTCTGAATCTGTAGAATCACCTGTTCCTACCACCTCCCAGTGCAACGGGCCGAGGTACTTCTTAACGGATTCAATAATTGGTTGTTTATCGCGGAAAATGACAAATCCAGTAGGCCTGAGTATGCGGTCAATCTCAAGAAGTAGATCCTCACCACTGCAACCCTTCTTCTCAATGTCAGAGAACACGGTCCAAGCATGAAGCAAATCATAAGTCCTTGGGTATGTTGAAAAGGCTTCACACCTGTAGAAAACAAAATTAGAAAATACCATGCACCCGAATCCACAACTTCCTCAAATATCAAAACTTGAAAAGGATATCTAGGTCAATAATCTTTGTAATACGGGTATGATTGCATACATTCAACCTCCCATACCCTGTCATAGGCGGGAGTCTCTAAGGCACTAATATAATGTTGTTGTTGTAACACGGAATCTTTTAATCAAGATTGCAGCAGGGTTCATTTATGTTTAAGTACAGGATCTGTACAACATTTCAACGATTATTCCCCCTTTCACAACAATGCTTTATCCTGCAACTAAGGACATGAAATCAGATATTTTATCCTGCAACTTACCAGCTATGAATAGTGCCGATCAGGCCTCTGTCGTAAATGAGCTTAAGTGTGTTGGGACCATCTTCAGGAACCACATTCATCACCCAAACATCCCTTTCCTTCAATGCAGCTGCAAATGAACCAAAATTTGCCTTCATATCCATCACATTCCTCAGGGTGTTCGATGACACTTTTGAACCTAGGAGACTCCAATACTTCTCAACTCTTTGGCGCCAAAGTAGCTGCTCATAAAAAACCATGTGTATGAGAAACACTTGTCTTCGTGCAAAGGCACAAAAAACATGCAAGGGCAGACTATTTTATTAGACAAGCAGCGTGATGCGGTCTTATTCAGTAACTTACTGCGTCTTTTTCCCACGTCTCACTAGAATAGCCAAAATCGGCAAGGCGAGGGGGTGGAGCAGTCAACCTGGCTGGCCAAGGGGCAAGCCCACTACCATGGGTCTTATGGTCATCTGGTAATGATACACAGAACATCAGAAACTTGCACTTCTCATCCAAATAACAGATGAAGTAACCAATTCAGAAGACATGCAATTAATTACAGTACTCTAAAACAGGTGAGATGGTAGTTATACGAAGTAGAGGCTTATAACGTCAGTTAGGAACACAACAAATGTAAGGAATGCGTAGGCTTCGACCAACAAATTCAGAAATCTCCCAAATAAAACCATAATTTGATGAAGATACAGAATAAGTTCAGCACCAACCACTACAAAACCTTGCACTACTTCTTTCCCATGACAGAGCAAAATATTTTGTTTTTCATCTTTTTTCAGATAGACAGATGGCAACTATCCTTCACATGCATAGAAGATAAAAAAAATTAAGGGTAACGCCAACATAACTAGCTTTCTTCTGCGACAACGAACATAAATTCTATGCAAGCTCATGTAACTTTGATGGCTTGTAGTAAACCTATAATTTTCAGCTGATCAAGAAAATATCGCTTTGATCCCATTAAGTGCATATGTAGCAAACATGCACACAAATAAGAGCATATATGTGTCCTGGAAGCATGTCAGCATACTAAAATTTTAGGCCAGCCAGATATACAGTAATCATATACCATTAAACCTTTAAGGGAGTGACAAGAAGACACCTGTCATTCACACTTCATGCAACTCAAAGTGCCCCTAAGAAAAGAAGAAGGGAAAACCAGAAACAACCTCAGGAACTTACGGTCTGAATAAGGTGTTATGCAAGCTTCCATTCTGACACCCCATACTGCGTCAGGATTATCATCAGACCGGCACAGAGGGGGTTGGGTACCAGGTTCCCTTTGGAAATAACAATCATTTGTTAGAGGTTTCATCCAAATGACAGTCTGGTTCTTCTTAGCAGCAATTTTCCAGCACATCCGTTCCAAAAGTGCACTCATCTGCTTCCATATTCTTCGATCCTCTTCATCCTGAGCATATGCTTCAGGGGATGAATATGCAAAATAGCCACCAGGTCTGAGTACCCTATCTAACTCAAGAAGAAGGATCCCATCCCTCTGCAGCCAGTCTATCCTACAACGAGAACAGTGGGCCAACTCAAATGACCGGCTAGGATAAGGTAGCCTCATTGTCCCAAGAACACCGAGATATGCCGGAATTCCTCTCTCTAGGGCAAACTGTATCTGATTTTGATGCACATCATTAGGTGCTAATGACATAGCAATAATGTCAGATGAGAGAAGATAAGCTCCAAAACTTGCAACTCCACAACCAACATCAAGAACGGTGCGCAGTCTCCCCTCATTGTTCAAATTACTGTTCGGAAAGTTGAGCATCTGGCAGCCAAAGCAAGAAAAAGAACAAGTGGAAAAACTGTTGATTACTGATAGTTCTTACCAGCGGAAAAATTAATGGACATAAACAATACGGAAGGAAAATCTGAATTATGCTTAAAAGTAGCGTTTGATGAGCTCAAGTCCAAGAAGCTCACTTTTGCAATGGAGGCAATGTATTTATCTGCCCCATAATGAAAATGTGTGCCGCCTCCAGGAAAATTTATTTTGTCACCTTTGACAACCATCCAGTTCTGATCAGATTTTTCATGGGCAAGATGAGTATGAGGTATGTTCACTTTCCAAACTTCATCTCTACTTTTTGGCCACTTAATTGGGACCTGTAGCATGTAAAGATACCATCAGATCAGCAGGTGTAAATAAATCTACAAGATGAAGATTTTCAATTGGGCAGTTCCGTACCTTGTAACCAGGAGGAGGAGGAATCAGGCAATTGTACCGCCTCTCAGGCAAAGGGCAGTGCCGTTCATAGTGCTCCATGAGGGATAGATCCAACTTTAATCTCATCTGGTATATGAGATTTCTATCTAGACATGGAATCAACTCAGAAAGCCGATCATCACAAACCTTCAGCATGAAACCAAAATAATGAGTTAAGATTTAAAAAAAGGGTTAAAATCTCTAAGCATTACATAGCTTATTTCCATATGAATCCACACTGCACTGCCAGACAACTAATTATAAAGCAGTTCTGCATGATTTTATCAACACTCACAGGGAAGCTCTTTGGCCTGATACCATCCTCTCCATCATCCAGCCCAAACTTGACTAAGGCATCATCCTTGCTAAGCTCACTGTTTTCATCCCCGCTCATATAGGAAGACCCTAGCTTTATCAAGGATCTGCTGCCATATTCCAGTGCAGTCTCACCACTATTTTTTGAGCTAAAATATGCAAAGAGAAAAATGAGAAAAATTGCTCCAGTGCCCACGTATATTAATAACCGCTTCTTTTGTGTCCCATCTGATCTCCCTCTTGACATTTTGAGCAACTACCAACTTTCAGCTTCTCCTTTAAACCAGCATATCACCAAATTGATTCCACTGATGGAGAAATCACTTAGGGACTTTCAGGATGTTGCTGACTGAATTTTAACAGTAGATCTAAAGTAAATACATCCAATTGATACCCTGGTTTAAGGGGGGGAAAAAGAAGAACATTTGAACAACTTAGTACATGGAGGAAACTGAAAGAAGAAATAATGGTAATCTATAATAGACAAATGCATTAACATTTTAAGTTCAAAAAAGGTGATTTTATTGATTGACCAATTTTTGGTTCCTTTTTAGACAATTCTTTACCTAGATGAAAACAAAAAGAAAACACCACATGCAAGTACCTGCACGAACTTAATCCTAGATAATATCCGGACACGCCTAATATGAAGCAGTATAAGGCAGCCCATTCTGTAAGAAGAAGTACCCAAAACTTCTAGATCCTATTTAAACTTGACAACAGTGATCCTTCCTCGTATTGTCTCACAATCACTATTACGATGCCTACGTATATAAGCAGCAGATAAGCATGAGAAAACACTCAATATTTAGTGAGAGATTATCATTCTCAGTTTCCTTTCTGTCCATGACGTAAAATTGATTGGAAAAAAAACACCTTGATACTCTTCCTTTCCAAGTCCTTAGAAGGAAACGAATTAAGAGTGGTTCCTGGGATGTGGCTGGTGGTAGTATTTTGGGGAGGTCTTACTTGCTCCATGCCCCAGCTTGTTGCCTGATAGCAATATTCTCTTCAGGCTTTGCACCTGCCCTTCTGCAGGGATAAGCACTGTAAGACATATTCTTTTGGGAAGCAAGCCCAAATCTTCCAAGACAATAGCCTCAAGTGCGTTGTCAGCACATAAACCAACAAGCACAATAGACTTTAAGGGAATTTTTAAAATATAAACCAAGCACACTCGCAATCTCCACCGCCAGATATGCCTGGATGCTTGCAAAAACAGCAGCGAACAACTCAAAAGTTGCTTTTTTCTTCTTCTTGGGGTGGGTAGGGTGTTCTCATAAGGTTTAGTGGTTTTCACAAGGTTTATAAGGAAGCTAGGTTACTCAATGTCAAGATCAGATAAGCTACCGGCTTCGTAGGAGGCTTATGATCCTACTTACAAATCACTTACTACGCAGAGCGCAGCAGTGGGACCAAACATGAGCTACCCTTGGATGAGAGTATGAAACTTACCAGATTGGAAAACTCCCATTTGCACACCAACCTAAAGCTATCCTAAAGCTACATTCAATTTAGACTTGCTAGAGAGGACAAGAACTGAGACAAAAAAGAGGGAGGGGAAGGGGTGGTGAAAAGGACAAATGATCAACCCAAGCTGAATTGTTCGATTACCATAGTCCTGAATGAAGACACAGCCAAGCTCCAATAAAGAATGTCCACCATAGCTATTGCAATAAATCTCTTGAACAGCAATTTAAAATCACAAATATACAAAACCAGAATAAAACACCCCATCAGAAAAGTCAAAGGGTAACCTCAAGAAGAAATCCAGCAGTAAACCAATCCAAAAATTGAATCTTTGAGCACACGTCCGACTACCGGATCTAAAACCAGCCCGTTATCAGGAGGTCACGAAAAGCACCCAAAACAAGATTTAAGAAACGAATACAATCCAATTGACCTCATACAAATCTAACTCCAACGAAACAATGAATCACAAGATAGCAGTCATTGCAGACAACTAGAAATGCAAAAGACTTGACGGTGAGCTAATAATGCACATGAAACAGATCAAAAGAAAGGGGGGAAAAGAAAAGGACAAACACTTACAAGGTTTAAAAGGATTAAAAAGGAAGAGATCGGTGCTAGATCTGAATTGAGCTTTCGAAGAACCAAACGCAAATAGTGAGAAAGCAATTGAAACAATAAAATCCGAGCCCAAAAGAGCTGGTTTGCCCTGTATGCTTCTTTCCCGAGAAAAAAAAAGGATTCAAAAGGAATTTGCCACAGGGAGTGGTGACGAAGAACAAGAAGCAAATGAAGGCTGTGGGAAGAGTGGAAGATCAGGTCATAATTATCTGAAAATTGGATATATCAGTCTGGGTATTTTGCCACTTCGGGGTTAGACAATCAGATATAGGTGACTGTAAAAATAGAGCTCTACCGGGTTCATACACTTCTGGCTTAATTTATCTTTTCGAAAAGGTTAAACAACAACTAGTAAGGGTTGGTGTCACACCCAGTTCCAAATGTAGTGTAGGGATGTAAATCAGATACCCAACGGCTTGCTAGCAGGAGCTTGTTCATTTACACAGTAGTCTGCATAAAGAGCCTCCAGCACTGCAGGCAAAGACCAAGAAAGCTCTCACACTATGCACTTGCTGGGAAATGACTCTTTTGCCTTTCTTTTTTTCTCTCTCTCCATAATTTTTTCCCTTTTTTTAAAGATTGGTTACAACAACAATAACATTATCTCATTGTCTTAGAGTCTCTCGTCTATAACGGAATGTATGGGATCGGATGTACACAATCATACTCATGTGTTATAAACACACATTGATCGTTTTTCGATCACTCATAATAAGGATTGGTTACAAATATGAAGTATACCTCAACTTGCAAAATGCCCCTTAAACTAATTTTATTGTAAATAATGGGAAAATGCATACAAGAATAATTCATGAAGGTATTTTGCTAATTTGACTTAGTTTACCTAAGTCTTATTTTCATTGGTTAGAAAAAGTTTAGTTTGAAGGAAGTGTAGGATCATAACATAAAACCAGCCTCATCGAAGATCTATAGTGAAATTTATCGGATGGGATCCCCTACCCCCCTCCCTGACCTCCTCCCAGACCGCCCGACACGTGTCTCTTTAAAAAAAAATTTATTTTTTTGATTTTTCACCCCGGGAGTCAAAAACGTGCCCACTAAAACCCAAAACAATCTTATTCTCTCTCCTACAATCTTCTCCATCTTCTCTCTTTGCTGTGTGGCGCTTCGTCTCCGGATGGGATCAAGTGAGATTTGGGATTGTATTTCCAGCAACCTTTTGCAATGATCTTTTAGGTGTGGGTATGTACAGATAGTACCGAGAGAGAAGAAATTCAGAAAATACACAGCACTGCAGATAGACCTGCATCAAGAAGAAAAGCCAGAACCAAGATCTCTTTTTTCCATTAATTTTCTTTTGTCTCATCCCATGTTTTCCCCCCATAAAGCTATCAAAACAAACCAGTAGAAGACAACCTCATAAAGGGATCTAAAGCAACAGGTCTGGAAGAAATCAAGAAACTTTTGGGATTGTTACAATGGTTTTGGGATGGAGAAAGGCGTTTTGTACATCAATCAAAAAGGAAAAAGATCGAGATTCAAGTTCAACCCCAAAGCAAGAGAAAAGCAATCCAACTACTCCAAAATTGTCCAAATTTGGGTTCTTT
This sequence comes from Eustoma russellianum, assembly GCA_036186865.1. NCBI lineage: Eukaryota > Viridiplantae > Streptophyta > Magnoliopsida > Gentianales > Gentianaceae > Eustoma > Eustoma russellianum. The sequence goes on from AP025050.1 coordinate 7,472,888, forward strand.
TCTTCCAGTTCTTCCACGCCGTCGACACCAAGATTGCAGTCTCAAACAGAAGAACAGAGAAGAAAAGTGAGGGAAGGTTTTTCTGCCTGAGAAGATTGCTCCGGTGGGATGGCCAGGGTTAGGCGTAAATTTCATTCCCGTGAGATTTGAGAATAAAGCAAAGAGAGAAGATGGAGAAGATTGTAGAAGAGAGAATAAGATTGTTTTGGGTTTTAGTGGGCACGTTTTTGACTCCTGGGTGAAAAATCAAAAAAATAATTTTTTTTAAAGGGACATGTGTCGGGCGGTCTGGGAAGGGGTCAGGGAGGAGGTCAGGGGATCCCATCCGTTAGATTATCCATTAAAAAGGATTGTTGGCATCAGATTGTCCACTGAGAAACTGAATCAATCCTCTTTGGTTGTCCCATACTTTTTTCAAATGTATTTTTTCGTCGATCATAAACACGCATTTTCGATAAATATATATGCTTATCGTTTTTATATATTTGATTTAATCTTAAGATTCATTTCGTTAGTACTTATCAAACAGACATGTATGTATTTATGAAAAAAAGATGTATTTATCATTAGAATTTCTTTTATTAATAGCTAGACTTGAACGTGGGTACACGCTATGAAGCTAAAAAAAAAATTTGGGTATCTCTTAGACACCTTTTTTTTTTTTTTGCACTTAAATTTTTTGGCTTGTTCTAAAAAATAAAATAAAATCAGAACTTAAAACATAAAGAAGGCACCAAGTTTAGAAAGATTAAAAGCGAGAATGACACAGAAAATATATATATTCACTTTGCCAGAAGAAGCAGCATAAGATTTTGCACAGAACGTAATTTGTTTTCTTAATCATACTAAGTAATTTAAATGTGTGTAGATTAAGTGCAAATATCATATGCTTATGGCATTTCTAGTATACTAGGCTCTCGCTTTTGCACAGGGTTCGGAAAGAGGCCAGATCGCTTCGCGATCTGATGTATGCAGTCTTGCCCTATACTTTGTGCAAGAGTATGTTTCCGTTGTTCGAACTCATGATCTCAAAGGCACAAATTAGCAACCTTATCAGTTTTGAGTTATTGAAAGAATAATGAAAGTAAATTATGGGTATTTTTGCTCCCCTTTTGGAGGTAACCTACTATCGTCCTTGTTTGGAAGTCTACTCAATTCATACTTAACTTAAATTCGTCCAAGTATCTAAATTAAAAAAAAAAATTGTGTAGGAACATAAGAGCACGACAGGTTTATGTGATAAGTATTTAAAGTAAGAAAAGAAAAGGAAAATATAACTTTGGAGATAAATATCCAGTAGTTTTTTTTTAAGCGAATATCCAGTAGTTCAAGAAAAATAGAAGGTGCAATAAATTTTTCAATAAAGGAAGAATAAATTGCGAAGTAGGCATGAAGCATCGATGATGTATCTTTGGGCTAAACACAATAATGGTACTTCGACTTTTGACATGAAACACTTCTATAGAGGGTGTTAACGAACCGAGCCGAACTAAATACTAAGTTTTTGAATTCGAATTTGTTTAGCTAAACGAACTATTCGTTTCGTTTAGCTAAACGAACTTTAAAATCGGTTCGAGTCCGACTCGATAACCTTATAACTATTTAAACGAGCGAACAGTTCGGCTTGTTTAACTAAACGAACCCGAATTCTTGTTCGAATTCGGCTCGTTAACAAATAATTACCCAACGAATACGAACCAAACACGAACCAACTCGAACAGTTCGGTTCGCAACAGTCCTAGCTCTAGCTTGACTTGATGTGAACGAGTTTTCGTTCTAAATTAGTATATAAGCATACAAAACAAAACATCATTAAGTAGTACAATACTAGATTGTTATTTTAATTAGTGCATGCAGAGTTTTTGTTTTCCTTTTTTTGTTTGTTTTAATTTGATATGTTTTGACTTTCTATTTTGTTTCCTTCACTATTTTTTTTCAAGTGTTTTATGTAATTACTTTATGTTTATCTGTATATCTGTGGTTGCTTTCTTTATAAGTTTTGCTTATTATTCTATACCTTTGTGTTTATATGTATAAAATATTTTGAAGGAAAAAAGCGCATAATAATAAACCAACCATATCAAATAATGGACAAAAAAATAAAACAAATTTTAAATAGTATATAACTCACTGAATTTCAACCTGGTGAAGAGAAGAAACCTCCTTTATGAGAACCAATACTATATATACCATTAAACATTTCATTCTAATTTGATCACTCTTGACCTAATGAGGACGAAGATAAGTCAATGAATAAAAGCAAAGTTTACACGGGTTGGGATCTCCTCACCCCCACTTTCCTCACCCCTTTTGTGACCACGCGACACGTGGCAGCAATGGAGGGTGGTGAGGCTAGATGAGGGTCACCTGCATCTAGCCTCACCACCCCCCTTCCTGCCACGTGTCGCGCGGTCACGCGTCACCGCACCCCCTTACGGTGGGGGATCCTATCCCAGTTTACACTTCAGCAAACAAAAGTCTGATATGGATGTTAATGCTATAAGTTTGCATTGAATAAAAAAAGAAAAAATACGCCAGCCTTCAATGTGGCGGTATTTGGTTGTCTCTTAGATGATTTAAAATAATTGTTATGCATCATAAAATTGGATAATGAAATATTAATTGTAGGTATGGTATGAGAATTAAAGACTTCGATGTTACTTTGCAGCACACCATTTCTAAGATAATCTTCACTTTACATCAACTAACATTCATTTGTAGGACCTATGGAAACCCATTATAGAAACACATGATATGTAATATAAAACTAATGTTAAATATAAAATGTTAAACTTTACTTTTCTCAAAGTAGATGTGAAAGGTAGAATATCTGAACTGGATTTCAAGGACTGGTCCATCCAACAGGAAGCTCCATGTGAGACATGGAGGAGAGTTTTGCAAAAGTATATATAAAAAAAAATGGGGTTCCGGTACACTAGGCTCCTATGTTTGCGTAGACTCCATAGAAGGACCGAATCGCTTTGTGATCTGATATGTTCAGCTTTACCCTACACTTTTGTACAATATGTTGTTTCCACGGCTCGAACATGTGACCTCAATATCACAAAGTAGCAACTTTATCAGTTAGAATAAAAAAAAAAGCTAAAAGAATAGCCATATGCTAAAAGTTAGATGCCAAACCGTCCAGCCTGCCAAAACTTTGTAAACATACACAAAACTCAACAGCAGCAAAATATAAGCCAACCCCTTCATTCTATTTCTCTCAACTCCCTTCATTCAAGCAACCCAATCTAACATCAGTCATCCAAGAATCAGCACATTAAACCAAAACCCTACTGAATGTCCAGATTCAACATTACAAGGAAGCTCATTTCCATTAAGAGAGCATGGAAGAGCTTCCAAACCACTCTTGAACCCAGACTACGCAAGTTAGACCTCTCAAAAACCATCAAGATAAGCAAAGTATACACCTCCTTTGCCTTGAAACGGATTTGGGTAGCCATCCTTTGTCGATTGCAGGCTCTAACATGCAGTTATCCACCCTGTACTTATCGCGATTTACGCTACTATGAAACTAAGCACATGGACAACTTTTCAGCCATATATATTGATGAGCTTTTTCAAAGATATCAGCCTCGAAGCAACCAAGACTGGCGCGGAGGACATACAAGGCATGATGACTTGACGTCATTAGCTGAGCCCACAAGGGGTAAGCAAATGGTTGCATCAACCAGTTGTGTTAAGGAAGCAAGCACTTACGATGATGTTGGGAGACAAGAAGTGATTGGAGACAACGGGATTGCAAGAACTCAGTTGCAGAATCGATTTCGAGGAGTTGATGAGAGAGCTGAGGAATTTATCTCTAAGTTCAGGCAAGAGATGAAATTAGAAAGTGAGAAATCGATTATTGATTTCCAGGAGATGTTGAAACGCAGTGCTTAACATGCAGGGGTTTCATATACATATAAACATACATACACAAGCACAAGATAGTATATAAGACTATTGGATTTTCACGAGTGATAACATTTCTAGTATATACAAGAGAGGGGATGATTATGTAAGGGTGCTGGTTGCATGACTGATAGAATTGTTTTTATCTATCCACTAAATGTTTCTTTCTATATCATTAATCCACCACAATTTTCAAGACTGTAAACCGCAATTTTCCTCTAGCTTCAATCAGTTGAATGGGAAAATAACCCTTAAACCCATTACAAGCAGCCAGTTAAAAGCAACTGAAGGTAGGTCGCCATAGACAGTGACAAATAAAAATTGCAACTCTCTCTTAAAACTCCTGTTTTCAATGATCAGAAAGCCATAAGTAGATCATGCTGTCACTCTACTTATAAATTATATTCTACATGAAATAGTTACGTTGTATATTACAGTGGTTTATTTATCCTAATTGATTGACATTATACAATGTTATTCACTGTATGCTTGTAAAATGGTGACCGGTGCACTACATCACTCGAGGAAGGGGGAGCTTAAGAGAAAACAAGCAATGGGTCCTTGACTTCTGTACCGTCATCAAATAGCTGGAGCTCTAGTGAACACGAAAACTCCACCGCCTCCAACTGCACGACCTAATAGCATATCTCTGTCCAAATAGGAAAGGTAATATAACCCCCCTACGGACCGCCTGCACATTTCCAGTGCTCATCAATGTTGAGGAGAAACGGAAAACATATATTCACACGCTATGAACAATGCAAATGGAGATCATACCTCCCGCCATTTCTCAAGGGAAACTGAGCCCTGAAAGTTCGAATGAACTGCAGTATCTGGGCAAATCAAAGACGCAACCAATGAGGAAAAGAACTAGGTCATTTGTAACATATTCAGAATACATATCAATGTAGGTAAACCAACATGTTTTGGACAAGAATGCACAATCTTTTCATTTAGTTACTGTGAATATATGTTTAGATATTCATGTAACTATGAGAAACTACTACGCGAAGATATCGTTAGATATTCATGTCACTATAGCATCACCCCGAAGAAGATACATGACTGTCCCTCCCAACCTGGCCATGCCCACTAGAAGCCTATTCAATTAAAAACATCATTATGTGCTAATCTAAAACATGCACTTTGATTTGAAAGAAGAGGTAAAATGCATGAGACGCATATTAAAAAAGAAAAAGTAAAAAGAACACCCCTGCTTCGAGACCTTATGTATACCTGTAAGCTTAAAAATGTCCTTGGCAGTAGTGCTGGAACTATTAGAGCTTCGACGTCTGCATTGATATTGATGTTTTCAATAGCTACCTGTCAAACACCGCCTTGATTATGTACACATCTGTGATGCATCTCGGCAGTAACACCATGATGTGGTTGTGTGAGCTTTTCGGGAGGAGTGTTGAAGGTGTATGGAATACGCATTTACAACAACTAACACTCAAGTCTTTTTTCATTATATGGAGTCGGCTATCGATCAATCATTTCTCTTGTATTTTATTTTATTTTTTACTTGGAATCTAAATCTTACCTTCGTTTCGTGTCTCCTAATATCTAATACATAATATGCGACTTTAGAATACACATATTTCAAAACTATCATATCATCTTAATCGTGATTCAAACCTAAGTACAAAAAATTTTCCCTTAAATCTTATACCTTCTACATGACATCACAAAAAATTTTCACTTAAATCTTATACCCTCTACATGACATCGGCTACATGAATCACGATTAAGATGATATGATAGTTTTGAAAGATATGTATTCTAAATGCGCATATTATGTATTAAATATTATGAGAAGCCCAAGTATAAAAAATTCTTACTTAAATCTAATACTCAATACATGACATCGTTACATGAATCACGATTAAGATGATATGATAGTTTTGAAAGATGTATATTCTAAAGGCGCATATTATGTATTAGATATTAGGAGCTAAATACCAAAAATTCTCACTTAAATCTTATACCATTTACATGACATTGGCTACATGAATCAATTGTCTCCATTCTGCTCTATCTGACCATATGTTCTCCAACTGTCATATAAGCCATATCCTTCATTATTGTCTCTCTTAATGTCTTTTTGGGTCTCCCTCTTCCACGTTTGAAATACACCTCATTCATTGTCTCAGACCACCTAACAGGTGCATCTGCAAGACGCCTTTGCACATGTTCATATCATCTTAACCTTGACTTATTTATCTTATTATATATGGGAGTCACCTTAACCTTTATCAGAATACGTTCATTTCTTATTTTATCCTTTCTTGTATGTCTACAAATCCATCTTAACATTCTCATTTCCACCACTCACATTTTATGTTCATGCACATAGTTGACTGCCCGACATTCAGACTCGTACAACAGAGCCGGTCTTACTGTCATCATATAAAATTTCTTTTTAAGATTTAAAGGTACTTTCTTATCACAATGAAGACCTGACGCACTTTTCTACTTTAATCACCTTTCTTGTACCATGTGATTCACATCTTTGTCAATTCTTCCATCAATCTGTAGTATAAATCCTAAATACCTAAAACTCTCTCAGTTTCACTTAAGCTTCCAAGGTCATTGTTATGTTGTTAAAATTAAATTTCGTACGTTGTCATCTTTCGACTTAATTTGAAGCCTTTTTCCTCTAGTATATTGCGCCAATATTCCAGCTTATATTGGCTCCTACATTAGTCTCATCCACCAACACAATGTCATCTGCAAAATAACATTCCCTACGGAACTTACATTGAATGTGTCGAGTGAGCTCATCTATAACTAACGTAAATAAGTATGGATTTATCACAGATCCTTAATGAAAGCCCACTCTCTATATTATCTTCTCTATTAGAGTTCTAACGTTCCATGTTCATAGTCTAATATTCTTACCCAACCTAGTATTTCCTCTCTTAGTATTTAATTTACCAGCTAAAAACTCTTGCTTATTTTCCAGCATCATTGTTCTCTAGGAGATGAAGAAGTCCTAGCACAATTGTCGCCACATTCAGACCATGCAACATAGACCCTTGCTTATTTGACTCAACATTCAAGCACCCAAGATACGACGGTCCTTGCCGGCAGTGTTGTCAATAGCGCGAGGCGCACTGTAGCGCGACGGCCAAATTTTTGTAGCGCATAGCGCATAGCGCCGTAGCGCGTGCTACACGCATCCGAGGCACATAGATAACTAATAAACTAAAATATTATGTAACAACTATAAACATAATATAAAATTTTATAATTGTTCAAAAAGTCTAAGCATAGATATAATTAAACATATATAGAACATAAAAAAATTGTTCAAACTTCCAACATAGCTAATACTAAAATAATTCCGAATCATCAACACCAAATCTTCATTTTCTTCATCCATATTATCTTCTTCATCTGAAGCTAAAAGATCAATTTCTTCTTCATCATCTACAAGCACACGAAAACTTGCATTTACCGAACTTGGACCTTCACCCTAGCAACTTGGGTGGATCTAGTACCATAAATAGGATTGTGAACACCGGCAGCCTTACTAATCGCGCTCCATCTCAATAATGAACCATCATCAAACACATAATTTGATGGGATTGTAGCTTAGGCTTTATTATTTAGTTTTTCTTTTGTTTTATTTTAATAACTGAAATTACTATTTTTTTCAAAAAAAAAACTGAAATTATTGAAGCCCCGCTACGTGCGCCTCGTGCGCCTCGTGCGTTACGTGCGCCTTGGCCGCGCTTCCAAGAGGTTGCTACGCGCGCTACAGACAACACTGCTTGCCGGTACACCGTATTAGTACCATACCGTGCAATATTTACGGAGAACGTCCTACCATTAGCGGAATTTCTTGTTTGATCCATAATCATGCTTAGTGACAAAATCTTACACTGGCTAGCAAACTAATGTAACCCGCCTTCTTTACCCAGGTTATTAGAACGAATTCATGAATGAGCAAATGAAATATAAAAACATCAAAGCTATTATGTTTTGAACTTGTGACGCCAAGCACACTTAAATTCTTACGCGGCTCGGTAATTTGTTCAGGAGCAGAACGTCATCATAGTGTCAGGAGACTACAAGTACCATATGGCCTCACCTTATAACCAGGATGTAAGCCAAGTGTGAACATACCGTTCTAGCTCAGCATTTATTTTTTTACTTTTTTATATTTTTAGGAGCTCTAGAGCTGGGGTCTCACTGGAAGCAAACTCTCTATCCTTTGGGATGAAGTTATTGTTTGTCTGCCTCTTACCCTCCCCAGACCCTAGCGATAGCTTGTGCTGCCGTTAGGATATACTGGGTATGATTGTTGTTTTTGTTGTTTATTTTTTTAGGAGCACAACTTATTGAAAATTCAGAGGGGTCGTAGGAACAAACCTCTTCAAACTGAAGGTAGATGTTACGCAAAGAAACGACTGAAAACTTAGCATTGACAACCAGAGTTGCACCATCCTGTTCCTGCGAGAAGAGAATATTCGTATGAATGATATCAGTACATGTTACCCCTTGACTTTGAGCAGGCTGAAGAAATAGAGTTATAGAGATATGAAGCAACTTATGAATTCATTTAGCAACCTAGTCAGTAAAATATGAATAGATCACTAGGTGTATGGTACGAAAGATCAAGTCAGGCCCATTTATCTGTTTCTAATGAAAGCGTCAAGAAGAGAGCTACTAACATAGCAGTTTATTCAAGCTAAGAGAGAGAAAGAATGCTGAATAATCACCTCCAACAGGCTCGGAAAACTCCATTTTACAACATTGGAAATGACACCTCCATTGCCGCCATCTCGGCACTCAAATCTTTGAAAAATTTGACCAATCTACCTTTCACGTACCAGCCAGTAGTCAGCACCAGGAATTCCCTAAGCAATGCGGCAATTAAACTACTCCTTTCTCTAAATCGGATACAACTAACAAAAATTAAAAAGCTTAAATATTTTGCCTTGGGGAAATAACCACGGAGCAATAAAGAAAATGATTGACCATTCCAGCCACTGATCATGCCTTTTAAATGGATAACTACACATTGTCATCCATCATTACTTAATAATCATCTCCAAGTAAAAGTTCAACCTAATCACTCTTGTACAAAAGCAGAGAACAGACAATCGATGCATTATTGTGGATTAAACTTTAAACAACATCAAAGTTCTTAATTATCATTGACAGACATGTATAACTAGATTGAGACAAACTCCAAATCTGCAAAATGATTATCTGCAAACGCAACAATTGTCGTCATTTTTTCCTGGCAAATACCTTTTTTCCTTCTTAACTAATCAAACAGTTAACAACAATATGGATTAAATGAAACAAAAGAAATAACACGGTAAGCTATTACACCAGTTAACAAATTCAACAAGCATTTCGTGATCTTTGTGAGAAGTCAACTTGAAGAAACAAAATAGTATATTCACCTAGTAATTTTACTCCTATCATGTTTCAGGCACAATTGCTCTCATGTTAGTAGTTGCTAGTCATTTTAGTAGTTCATTCTACGACTAAGGAGTAATGCCACATCAATCCATATGCCATTAAGATACGTAACGAGCAATCTGAGGAATAACTACTTTCGGAGCAATATTATATCTGCGTTATTCAGTGCATACAAACCTGAAAAAATGGAAATCGGGAAGCGGCCTCAAGAAGTATAAGGACATCAGAGGCAGAGGTGTACTGCAAGCGCCACGTTCCATCCAATTCACCCAAGTTCAAAGTTTCACCAGCATCAAAACTCTCCACATGTACCTATCACAATTTAGTTGCAACAATAATTCAATCAGGCAATTAAAAAACAATAGTTTAAAAAGCCTAGTACAGATAAATCAAAAGAGCTTAACAAGGGCTTCTTCGATGGAGGAGCGCTGGTCAGGCGTCGTCACGAATCCCCGCTGCGTGTCTTGAATAATGCTTAGCAATTCGCGTTTATTGCTGTCCACCCCTGTTTGAATTCCCTGAAACAAAATTTTTACGGTAACATAAAGTAGACGACTGAGTGATTGGTTAAGGAAAGGAATGAGAACAGGAAAGAGAAAATCTCCAGTACTGAGTAAGTCCGTCCGGCCGTCGCTGGAAGAGGGAGGATTTTCCGGTGAATTTCTTTTTGCCATGGATAAGATTTTGGAAGCTGAGCTCTTTCTGCTGGAAAGCTCCACAGGAAGGCAACAGACAGAGCCATGCTATCAAAATTTAGCTACACCAAAAAGTCTTTTGATAACCTTTTGTTTTTCCCCCAAACCCCAAAGTTTTGGTGAGTAGCCTTTTCTCTAACCATTCATAGTTAAAATTAGCTACTAGCTACAGTTTTTAATCATGAATGAAATTCTAGTGCAACGTTTTAAATCAAATATGAAGTGAAATATGTTTTGGAGGCACAAATGAAATTTGATGTGTCTGTTATTGCTTAAAGCCCGCATTTTCCTACACACGGAAGCAAGGAGAATATCACTTCTTTGTGCCTAAACCTTGTGACAAACGGCGGGGAAAGTTTTTTTTAATACTATTTATGCCATGAATGCCATTTTCGGCTATTATGATATCATCTACATATACTACAAGATAGTTAGCTCCCGTTTTTTTATCCTGGAGTTCTTCTAAAAAGAGACACTTGTTTTCCAAATAAATAGTAATCATATGGTCTCGTGATTTACTTTTATCTGGCGTGGTATCATGTACAATAAAAGGATGGTAAAGCTAACATCCTTTTTGGGATGACATTATCTCGGTGTGTCTATAGCATAGCACATCAATCCATTCTCTTTCTAACATGCCTAAAAGAAAATCAAGATTTCCGACACTAAAGAGTCTAAAATAACCTTAATCACATATGTTACGAAACTCGTTTGCGATGATAAATATTTTTCGTCTATTGCAATAATCAGAATCATTCCGATTTCTATTCAAACATGTTTTTTCTTTTTCATTATTGACATATGTTGTTAAGAGGTACACTTAAGCTTCTAGTAACTGACTACTATCGAAACTATAAAGAAGAGCGATTTTCATTTCGAGTTCAAGTCTCTATTATCAAGAAAAGAAGAGAAAGGGAAGCCACCAGTTTTCCATTAAGACATAAAAAGAAAAACAAAATCCTTGGTCATAACTTACTTTATCACAAAAGCTTGTTTTCTAAATTCTCCTATACTTTTAGGTATATTAACTTATGATTTGTCTTGTTCAATTCTGTCACATGATTAGAAAAGATAAAATGTGTTCTCAGTGTACTAGGCTCTCGCGTTTGTGTAAGGTTCGAAGATGAGTTAGATCACACTGTCACATGATTAGCAAAGATAAAAAGGCGTTCCCAGTGTACTAGGCTCCCGCGTTTGCGCAGGGTCCGAGAAAGAGCCGGATCGTTTTGCGATCTGTTGTATCCAGCCTTACATTAATCCAATATACGCAGACTTACCCTACATTTGTGCAATAGACTGTTTTGCGGCTCAAACTCGTGACCTTAAGGAAACAAAACAACAACCTTACCAGTTGTTTTAAAGTCGTCTCACGATTATCAAAGATCAAGATAATAATTTAAAGTTGAAACTCAATATGCAACGAATACCACATTCTGGCTTTAAGCTACAAAAGTCTATTAATTTGACTCATAAATACACGCGACTGTAACTAAAGTTCCACATGGTAGAATATTTCATCAAGATGAAATAATTGAGTGGTCAATAAATATTCTCATATCACTTTAGGTAGCGAATGCTTGGTGATGAACCAAAATCTGACATGCTAAGAAAAGACAAAGACGTCAGTTAGTCAGCAAACAGTCAACGACAAATCAAGGTTTGACACAACTCCTGCAGCTCGGCAGGGATGCACTTCTGCTCGGCCACATTATACTTTAGTTGAAGCAAGTTTATTAATAAGGCTAAGGCAAATTCAACTATAACCCTTGTTCAGTTCGGTTGCACACCTGAGTCAGTTTGGCCCATACTCAATATGATCAGAAGTGAAAGATTGTAATCAGTCTTTGGAGATTAGCTTCGGCGCAAGATATATCCAATTGCCCACGAAGCATCTCAGCTCGGCATTGTGCACTTCGGCTTAGTTATGCTTTAATCAAAGCATCCGTCTCTGGTCAACCTCAGTAAATGGAAGGAATCAACAATGTACTGCCTTAAAAATACGTCCATCTCGGCCTTGGTAAATCTTTGGCCTCAGCCTCGTGTTGTCATCGAGTTCTAGCCTCAGCCTTATTCTTATAAAGACTGTTGCTCAGAATATCTCGGATAAGACCAAAGAAGATATTATCAGCTATCCTCTGGGGCCCATCAAAACCTTTTTACAAGGTGCTTTCCAGGTGTCAATCATCACTTGGCTGAGTATAAAAACATCATTGCTGGCCGACCTACACATCATAGAGTCAGCCACTAACACAGCTATGGTCTCAGGCACTTGTCCCATCAGACTGTGGATCAGCAGCAGACAAGACCGCCATCTCAGACACATCACAATCTCATCATTGGGCAGAGGGTAAGACATCATCAAACGCCTATAAAAAGTCTCTTTCCAGACGAGGAGAGGGATCCAACTTTTGGAACAACTTATGGAGCTCTCTTCTATGGACTCCATCTCGGCCAACACTCAAAAGAGCCTAATACTTAGAGAGATCTTATTACAGGTTTCATCTAAACCTTTACTCCAGCATAAATTGCCTTTCAAACACCCATAACTGACTTAAGCGTCGGAGGGTTTTCCTGGGGTAGCGCCCTGGGACCTCTAACGCTTTTCTTCCTTCTCAGGCATCATAGACGGATTTAGACAGAAAATTAACGATACACAACTCGGTCATCTCTGATCCACCCGGTGAGCATTTCTGGTCTCATCACTTGGAAAGAAAGGTAAAAGTCTTCTTTAAAGGTTGTTTTAAAGTGTGTTTTTTTGCTTGTAGCATGCTTGTATATTGATTCTCTTAAAAAAAAGTATTAAGAATTCTATTATTGATGATCCCAAAAAATTCACCTGTTAGTCAATAACGGTCAACATCCAGCAAGGATATAAAAATGACTAAGTACCGCAGGTCGGCCTGAAGACTGACCAAGTCATATGCGGACGAATATTCCGTCTCGGCCACAGAGGCCCCACACCATCTCAGCTACATGGTCAGCACCTTATTGGAACTAACAGTCCACCTCGGCCATAGTGACCACCTCAGCCTAAGGGTTTCACCTCGGCTTAATGGTCATACCACGGCCAATGGATCTTGTCTCGGCCTTAGAACTTTGTCAAGGGATACCTCTGACCGAACTTTGTTAAGGGATACTGTTATAACCGTGTGTTTCAAAAAAAAAAAAAAAAAAAAAAAGAGAGAAAGAGATAAATAAGAGATAAGGGTAAAATATTTGAATTAGGAAATCTTATCCCTTTCCCTTAATTAACTCTTAATCCCCTAAATCCCTCTCTCATAATGAACCCTCATCAAACCCTAACCCTCCTCCTCTCTTCTCTCTATTGCGGCAGCCTCCCTCTCCCCATTCCCCTCTCTCAATTTCGGCCATAGCAAGGAAAAGAAGGACCTTTGATCCAAGGTTCAAGAAGAGGGATTCATAACGTTAACAAGATCACACTCTTCCACATCAATCACTTCTCGCTAGGATCGAGGTAGGTGCATATTGATTTTCCCTCAAAACGGTATGATGGCTTGCATAGACAAAAGGGTATTTTTATGTGATGTGGTTGTCGTAGTCGTTGATTTTGATTTGGATCATGTGCAACGTGGTTATTTTCAGTTATATGTTTCTTGATTCAACGTGATCTTGTTGTTGTATGGTTCGTTGTTACTTGGGGTTGTAAGGTCTTGATGCGAGTATGGATACGCGGGATGGGGGAAAGGTTGTTTGGGATTGGATGGAGGATTGCAGGAATTTCAGAATGAGAGTTCTGGAATTCGGAGACATCGATCGATCGACGTCCAGAGGCTGAGGGTTCGACGTGCCTCAGATGGACATCGATCGATCGACGTCCAGAGGGTGAGAGATCGATGTGCCTCAGATGGACATCGATCGATCGACGTCAAGAGGCTGAGGGTTCGATGTGCCCCAGAACCACGTCGATCGATCGACGTCCTATGGCTGAGGGTTCGACGTGTCTCAGGACCACGTCGATCGATCGACGTCAGAGGATGACGTCCGATCGTTCTTTTTCCTTTCTTTTGCATTCATGGCACGTGCATGTGCGTGAGGTTCCCATTGTCTGAGGGTGTGCGCGTGCGGAGGATGCGTAGTGCCTATAGGGCGTGGGGGCCGTGATGATACACAGCGTCGGTCGGGCGTGGGTGTCATGTGATACGCAGCGTCTATAGGGCGTGGGTGTCGTGCGGATACGCAGCGTCTATAGGGCGTGGGTGTCGTGAGATACGCAGCGTCTATAGGGCGTGGGTGCCGTACGATACACAGCGTCTATAGGGCGTGGGTGTCCAGAACGGCAAATGGTGGCTAGAGACCATGACGCTGGAACTAGGTCCCGGGAGCATGCATTGCATATAGGCCTAGGAGCATATTGCCTGACATGTTGCTAGTTGCGTGTGACACGTTATGTGAGCATGCATCACGTACTTGCGCATGCATCTTGTGTGGATTGTTTATTTCCGTATGAGCCGTGTCGTGTAGTTTATGTTGAGTAAGTGGAGTGTCTTACTTTCCGGTTGCATGCTATCTGTTCTATGTGGCTACGTGGAGATATCGTTTTGGGTATGTAAGTTTTGTATTGTTTTGAGAGGCACCTACTGGGTGATTACCATCACTCACACCTACTATTCCATATGTAGCCGAGACAGAGTACGATTACATCTACGTTGAGGATGGGTCCGATACCGTGGAATGGGCTGAGTGACTCATAGATATGTGTGCGGCAAGGATGGAGACGGACTTCTGGTGATGCTTTGGGGTGACACAGACATTTTATTTTAATATTCAGTATTACTTTTGGAACAATTTCATGTTTTGATAAATTTAGACAATTGACCTTGATTTGTAAGGCCCGGTCAGCCTAGACTTTCCATCGTTATTTTCTTAAAGTTATTTAATTTCGGAATTAGTATTTGACTTATCGTTTCCGCAGAAAAAAAAAAGAGGAAAGTTTTCTATGTCAGCACTGACGTGTAACAGGTTGATGTGACGCCTAGTATTCTCCTGAGTGAGATACGGCGGGTGCACCGTTTCCGAGGGTGGAGCTCGGGAGCGGGGCGCTACAGGTGGTATCAGAGCCCAGGCTTCAGATACGCCTCGGGAACGTAGTAGATTAGTTAATTACCTTAAGATAAGTGACGGTCCGTTTTCAAATGATTTTCAAATTTGAATAAAATGAAGTAGACATAAGCTATGATTGGGGTTTTGGTTGGTGAGTGCCGTTAGTATGTAGACGGGATAGGTTATCCCTTCTTCGACCTCCACTCCTTACTTCTTTTCAATACTCTTAAGTCAATCTTGTCTAACATGCTTTAATCATCCACAGACAATGCCTCCACGACGTGAACCATCAGGGAACGATGGAAATGACAGAGACGAACGTCAGGGGCAAGGGGCGATCCCCCAAAACTTCGCGGATACATTGGCCAATCTGACGGCCTTAATAGCCCATCAGCAGACGCAGATGGCGCAACAATATACCCAGATGACAGAGCAACAGGCACAGATTGCCCAAATACTTCAGCACACACAGCAACAGCAGCAACAACAACCGCCGCCACCACCGCCCGCACCACAGCAGGGTTTGAGGTTCTATTACAGGGAGATGCAGAACTCCCGAATACCGATGTTCCGGGGTACCACTCGGCCTGAGGAAGCCGAGATTTGGCTCAAAAACGTAACTGAACAGATAAGACTGATACAAGTACCCGTGAATTTGAAAGTGGAGGTGACTACCCCGTTCTTGGAAGGGGAAGCTGAGAGGTGGTGGAACGGAGTGAAACGTAAATTGACTCCACCAGTGACTTGGGAGCAATTTGTTGAGGAGTATAAGAAGCACTATGTTCCGGGTAGTGCTATTCAGAGAAGGATGGCGGAGTTCCAGCTGCTGACTCAAGGGTCCATGACGGTGGATCAATATTCTGAGAAATTTCATGAACTGGGCCAATACATGTCATGCATAATGGACAACGAAGAGGCCAAAATGCTGAAGTTCCACACAGGTTTGAGCTTTCGCATTCAACAGGCGATTGTTTGCGCAGAGACTACCACATTTGAGGGATTGCTAGAGGTATGTCGACGTGTAGAGAGGAATTTGGAAAGGGCAGCTGCACTAGAAAGACTGAAGAGGCCCCGTGAGGAGTTGCAGACAGGTAGATCAGGGAGATGGTTGAAAGTACCTCGCCGCCCACAGTCCGGGCAACCATTCCGGCCAGAACGACAGCAAAGTGCAGTGATTCAGACCCCGATGATTGAGGGTCCGGCACCGACTGATGCACAACCAGTGAGGGCTGCGGCACCTATCCCACGGTGTACGCTGTGCGGACGTTTTCATCCGGGACCATGTCGGAAGGATCAGAGAGTGTGCTATAGCTGCGGGAAGCAAGGACATATTGCTAAGGAATGCTCAGCGCCGGCACAGGTGAACTCGCAGACACAGGCTCAGCAGGGAGGACGAGGCCGGACCAATGCCCGGGTGCATGCGATGACGGATGCCGAAGTCGAGGAGTCGGGCGACGTGGTGACGGGTACATTTATTTAAGTACTTAAATTTGAAGTTGGATTAAATTCTAGTTGCTATTGATGTATGTTGTGTGCTAAACCTCGAATATGGTAGGTGTAATTTTAATTAACAAAGTGCCAGCCAACGTTTTGTTCGATAGTGGAGCAAGTCACTCGTTTATTGCAAAGAGATTTGCCAAGAACCTGGACACTCTTCCCGAATGGAGTGAGACTCCATACCGTATACAGGCCGCGGGTGGCCAAGTACTCGTATCTCATCAACGTTACAATGGATGTGAATTGGAGATTAACGGTCTACAGTTTTCTGCGACCCTGATACCGATCCAGATGTTCGATTTCGACATTATTCTAGGCATGGACTTCTTAGCAAGGTATCATGCAAATATTAATTGCCGGCAACTGCAAGTCAGCATGAAGGCACCTGAATTGGGCGAAACTACTTTTCAAGGGAATCCTAAATTAAAGAAGGTGCCCCAGAAGCTTTATTTGACTGCGGCTCAGGCCTTTCGAGCACTGAAGAAAGGAAGAGAAGGATTTTTGATTTACGCAATGGGTGCTGAACAGGAAGTTCCGCAAATCGACCAAATCCCTGTGGTAAGTGAATTTACAGACGTTTTTCCCGAGGAATTACCAGGACTGCCACCAGAAAGAGAGGTGGAGTTCGAGATCAATCTCATACCCGGTGCAGAACCCATATCCAGGGCACCATACCGTATGGCCCCGGCAGAACTCAAGGAGTTGAAGGAGCAGTTGCAAGAACTGCTGGATCGTAAGTTTATTCGACCCAGTGTATCACCTTGGGGTGCTCCAGTCCTGTTTGTGAAAAAGAAGGATGGAAGCATGAGATTATGTATAGATTACCGGGAGCTTAACAAGATCACTATCAAGAACAAGTATCCCTTACCCCGAATCGAGGATCTCTTTGACCAACTACGGGGGGCTAGGGTATTCTCCAAAATCGATTTGCGATCCGGATATCACCAGTTGAGGATCAAATCTGGGGACACAGCCAAGACCGCTTTCCGAACACGTTATGGTCACTATGAATTTCTGGTTATGCCTTTCGGATTAACCAACGCCCCAGCTGCCTTTATGGATCTAATGAACACAGTATTTCGGAAACAACTGGATAAGTATGTCGTAGTGTTCATTGACGATATTCTGATATACTCCCCCGACGAAGAGACTCACGCTGAACACTTGAAGGAGGCTTTAGAGACACTTCGGAGAAGCAAATTATATGCCAAGTTCAGCAAATGTGAGTTCTGGCTGAAGAGTGTAGCCTTTTTGGGTCATGTGGTTTCTGAAGAAGGAATTTCTGTAGATCCAAAGAAGGTAGAGGCGATCACTGAGTGGCCTCGACCCACTAATGTGACCGAGGTAAGAAGTTTTCTTGGACTGGCTGGATACTATAGGAAGTTTGTCGAGGGCTTCTCATCCATCGCCGTACCCCTAAGCCGATTGACACAAAAGAAGTCAAAGTTTGAATGGACCCCCGAGTGCGAGCAAAGCTTTGCTGAACTAAAACAGAGACTGACCACAGCCCCTATTCTTGCTCAGCCCTCCGCTTCAGAAGGGTTTGTCATTTACAGTGACGCTTCTAAGAATGGGCTAGGTAATTGTGTATGATTTCAACTGATTTTGTATACAATTAAAGATGTGGTCTAATTTTTATATTTCAGGATGCGTGTTGATGCAAAACGACAAGGTCATTGCATATGCTTCACGACAGCTAAAGCCCTATGAACAGAACTATCCGACTCATGATCTGGAACTAGCCGCGGTGGTGTTCGCGCTGAAAATCTGGCGCCACTATCTATATGGAGTGAAGTGCGAGGTGTTCACTGATCATAAGAGTCTTAAGTATTTGTTTACGCAAAAGGAGCTGAACATGCGCCAAAGGAGATGGTTAGAGTTGCTGAAAGATTACGACTTGACCATCAGTTATCACCCAGGGAAGGCCAATCGAGTAGCTGATGCCCTAAGTAGGAAGTCGAGCCATGCACAGCAGGCTACTCTAGAAAAAGAGATGGCGGAATTCGATTTGGACCTAGTAGATTCTACTGCCGATATTCTGGCCACGCTAATTATCACTCCAACCTTGCTAGACCAAATTAAGGAAGCACAGAAGAACGATGCAACAATTAAGGAGACGCGAGAAAGAATGCTAACCAGCCAAGTGGATGGATTTCAAGTTCATGACGACGGCAGTATGTGGTACCAAGGAAGGTTGTGTGTACCGGATGTTGAGGAACTCAGGAGAGAGTTGTTGAAGGAGGCACATAATTCGAGACTGTCTATTCACCCTGGTGCTACGAAGATGTACAATGATCTGAAGAGACACTATTGGTGGAGTGGCATGAAGAGGCACATTGCTGAGTTTGTGGAAAGGTGCTTTGTTTGCCAGCAAGTTAAGGCAGAACACCAAAGACCGGGTGGATTGATGCGACCACTAGAGATACCTGAATGGAAGTGGGAGCATGTAACAATGGACTTCGTGGTGGGACTCCCGAAAACAAGAAATGGAAATGACGTGATATGGGTAATCGTGGATCGACTGACTAAGTCCGCTCACTTCTTGCCTATTCCCACCGGACTTACTATGGAGAGACTGGTAGCCATGTACATTGATAACATTGTTTGCCTTCATGGAGTGCCAGTTAGCATAGTATCGGATCGTGACTCGAAGTTTACATCTCAGTTCTGGGCAGCGTGTCAGAAGAAGATGGGGACTGAGTTGCGACTGAGTACTGCTTTTCACCCTCAGACCGATGGTCAATCTGAAAGGACCATTCAGACTCTGGAGGATATGTTGAGGGCATGCGCATTGGATTTTAAAGGAAATTGGGACAGCATGCTCAAATTGATAGAGTTCTCCTACAACAACAGCCATCACAGTGCCATAGGTATGGCACCATTTGAGGCCCTATATGGACGAAAGTGTAGGTCACCTGTGCATTGGGACGAAGTTGGTGAACGTAGGTTGACGGCTCCAGAAATAATTGAGCAAACTAAAGAACAAGTGAAGCTAATTCGTGAACGTCTTAAGACAGCTCAAGATAGAAGCAAAAGTTGGGCCGACACGAAGAGACGACCTTTAGAGTTCAAGGAGGGAGAAAAAGTCTATCTTAAAGTGTCACCCATGAAGGGCGTGACACGGTTTGGAGTTAAAGGGAAGTTGAAGCCGCGTTATATTGGACCTTATGAGATACTTGAAAAGGTTGGAGATTTAGCATACAAGTTGGCACTACCTCCAATGTTGGCTCAAGTGCACAATGTGTTCCACGTCTCGCAGTTAAGGAGGTATGTACCTGACCCGAGTCATGTGCTAGACACGCAACCCCTTAAGATTAGACCCGATGCGTCATACGAAGAGGTACCGATACGAATTCTGGATCGCAAGGACCAAGAACTCAGAAGAAGGATCATCCCTTACGTAAAGGTTCAATGGAGCAATCACCGGGAGAACGAAGCGACATGGGAGCTCGAAGAACAAATGCGCGACCGTTATCCCCACCTATTTGAATAAGGTACGGCAAGTTTCGGGGACGAAACTTTTTGTAAGGGGGGTAGGATGTTATAACCGGGTGTTTCAAAAAAAAAAAAAAAAAAAAAGAGAGAAAGAGATAAATAAGAGATAAGGGTAAAATATTTGAATTAGGAAATCTTATCCCTTTCCCTTAATTAACTCTTAATCCCCTAAATCCCTCTCTCATAATGAACCCTCATCAAACCCTAACCCTCCTCCTCTCTTCTCTCTATTGCGGCAGCCTCCCTCTCCCCATTCCCCTCTCTCAATTTCGGCCATAGCAAGGAAAAGAAGGACCTTTGATCCAAGGTTCAAGAAGAGGGATTCATAACGTTAACAAGATCACACTCTTCCACATCAATCACTTCTCGCTAGGATCGAGGTAGGTGCATATTGATTTTCCCTCAAAACGGTATGATGGCTTGCATAGACAAAAGGGTATTTTTATGTGATGTGGTTGTCGTAGTCGTTGATTTTGATTTGGATCATGTGCAACGTGGTTATTTTCAGTTATATGTTTCTTGATTCAACGTGATCTTGTTGTTGTATGGTTCGTTGTTACTTGGGGTTGTAAGGTCTTGATGCGAGTATGGATACGCGGGATGGGGGAAAGGTTGTTTGGGATTGGATGGAGGATTGCAGGAATTTCAGAATGAGAGTTCTGGAATTCGGAGACATCGATCGATCGACGTCCAGAGGCTGAGGGTTCGACGTGCCTCAGATGGACATCGATCGATCGACGTCCAGAGGGTGAGAGATCGATGTGCCTCAGATGGACATCGATCGATCGACGTCAAGAGGCTGAGGGTTCGATGTGCCCCAGAACCACGTCGATCGATCGACGTCCTATGGCTGAGGGTTCGACGTGTCTCAGGACCACGTCGATCGATCGACGTCAGAGGATGACGTCCGATCGTTCTTTTTCCTTTCTTTTGCATTCATGGCACGTGCATGTGCGTGAGGTTCCCATTGTCTGAGGGTGTGCGCGTGCGGAGGATGCGTAGTGCCTATAGGGCGTGGGGGCCGTGATGATACACAGCGTCGGTCGGGCGTGGGTGTCATGTGATACGCAGCGTCTATAGGGCGTGGGTGTCGTGCGGATACGCAGCGTCTATAGGGCGTGGGTGTCGTGAGATACGCAGCGTCTATAGGGCGTGGGTGCCGTACGATACACAGCGTCTATAGGGCGTGGGTGTCCAGAACGGCAAATGGTGGCTAGAGACCATGACGCTGGAACTAGGTCCCGGGAGCATGCATTGCATATAGGCCTAGGAGCATATTGCCTGACATGTTGCTAGTTGCGTGTGACACGTTATGTGAGCATGCATCACGTACTTGCGCATGCATCTTGTGTGGATTGTTTATTTCCGTATGAGCCGTGTCGTGTAGTTTATGTTGAGTAAGTGGAGTGTCTTACTTTCCGGTTGCATGCTATCTGTTCTATGTGGCTACGTGGAGATATCGTTTTGGGTATGTAAGTTTTGTATTGTTTTGAGAGGCACCTACTGGGTGATTACCATCACTCACACCTACTATTCCATATGTAGCCGAGACAGAGTACGATTACATCTACGTTGAGGATGGGTCCGATACCGTGGAATGGGCTGAGTGACTCATAGATATGTGTGCGGCAAGGATGGAGACGGACTTCTGGTGATGCTTTGGGGTGACACAGACATTTTATTTTAATATTCAGTATTACTTTTGGAACAATTTCATGTTTTGATAAATTTAGACAATTGACCTTGATTTGTAAGGCCCGGTCAGCCTAGACTTTCCATCGTTATTTTCTTAAAGTTATTTAATTTCGGAATTAGTATTTGACTTATCGTTTCCGCAGAAAAAAAAAAGAGGAAAGTTTTCTATGTCAGCACTGACGTGTAACAGGTTGATGTGACGCCTAGTATTCTCCTGAGTGAGATACGGCGGGTGCACCGTTTCCGAGGGTGGAGCTCGGGAGCGGGGCGCTACAGATACCTCGGTCAGAGAACTTTGGCCCAAGCATTTTATTACGGGGCTTCGGCATTTCTGCCCTCCAAGATGGCACCTCGGCTGTAATGGCGTGGCACCTCGGACATCTAGATGTCGGCTATACATCTAGTTCGGCCAAAAGAAACCAGCTCGTTTCCTAAAGCCCTCAACAGTTCATCTCGGCCACGGGTTTCTGATCATTGACCCTGGCCAGGTTACAACAGTCACAGAGCTGTTTGCTACGTGGCAGCCATGCAATTTCAGTTCTCCAGCTGTCGATCATGCAGAGGCAAGTAGCCAGCATAACCATCCTAAACAGCTGCACGGCCATCATGCAGGCTAGCCAGACGTCCTCATTTCATCCATCTGGAACACGCAGCAACCAACTTCGTTCCCTATAAAAGAGCTTCTGTAACAGAAAGAAGCCAAGCTCTTCCCGACCTAGAGGAAAAGACACCCCAGCTCGGCCCACATTTTGGCTGACCTCAAACAGGTTCCTTCAAACCTATATTTCAGTAAAAGCCATACACATAGAATGCCCACAACTGACTTGAGCGTCGGAGGGTTTTCCCAGGGCAGCGCCCTAGGACCCTAACGTGCTCTTTCTTTTCTCAGGTTTCCCTGGAGGACAGCTGACGGAAAGCTAACGGCCATCAACGGCCTAGCTCCGGATATTTCTACTTTTACCTTGGCGAGACAATCCGACCTCGTCAAATTGGCGCTAGAAGGAGGGCCTGAACCTCCGGGTCCCACTCACATACGAAATATTCACAAAAGGCTCCTCCAGTGACTAAGTCTTTCTAACTGACCTTGGAAGCTATCGAGAAAAAGATGAGTGAAGAAGACTATCAAAAGTTTTCTCTGACTGCACAATGTTCCAAGGAGTCAAAGTTTTCAACTCCTGTCATATTCTCATATGAAGAACACATGAGAGCTGTACACTATGTAGCTCAAAATCCGGCAGCGTTCCAAGCTGTTATGGAACTAAGAGGGAACGCCTTAACAGAAGGTACCAGTAGACCCTTTCCTGGCAGTACCAGTGTTCAGCAGTTGGAGTACTCTCCATCTCGGCCAGGATATCATTCTGAATGTCAAGCCGAGATTATAACTGAAACAGGATACCTACCACGGAGGTCTGGTTATCAGACCATACAGTGCCCTTCGACCTCATCTCGGCCTTCCAATTCTGGAACACATATCCAGGCCTCACGGCGAGAAAGAGCATCTGTCAAAATTCGGATGGGGGGTCAGGGCAGAGAAAGGACCTCTCTGTTGGCTTCAAAAGCTCACATCCTCTCCTATATGAGGAAGAGGAATTTGGCAAAGGAATCTAAGCCCCTTGCAGGGCCACTCCATAAGAGGGATCCACAACTCTACTGCATATATCATCATGATATAGGGCATGATACAGAAGACTGTAGGCAACTCGGAAAAGAGATAGCTCGCCAAATTGAGCTCGGCCATCTGCAGCAGTTTTATGATCCAAGATTGAACCCGCGCAGCAGAGCCGACTTGGTTGATTCCTGAGGTGGACGCCAATTTGAGCGACAGCTCTGAGTTGGAAAAACAGCAAGTTAGGTTGTCTTGACTGTTAACTGAGCTCAAAGTGGGGATCAATTTTCGCGTACATCTGAAAAACCCCAGTTCGGCCTTATAGTTGGCCTATAAAACAGTCACCTTATGGTGCATGAGACTTCTCAGCAATAAAAAGTTTGTGTTCATCCAACTCAATGTTGTGGACAGCTTTGCGGAATTGAAGTTTCTTGTTAAAATTTCTCCTCAGCAGGTTATGGGGAAAGAGCCCGCCAGAGGGTTAAAATTCCTCCTCAGCAGGTTCTGGGGAAAGAGCCCGCCAGAAGGTTAAAGATTTCTTCTCAGCAGGTTCTGGGGAAAGAGCCCGCCAGAGGGTTAAAATTTCTCCTCAGCAGGTTCTGTGGAAAGAGCCCGCCAGAGGGTTAAAATTTCTTCTCAGCAGGTTCTGGGGAAAGAGCCCGCCAGAGGGTTAAAATTTCTCCTCAGCATGTTCTGGGGAAAGAGCCCGCCAGAGGGTTAAAAATTCTCATCAGCAGGCTCTGGGGAAAGAGCCCGCCAGAGGGTTAAAGATTTCTTCTCAGCAGGTTCGGGAAAGGTCTCGGTTGAGGGTTGAAGTTACATCTCGGCCAGCTCGGGACACCAACCTGCTCGAAACTCGTATGACTTTGGCAAATCTGGATACGGGGCAAATCTCTATATCTCACCCCGGCTAGCATACATCGGATATGCTCGGAATTATCCCTTTAAATGGGATCTCGGCCAAGGCATCACGAGATTCTCTTATTTAAACTCAGCATGGCAAGGTAACTTTTATTTTGTCAATTTTTTATTAAAACTGAGCAGGTTTGATAAGACCGACGTTCAACCTCGGCAAGTAAGAACTTAATAAGACTCAGTAATACATTGGTTTGTGGACAAGCATCTTCGAAACGAATGTCCAAGACTAGTAAGGCCGACCTACGACCTCGGCAAAACTAAGTTCGAACAAGACTATCGGGGTCGGCACTTGATCTCGGCCACTAAACTTGAAGTGTTCGGTTATATTAGTTAGCACAGTTTTAAACGAACTTGTTTAAGACTGGTAAGGCCGACATGCGATTTCCAACAATTAAGAGTTTGAGGTTCAGGATATTCAGCAAAACAAAATTTAAGTCAAAAGTTGGAATTTTCACTGAAGGCAAAGATTACATATTACAATCAAACTAGATTTGTTCTTCGTCTTCGCGTAAGTCAGCCCCTTCAGTGAACTTCTGAAATTGAGTTTCGAACTCGGCTTCAGCATTGATGTTATAGAGCTCAACCAGCCTGGGGTCATCCTTATTTAGCTGGGGGCATACCCCAGCGCAGACGTCAATGGCTTTTGTCTGGTCCATCTGCATAACTGGGCCCTACAGCAGCACCATATTCTCTTCGAACAGTTCAGACTTCTTGAACTCAGCCACTGCTTCAGACTTGGCCGCTGCAAGCTGAGTTGCAAAATTGGATGCTTGCTGCTCCAGTTTCTCTTGCAGGGTTTTGATTACGGCATCTTTTTGTCCAGACTCTGCTGATACTTGGTTATAACATGCCTCCAAGTCGGCATTCCTCTTCTCCAGCTCGGCGACCAAGGAGTTAGCCGTAGCCCACTTAACTTCGGCCTCTTCCTTTTGTCCCCGGAGCTTGTCATTTTCAACCTTTAAGGATGTGATGTCCTGGGAAGCTGCTTCAGACTCTTGAACTTTGGCAGCCAGCTGATTTTGTAGCTCTTCACTTCGGTTGATGAGCTCACACAATTGTACCTTCAGCTGGTTTACCAAAATGTTAGTAAAATCTCAAAAGATATAACAATACAGAGTTAGTTCATACCATGGCAGAGTTTATATGAACAGAGTTGACCAAGTTGTCCCAGGATGCGTTTGAAACACGCTGCTTGTCCAGAGGCAGTATTAAGCTGTTCATTTTCTGGCTATGGCTGGAGCCAACACGGTATCGGCTTCATCAAATTCTCCCACCATCACAGTTTGCTCTTGAGCAGGTGGGATTTCGGCTTCAGGAGCAGGGGGCATCGTCTTCTCTGGGCCTTTTTCCCAGAACAGAACCCTCAATGGGCCGGGTCAGTCCGAGATCAGCTGGAGTAGGGTTTATTGGAGATACCTTAGCCCTTGCTTCTGTAACAGTATTTATAGTTGAAAATTACTCAAAAAAAGAATACTTCCAAGTCTACAAAAATATTAGATACCTGGAGTGGTTGACTCAGAGGCGATTGTGATGGCCTGGTTCACCTCGGCTTCGGCAATGCCTTCAGCTGGGGGCAGACCTTGAGCAGCCTCGGCCCTTGCCTTAGCAGTTTGAGCTTTCTTGCGGGATGCAGCCTTGGCAATCTTGGCTGCAAATTCTTTGCCTCCGGGAGCCATGGAATCTGCATAGAGTGTACAGATTTAGCTAGAGGCAGTCAAAGAACGAAAAAGAAGCACAAGTACCAGAGCATACCCCGGACTATTGCCAAATTCTCTGGAGAGAGGGGTTTATAATGGGGACCTGAAGCTAAGGAGCTCAGGTCAGCCGCTTTCAGTACTGAGTCATTAACTCTATGCCAGTCAATGACTACAGGCGAGGAATATAACTTGGCAGCCTCATCACAAAATTCTGGGCTCGGCTTCATGTTGTCTGCTCTGCCTGACTTCCATATATCAAGTTGGGGTAGTCCTAACTTCTTGATGTAAAAGAACCTACCTTTCCAGTTCTTCTTAAAGGTAGGTATATGAACAACAAAATTGAAATCTTCAGGAGTCACTCTCTTGGTAAAATAATACCAACTTTCGGAAGACCTACAGGCAAACAGACTCCTAAAAATCTTCTGATCAAAAGGGATCTCGGATGCTCTAAGGAAGAGAAGAAAAGATAGAATAATTTTTAAGCTATTAGGCTTGATCTGGGGAAGCCTAAGATTGTATGAGTGAAGAATTCGAAATAAAGAAACTGGGACGGGAAGACGAAACCCAGAATGGAAGTATTCTTCATAAATAGCCTCATAACCCGCAGGAGGGTCATAGGCTGATTGATTGGGCAAAGGTAAGAGGGGGTCAAATTGTTCAACATCAATATCATACATACCACATATCAAGGAGACATCCACCTCGGACAGAGTACAAAATGACTCTTGGACCTCGGCTGAAGGAGATCCCCTATAAACCACCCCCACTGGCAGACTTGAAACCCTAGACCTAGGAGGGTCTGCGGCAATTCCTGGAGCAGGGATGGTCTCTGCCTGTTCCGGTGAAACCTGAACTACGGTTACAGTTCTGCTCGGCGGAGCTCGGCCACTAGGGCCGGCAACATCAGCGCCACTTGATGGCCGAGCTGGAAGACGGTTCTCAGAGATAACCGTCCTTTCTGATGAGGAACTGAGAGCTCCCTCATTACCGATGTAGGAAGCTCCCTTGGAGCGATTTTGTGAATCAGAAACGGAAGACATGAAAACTAGAAGAAGACTTACAGACAATTCACCGGAAGAGAAGAAAGAATACCGCCGGAGTACGGAGGATTAAAGCCGGAAAAGCTAATACCGAGGAAGAGCTGGAATCGGGAATGAACAAGCTGAAAGTAAAGAGCAAAAAATGAGAGGAGAAGACCTATTTATAGGCAGAAATCTCAGCTACTCCAAAGGTCACCTCGGGTTGGCCGACCTCGATTCTTACGCCGTCGTTAAGATTGGCCTCGAATCCTGAACCGACATGAGTAAAAGCTGAACCGCCGTCGCCTCGATTTGCATGGGCCATAATTGCACAGGACAAACTAATCTGAGATAGACATGTGTCAGGAAAGATCATCCGTCTAATCAGTCTAATCCAGTTAGTACAGCTATGAACTGACGCTTCGTACACTACGCTAAAGCGTGAAATGATTGGCTTCAAGAGTAACACCTCGGCTAGCACCAACGATATCATCAGATCAGCCTGCCCTCAGGTCAGCTCGGCCAGTTTAATCTGGGGGGCAAATGATGATCCCAAGAAATTCACCTGTTAGTCAATAACGGTCAACATCCAGCAAGGATATAAAATGACTAAGTACCGCAGGTCGGCCTGAAGACTGACCAAGTCATATGCGGACGAATATTCCGTCTCGGCCACAGAGGCCCCACACCATCTCAGCTACATGGTCAGCACCTTATTGGAACTAACAGTCCACCTCGGCCATAGTGACCACCTCAGCCTAAGGGTTTCACCTCGGCTTAATGGTCATACCACGGCCAATGGATCTTGTCTCGGCCTTAGAACTTTGTCAAGGGATACCTCTGACCGAACTTTGTTAAGGGATACCTCGGTCAGAGAACTTTGGCCCAAGCATTTTATTACGGGGCTTCGGCATTTCTGCCCTCCAAGATGGCACCTCGGCTGTAATGGCGTGGCACCTCGGACATCTAGATGTCGGCTATACATCTAGTTCGGCCAAAAGAAACCAGCTCGTTTCCTAAAGCCCTCAACAGTTCATCTCGGCCACGGGTTTCTGATCATTGACCCTGGCCAGGTTACAACAGTCACAGAGCTGTTTGCTACGTGGCAGCCATGCAATTTCAGTTCTCCAGCTGTCGATCATGCAGAGGCAAGTAGCCAGCATAACCATCCTAAACAGCTGCACGGCCATCATGCAGGCTAGCCAGACGTCCTCATTTCATCCATCTGGAACACGCAGCAACCAACTTCGTTCCCTATAAAAGAGCTTCTGTAACAGAAAGAAGCCAAGCTCTTCCCGACCTAGAGGAAAAGACACCCCAGCTCGGCCCACATTTTGGCTGACCTCAAACAGGTTCCTTCAAACCTATATTTCAGTAAAAGCCATACACATAGAATGCCCACAACTGACTTGAGCGTCGGAGGGTTTTCCCAGGGCAGCGCCCTGGGACCCTAACGTGCTCTTTCTTTTCTCAGGTTTCCCTGGAGGACAGCTGACGGAAAGCTAACGGCCATCAACGGCCTAGCTCCGGATATTTCTACTTTTACCTTGGCGAGACAATCCGACCTCGTCAATTATTGTTCAACTTAGCTTACCACATTTTCAATTTTAAACTTTGAAGTATCTCAGAAAAGATATTACTCTCAAGCACCTAACAATTTAGAATGTAAGATGTCTTCGCAAACTTTTTTGTTCAATTCTGAAATAACGAGATCTCAAAGGACTATATTAAAAATATTGAAAAATTCGGCTACTCTGAGAGTCTCCAACACTATAGGCACTCACTTTTCGGGTAGTTCACGGTAAAAGAGATGGTGACGAATTCATCATATGATGCGTATCTATAAAACTGATAAAGTTAAATAAAAAATAAACAAAAAAACGAGGTTGGTCTGGTCAGTATGCTATAGGTGTGACAAACAGGTCGTGTTTCGTGTTACGTGTTTCGTGTTTTTTGGGTTTCAGGTATCAAAGTACTAGACTTTTTATAGGTCTAGTACTTTTCTTCGCCTGTACGGAATTAGATATCCAAATTTGTATATGTCAGGTTTCGTGTCGTATATCAAGTATACCCACAAACTTGGCAAGTACAAATATTTCAAGTCATGTACGGATCATTTCGTGTATTTGTTAGGTATTTTCAGGTTTCATGTATTTAAACCGACAACTGTTACAATGTATCATTGAAACAAAAATATGTCCATAACCAATGGTCTATAGGTAGGGGCAGGCAGCCGGGAAAATAAGAAGTGATAAGAGTGAGAGAAGACAGGAGAAGTGAAGAATGAATGGTTATAGGGTTGGCCGGCGTTGCGGCGGGGGGCAATTGTAGAGGACAAGAAGGAAGAGAAAGGGATGAGTGCGTGAAGAGAGAAGAAATGGAGAATGAATGATCATGTGGTAGGAGCATGGGGACTATTGCATAAGAAGGAAGAGATTAGATTTTTATGTTTTAAGATTTTTTTTATTTTATAGTTTTTACTTTAATAATTTATAGTTTATATTTAAAATGTATTTAAAGAATCAGGTATGATGTGTACAAATGGATAACCTGTGTGTATACCCAAACACGATCCAATCTTAGCGGGTAAGTTTCAGATCTTACCTGATTCGTACACAAAATCCGCTAAGGCCATACCTGCGAGGATCATGTTTGGATCGTGTTTTCGTGTTGTTGTATCCTCTTTCCCAATTATCACAACCAAACTTGCTTTCATAATTACGACTAACGAGGGCACGGGGATCTAACTGCGTCGTTAGAGCGTCAGTCATTTCAAGACCACCTTTTTATCTGCTTCAGGATCACTTCGTGATTTTCATCTTCGATTATCAGTCACTCTTTCCTTCAAACCAATCTTCATTCCCGTCGGGGAAAAAATGGCGAAAGATCCCGTCCGTGTCCTGGTCACCGGTGCAGCAGGTTGCTTAACTCTTTGAATTTCGTCGTTCTCTTTACTCTTGTTTGTTGCTGTTTATGCACATCCGAATTCTGTTTTCCAGATGTTTTCAGATGTTTTAGAGTCCATTAATTTTGCTAGCCTCTGTTTGTTTTCATTCTTACATACTGTATATGAATGTAGATCCTCGAAATAGTTGTTCAACTTTATTATGTTTGAAATATTTCGAAACTGATCCCTCTTTTTTTCTTTTTGGTTCCTTTTCCTTTAATTGAGGTCTTCTTTAGCTTTTGATTTTTTCTGATAGGAAATCTGATGTTAGTGTTTAATTTGGGTACTTCTGTAGTATGATCAATTTATTCCATATATGCTAGGATAACGAAGTAAAATAATAATGAACTTACCTGATATCAGCTTGTCTGATAAGCCATGACTGATGACTGATGTATAGTTTGTTATCTTGCTGAATTTTTTCCTGAAGGATTATTAAAACTGAAATTATAACTGTTAGTGAAATTGAACTGTGTACGCACCGGCATAATATGCATGTTGAAATATTGAGGATAATGTTTTGTGATTAGATTCCTGTTGTCATTTACGGAGCTGACTAGACTCTTTTTTTTAAGGTCAAATCGGGTATGCACTGGTCCCCATGATTGCTAGGGGAGTAATGCTGGGACCTGACCAGCCTGTGATACTCCACATGCTTGATATTCCTCCAGCAGCAGAGGCATTGAATGGGGTTAAAATGGAATTGGTGGATGCTGCTTTTCCTTTACTTAAAGGTGAATTTTTGGTCTATCCATGTTACTTTAGGGATATTCCTCTTGGAAAATACCTTGGAAAGTGTAGAAAATAGAAATGTATACGTTAGAAACAGTCCTTTCTAGTCATACACTAAATGCCAAATTAGTCACTAGCAGTTAGGATTTTTGTAGGTTAAGTGTAGGAACTATGTATATATATTCCTCTGCTGGAGACAATAAGAATTGAATGAGAGTGTTTTACACTTCTCTTACTTAACTTCTACTTCTCTTACTTCAACTTTGTTCTTCTAAATATTCTATATGGTATCAGAGCACCAGCAAGAAAAGAGACATCCAATCATATAAGTTTCTGCTCCCAATATTCTTCATCAAAAAAAAAAATTTCGGAATTATCTTCAATTCCTTACTGTGGTACAAACACATACCAAGCATCATCTTAAAAGGTTCTCAGCACATTAAGAAGTTATACAAGGTGCAGCAATCTCAACTCATACGAAGGCTGCTGAAAAATTTCTCATTCACAGAAAGCTGAAAGACAGCTGAAGAAGACTGGGGTATTTAAGGAAATTCAATACTACACTATTCCCATTATCATTTACAGTTACCGTCAATATTCCCGTTAAGATTCTTGAAAGCAAATACCGTTACCGTCAATATTCCCGTTAAGTTTCCTGAAAACAAATACTTGGCTCTACGGTTGCCACGTGTCCATCTG
Source organism: Eustoma russellianum (assembly GCA_036186865.1). Classification (NCBI taxonomy): domain Eukaryota; kingdom Viridiplantae; phylum Streptophyta; class Magnoliopsida; order Gentianales; family Gentianaceae; genus Eustoma; species Eustoma russellianum. The sequence goes on from AP025050.1 coordinate 7,504,303, forward strand.
CATGTATTCCACGATTTAATGAAAGCTCCAGCTGTTCCCCTCTTTTCATCGAATTAATAACTTTTTCTTCTACCTTTTTTCCTTGTTTTTGGGTCTTTTTCCTCTCATTTTGTACGGTTACTTTCCAGAGCATTTATTTTTGTCCTACAAGCATTAAATCCACCCTTCGTTCTGTCCCAGTCAAAGTACTATTTCCTCTTCTCTACCGTCATTTTCTCCATCAAAGTACTATCTTCTCTTCTTCCAAAAGATTGAACACTCTGCCCTATGTTTCTCTACCGTCATTCTCTACATCAGTTGTTCTCCGTCCCCTCCTCTATTTGAATTCTTCATAAAGCTGTAATCTTTCTCAACATCAGATTATCCCCATAGCCCTGTGAGATATCAAACTTCTTCATGGCTGAGAGCAGTGAAGTCACTTCCGCTACTGCAAGAGAAAAAACCTCTCATGCAACTACTGTACCTCTTCTAGATTCAACATCTGTTTCCATCACAAACCAAAAACTGAATGGCAACAACTATTTGCCATGGAGTCGGGCTGTTGAGCTGTTCATCACAGGAAAAGGAAAAAAAGAGTACTTGTTCGAAAAAATGGTTTGTCCTTCTGAGACTGATGAAAAATTTCCTCTATGGGAAGCAGAAAAACTCCATGATTATGTCATGGTTGTTAGGTTCCATGACTCCAGAGGTGAGCAACACCTTTATATTGTATCCTACAGCTGCAGCTATCTGGAAGGCCTCTAAAGAGATGTATTCCAAACGGGATAACATCTCTGAGTTGTATGAGCTTGAGACTCAACTGAAAGATCTCAAACAAGGTGACCAAACTGTAAGTAAATTCTTCAGTAATATGTCACAAATCTGGCAACAGATTGATTCACTAGAGACATATCCTTGGGAATGTTCCACTGATGACCAACTCTACAAGAAAATCAAAGAAACCCGGAGACTGTTTGGTTTTTTATCCGGATTACACAAAGACCTTGATGCTGTAAGAGGCAGGATCTTGAGTACAAAGCCTCTTCCCTCGATGAATTCAGCTTTCTCTGAGATTCGTCAAGAGGAGAGTCGCATTAAGGTTATGATGGGGTCAAATGTTGCTTCAACAGTTGCTTCGTCTGAGTCCTTTGCTATGTTGACCCAAGACAGTGAGGCCAGGAAGGAGACAAGCTTCATGGTAAGAAAGTCTAGATACAAATCTAGTTCAAATGATTCTAAAGGTTTTGTGAAGAAATACTGCAGGTATTGCCATAGAGAAGGACATCTAGTCGAAGAATGCTACAGGAGACCAGGTTCTACTGTTAAGCCTCCACCGTTCTTTAAACCAAACCACATGAGGCAAAACTTAGGAAGATCTGATTCAAGCCTATCTTGGAGTCTGATGCGGAGTCCTGGAGAGGCCCTAGCCCTAGAGCAAATGTTGCTGAGTCAAAAACTACGTCTGAACCCATATTCACACAGGCTCACCTTGATGCTGTTCTCAGGGTCCTGGATAGTCAAAGATCTCAGGCACAAGTCAGAGCTACTATGGCTTGTACAGGTAAAGGGGGTAAGTCTCAAGTATGGGTAATTGATTCTGGTGCCACAAATCACATGACACATGATAAAAGCCTTATCAGTAACTTTAAAGGTGTTAATACCCAGAGAACTGTGAAAATTTCTAATGGTGATGACATAGGTATCTGTGGATATGGAATTATTCAGTTGTCTAGCAACCTCATCCTCAAGAATGTTTTATACGTTCCAAAACTTGAGTGCAACTTGATTTCTGTTAAAAGACTAATGTTGGATAATTGTTGCTGGACTGTGTTTTCTCCAACTCAATGTTATTTCCTACCTTATTCCTTTTCTTGCTTTCAGGAGAAAGCAATGAAAGAGAAGGTGACCAAAGAGATGATTGGCAGTGCTAATCATAAGGATGAGCTTTACATTTTGGAAGTTGACAAATCTGGGGGTTTTGAGAGCTGTTCTAGTGCTTATTCTTGTAACACCAACACTTCTGTGTCTAGAATAGATAATTCTATAATAGCTTCTATTTTGCTGTGGCATAACAAATTAGGCCATCCCAATTTCATGTATCTGAAAAAACTGAAACCAAATTTGTTTCATGATGTTCCACTAAACTGTTTGACTTGTGAAACTTGTTTGTTTGGAAAACAGTCTAAAGCACATTACCCTGCTAAGATGTATACAGAAAGTGAGCCATTCAACTTGATTCACTCAGATATCTGGGGACCCTCCAGAGTTTTGAATGTTAATGGTTGCAGGTGGTTTGTAATTTTTGTGGATGACCATACAAGAGTGACTTGGATTTATCTCATGAAGCATAAATCTGAGTTATACCAAGTCTTCAAAACGTTTATTCTTTTAGTTCAAAACCAGTTTAACACTAATGTGAAAAATTTCAGGACAGATAATGGGAGTGAATACCTTGATAAAGAGGTAAAGACTCTACTGGTGGAAAATGAGATTCACCACCAGACATCTAATGTCTATACCCCTCAGCAGAATGGTGTGGCTGAGAGGAAACATAGACACATCTTGGAAGTTGCAAGATCAATAATGTTTTCCATGAATGTTCCAAAATACCTATGGGGTGAGGCAATCCTAACTGCAACTTATTTGATTAACAGGATGCCGTCTAGGGTGCTTAAGTATGTCAGTCCTAGAGATAAGCTACTGGATAAATATCCACACTGTCTTTTAATGTCTGAGCTTCCCTTCAAAACATTTGGTTGTGTTGCATATGTGTATTTACAGCCACATCAGAGGAGTAAACTGGACAGAAGGCCTATCAAATGTGTGTTCCTGGGTTACTCAGGATCACAAAAAGGCTACAAGTGCTTCTGCCCCACAACCAAGAAGTTTTACACTACTTTGAACGTTTCCTTTGATGAAAATTCTTCTTATTATCTTACCTCTGGAACTAATACCTCTACTGCAGAACAAGGAGACTTCTGGAGTATTATAGATGTATCTACTGTTGGAAGTCAGTTTAATAATGCAGGTGGTGTTCAACCTAATGAACCAAGTAATGATGCCTCTTCTGGACCTGACAGTGTCATTCCAGAATATCCAGCGGATGAACAAGAGAAGGACCAGGAGCTGGAAAGGATACAACTACCTGTCACGCAAGTGTACTCCAGACGAAAACAGCAGGTACAATCTGAGGGTGATCCTAGCACCAACTGTGAAAATCCACAAGAAATTGATCTACCTATTGCTGTGAGAAAGGGGACCAGGGAATGCATTAAGTATCACAAGTTTCTGGGTAACAACAACAAAGGGTACTCTGCTGTCTACCCTTTGGACCAGGTAATATGTTATGACAAGTTAAATTCTGGTTTGAAAGCACTTACTGTAGACCTTGATACTCACTCTATTCCTTCATCTATTGAGGAAGCATTAAACGATAAAAACTGGAAGTTAGCTGTTAAAGATGAAATGACAGCCCTCATTAAAAACCAGACCCGGGAACTTGTTCCTAGACCAAATAACGTAGTTCCGTTGGATGTAAATGAGTGTTTTCACTAAAGTATAATTCAGACGGGTCTCTAAATAAATACAAAGCTAGATTGGTTGCAAAAGGCTTTACACAATCTTATGGAATAGATTATGGTGAGACATTTGCTCCTGTGGCAAAACTGAACACCATTAGAATTATCTTCTCAATTGCTGTTAATCTAGATTGGGAACTTAGTCAACTTGACATTAAGAATGCTTTCTTAAATGGGGAACTTAAAGAGCTAGTTTTCATGTGCATCCCACCAGGTTTTGAATCGGACAGAACCAGAGGTAAAGTTTGCAAGCTAAAGACATCTATTTATGGATTGAAGCAATCCCCTAGGGCTTGGTTTAGCAAGTTCACAGAAGTTCTACTTATGTATGGATTTAAACAAGCACAAAGTGATCACACTCTGTTTATTCATTGTTCAGATACTAAGATTACCATTCTCATTGTATATGTAGATGATATTATTTTAACAGAAAATTGTAACCAGAATATCACTAAAGTAAAGAAATATTTGGCCACTGAGTTTGAAGTTAAAGATCTTGGTCCTCTAAGATACTTTTTAGGTATGGAGGTTGGAAGAAGTAAGGAGGGCCTTGTTGTTTCTCAACGAAAATATGTTTTGGATCTTCTCCAAGAAACAGGGATGACAGGTTGTAAGCCTGCCTCCACTCCTATGGAGCCTGGTTGTAGAAAAATCAATTCTGAAGATAATGGTAAGGTAATTGCTGATATTCACTCATATCAAAAATTGCTTGGTAAGTTAATTTATCTTTCTCATACTAGACCTGATATTTGTTATTCTGTTAGTTATGTTAGCCAATTTATGCATTCTCCTACTAACACTCACTTGCAAGCTCTTATGAGGATCTTGAGGTCTCAAAAGTGCTCCTGGTCAGGGACTATTCTTTGGAAAGCACAAGTGTAGAGACATTCAGGTTTATACAGATGCAGATTGGAGAGGATCTAAAAGTGATATGAGGTCTACCTCCGGCTATCGGACATTCCTATGGGGAAATTTGATAACTTGGAGAAGCAAGAAGCAATCTGTGGCTGCCCGGAGCAGTGCAGAGGCAGAATTAAGAGCTTTAGCGCTTGAGATATGTGAAGGCCTATGGATAAAGCGAGTTCTCAAGGATATACATCAACTAGATAGTGCATCTCAGATCAAGGCCTACTGTGACAATATTTCAACTATTCATATGGCTGAAAATCCAATTCACCATGACAAAACCAAACATGTTGAGATTGATAGGCATTTTATTAGAGAAAAGTTAGAGGACCAAACACTTAGTATACAACATATCGCGTCCTCAGATAAGTGGCAGACCTACTGACTAAATCTGTTCACCCTTGTATATTTCATAAGTTACTGTCCAAGCTTGGGTGTGTAAATGTGTATACCAAGCTTGAGGGGGAATGTAGAAAATAGAAATGTATACGTTAGAAACAGTCCTTTCTAGTCATACACTAAATGCCAAATTAGTTAGTAGCCGTTAGGATTTTTGTAGGTTAAGTGTAGGAACTATGTATATATATTCCTCTGCTGGAGACAATAAGAATTGAATGAGAGTGTTTTACACTTCTCTTACTTAACTTCTACTTCTCTTACTTCAACTGTGTTCTTCTAAATATTCTATAGAAAGTTTGGCTGTGAAGATCCATTGGGTGACAGTCCGGTAAAAAATATTTTTAACCGAGGCAAAGTTTTTTTGGGCAGGCGTTGTTGCAACTACTGATGTTGTTGAGGCATGCACTGGTGTTGGTGTTGCCGTGATGGTGGGAGGGTTCCCTAGGAAAGAAGGAATGGAGAGGAAAGATGTGATGTCAAAAAATGTTTCGATTTACAAGTCCCAAGCTTCTGCCCTTGAGAAGCATGCTGCTCCTAACTGCAAGGTGACTCCTTGAATTGTGGTTTTGCTAGCTGATGTTGATTCTACTGAAGAGTTACTGAAGCATTTGCTTCGTTTTGTTAGTCTGACCTTTATTTATTTTGATAATTTTGATATGCTACTACTCTGTCTAGTTTATAGCCTTTCTAGGACGAGTTAGTTGCTCATTTTTGATTCGCAAGATTGTCAATCTTGAAAATATACAGAACTGATGTGTTGAGTTCAAGTTGGTTTTGTTACCAAATGTTCATTTCTGCAGAGTTTTCCAGCCGTATTTGGCTGTGATAATGGATGATTTTTTGCTTGAGAAAATGTGAAATAATAGGAAGAAGTTCCTTAATATTTGTTTGAGGAGGAAACTCCCTAAGATTTAGACTAGATTTTGGTAGTTCAGACATATTAAATAAATGCTGATACATCTATTGAACTGAGGTTTATGGCCCTGATTGCACTGCTTCTTATCTGTCCGTTACTGCTACATAATGATCTTTACCATATTTTAATTGTTTTCGTTGTAAAAATTACCTCTGAAACCCACTGATTCCCTGCCAATCAGGTCTTGGTTGTTGCTAACCCTGCCAACACCAACGCGTTGATACTGAAAGAGTTTGCACCATCAATCCCTGCCAAGAACATTACATGTTTGACAAGGCTTGATCACAATAGGGCTCTTGGTCAAATCTCAGAGAGATTGAGTGTCCAAGTTAGTGATGTTAAGAATGTCATTATCTGGGGAAATCATTCCTCAACACAGTATCCTGATGTCAATCACGCAACTGTGAAAACATCAGCAGGTCAGAAGGCTGTGCGCGAGCTTGTTTCTGATGATAAATGGTAACGCCTTTCCTTTTTTTATGGAAGCCCTGCATTTGATTTGTTGAACGCCTTTGTTTTTATGATGTAAGTTGGGGAATATTTGTTGAAACATTTTTTCACACGATCTTTAGGTTGAATGCGGAATTTATTACTACTGTCCAGCAGCGTGGTGCTGCAATTATTAAAGCTAGAAAGCTCTCCAGTGCACTTTCTGCTGCTAGTTCTGCTTGTGATCACATTCGTGACTGGGTCCTTGGAACCCCTGAGGTAAGCTTTGCATTTTGTGCCCTGATTTCCTGAAGCAAAACAAGAGTGATAGCAGGTTTAATGTGTTTCAGGGTACCTGGGTTTCTATGGGTGTATACTCGGATGGGTCCTACAATGTCCCAGCTGGGCTTATTTACTCATTCCCTGTCACCTGTAAAAACGGAGAATGGTCTATTGTTCAAGGTGATGAAAGCAATTTGTACAATATTGTATCATTTTGTTGGACTGCTTTTGTTTCACTACCAGATCATCAAAGTTGCAATTGATTTTGTTATGATCACTCTCTGAAATCATATCTTCAGTTTTTCCCCTTTGGTTTCCTTTTTTCTCCTGATCTTGTAAGATCACATATACTGATATCTGTTTTCATTTCTCAGGACTTCCAATCGACGAGTTTTCCAGAAAGAAGATAGACTTGACTGCTGCAGAGCTTTCTGAAGAAAAAGAATTGGCATATTCATGTCTGTCCTAGACATATCAATGTATGATGTCTGAACATATTTTCCTTCCTCTTCTTTGAATAAAAGTGGTATAAGTTTTGAATAACGCCATTGTTGGTGGATGCAACTGCTATAGTAATATTTTTATTGCTTTAGTTACCAATAATTACTTCTTGAGACTTGGTAAAATGCATGTCTACCCTTTGTTGGTCTTTGGAATCGTGGACGATATTTTATTTGCCAAATATGTTTTCCCCAAACTTTATTTCCCAGAAAATTGATGTCTTATACAAGTTCATGTGGAACTAATAGTATCTTAGTTTTTCTGTAGATTGAGATTTTTGCTCTCTTTTGGGAGTAACGCCGACTTCTTTGTAATGCAAAATATGTTTCCTTTGAACTTTTTTTGCTTTTAGAATTGGTTCTCTTACTAATTCTTTTAGAATTGCTCCAAAGGTGGTCTTGGAGCAACTGGTAAAGTTGATACTTCGTGGTCTCGAAGTCACGGGTTCGAATTGTGGAAACAGTCTCTTACAAAAAAAAAGGGATAAGACTGTATACATCAGATGGTTTCGCGATTCGGCCCCTTCCGAACCCTGAGCAGCGAATTGAAGTTGCCAAACTCTATTGGCTAGTGATTAATACTTGGCTTTTCTATAGAGTATTATTATACCTGAGCCTCCTCGCTTATTAAGTTGATTATAATAAACATGAACCACTCCTGTCTATTAGGTCCTTCCTTACTGTTCCCTTTGTCGGAAAGGTTAAATCCAAAGCAAATAGTTAGAGCAAAGAATAAGGATGCCTTTCATTCAGATTGACATCATAACCTCAGGTCAATCTCCAAGGAGGATACTAATAATTTACCGGGGGATAACCCTCTTCCCACATGAACTTGAAAGCCAATCTGTGCATTGTTTGTGGCCAACCATTAAAAAAAAAAAAAAAGGAGTCTACCTCAAAGAATTTTCCAGAACTGTAAATCAAAATAATAATACAGTTTTGATTTAGAATTTGTATGTTTCCATGAACATTTATGTTGGGATAGTGTAATAGAGGGCGTTGTTTTCAGCAAAATTTGCCATATTAGTTTTATTAGCACCTCATATTATTATGTTGGGAATAGTGTAATGGAGGTAGGGGTGTAAACAAGCCAAATGAGCCGAGCATTGCGTTGTTCAAGCTCGGTTCATTTAACTTAGCGAACGAGCCAAATAAACGAACATATTTAATTGTTCAAGCTTGGTTCATTTAATTCACGAACAAAATTAACGAGCCGAACACCTTAAACGAACGGTATCACTTACCGAGTTCGAACAGAAAAATGTGTTCAAGTTCTGTTCATTAACCTTTTATTCGAGTCGAGCTCGAATTCGAACAACCGAACGGTTTGGTTCATTTACAGCTGTAGATTGGAGGGCGTTGTTTAGGCTTTAAAGCAGATTCTCGTATTATTTATTCTAACTTCAAACTTTGACACGTTAAAAAAAAAAAAACTTGAAACTTTGACCAACATATGTTAAAACCATCCAACCAATTTAGAATGTGCGCACCTTTTTCCCCCTTTGTTCTCTTTCTCTCTAAAAGTAAAATTATAAATTTATCCTTGCATAAATTAGAAAAAGAGCCGATAAGTAAAATTGGGTGTGGATATATCTATTTCTTTATTTTTTTGTTAACAAATACTTATTAGTTGCAATTTTTGACCATCATAAAATTTATCATTTTTTTATGTTATTAATATTTTACAAAGCGCGGCATATGAAACGTTTTAGATAGCTTTTGTTTATTTTGTAGGAATATATGATTACTTCATCATGTTTTCATGCATTGTAAATAGTTTATCACGTTAACACTGCATCTCAAATATTTTAGATAAGCTTGGCGTATTTATTCATTTATAAGACTTATCGTGATTTTGTATATTATAAAAAATTCATCAGGTATGTACACTTGAGAACATAACAATGCTCTTTCATGGTATGATAAATGAAATTAGTTCCTATTAATATGGGTACAGTTTATTGTGGTAAATGAATTGAGTTATTGGATCTTTCTAAATTATATATTATATTTGAATCCAGTTCCTAGTAATATAGGAATAGTTAGTCGTGATGTTCCCTATTAAATCTTTGAGTTACTTGACTTTGCTAAGCATGCATCATGTTTCAACAATAAAAATTGAAAGAGAAATGGACAAAAACAAAAAAAATTTAACTCAGTATGCTCAATCCCTTAGTTTGCTTTACTCATATGCATGTTCTCTTGAGACAAAAGGTTTCAGAAAATAAAAATAAGAGATACGAGAAAACAGAAATAGACATATCAAAGACGTGTTCACAAATTAAACACATGCATAAATTACATCATAATTTACTTTTTTTATAACTATAACTTAGTCTACATGTTTGAAAGTCATGAACATGTAAAAAACATGAAAACTCTTTGCTTGGTTACCGCTACCTCTTAACCTCGGCCACTAACTATAGCATCTCGGCAGCCTCCAATTTTATTTCGGCACAGTTCGGTTGAGCTCAGCTGGGCCTATGTAGAAGCTCCAATAGTTTACGACTTCAAAGCAAACATAACCTTCACGGCTTTCTGCACCCACCAGGAATATCCGAGGCTTTATCTCATACCAGTGTTGTCATTGGCTATTCTTACCTTCTGTTTTTAGACACATATGACATCTGTTTGTTGATATTCATAGCCTTCATGTGCGTTTGATACTTTTCATTAGATGAAGCATTTATCTAAAACCTAGATTCAGTGAACTCGATGATATGGAAAAAGAATGTGTTATCAACATGGCTGAAAAGAATTCCTGCTGTAAACTTATGTTATCCGCTGCAAGATTTCATTGCAAGTCCCCTAGCTACATGCATTCATTGATATAATGAATGCAATAGTCTAAATTTGAATCTTACCCCACTTGTTCCATTTACTATTTTCTTTTTTTTATAACGAAGGCATAGCCTTCTTCCTTTATTTTATTAATGATCCCCACTTACGGCGGAGGAAAAACCGCTTTTATTACATGATATAAAAAGAAAAACTAACTTAGCATTACAATAAAAGAACGAAGTACCAATCTAAGGAAACCGAGTCCGGGGTATTATTTTTCCTTTACCGCGGGTTTTAACTTGTGAAGGAGGCGGAGGAGATATATCTTTTCTTGCACGCCGCTGCTTGCGAGCTGTCTTAGACTTATACGGTATAAAACCTTCATCATGCTGGACTTCCAAATCAATTTCTATTTCCCTTTGTGAAGTTGTGTCTGCTTCCACTCCCTCAGATTCTGGCGTGTCATGCAAAGTTGAGGCCAGAATATCCCCTTTAGTGACACCAAGCATTTTATAGCAATAGTCATCGCACATATGAGCCGGGTTCCATGAATTTCGACAATTAGGATGAACTGGTCCAGCTTTAGATAATCCTTCAGGACTAATAGATATCACTGAAATTGTAGGTGTACTCTGCGAACATGTAGGGTACTCAGCCTGCGATAAGTCTCTCTCCAAAGTATTAGGCGGCAAATCAGTAGCAACAGGCGTGTTGCGTCCTGCAAACCTAGCTGATTTCAGTTCCGCCACCTCAACAGAGGCGGTTTCTCCAATAGCTGCTGTCGGAGTATGTGCAGGAGAATCCATAGTGGAAGATATATAAGTCTCTGCCAAATATGTCAAACCATCGGTTGGGCCTTCTGGAGTGCGCACCTGTTGGTTCGCATAAGGGCTGCCCAATTTAGAGATATCCTGTGTATCAGATATTAAAAGTGGCAGCTCAGAGTCTGATACTGTCGCATCCAATAAATCGTCTGATTCATCTGATATGCGTTCCAACGATATAGTTCGATGGAGTGAAAGCTTGTGATTAATATCTATATTTCCTTGTGGTGCATTATTTCTTATCAATGATGTTTCAAGTATGTCAAAGCTCGGCTGGGCCGTAGCGTTCCCCACCTCATTTTCCTTCGGTTTCCAACTCTTTTGTTTATCATTCGATGCCCTAGACACAGGAGGTAGCGGTTTATCTCTATTGACTTGTGTTTCAGATCCTACAGAACAATCTTTTAGTTCATGCCCTAGTGTACGACATGATGTGCAAAATAGAGGAACATTTTCATACTCCACAGCAGGATAGGTTTCATAATCTCCACTTCGAATATGCAAACGTGGAGGCAGAGCTTTAGATATATCGATTTCAATGCATAATCTTACCACTGATGGTCTGAGTCCATTCAATGTAGCTGAATCCATCTTAAGTGGAAATCCAATCATATGAGCAATATCCCACAATGCTGATTTATTGTGAAGATAAAGTGGCAAACCTCGGATAGAAACCCACAGAGGAACAATCGGCTTATCTACCTTTGGGTCAAAATCCGGAGTCCATTTAGTTACGCGCATGATATAGCCGTTTACAGTCCATGATCTGCGTAAAAAACAACGGTGATAATCATCCGACTGGCTAAACGTAATCAATACATGTTGATCATCAAGAAGCCCTAATTTTGGAGTAGATTTGAATCCAATTCGCTCTATGCAAGCAATCAATTGTTTCATACTTGGATGACCATTCCAAAAAGTTCCAACAAGTGTGTATTTATATGGCAGTGAATAGCGATCGACTTCTTCTGATGTGAAAGAGATGGATGGCATACCTTTATATCGATTAATCGGACGCTTAGAGGTTGCGGCAGCCTCTAATGATGTCGGCGCTAACGCTTCCGCAAATGATTTCGTCGTCAATATTGCATTATTACGAGGATGAACCTCCGACAATGTCGGATCCATCGTGATCGCAGATGTCCAATAATCAAAAATAAGACAATGCTGTAAGTGTTGGATTTAATTTTAATAAACCCCTGAATAGGACCGTTTAATCGAATCAATGGACAAAGTAACAAAATGCGGAAAACTATACCTTGCTCCATTGCCGTTGTTAATCTGCACACGTACGCTGCAACTGCTCCGGCTAATGAAGAATCTGGCGTGATCCAAGGATTCACGACCTCCCACCAATTGTTGATATGCCCCTTGAACCGGAATCAACAATTCACTGCTTTACCCGATGGAGAGGTTAGGCAGTGTGGACTTTATAGAAAATTTGGCACACCCCCTTTCTTCCTCTGTGTATACACGTTACTTTTGTCTTGTCAGAGGAGGTGAATGCCTCCTCCTCTATTATAGATGGGGAATGGAGGAATCCTGATAGGCATAATTATTAATAGATAGAGATTCCTTTATCAAAGATACTTGATGATATATTCAAGTTATCTCTATCTATTTCCAAATATTATCTAATATTTAATAATAAACATTATTAAATATTATTTAATATTTAATTATTGTGCCAACAATTATCTACAAGTCACACGTGGGTTGTCGCCCCTCGGGGACCAGATGTCGTAACTTTATGGTCGTTGCACTTTGAGCCCATCCATCACGGTCTCTGACCATATGACTGTCTACATATTCGGGGTTTCCATTTAGACCACACTATACATCCACGAGTATACCCGATGATCACTTAACATGTGGATGTTTTACGTAACAATTAATATTATTACGTGACATATGTGACATATAATATTATCATACATAACGTCCACCTTATGATTAATTCGTATAAACTTTATCAACGTGCTGCGCATCACACGTATCTCGAATTAATCCCAACAATCTCCCACTTGGACTATGTATGCAACTTAAAGATTATATGTCACCCTTTTGAGCTCATATACCTTATGTCCCTTAGTGTGTCTTTCCTTTTCCGGTCCATCAGCAAATGTTAGCAAAAGACTTAAGCCGCACGTCCCCACATTGAATTAGTGGCTAGTCCCTCTTAAATCATGATACTAACACTCTACTGAATGACATGGATACTGAAATGGATATGTAGTGTGGAATTAGTATGCTAGGTGATCATACATATCTAATTCCAACTTGGCCCTCTTTAGCGAGATCAATAGAATTCAGAATGTATGCCGTAACTGCTTAATGTACATTACTTCTGCAGAAAAAACTTTAATATAACCGGAATGTACATTATACTGTTAGTCTGAAATAAACAACTTTATTGAACACAAGAAAAACCTCACAGACTCCCACTAGGATAAAACATCCTCAACTGGACTAAGACCCATACTGCTAACATGCTTGTGAAACACTACCGGTTCCACGGCCTTAGTCAAAAGGTCGGCCACCATAGAGTCTGTACTGATATGCTCAATACTGATCAGACCACTCTGAATTCTTTCTTTAACAACCAGATACTTCATCTCTATGTATTTCGCTTTAGATGAACTAAGGTTGTTATTTGAATATAGCACCGCCGCTTTACTGTCACAGTAAATCCTTATTAGAGACGTGATAGTCTCCAATACCCGCAGCCTGTAACAAAATTGCGAAGCCATATCGCCTGATTGGATGCGTGGAAGTAAGCTACGAATTTCGCCTCCATAGTGGAGGACGCCAATAAGGTCTGTTTCGTGCTTTTCCATGAGATCGCACCTCCGGCTAGGGTAAACACATAACCTAAGGTTGATTCATGCTATTATAGCATCCAGCAAAATCGGAATCTGTATATCTAGTGATCTCTAACTTGTCAGATCTCCGATACGTCAGTACGTGTTGTTTCATTTCTTGTAAATATTTCAGCACCCTCTTTGTTGCGGTCCAGTGATCCTTACTCGGATCAGAGAGGTATCTGCCTAACATTCCCGTAATGAATGCCAAGTCTGGTCGTGTACATACTTGGGCATACTTTATACTCCCTACTACCGAAGCATAGGGAGTATTCCTCATTTCTGAGCGTTCAAACTCTGTTTTGGAGACATTGTTTCAGACTGAATTTATCTCCTCTTGCCACAGGGGTATTAAGTGGTTTACACTTATCCATGCTATACCGCTTCAACACCTTTTCGATGTATGCCTGTTGTGAGAGACCTAAGATACCTTGGGTACGATTCCTCCGTATCTCAAGTCCCAACACATATGAGGCTTCACCAAGGTCTTTCATCTCGAAATGCTTTCTCAGAAAGGCTTTGGTGTCGCTCAATATGTTTACATCGTTTGTGCAAGCAGTATATCATCTACGTACAAGATCATGAATATGAACTTGCTCCCACTGAACTTGTGATACACGCATTCGTCAATTTGGCTTGCCTCAAAACCGAAGGAGACAACCACTTTGGCGAATTTGAAGTACCACTGTCGAGACGCTTGCTTGAGTCCATAGATGGATTTCTTTAGTCGACAAACCATGCCTTTTGGATCTCCCACCTCGAATCGAGGCGGTTGAACCATGTAAATGGTCTCGTCGAGTTCTCCGTTTAAAAACGCAGTGTTAACATCCATCTGATGTAGCTCAAGATCTAAGTGTGCCACTAAAGCCATGATTATCCGGAAGGAATCCTTCGTAGATACTGGAGAGAAGGTTTCCGTATATTCTATGCCCTCCTTTTGGGTAAACCCTTTAGCAACAAGTCGAGCCTTATATCGTTCTACGTTGCTTTTTGAATCCCGTTTGGTTTTAAATATCCATTTGCAACCAACGGGTTTCGAACCTTTAGGCAACGAGACGACATCCCATACTTTGTTGTCATGCATAGACTTTATCTCTTCTTCCATGGCTTTTATCCACTTTTCTTTATTTCGACATTGTACTGCTTGTTGGACGTTTTCAGGGTCATCGTCCAACATACTAATATCGAATTCGTGTTCTTGGAGATACACCACATAGTCGCTAGGTATGGGGTTTCTCCGTTCATGAGTGGATCTCCTTAGGGGCACTTGTTCTTGAGATACTGTAGGTTCCTGAACTGCATCAGCCGGCAATTCAGCGGGTTCTTCAGTAACTTCCTCAGGAACATGAACTTGTTCCTGTGGAGCGTCACTACTGGGATGAGGTACCTCAGGTGCGGGTATCGCTGATGCTATCTCCCCAAAAGATGGTTCGATTCGCATTTCTGTCGCATCTGAGTGTGCCTCATCTAACTCGATGATCTGCTGATGCAAATCATTCCCCCCCGGAACCAAAGTATCCTCAAAGAACTTTACCGAATTTGTCTCGAAAAACACTTTACTTGTGGGATCGTAGAATTTATACCCTCGTGACCTTTCCGAGTAACCAACGAAATAGCAACTAACTGTTTTGGTGTCCAGCTTTCTTTCATTTGGTCTGTAAGGCTTCGCCTCTGCTGGACAGCCCCAAACCCTTATGTGGTTAAGGCTAGGGTTACGCGTAGTCCATAACTCATAAGGGGTCCTTATTGTTGCCTTAGTTGGTAATCGGTTGAGGATGTAAGCTGCGGTTTTAAGCGCTTCTCCCCAGAGGAATAATGGTAGGGTAGTTTGACTCATCATACTACGCACCATATCCATAAGTGTACGGTTTCGTCTTTCAGCTACACCGTTCATGCTTGGTGACCCAGACATGGTGTACTGAGGGACGATTCCGTTTTCCTCTAGGTATTTAGCAAATGGTCTTGGACACTGTTCTCCTGATCCATCATATCGACCGTAGTATTCACCCCCACGGTCCGATCTGACGGCTTTAATCCTTTTGTTGAGTTGTAACTCAACTTCAGCTTTAAAGGATTTGAACATGTCTATTGCTTGCGCTTTTTCTTTAATTAAGAATACGTAGCCATATCGCGAATAGTCGTCAATAAAGGTGATAAAATAAGAGTGGCCATTTCAAGTAACCGGATGAAATGGGCCACTAATATCGGTATAAATCAACTCTAATGGACTATTTGCACGATTTGCTTCATATCTTCGGACTTTAGTTTGTTTTCCTTTAGCACAAAATACACACGACTCTAAGTCGGTTAAGTCTAAAGGATTAAGAATTTCTGTTTTGACAAGACGTTCTATTCTGTTTTTGGACACGTGTCCTAAACGTCGATGCCAAAGTGATCCTGAATTCTCATGAGTTAATTTTGCTTTAACGTTTCGCGTTACAACATGCAAGGTTTTCTGATGTGAAGCAACATTTATTGAATAAAGTTTATCAATTTCGGACATTATACCGTGACCAATCAATCTAGAAGCATGATAAAGTTGGAAATTTCCATTTCCAAAATAACCGTAATATCCACTTTTATCCAATCGATAAAACGAAATAAGATTTCGTTTAAATGATGGTACTACAAAAGTGTCATGCAAATCTAGATAGAAACCGGATGTCAACGGCAATCTGAAATGCCCAATGGCTTCAACCTTTATGCCGCTGCCATTTCCCCAATAGACGTATCTTTCATCGTCTCTTGGTTTTCTATGGCTTAGGCAACCTTGCATAGTCACAGATAAGTGAGTCGTGGCTCCCGTATCGACCCATCAAGTGGCTATATCCGAAACAAAATTAACTTCAGAACAAACTAAGAATGTACCCTTTTTCTTGAGACAAGATATATAACTGGTACAATTCTTCCTTAAATGTCCTTCCTTATTGCAAAAGAAACAAGTCATGCTTTTGGGTGTGTCAGCAGTAGGCACCCCCTTTTCCTTTTGACTTGCCTTTTGCACAGTAACCATTTCCGCAGCTTTGCGTTTCTTACCACCGAACTTGGTGGCGACAGCATTCATAACTTTATGCACCCTTATGCTGTCGATTCCACGGTACTGTTTCGAGCAAGGTTTCTTTAAGAGATTGCCTGCCTCGGCTTTCTCATTCTTTACATATCTTTGCTCGAGATCGGCTAAAAATTCCTTAGCCGTCGTGGACTCAGAAACGTGTCCCCTGAAGCATTTGGGGATAGTCTTTTGCATGATCATAAGACACATGCGATTTGATCGTAGCCAGCGTGCCATGTGAGATTTTTCCTCACTGGTACTTTCGTCTGTTAGCACAGCTGGAGGATCTATCTGTAACGCATTGTCTAGATCAGCAATCCCCAGAAAGATCTCAAATTGATCTTTCCATTGCTTATAGTTTGAACCGTTCATTGTAGGAATATCCTTAATGTTAGACATTATTGCTGAAAAGCAAACAAGAAACGGACTTAAATACACAACACGTGTAATCTTTAAACTGCATAAAAACCAAACATCAAAATAGAACCCCGATTCCATCTACCAATTGTCTTCCAATATTGGGGCTCTTTGGAGTCATCCCAATACCTTCCAACAATTGGGTGTAGTGGTCAATATGACGGCTCTCCAAGCACAGGTTAACCACCTTCCTTTGGGCCGATGAGTTAATCTACGCTTTTAAAGCTTCGCCGCCGGCCCTATTTGGGTCCACTACCATGCTCATATGTGTCTTCGACAATCACACCTTCCTTTGGGCCGGTCAATGACTGCCTCCAACACATACATGCCCTTCACGATCATAACAAATATAGTGGCGATGATATGATTGCCGCACTTTAAGGGGATCATATTAAAGCCCTACATTTGCTAAGTCGCGTAACTTTATGGTTCTAAATGATCCGCAGTTTCCTGACTGACCCTTTTGCACGACCGTGCATACTTAACACCAACATCCGTTTTGTTTTACTTAAACCAATTCGAACTAGCCTGATTCCCTTTACGGCTCAAATAAGAACCACCTTGAACCAAGCACAGTTCACCTTACGGTATAAGAAAACAATATCTTTATCAATCAATATAACAAGTGATATAACCTTATGATGGGTCACATTGATTGTGAAGAGAACCGATTCAGCAATACCCACTTGCCATAAGGGTGTATTACCATTTCACATAATTTCCAGGCCACCGGTGGAGTCACAATGGTCTCGCTTAAGTACCGGCTTTCTTAGACAAAACTATGTGTACGGTTGTTTTTATCACAACTCAATGAGTCATCTATCACGAGTATATACCGCATTGATTGATAAGTGTTGGTTAATTCAGTCAACTTAGCCCATCGAATTAACTTGGTTGAACTCGGTCAAACCGGGTCAAGCAAGATTCGGATCCTTATTGGGTTAAGTTCCTTAACTTTATTTTATTTATTTATTAACATGCATAAACATAAGGCATAAATAAATAAATAAACAACTGCATGCATATAAACAAAATAATGCAATAACCGGAAATTAAAATTAACACTTGATTATTATTATTTTGGATTTCTTTAAAATAATAATAATAATAACAAGAATTTATTATTATTATTACTATTTTACTTAACAATCTTTAAATAATAACAATAATAAAGGAATTTATTATCATTATTATTTACTTTATTTTTTTTTCTTTAAAAGAACTTTAAAATAATAATAATAACAACAATTTGTTATTATTACTATTTTCCAGAAACTTTAAATAATAATAATAATCAAATTATTATCATTATTATTTACCTTATTTTTTTTTTAAAAGAACTTTAAAATAATAATAATAATAATTACTTATTATTATTACTATTTTACTTTTAATAATAATAACAACAATAATTAAATTATCATCATCATTATTATTATTTTTCTTTTAAAAAAGAGACTTTAAAATAATACTAACAACAACAATTTGTTATTATCATTATTTTCCTTAAAATAAAATTTAAATAATAATAATAAAAATTATTATTATTTACTTTATCCAAAATAATAATAATATAAACATAAACAATAAAAAACTGAAAGTAAAGGGGCTGGGGCGCGGGTCGGGTCGGGTCAGACCCGCCCAGCCAGTTCTGATTTCCGGATTTTCCTTTTTTTTTTTTTTTTAATTTGGTATCTGCATTGGGCCGAAGCCCTTTCCTGAGCCAAATTGGGACCGAATATGAAAGCCCATCTGAAACCTTTTTTTTTTTTTTTTTTAAAAAAAATTTTCTGTAATTTGGGCCGAGTCCAATTACTGAACCGGGTTGAACCCAGATCAGCCTGCCAGCCAGCCCACCAGAAAGCCACCTTTTTTTTTTTTATATATATATTGAAATAGCCTTCGGCCGAAGCCCTACTGTGAAACCGGGTTGGACCCGGATCAGAAAGCCCAACCCGCCTCTAGAGCCAGAAACCCAAAAAAATTTCAGGAGTTTCTGCCTCCAAGGAGACTCGAACCCGAGACCTTCTGACTGTTGAATGGCGCTGCAGCCACTGGAGCAGCAGGCCCTTTGTGCACTAAAGGAGGCTGTTGTATTAAAATATTGAAAAAGCAGGATTCCCAGAAAAACTAAAATGCAGCCGGAATTTTCGCAAGAAAGTGTTGAACACGGGACCTCTGATTACAGAAGCAAAAGCGCCGGCCACCAGGACAGGACGAATTTGTGTTATCAATGGAGACCTGCTTTTCTTTATATTAACGCAACCAGAATTCCAGAAAAGCAAAATAACTGGAACCGAAAAATAAGGAGCAGGGAGTAGAACCAGTGACCTCTCCCTACACTGACCGTAACGCTTACCATCAGGCCAGAAAGCCTTTTAGTCTGTTTAAGGGGCGTCGTTTATTTAGTTAAAACCGAAATTCCACCAGAATAAGAAAAACTGGTGGAATTTAGAAAACGATTTTTGACCCAAAAAAAAAAATTCCTTTTTTCGGCATTAACAGATTAACAAAATTGATTCGATTAGGCCTGCTCTGATACCACTTGTTGGATTTAATTTTAATAAACCCCTGAACAGGACCGTTTAATCGAATCAATGGACAAAGTAACAAAATGCGGAAAACTATACCTTGCTCCATTGCCGTTGTTAATCTGCACACGTACGCTGCAACTGCTCCGGCTGATGAAGAATCTGGCGTGATCCAAGGATTCACGACCTCCCACCAATTGTTGATATGCCCCTTGAACCGGAATCAACAATTCACTGCTTTACCCGATGGAGAGGTTAGGCAGTGTGGACTTTATAGAAAATTTGGCACACCCCCCTTTCTTCCTCTGTGTATACACGTTACTTTTGTCTTGTCAGAGGAGGTGAATGCCTCCTCCTCTATTATAGATGGGGAATGGAGGAATCCTGATAGGCATAATTATTAATAGATAGAGATTCCTTTATCAAAGATACTTGATGATATATTCAAGTTATCTCTATCTATTTCCAAATATTATCTAATATTTAATAATAAACATTATTAAATATTATTTAATATTTAATTATTGTGCCAACAATTATCTACAAGTCACACGTGGGTTGTCGCCCCTCGGGGACCAGATGTCGTAACTTTATGGTCATTGCACTTTGAGCCCATCCATCGCGGTCTCTGACCATATGACTGTCTACATATTCGGGGTTTCCATTTAGACCACACTATACATCCACGAGTATACCCGATGATCACTTAACATGTGGATGTTTTACGTAACAATTAATATTATTACGTGACATATGTGACATATAATATTATCATACATAACGTCCACCTTATGATTAATTCGTATAAACTTTATCAACGTGCTGCGCATCACACGTATCTCGAATTAATCCCAACAGTAAGAAGATGTTACCGGAAGATTGCTGCAATTGTTCTTTGTCAAATAATCGATGTCAAAATCCATGAAGATTGCTGCAATCGAATGCTGCCGAAATTTCCAGTTTCCCTAGGGCCGTCGCCATCCATGCATTATGAGTCCGTTCCATTTACTATTTAATGTACTTTTACTACATAGTACTTGAACATGTTACTGCTTTAAATTCTACCATTACGTGAGGTTATTCTGATGTCTCTCTAACCTTTAGGCTGGTGGATTAAGAGTCTCCCTTGATTCGGTTGTTGCATCATGTTATTCATGTTAATCGTTACGTGGCGTCTTTGAGGACGGACCTTGAAGCAACTGGTAAATGTTGCTGCTTTGTGAGCTTGATGTCACATGTTAAATCCGCGGAAATAGCCTCTTCTACAAAGTATAAGGTAAGTCTGCATACAACAGACCGTGGAACTCGTCACATAGTATTGAAAACTTGATTTACAGCTCCGTGCCTTTAACGGCCTACTCATACCCTCTACTTGCTTTTTTAGTTAACGCCCTTGATTTACTTTCTTTTGTGTTAACATGAATGTCTGCTTTGACTTTTACTCACTTCTACCCACCTAGACACTTTTTTTCCCATTGCTGTCGAAGGTTTTTTTTTTTTTTTTTTTGGGGGGGGGGGGGGGGGGGGGGGGGTTGTTTGCAGCAAAGGAGGGGGTTTAGACGGCTAAAAAAGATATTGGAGAGCTTAAGGATGCTGGAGGTAGAGATGGGCTGATTGAGAAAGGAAACATCAGGGACTTTTGGGAGTTTTGGGGCGAGACAGCAAACGTGGGGAGCCATCCCCAAGACTGCGGCTTTGATGTATAATAACTAGGGTTATTCAACGAACCGAACCGTTCGAGTTTGGTTCGTGTTTGGTTCGGTAATTGTTTGTAAACAAGCCACATTTGAATAGCTGTTCGGGTTTGTTTACAAAAACGAGCCGAACTATTCGCATACTATTCAGCTCATTCAAACGGTTATAGTGTTATAGAGCTGAATTCGAACCAATTTTAGAGTCCGTTTAGCTAAACAAACTGAGCCAAATAGTTTGTCTAGCTAAACGAATCCAAATTCGAAAACCTAATATTCGGTTCGGTTCTTCAACACCCCTGAAAACGATAGCATGCTTGAGAATACTAGAGATTAAGTTCTTTACTTAGACATGAGAGGTGACCCTTTGTAGGCTAGAAACTTCGTATCCCAGCCTAAGTGGGATTAGATGCTCATGGATTATACGTTCATGAAGATTTAGGGAATGCTTTTCTAATTTATTCCTTGTGCCTTGAGGTACATAGTCAAGTAGAGGGACTTGCTTTTTTTGAGGATTAAGGAAACAAAAAAAATACAAAAATGTCCCTAGTAAAGAATTTCTAGATCTGTAAATCAAAATAATTATACAGTAAAAATGCAATATAATCAATTACTACACAAACTCTTAAGTCCAAACCAACTAAAATACCAGCCTAATTCGACTGGAAAAATACATCCCGATCGTGCAGGGTTGGATTCTGATCCACCCATATATGTTTTGGATTGGGTTAGGTAAAACATAGTTAGACCCAAAGTTTTCTGAAACAAGACGAAATAACTGTGACACGACTAAGTTCGATTTTTCAAAGTTATTAGCAGACCAAGTTGGTTTGGTAAATTATTAGGAGGAAAAAGGGGGAAAAAATAGTTTGGTTAAACACTAGAGTCCAGCTGAAGTTCATCCATTTTGCATAACTAACACAATTTGTACACCTGAATTTGTGTTTACCAAATACGACCTGAACCTGACACGCTTCTGCAGGTATGAGTATATCATTGGCGGATTTCGTGTACAAATCGGGTAAGAACTGTAACTTATCCGTTAAGAGCAGGTCGTGTGCGGATACACCCACGGGTTACTCATTTATACACGCCACACCCGAACTTTTCAAATATTATTGTGAATAATATTTAAAAAATACAAAAATTATTGTGAATCTATCGTAATGATGAATCACCCTCTTTTTCGCTTTTTTTTTTTTTTTTT
>AP025050.1:8205057-8233903 GCA_036186865.1 Eustoma russellianum
GTGTATAGCATGAGCTTATTCGCTGGTAATTAATTAACTGAATGATTAGTAGGTTTTTGACTGTTAAATCATCTAGATCTCTATGATCTAAAACGGCCTAAAAGCTGGTTGACTTATTTAGTTATTTGAATAATGCGGAATATTTTTCCTATTCTAAAAATATTGTTGAAATTAAATTAATACTATATTTTTAGAACGAGAAAGTACATAACTATGACGACTCATGTACCAGTATGTGCTAATAAAAAACAATGTAGATGTTCCAGTGCATAGTCGAGTTGATATTCAGGTTGGGATTTACTCCAAGAGGTTAAGCATTCGAATTCAGGGACACGCACAGTTAGGTGCTACATCGCTGCTAGACCGAAGGCCTAGTTTGCGGAGACACCTTATGTGGGTCACTGCGTAAGTCCTGATCACTCAAAGTAGTAAACCGTTGAACTCCTGATTTACATCCTTCACGATGCTTCTTGAGGCTGAGATAGCAGAGTATAGTCAAAAAAAAAAAGTGTAGATTTTAACATACCTCTACTTGAGGAGGACGATCGTGCCGGGTGGAGTCATCAATCTTGCAAACTTTCTCCACGTTTCTCTTAAACAAATCGTACTCAGCCTGCATATGAAAATAAATAATAATCAACATAAGACAAATATCTGAAAAGTCAGCTATGTTTTTTCCTATAAAATATCCTGACCATTACATAATGAAATAATGGATTTGTCTTTAAAAATGTAAGCTACTCCTTGTCGTACTTTAATGTTTGCAGCGCCGTCCGTGTGAAACATAGAAGAAAAACAGAAAATAAAACAGTGTTTGTACGACAAAACTCCTGATCTATTTCAGATAAAGAGTAGATGCTTTGCGCATGGTTCGGAGAGAGGTCAGATCGTTTCGCGATCTAATGTACGCAGTTTTACTCTACACTTTGTAAAATATGTTGTTTTGTTTCGCGATCTGATGTACGCAGTCTTACCCTACACTTTTTGCAAGAGTCTGTTTTCACGACTTGTGCAATCTGTATGACAAAACTCCTGATCTATTTCAGATGAAGAGTCTATGCTTTCAATCCACTATGTCCAATAATAATTCTAATAGTACAAGAATTTCTTCTCACTAGCGTGCGCGTTTGCGCAGGGTCTAGAGAAATATCGGATCGCTTCGCAATCTGATGTATGCAGTCTTGCCCTACAATTTGTGCAAGAGGTTGATTCCACGGCTCAAACTTGTGACGTCAAGGTAACAACGCCAATGCACTAGGCTCCTGCTTTTGCGCAGGGTCCCGCAGATCGCTTCGGGATCTGATGTATGCAGTCTTACCCTACACTTTGTGCAAGAGGCTATTTCCGCGGCTCAAATACTATGGCCTCAAGATAACAATGTAGCAGCCTTACCAGTTGCTCCAAGGCCCGTACTCAAACAAGAATTTATTCTCACTGGATATCACAAAACAATCCAATAATAATTCTAATAGGGCAAGAATTTCATCTCACTGGATATCAGACAGCTTTTATATTATCATAATTGTTATATGGACATACACGCTGACCCTAGCATGACATTGATAATATGATTATATCATTACGACAACGTGTCACGTCTCACGCGTCAGCATGGTACAAACAATTGATATTTCAGACTCCCAAGTGTAATAAATAATTCTTGAGACTCCAAATCTCTGTCAAGAAAGTTCCCAGAAATATTCAGATTTAATCGGATTCGCGAATTTCAAAGGTTCAATAGAGAAATGGTCAAGTATATTACAGTATCATTCAGGCTGGTTAGAGAAGATGACATGATATGCAGAATTTCATGGTGCTGTTGGCTAAGAAGTAGTAATATTTCATAAATGAAGAAAAATACGAACTGGTTAACAATTAAGATATGATGAATTGATTGAAGAAGATGAACTTCTAGGATCGAAATAAATTCTCGAGCTTTTACAGCTTTTTTAATAGTAAAAAGAAACTAGTTATTATTAAACCAAGAAAAGAAAAACCACCAAGTTGCACCCAGACTAGCAGAGTTCTCTTCGGCCTTTATGTGTCGGGAGCAAAAGGTTATATCTTGGCTCTGAGGACTCTCACCGTCTCAATTTCAAGAAATATTATGGAGGAGGCAAATCATGAGCTCAACGGCCTCCTAGGTTGAGAGGTCATACACAAGTAGAACACACAAGCTGTACACTTCAAACTGAGTCTTTGGTCCACACAGTAGTGAAACACTCATATTATACGTGTCCCCGGAATTGAACCTTGTACTTTTTGGAATAACTTCAAGCCCGAATACCAACTGAACTATGCTATGGAGGCATAAACAATGTTGGGTAACTGATTCCACTGCAGTACGACCACATACTCTTGAAACCTCCCTCCAACCTGGCCCTATGGGTTATGACTGCTTGGCCGTACGTGTATGAGGGATTTTTTTTAGAGAGACACAATTACACTAATCTATTGATAAGACGACTCGAAGAAGAAACCCCAGTCAACAATATCTTGAGTCTTCCTCCAGCCCCCAACCCCACCCCACACCCACCCCAGGGACAGAGTAGAGGAACTCTTTTGAACCTTTTGCAATTATTTTCTGGTATAGGTTCGAGATAAGGTTTTGTAACTATAGTGTAAAACTATTGTTTAGGTTCTATAGTTGACTAGGTCGTATAAGAGAGAAAGAAAATTTGCTGATTAGTTATTACGGTAACTCATCAACAAAAGACACTCTATGTTCCTAGAGGGACATGTGAAGCTATGTGACATCACCCTTTACGTCTTACAATATATTTCATAAATACATCAAACTATAATCACAAAGATTAAGGGAAGAAAAATAGACGGATTTAAAGTAGAGGCAAATTGCTAATGTGCTCAAAATAAATAATTATTATGCCTTTTAATTATAAAAAATACGTGACATTGATTAATATATAAAACAGGTAGTCGAGTATATTATTGTATTAGGTATCACTAACTAATAAGATGTATACCTTAATCTTTTCTTCGTCATCCTTCATCTCATCGCTCCAATCCAAATAACCTCCATCAGAAGCTGATGAAAAATAAGCATCAGGGCTTCTGCTCTTTATATTATATTTCCTACAAAACGGTATCCAAGAACTAGCAAAACGACACGCTTCCTTCACAGCATACAACGTAGCAGACGCGCCGCCGTCATCAGAAAGATAAACCGAGAGCTTTTCCGGCGGGTAGTCCAATGCCATGGCGGATAAAACAGTGTTCATCACCTCAACCACCGGCTCCTTCTTAGGATCCGCCGTACAAATAAACACATCGACACCCGGCAGCACCTCATCCTCCGGGAGATTCACCGGATTCACCGACCTGGCCACTGGCCGCCACCGGAAAGCCTGAGTGAGGGCCCAAATGAAGGTGAAAATGACTTCTGCGGTGGTGATGAGAGCCCATGCAAGAAATGGCACGTCGTTGTTAAGAAGATGAGAAAATCTGTAGAAAAGAACCAACACCGTGGCAATGGAGTGGAAGATTATGTGTGTTTTTGGAGAGTGGCTTGAGGCTCTTGAAGAGTGCAAGTGTGGAGAGGTTTTGCTGCCATGGCAAAAGTGGAGAGTGAAATGAATGAAGAAGATGATGGATGTGTTTGTTTTTATATATAAAGGTGATTTGGAGTTTTATATTGAGAAATGGTAAGATTATAGTCAACTAGGGAGGGTAAAAAAAATACAAATGGAAGAATATTGATTGGATTTATGTGTCAAAGAAAATATGCCACTTCTTTGTTATAAGATCATGGTGATGTTAAAATGGGGTATTGTGTTAATCCTGACGAGCAAGGAGTTTTATAGGTAGGTAGTCTTGATTTTGATTGTAAATGAGAGCAAGGTAGAGAAATTTTACAATATTTTTCAACTAATTAAATATGTAGATATGTGATTATTTTATTGTATAATTATGGTAGTAATTAAGATACATAATAGAACAAACAAAAGTATTAGGAAGCTCATGTGTTCATCCTTGTTGAAAGAAGTATTAGGACCACTCCCACTTGAAAGAGTCGCTAAAGGTTCAAAACAGTAAGATCAATATGCACCGAAGTGGAACATGTTAGGTGCCTTAGAACACACTAGAAGGGGGGTTGAATAGTGTTTTCATCAAGTATGTATATTTTTTGAATATTTTTCGTTTTAGAGTGCAACCAATACTTGGATGTGTTCTTTAGAAAGAATAAAGACTTGCAAGAAAGTAAAGAACACAAGGATGTATAGAGGTTCAAGTCAAATGACTCTACTCTTCTACCTTCTTGATTTTTCACAAGAAGGATTTTGAAAAGGGGATTGTTATTTCAATGGAGGAAACAACAATCAAAAACAAAATCCAACAAATTGAAAAACTAGGCAACACGCCTAAACCACAACCGAGAAATCTAACCCTTTGAAGTCTAGCCTCCAAAGATCTTCTTTGCCCTCAAAGAAATCTTGTAGGGAGAATAGTGCACTACAACACTATCAACTAACCCTTCAAAGTCTAGAAAACTCAAACAAGAAGCACCCTTGCTCCTTGACCAACAGTCTACACAATCTGTCACAATATTTATTCACCAAGAAGAAGACTCTTCTTCTTCTTACAATAATCACTCTCAACAATAAAGTAAAAATGTACAATGTTTACAACTATCTTGAGAGCTTGAGCTTGAGAGAAAATTTGAGAGCATGAAATGTAGAAAGTTGGAAAAGAAAAGAGAAAACCCCTTGCTTTTATCAATCCTCAGATTTTCTTCCCGTTTGAAAACCCTTGCAGAGCCAATAATGGGTTTTGGCATCTTGTGTTGGTATGTCTTCATCATTGGAGATCTCTCTTTGGCATGTAGCAACACTTTTGGAGAGATTTCAAAAAGAAAGTCAAGAAGGGAAACCTGGCATCTTCAGATTTGAGGGAGGACCTGTGAAAATAGTGCTAAAAGAGGAGGGTACAAAGAGTCAACTGATGTTAGAAAGTGAAGCAAAAGACCTTTGTAACGTTAGTCACATGAAGCGCCTAAAGTGTTTAATGAACAGGCGTTCGAAGTGACATGGAGCGCTTAATGTGAAAAAGAACAGCCGTTCGAAGTCACATGAAGCGCCTTATGTGGGCAACTAAAGGCGTTCGAAGTCACATGAAGCGCCTAATGTCAGCCTTCATGCTTGTTCGAACTAATTCTGACATTTCTCAGAAAGTACTTGATGTACGTGCCCATTTTGGGAGAAAAGTACTTTTGACTTGGTGGTACACATGAAGCGCCTAATGTAGGCGTTCAAAGTGTACTACCTTTTTGCCAGAACACATGAAGCGCCTAATGTAGGCGTTCGAACTGTTCGGGCTTCCATACACTTCACATGAAGCACCTAATGTAGGCGTTCGAAGTGTACGCACATCCAGACACTTCACATGAAGCGCCTAATGCAGGCGTTCGAAGTATACTGGATTCCACCAAGGCAGATGAAGCGCCTAATGTAAGCGTTCGAAGTATACTGACTTCCAACAACATTACATAAGGCGCCTAATCCACCGTTTGAAGTACAAACTTGTGCAAATCATCAAAACTAAAACTTTGTTTTAACATTCTCCCTCTTTTTGATGATTTCACAACATGCGTAACCTTTTAAAGTTAGCTCCCCCTTAATTTATGCTCCCCCTCACTTTGTGCAAGAAAGAATAACTTGGAAAGAACAAGGTAATGATGCACTTAAATCAACAAACATCATTTAAAAGAAATGTAAAATACCAAGTCAACAATTCTTGCAGAAGAAATAAAGTATTCACAAACCAACAACAAGGAAATTACATATTGTCACCACTAGCACCTCCTCTTGGAGGTGTGAGTCCACTGAACCCAAAACCACGCGAAGCCGCCCATGTCCATAGACCCTTCAATATCACCCGAGCCGCCTGCACCATCACCACCACCACCACTTTCTCCCCCTAAATCATCAAAATTAGGGGGAAGAGCCCACAGACTGGTCTGCATGAAGGCATTTTTGAATGCATTCATGCGCAGTTCATTCCGTACATGCCGAGCTTCATGCTCAGCATCAAGAAGATGCAACTGTTGAACAGTCTGTTCAAGAGAGACAATTCGTGATAGCAACTCAGATGAATTGCTACCACCTATATCTTCTTGAGATCCCTCATCGACCTCATCATCAACATCAGGAATGGTAGTGGCTTTCCGTTTTTGAGAATCTATGGCTTGAGCAATGTTGTAGTTGTCGTAAAAGTCAGTCTTGGCCACCATTGTCAAATCGCTATCAGGGATATCAATACCCTTGTACTTCATTAGAATAGTGACAATGTTTGCAAAAGGCAGGGCTTTTGAGCCTTTTCTTAGTGCTTCCATCATGACTTCTATGAGAATCCATGCAAAGTTGAGCTGAGTCTGGTGTTTGATACGAAAAGCAACATAGAAATGCATGTTGCTTGGATTTCTAGTGGACTTACCATTTACACAGTAAGTGACCACAGCCAGCAAAATGCGGTCCACCAGAGGCATGTTTTGAGTCTTCTTGGAGGGAAGGTATCCCAGATCGAACTTCATGTCCTGTTCCCGAACGTCATACTTGCTGCTCCAGTCAAAAACAGAGAAATCTGAAAGTCTCATTTCTGACTCCAAGAACATCACATATTTCTTGGATAGAGAAGCTGAGGGGTGTACCAACAACGACAGTATTTAGAGAGAAGGGCTGTGACTCAGATTGTGGAGTTATCCACATGTTTGCGTAAAAGAGCATGGCGTGATCGCGAGAGAAGCTCATCATATCATCTCGAGACCAGAGAGGCATCCAGCCTTGATGGTCCAGCAAGGAGATGACCTGATAAATGTTGTGATTTTCAGTGAAGTTGGTGATCCGAACAATTTTGAGAGGCACAACAGGCCTCTTACTGAAGATCCATTCTTGAAACAAAAGATGAGAGTGGGTAGACAAGTGGGCGCCTTTGGCCACGTGAGGAGGTGGTTTTTCCACATCCGTATCAAATTTTTTCATCCAAGGAAAATTTACGAGAAAATCTCACTTATTAGCCTAAGGTTTGGCCCATTACTCAGTTAGCAGCCTAACGTTGATGAAACTCACTTAATAACAACTCTTTTGCCGAAATGTCTCACTTGTAGCCAGGCGACCGTTGACCAACTGTTGACTAACCGTTGACCGACCGTTGACTTTCTCAGACCAATCATAAGTTGACACGTGGCGACTCTTTTTTAATTAAAAAATAAAATTGTATTTTTGAATAAATTTATTTAAAAGAAATTTAAAAATTCTAAAAAATTGTAAAAATTAATTAAAAAATATTTAAAAAATCAAAAAATTAGGAAAAAAAATAAAAAAATTACCCACAACCCCCCAGCACTCCACCCACCTACCCCCCCACCCCGCCACCCCCACCCCACCCCCCCCCACCCCCCCCCCCCCCCCCCGCGCCAAAAAAATTTTTTAAAATTTTTTTCTTACTCACTCATAATGCTCCGACCATCCGGTCCACCCCCGCGTCCCCTCCCCCACCCCCTCCTCTCGCAAATGTTTTTTAAAATTTTTTCTAACTCACCCATAACGTCCCAACCACCCCCCGCGTCCCCTCCACCATGAATAAAATAGCTTAAAGTGATAGCCTTTACGGGTGGCATAGATGCGTTTTAAGTAGTTAGAAATTCATCCGATAATTACTAAACTTGAAATTATCTGGATTTGTCTAGTAGATTTGACATACAAAAATGTGCTTTATAGAAGGATAGCTTAAAGTGATAGGCTTTACTGATGATATAAATGTGTTTTAAGTAGTTAGAAATCCACTCGATAGTTACAAAACTTGGAATGAACCGGGTTTGTTTACTCGATTTCCAGATTTAACGTTTATTTTTTCTTTCTAATGTGGGAATTTTTGGATCTTTATAAAACTAGTTAAATTTTCTCTTATCAAAGAAATGACCGAATTCAAATATTAATTAAAGTAGATCAAACCAATTGATCAATCAGACTAGAAGTTTTGGTTTCGTTTGTTGTGTATAATCACGTCCATAATCAAAACATATTCTTAATTAAGAGTGTATGTAGTCTTTTAAACTGGATTACTGGGGGAGGGGACGCAGGGGTGGTTGGGACGTTATGGGTGAGCTAAAAAAAAATTTTAAAAAAACATTCGCGAGAGGAGGGGGTGGGGGAGGGGACGTGGGGGTGGATCGGGTGGTCGGAGCATTATGAGTGAGTAAGAAAAAAAATTTTAAAAAAATTTTTTGGCGCGGGGGGTGGGGGGGTGGGGTGGTGGGGTGGGGGGTAGGTGGGTGGAGTGCTGG
The DNA here is from genome assembly GCA_036186865.1 of Eustoma russellianum. NCBI lineage: Eukaryota > Viridiplantae > Streptophyta > Magnoliopsida > Gentianales > Gentianaceae > Eustoma > Eustoma russellianum. The sequence goes on from AP025050.1 coordinate 8,213,357, forward strand.
GGGGTTGTGGGTAATTTTTATTTTTTATTCCTAATTTTTTGATTTTTTAAATATTTTTTAATTAATTTTTACAATTTTTTAGAATTTTTAAATTTCTTTTAAATTACTTTATTCAAAAATACAATTTTATTTTTTAATTAAAAAAGGGTCGCCACGTGTCAACTTATGATTGGTCTGAGAAAGTCAACGGTCGGTCAACGGTTAGTCAACGGTTGGTCAACGGTCGCCTGGCTACAAGTGAGACTTTTCGGCAAAAGAGTTGTTGTTAAGTGAGTTTCATCAACGTTAGGCTGCTAACTGAGTAATGGGCCAAACCTTAGGCTAATAAGTGAGATTTTCTCGAAAATTTACCTTGGATAGCCCTTCGCGGATGGAAATCAGTTCTTGCGGTTCAACAACTCTCGCAGTTTGCTTTCGCTTGTGGTTGCGGGGGCGTTTGGAAGGTCCTGCTGAGGCCATGATAGAAGTTGTTGAAGGATGGAGAGAAGATGGTGATGACGAAAATGTTGAAGGCAAAAACAAGTAGATCAGAGTGAGGAAAGATGAGAGAAGATTGGAATATATAGGAGGAAATGGAAGGTGAAAGGTTTTTGATGGTGATAATGGAGGTTAATGGGAGAGAGAGAGGAGAGAGAGAGAGAGAGAGAGAGAGAGAGAGAGAGAGAGAGAGAGAGTTGAAGAAGTGGAGTAGTGGAGAAAATGAAGGGTTTGAAGGGGAAGAGGAAAGGATTAGATTGTTGGAAAGTGGGGAAAGTGGGAAAACGTGGGAAGATGTGGGAAAGAGTAATGGCGGCAGGAATTGATGACTCTTGAATGGCGCGAATACTGAAGAGACGGCGGAAATGACAGTGAAGAATTAGGGTTTAGGCGCCTAATGTGACTTCGAACGACTTCACAAAATAGGATGAAGCGCTTGAAGTCACTTCAAACGGTTGTGGAGATGCAGATTGAGCGCTTAATGTCACTTTGAACAAATGAACTCATTTAGATAAAGCGCTTAATCCTACATCGAACGCTAGTGTAAAGGAACATAAAGCGCCTGATGTCACTTCGAACGAGTGACATCCTTAACATCAGGCACTTGATGTGACATCGAACGCCTGAAGTAACAGTAATGAAGCGCCTTATGTATACTGACCTTGAAAATTTGAAAATTTTCTTGCTCAAAACTCAAGATGGATGATTATCAACCCATGTTGAGCAACCCCAACCTACTTCTTATAGATGCAAATACATCACTAGGTAAGGGTTTCGTGAATCTGCTAATTGGTCTCGTGTAGGAACAAATTCCACACTTACCAAGTTCTTTTGTACACAATCACGGATGAAATGATACCTCACTTAAATGTGCTTAGTCCTACTATGTTGGACGGGATTTTGTGCAATATTGATAGCAGACGTGTTATCACACATAATTGGCACCTTGGAGAAGTGAATGTTATAATCATTTAACGTGTTAGTCATCCATAACAATTGTGCACAACAAGAGGCGGCCGACACATATTCGGATTCCGTCGTAGAAAGAGACACACTGTTTTGTTTCTTGGAAAACCAAGAAACGAGACAATCTCCAAGAAACTGACAAGTTCCAGAGGTACTCTTCCTATCAACAAGACTCCCCACATAATTGGAGTCACAATATCCTCTTAAATCAAAACATGCATTCTTAGGATAAAATAGACCAAATTTCAAAGTACTTCTAAGGTATCTAAGGATGCGTTTTACCGCAATAAAATGCATCTCCCTAGGGTCACTTTGAAATCTAGCACATAAACACATTGCATGTAAAATATCGGGTCTACTAGCCGTCAAATAAAGTAGACTACCTATAATGCCACGATACAAGGTTACCTCGACATGCTTTCCCTTTTCATCCTTGTCAAGCTTGGCACTTGTGCTCATAGGAGTGTTTACTTCTCTTCCTTCACCAAAATTGTACTTTTTGAGCAAATCCTTTGTGTATTTGGTTTGGGAAATGTACACGCCCTCTTCAGTTTGCTTGATTTGTAATCCAAGAAAATAGTTAAGTTCGCTCATCATGCTCATCTCGAACTCACCTTGCATAAGACTAGCAAATTGCTCACAAAGACAATTGTTAGTAGCACCAAAAATAATATCATCAATATATACTTGAACAATTAAATGATTTCTACCTTGTTCTTTTATGAACAAAGTAGTGTCAACTTTACCTCTTGAAAAACCATTATTAAGAAGAAAAGTACTTAACCTCTCGTACCAAGCTCTTGGAGCTTGTTTGAGGCCATAAAGAGCATTTTTAAGTTTGAAAACATGATGTGGTGAATCATGACATTCAAACCCGGGAGGCTGTGCAACATACACTTCTTCTTGAATAACACCATTCAAGAAGGCAGATTTAACATCCATTTGGTAAAGTTTAAAATCCCTATAACAAGCATATGCTAATAACATCCTAATAGCCTCAAGCCGTGCTACGGGTGCAAATGTCTCATCAAAATCAATACCTTCTTCTTGACGGTATCCTTGAGCAACTAACCTAGCCTTGTTTCTAGTGACATAACCTTGATCATCCATCTTGTTACGAAAAACCCATTTCGTACCAATAATAGGATGATCGTGTAGTTTGGGAACTAACTCCCAAACATCACTTCTTTCAAATTGGTTTAATTCTTCTTGCATAGCCAAGATCCAATTTTCATCAAGAAGTGCATATTTAATATTTTTAGGCTCTATAAGAGAGACAAATGCATTCTCTCTATATTGCCTTTATGTGGTGATACCCCTATTTAAATCACCTATGACCAACTCGTGTGGGTGAGAACTTTTGTACTTAAATGATCTAGGAAGATTGGAGACATCTCCTTCAACTTCCTCATGATCATGTTCCGGAAGTGATGAGCCTTCATCATTCACATAAATCTCATGTTCCGGATTGTGTGATGCATTTTTTACATTTTGTGTATCAATATGAGTATGAGAAATATTTCTATTTGACTCACTAAGTTCATGCACACAAGGTGGAGGAGAACCTTCAATAGGTTCTACTCTCAAGTCAATAAAGATGTTTCCATTTGGGGGATCATCAACAATCTCTTGTTGAGGAGCAACCATAGGAATATCCTCAAGAATTTCTTCTTGAGGAGTCACATTTTCATTTTCTTCACAATCCTCATTAAGTTTAGGTTCGTCACTAAGTGACTCATTAAACTTAACATGGATTGATTCTTCCACCTTTTGACTCCTTTTGTTGAAAACACAAAATGCCTTACTATTTGAGGCATAACCTAAAAAGATACCTTCATCCGCTTTGAGATCAAGTTTGCCCAAAGTATCCTTGGTATTAAGTATGAAACACTTGCAACCAAAGACTTTGAAATACCCAATGTTAGGAACTTTTCCATTCCAAAGCTCATAGGGTGTCACATTTAGGTATGGTCTCAAATATACACGATTAATCACATGACAAGCGGTATTTACCGCTTCGGACCAAAACTATTTGGGCAAACCGAACTCATTCAACATTGCTCTACACATTTCTTGTAGAGTTCTATTCTTTTGTTCGGCCACACCAATTTGTTGAGGAGTTCTAGGTGCCGAAAGGTCATGAGAGTATCCTTTGGATACACAAAACCTTTCGAATTCACCATCAAACTCACCACCACGATCACTACGGATGGTTTTAATGGTGTCACCCACGTGATTTTCCAATCGTCTACTTAAACTCATAAATTCACTACATGCGTCATTTTTCTTAGCTAGAAACATCACCCATGTATAACGAGTATAGTCATCTACTACCACGAAGGTGTAATGTTTACCACCCAAACTTTTTGTTCCATCATCCCCATACAAATCCATATGAATCAATTGTAGGGGTTTGGAGGTGGATATATTTGTCTTGGGTTTGAAGCTTGTTTTCACAAGCTTCGCCTTTTGACAAGTGTCACATAAGTCATGGTTTTCGAAACTCATTTTTGGAAGGCCTAGGACTTTATCATTTTCGCAAATAAATTTAAATGTTTTGAAACATACATGTCTGAGACGTCTATACTATAGTTGTGCCGAATCATTCTTAGCAACTAAGCAAGATACATTTTGAGAAACCAAATCATTGATGCTAAGTATGTAAATATTTTTGAAACACAAAGCCTCAAATAAGATATCATTACCCTTTTTCATAACCACACTTTGTTTTCAAAAAACGTTACCTCATAATTAGCTCACATAGTTGACTGACACTTATCAAGTTAAACTTAAGACCTACAACATATAAGACATCACTAAGAGAGAAGGAATCGTTACCCACAATACCATGTCCTTTGATTTGGCCTTTGCTACCTCCAAAGTGGACAACTCCTCCATCTTGCATAGTGAGTCTATGAAAGAGACGTTTGTCTCTCGTCATATGGTTGGAACACCCACTGTCCACGACCCATTTGACCTTCTTGTCTTCGCTTTCTCCATTGAGTTCTAGGGCCTACAAAAGAACTATATGAAGTTGGTACCCTTTTTGTTTTGGGTCCTTGAAGGTTAGTTACCTTCACTTCGCCTTTCGGCACCCACACAAGACTCTTATTATTTTTGACTCTACACACTCTCTACATGGCCCTTTTTATTACAATAAAAACATGTAGGTATATGTTTGTGTGAGTAAGAGTGTTTATCATTTTTAGCTCTACACATTCTTTCTACATGACCCTTTTTATTGCAAAGAAAACATGTAAGAATGTGTTTGTGTGGATAATAATGATTATCATGCTTGTGTGTTGACTCGTTCCGTGATTCCTGTTTAGGGACAACTTTCTTTGGCATCAAAGAAGAATTATTTTTCACGGATTCAACACAAGACCTAGGCACCTTGGTTTGCTTTGCCTTGCTTTTAGGCAAGTGTCTTTGCTTATTCAAGGGAGCTTGAGACTCCTTGAAGTGTGATGCTTGTTCATTGGTTTTTCCCTTTTTAGATGCATACAAAATACTAGATTTAACCTTAGGTTTCATACTAGGTGAGGATGCATCTTTGACTACCTTAGTTTTATTTGCACTTTTCTTTTGAGAATTCTTATTCTCAACGGTTTTATGAGAGATGCTTGATTTTATCAAATCATGCTTCTCCGCTAGTGCAATCATATGCATAGTTAACAAAATTTCATACTCAAGTTGTAATGCAATATGATTTTCTACCGTGTCATTGTATTCGTATATACATGCTTTAAATTCCTTTTTGACACGAGTATATTTTAGTTCTAAGAAGTCAATTTCCTGCACTAAGTCATCTATTTCATATATGAATCTATAATGTGAGGATGTAGTGCATACCTCCATGTCGTCTTTGATGGCCATAAGAGAATAAAACTCGTTGAGATCATCGTCACTGACCTCCGTGAGAGTTAGATTCTCATTGTCATCGTTATCGCTTTCGGATCCAGACAATAAGCATTCCCAACAAGCTATTTCTGCTTGTAGAGCCTTCATCTTTTGGTAGAAGGCATTCTTGTCTTTTGGGAAGTTCACAGGGTCAAACGTGGATACATTGACATGTACACTTGAGATAGAAGGGAGTAGTGACTCTTGTCTTTTTTCTTCTAGAAGCATCACTACTTGGAGAACTTGCATCAACAAATCTGAAGGGATCCATACCTTGAAGATCAAATCTTGCTATTTGAACTCAAAATCACAAGATCTTGCTCTGATACCAATTTTTAGGTCCCTTAGAACACACTAGAAGGGGGGGTTGAATAGTGTGTTCACCAAGTATGGATATTTTCTGAATATTTTTCGTTTTAGAGTGCAACCAATACTTGGATGTGTTCTTTAGAAAGAATAAAGACTTGCAAGAAAGTAAAGAACACAAGGATGTATAGAGGTTCAAGTCAAATGACTCTACTCCTCTACCTTCTTGATTTTTCACAAGAAGGATTTTGAAAAGGGGATTGTTATTTCAATAGAGGAAACAAAAATCAAAAACAAAATCCAACAAATTGAAAAACTAGGAAACACGCCTAGACCATAACCGAGAAATCTAACCCTTTGAAGTCTAGCCTCCAAAGATCTTCTTTGCCCTCAAAAAAATCTTGTAGGGAGAATAGTGCACCACAACACTATCAACTAACCCTTCAAAGTCTAGAAAACTCAAACAAGAAGCACGCTTGCTCCTTGACCAACAATCTACACAATCTCTCACAATATTTACTCACCAAAAAGAAGACTCTTCTTCTTCTTACAATAATCACTCTCAACAATAAAGTAAAAATATACAATGTTTACAACTATCTTGAGAGCTTGAGCTTGACAGAAAATTTGAGAGCATGAAATGTAGAAAGTTGGAGAAGAAAAGAGAAAACCCTTGCTTTTATCAATCTTCAGATTTTCTTCCCGTTTGAAAACCCTTGCAGAGCCAATAATGGGTTTTGGCATCTTGTGTTGGTATGTCTTCATCATTGGAGATCTCCCTTTGGCATGTAGCAACACTTTTGGAGAGATTTCAAAAAGAAAGTCAAGAAGGGAAACCTGGCATCTTCAGATTTGAGGGAGGACCTGTGAAAATAGTGCTAAAAGAGGAGGGTACAAAGAGTCAACTGATGTTAGAAAGTGAAGCAAAAGACCTTTGTAACGTTGGTCACATAAAGCGCCTAAAGTGTTTAATGAACAGGCGTTCGAAGTGACATGGAGCGCTTAATGTGAAAAAGAACAGCCGTTCGAAGTCACATGAAGCGCCTTATGTGGGCAACTAAAGGCGTTCGAAGTCACATGAAGCGCCTAATGTCAGCCTTCATGCTTGTTCGAACTAATTCTGACATTTCTCAGAAAGTACTTGATGTACGTGCCCATTTTGGGGGAAAAGTACTTTTGACTTGGTGGTACACATGAAGCGCCTAATGTAGGCGTTCAAAGTGTACTACCTTTTTGCCAGAACACATGAAGTGCCTAATGTAGGCGTTCGAACTGTTCGGGCTTCCATACACTTCACATGAAGCGCCTAATGTAGGCGTTCGAAGTGTACGCACATCCAGACACTTCACATGAAGCACCTAATGCAGGCGTTCGAAGTATACTGGATTCCACCAAGGCAGATGAAGTGCCTAATGTAAGCGTTCGAAGTATACTGACTTCCAACAACATTACATAAGGCGCCTAATCGACCGTTTGAAGTACAAACTTGTGCAAATCATCAAAACTAAAACTTTGTTTTAACAGAACAGTAAACGAGGAAAAAGAAAAGCGTGGAGAAACCAGATCGCTTTGCAATCTGATGTATGCAACTTTACTTATAGTTTGTGCATGAGGTTGTTTCTGTGGCTCGAACCCGTGAACTCAAGGTCATAAAGTATCAACCTTACTAGTTGTTGATGTACGCAGTTTTACCTGCACAAATCAAGGTCACAAAGCATCAACCTTACCTGTTGCTGGTGTACGCAGCCTTACCTATACTTTGAGCAAGAGGTTGTTTCTACAGCTTGTACCCGTGATCTCAAGGTCACAAAGCAGCCTTACTTATACTTTATGCAATAGGTTATTTCTGCGGCTTGTACCTGTATCTTTAAGGTCACAAAGCAGCAACTTTACCAGTTGTTTTAAGGCCCGTCCCAAAAAACACAATGAAAATTTTAATATTTTTAACATTTGGATTAATTAACATGTAATTGCTACTAATCATATACTATACTGATTTAAACTTGTTAACTTGTTGCAGAGAACATTATAATCTTTTCCGACCTTGGGGGCAGGGACCAAGTTATGAGCAACTTCAAATTGTATGATGAAGCTGGATCTTCACCAAGGATCAGAGATGATCCAAAATAACGTTGTTAAGTTTGTTTGTACTTGAGAATTTGAATATATTCCTTCCTGACCTGCACAAGGAAGCAAAGATCGGAGGTCCCGGGGGTATGACTCCGGGTAAAACCCTCCGACGCTCAAGTCATTTGGGTCATTCTCACTGAGATATGATTTATGTATGAAGAGATTAGAAGATCTCACAGTTTTTTAGTAGGGAAATCTTTGTGAATTCGCTCTTGGAGTGGAGAAAATGGTTTCGGATCCCCTTTCTTGTCTTTGTTGTCTTGCTTTTATTGTTCTCCTCTGTCCTCTACCTCTGACGGCAAAGGAGACGTTTTCCTGTGCAGAGGGGTTATGATTCTATAGGTCTGCTGATGGAACCAATAGGTCTGCGGATAGGACTACCAGGTCTGCTTATATGACCTTGGTGTATGTAGACTGAATGGTGTGATGTGTATCCACACTTTGTACTGTACATAGGGTCAAGTGGTCCCACATTTAATGAAGCCTAGTCGCACTTGAAACCTGGCATAAGCTTGCCGAAGTGCAGAAGTGGGACAGAGTCCTGCTCTGACCTTGCTGAGCCGAAGTGGAGTATGGTCGAGCAGAGGTATATTTCTGCTGAACTGCAGGAGTTAATCTCTTAAACATGGATTTTCTGTTGACTGTTTGTTGATTAACAGATGTTTGTTTTCGGTTTATCATTTTGCCCCTAGATTTTGTGTGGCCGAGCTGACCAAAGAGGGCGGACAAATCTGTTTTGCTAATTCGGTGACGTGTCCATCATTAATGGGGCCACCCACAGCATTTAAAGCCGACACAAGTTATAACAAAATCAATTATTGTTTTTCGGCGGTTGAGGTAATCGAAAAAGAGGGGAAATCGAAGCGTTGTGCCCCTTCAAATTTCAATTCCCTCTTTAAAAGGTCGGATTCTCCTCTGAAAGATTTTCTTTTTTCTCCCTGTATTTGCAATCATTTCTCCCTAAGCACCTTCTCCTTCTTCAACCTTTTTTGCTTTTAACTCCGGCAGAGCTTCTTTCTTCCCCAACTCCGGCGAGTCCTCTTCAGCCTTCAAAACTCTGTAAGCTCTGCTCTTCCCTTCATTTATATGGCTTTCGCTATCTCTTCTTCTTCTTCAGACTCTTAAAATAAGTCTTCCCTCTCTTACCCTGCTAATCTTGGGGGTAACAATGGGGGTCACTCCCCTTTCTCTGAGAGGTCAGAGTCTAGCAGGGACAACCGCCCTCTGAGGAGGCTGCGCCGTACTGGCAATCCCTCCATGGTTGCCCTAGAATCCATGATGCCCTCAACTTCTATTGACAGAGGTGCCCCATCTCCCACGGTGCAAAGCTCAGTGTGCACCTTGAAAGACACTGAGCTCTCCCGTTTATGTCAAGTATACCATATTGATAGGAGTACCTTTTTCCCTATTCTTTCTCTTCCCCATCAAACTGCCTATGACCCACCCGTAAGGTATGAAGCAAGTTATAAGGAGTACTTCAAATCTGGCTTCAATCTTCCCAATCCAGCTCCTTTATTCCATATCTTAGATTTATACAACCTTAGGCTGCCCCAAATAATGCCCAATGGCTTACATGTTGTCCTTAGCTATCTACTCTACCTGAAAGCTGCTGGAAAAGAGTTTTACCTTCCTGTTTTTAGGGGAATGTTTGTGTGTAAACACAAAGATGGTTGGTTTTACTTTTGTAGGAGGTACCCTAATAGAGAAATCAACCACGACATCAACATTCCCACCTTCACTAAGAATTGGAAAGGTCGTTTCTTTTTTTATCAAGAGTATAGGGTTAGAAAGAAATTATTGGAAGTCCGGCAACGCAGATAACACGAGGCCAAGCGGTAAATCTTGCGATGAAGCCTCTAGATTATTAAACCTGCCTATGGCCGTAGACTGGAAAAAAGTAGACAGGTCGGTTATAAGGGCTGCCGACCTGGAACACTTGTGGCCAGAACATAATTTTCGGACCCTCGGCTCAGCAGCTTTGAAAATAGTTCAGGGTATGCGGCAAGCTTTTTGAATATCTCTGATTTGTCTTAATATTTCCCATGCATTTTAATCAATTTGTTTGTTGAATCTTGCAGGAGCCATGGTGTCTGAAGCCATTGCCAAACTGAAGAAAATGGCTCCAAGAAGAGGAAGAGAACTGAGGATAAGCTTTCCTCTTCAGAGCAAAACTCTACCAAATCCTCTTCTGAGGTGCAGGTGCCTCCTGCTGTTCCTACTTTAGCTGAGGTTGGGGCTCAAGGTATGGCTGCATCTCTAACTAGTAAATTTAATATACCTGCCTGGTTTCATTGTCCTTTGACCTCTGCTTTTTTGGTTGCAGCTGAAACTTTCACTGGCCCCATCCAAGCTGCAGCTCCGGTTCCTGTTCAGGCTGCGGCTCAACCAACAACGCAAGGCTGGATGAAATGGATGCAGAGCTGAAGACATTGCAAGCCGGAGTTCTCTCCTTAACCTCTGAAAATTTTAAGCTTAAGAAAAACAATGAGGAGTCAGATACCCAGCTGACCATCGCACACTCTGAGCTGCTTGAAGCGAGAGAAATGGTATCCAATATTGGAACATTTGCTAGTAAGCTTCAAGCTGATTTGAACTCTCGCCAGAAACAAGTGGAGGAGGAGCAGAGGAGCAAAGAGGATCTGGCTCAGCAACTTGAAGCAGAAAGGAGTAGTAAAGGTGAGCTCACTCAGCAGTTTGAGCTTTGTACTGAAGAAATAAGGAAGACTGCAGTTGCTAAGTTCAGACAGTCTGAATATTTTTCAGACAACCTCTTGAAGACACAAGGCTCCGTGCTGGCTATTGGCCAGACTTATGCAATAGATGCTTGCTCTGAAGTTTATCCAGCCTTGGATAAGAATCATCCTCAAATTGCTGATCTCTACAACCCTGAAGCTAAGAACTTGTTTGATAATCAGCTGGTGTTGTTCAAAAGTGGTGCTGATCTCCGGGACCCAGAGGATGAAGATTAGTCTAGGATTTTTCATTTTATACTTCTCAGTAGTTGTAATAGTTGTATTTCTTAAATGAAAATATCATTTCTTCCCGTTTAGCTTGCCTTATTCTTATTTTCTGAATTCTTACAAGTATTTGACTTCGGCTTTAATCTTCTTCTTTGGCTAGCTTCGTAGTGCTTATATTACTTGTCTGGGCTGCAGCTCTACTGAGCTTTAATTTAGCCAATAACTGAGACGCAAGCCAATAATTCCACTCTTTTGAAATGAAGTAAACTTGTTATTTCACTTGACATTTCATAATCTTAATTCTGGTATTTCCTTAGAACACTGCTTTATTAAGCTTCAACGCTGCTGATAGATATACAGACGATTTACACTTTTTCTAGTCCTGCTAGTTGTGGATGATTGTGAATCCTGTTCACAGTACTTCTGACCCTTTAATGGGTATCTGTCGCAGGCCTGCTGTGGTCTTATTGGGTCGAGTCCTGCTCAGCCAACTCAGTCGTGCTGATGATTGTGAATCCTGTTCACAAACTTTTGACCCTTTAACGGGTATTTGCCTCAGGCCTGCTGAGGTCTTGCTTGATCGAGTCCTACTCGGCCAACTCAGTCCTGCTGAGGTGGGGTACTTGTAGGGAAACCTGTCCCAATCATGTGTTGAGTCCTGCTCAACTGGTCTAGCCCTGCTGAGGTAAATACTTCTACGTCACTGATGTAGGAGTCTCAAATGTGTAAAATGTCAAGTCCTTGGTAAAGTCTTGTCTTCCAAGGTTTGTAATTTGTAAGCTCTGGCTGATCGCATCTCGACTATTCGATAAGGTCCTTCCCACTTGGGATTAAAGGTCCCTGTTGGTGCTGCATGACTGGCTTCATTGTTGCGCAAGACTAAATCACCCACTTGATAAGACCTTGGCCTCACTCGAGAGTTATAGTACTGAGCAATGAAATTTTTGTATTGAGCCATGCAAACATGGGCTTGCTCCCTTTTCTCCTCCAACTCATCCAAATTCAACCGCAGCACTTGGTCATTGGTCTCAGCAGAGTAATGAGTTGTCCGAGAAGAGCTGGAACCAATTTCAGCTGGGACGACTGTCTCAGAGCCATATACTAAGGAAAAAGGTGTTTCCTTAGTGGAAGTAGAAGTAGTCCTGTATGCCCATAATATGCTTGGGAGGTCATCCACCCAACTTGCCCTAGTTTTGTATAGACGTTTCCTTAATCCGTCCTTGATTGTTCTATTTGCCAGCTCAACCTGCCCATTTGCTTGAGGGTGTGCTACCGAGGTGAATCGTTGTTCAATTTTGAGCTCGGCACACCAACTTTTAACGGAGTCATCAGCAAATTGCTTTCCGTTATCTGAGATGAGAACTTGTGGAAGGCCGAAGCGACATATGACGTCTTTCCCAGGTCTCTTGATCAATGGCAACAACCAAGAATCGGACTGAACCTGGAGCTCGGGGCAGTGGTCCAACAAGATCTATTCCCCATTGCACAAAAGGCCAGGGACTTGCGATAGTAGTTAGTTCTTGGCTAGGCAGATGTGAAATTGGAGCATGGACTTGACATGCCTGGCATTTCTTAACCAATTCCTCTGCATCGTGATGCAGAGTGGGCCAATAATATCTAGCAAGGTAGCATTTTCGTGCTAACGACCGCGCACCAGAATGGTTTTCACAGATTCCTTGGTACGTCTCCCGAAGGATGTAATCTCCTTCGTCTTCAGTTACGCACTTCAACCAAGGCTAAGAAAACGACCTTTTATAAAGGTGGTCGTTAAAGAGAGCATACCTTGCTGCATTCAAATCGAAGACGCCGAGCTGCCCGTTTATCCTCAGGCTGAATTCCATGATGCAAGAAGCTAACAATCTCATCCATCCAGGTATTGCCATAGTCAACCTGCAGCACTTCATTAGCATCATAAGCACGGTGCTTTACTAGCTCCACGACTATCTTTTTTCCCAAAGTGGTTGAAGTGGATGAAGCTAGCCGAGATAAAGCATCAGCTCTCCTATTAGCCGACCTAGGGAAATGTTCAATGCTGAAGTGCTCAAACGCTTGGCTGAGCTGAAGCACTTTGGCCAAATATTTTTTCATGTTTTCCTCTTTGGCTTCATAATCCCTATTGATATGTGAAACGACCAATTGCGAATCACTTTGGGAGATGATTCGTGCCCCCAACTTCCTTGCGAGGCCCAGCCCAGCTATGAGGGCCTCGTATTTTGCCTCGTTGTTAGTTGCTTCAAAGTCAAAACTTTAGGCATATTCGAATTCCTCTTTGTTGGGATTGATTATTAGGAGACCTGCTCCACATCCATCCTTGGAAGAAGACCCATCAACATATAGAGTCCAATCAGCCACTGGCTGAACATCTTCTTCCACGGATATTCCTTCAGCCAAGAAATGTGCTAATGCTTGGGCTTTGATAGAAGTCCTTGACTTGTATTGGATATCATATTCTGCAAGCTCTACAGCCCATTTGGCAGCTCGGCCAGAAGTGTCTGGCCTTGACAGAATTTGCTTCAAGGGCTGGTCAGTAACTACTATGATAGGATGAGCTTGCAGATGAGGTCTGAACTTCCTTGCAGCCACTATGAGTGACAAGATCACCTTCTCAGCATTGGGATACCTCACTTCTGGCCCATGTAAGATTTTACTTGCGAAGTAGATGGGCCTCTGCACATTATCCTACTCCCTGAGCAGAACTGCACTCACAGCTTCTTTACACGTCGAGAGATACACATAGAGCTCTTTTCCAGATAGAGGTGAAGTTAGCATCGGCATCTCGGCCAGATAGGATTTTAGCTCATCGAAAGCTTTTTGACACTGCTCATCCCACTGAAAAGCTGTCTTCTTCTTTAGAATTTGAAAGAAGGGAAGAGATCTTTCGGCAGACTTGGAGAGAAACCTGCTCAGCGCTGCAATTCTGCCGGTTAACCTTTGCACTTCTTTTACATTCCTAGGGGGATGCATGTTTTGTAAAGCTTCAATTTTAGCAGGGTTTTCCTGCACCCCTTCCTTGGAGACCATATGTCCCAAGAATTTTCCAGTGCGTACCCCAAACGTGCACTTCTTTGGATTTAGCCTCATGTGTGAGTCTCTCAGCACAGTAAAGACTTCTCTTAAATTCTGGATATACTGATCAAGAGACCTGCTCTTGATGAGCATATCATCGATATATACTTCCATTATCCGCCCAATCTGTTCACTGAATAGAAATTGACCAGACATTGGTAGGTAGCCCCAGGATTCTTCAATCCAAATGGCATGGTTACATAACAATAATTTCCTGACTCTGTTATGAATGCAGTTTTTTCTTGATCTTCCTTTGCCATGACAATCTGATGATAGCCTTTGAAGGCATCCAGGAAGTCGAAGATCTCATGTCCAAGTGTTGAATCCACTAACCTATCAATCTTAGGAAGCGGGTAACAATCTTTTGGACATGCTTTGTTGAGGTCGGTATAATCTATACACATCCTCCATGATTCGTCTTGCTTAGGTACCACCACTGAGTTAGCCAACCAGATTGGATATAGGACTTCCACAATAAATTTTGCAGTCAGGAGTTTCTTGACTTCCTCTGCAATGACCTTGATCCTTTCTGGAGCAAAATTTCGCTTCTTTTGCTTTATCGGCTTTACTTGAGGATCAACATTTAGCTTGTGCTCAGCCAAATATGAAGGAATCTCGGGCATATTCTCGGCTGTCCACGCGAAAATGATTGAAAACTCTCTCAGCAGATTCTGTAGCTGAGCCAACAGCTCCGATGACATCCATGTCCCGATCTTTATAACATTTTCAAGTCGGCTTGGATCAAGGACGAAGTCCTATGCAGCATCATCCGACTGCAATCGTTCTTCATCTGAAGGTATAAGTTCATCAAGGCTGACTTGCTGAACTGCCTCACTGCCTTGAGTAGCAATGACGTAGCAACTCTGTGCCACTTGTATATCACCTTGGATTGTCACCACCCCTTCTGGATTGGGGAACTTCATGCTGACGTGCAAAGGTGATATAATGGCCTCTAATGCTACTAAGGCCTCCCGACCTAACAGAATGTTGTATGCAAACATCTACTTGATGACCACAAAGTCTATCCACAAACAGCGATAGGCCGGGGGTTTACCGAAGCTGCAACTAAGTGTGACCAAGCCTGCTGACCGAACTGCAGCACCAGTGAATCCATACAATGAAGATGTGACGGGTCTCATTAAAGAATCTGGTAGGCCCAGCTGCTGATATACATGGTAGTACATTACATTCATAGCACTGCAGGTATCCACGTAAACACGTCGGACTTCCACAATCTTATTTGGAGGTAAATGTATACATAGATTTATTACTAAACCTGTGTTTTTGGAGTCAAGTGGAATGGGATCCTCTCGCCCGTAAGTCAGCTCCCTAACCATCTTAGCTCTCTTAGCTGGCGGACCAGATGATGTTCCTGTAGAACTGGATTCTCCTTGACCTGTACAAGGTGGTCCTCCAGAAATGGTATAGATGATAGAATTGACTTGGGGTTGACCTGCAGCCCTTTGTCGATCTGGCCCATCATCATTCGTCCTGTGGCGCCGAGGTGGGGAATCTGGTTGACATTTGTCTTTCTGAGGGTTTCTGTGAAAACCCGATCGATTATGCAGGCCAGAACGTGGGTCATAAAACTGCTTTAAATGACCCTTCTCTATCAATTGCTTAATAGCCTGAGCTAGATGCCTGCCATCTTCAGTGTCATGTCCGATATCTCTGTGATATCGGCAGTATAGCTTAGGGTCTCTTTTTTCCCTAGGTCCATTCATAGGTTGGGGATCAACCCTCAAGCCATCTTTCTCCATGACAGCTAGAATATTCTCCTTAGAGGCTAAAAGGGGTAAACCCTCTTTACCTCCTTTGCTTCTTTCACTCATGCGATGAAACGAACTGCGTCGCTCGCGGTCCTTACCACCATTGTGCCGATCCTCCTTTTTGAAGATAGATCGGCTTTCTTGCTAAGATCCTTGCTCGGCTTCTCTTTTCAATCTGTTTGCCTCTTTGCCTCAGGCAAACTGGTGAGCTTTCTCCAGACATTCTCTCAAGGTCGTAGGTCCCTCTTCAGCCAGCTGAGAGAAGAGGCGACCAGCTCGGAGCCCATTAATAAAAGCGGCTACTTTAACACCCTCATTTCGGTCACTGACCTGCAGTGACTCATCTGAGAAGCGTTGCACATACTTCAGCACTGTCTCATCTGGACCTTGCCTCAAGGTCATCAAATATGATGAGTTCTTCACAAAGAGGGTGCTGGAGACAAACTGGGATTTAAACTTTTGTGCCAGCTGTTTGAAAGATCCTACTGACTTTGAGGGAAGCTCTTGGAACCATCTTCTGACCTTTCCCCGTAAATTCATTGGGAAAGTTTTGCAACGCAGGGGGTCTGGGACGTTTTTCAGACTCATTGCAGTTTGGAACTGGAAAAGATGATCTGTCGGGTCTGTTGTCACATCATAAGTATCCATCTTTGGCACCTTAAAGCTGTCGGGTGCCATGTATTCAGCAATGTCCCAGGAAAATGGGCTCTCCTGGACTGCTTGCACAAACTCGTGCCTGTGCTCTTCATAATAAGTTCTCGACCTGCGATGAACTTCTTCTTCCTTGGGGATGCTCTTTAATGACTTGGACCTTACGCTCAGACGCTGTCTGGCCATAGGTTCTGACTCCACCGTGGGAGCCTTAAAGCTGCGCCTTTTGGCATCCGCCATGAAACCTCTAGGGGGCCTGGAGGATTGGTTTTGTGATATTTCTTTAGGATGAATAGGGGGATCTTCATCCATAACCTCAACCTCCTTTTGTTTGCCTTTGAGCCGCTCCACTATGGCCTCAAATACCTTTAAGTTGTCAGCAACATATTTCATCGCTTTGTCCCTGTCCTCCATTGATATTTCTGGAGTGGGATGTGGTTGTTCAGATTCCCGAGAATCCTATTCTGGGATCCCTGAACGAGTAACCATTCGTCTGGGTAGATTAGATGACTCACTCAGACCCTCACGCCTGCCTCTAGCCATGATAGAATGCGGACTGTTTCAAAGTAGCTTTGAGATTTTTACTGTATAAAGGGAACAATGGCCCTCCTTCTAGCGCCAAATGATGAAGCCGGATCTTCACCAAGGATCAGAGATGATTCAAAATAACGTCGTTAAGTTTGTTTGTACTTGAGAATTTGAATATCTTCCTTCCTGACCTGCACAAGGAAGCAAAGATCAGAGGTCCCGGGGGTATGACCCCGGGTAAAACCCTCCGACGCTCAAGTCAGTTTAGGTCATTCCCACTGAGATATGATTTATGTATGAAGAGATTAGAAGATCTCACAGTTTTTTAGTAGGGAAATCTTTGTGAATTCGCTCTATGAATGGAGAAAAATGGTTTCGGATCTCCTTTCTTGTCTCCGTTGTCTTGCTTTTATTGTTCTCCTCCGTCATCTGCCTCGGACGGCAGAGGGGACGTTTTCTTATGCAGAGGGGTTATGATTCTATAGGTTTGCTGATAGGACCAATAGGTCTGCGGATAGGACTACCAGGTCTACTGATGTGACCTTGGCGTATGTAGACTGAATGGTGTGATGTGTATCAACACTTTGTACTGTACATAGGGTCAAGTGGTCCCACATTTAATAAAGTCTAGTCGCACTTGAAACCTGGCATGAGCTTGCAGAAGTGCAGAAGTGGGACAAAGTCCTGCTCTGACCTTGCTGAGCCGAAGTGGAGTATGGCCGAGCATAGGTGTATTTCTGTCGAACTGCAGGAGTTAATCTTTTAAACATGGATTTGTCGTTGACTGTTTGTTGACAAACAGATGTTTGTTTTCGGCTTATCATTGTATATCATACTGTGTGGATATAAGGACACCAGTTAAAACAAAATAACCGATCCTGACCGTAGAATCGGAAGTCGAAGACAAATATCAAGTTATAAGCTTGTATCATCCGTTTAAAACAGGGAATTCACCTTCTAACACATAAAAATATCAAATATTAATGTTACGTTTTCCGAAATAATGCATATAATTTAGTGTTCTCATTTCCCTACATATAATATAATATACTAACACAACATATCGCTATTAATGTATCATCTATGCAGGTATATATAGAGCTGGAGGTTTCACTGGAATCAAACTCTATATATTTTGGAATGGATCTATTGTTTGTCTACTTTCATTTTTTTGAGATCTTAGCGATAACTTTTAATGTCGTTAAAGTAGGTGAGTTAGTTGTTATTGTATTTCATCGTATAACTACTACCTTTATGCTAACATCAGCAAAATAAAGATAATATCGTTCAGCAATAAAAGGAACAATAATAGAACGTTCTCAAGTCACAGTTGAATAGATTGTCTCAAGTTACAACTGACAATAATTCCACTTTACTTATATTTCTGGTTTAAGGTTCATTGCTAAACAATATTACATGTATGCGGTGACCAATTCCCAACAACAACAACATTACCTCAAAGTTTTAGAGGCTCCCGTCTATGGTTAGATATGAGGGGTCGAATGTACCAACCATACTCATGTGTTGGAAACACACAGAGGTTGTTTTCCCATTATCCACAATGATACGTGAAGTTATGTCGATCAATTGCTACTTCACAATATAAGAAGCGCCGCCAATTTAATGAGTCGCTTTATTTCATCATATTTCAAAGTCAGAGAAGAGTGTTTCCTTGACCTCATTAGAAATGGAAAATGTTTACTTGTTCATTTAAATATACTTAATCCAATCCGTTAGGACAATATCTAGTATATTTTATTTGATCTTTTTGATTCAACAAAATCTAATTCTCCCTATCTTATTTCCAAATATAGCACGTAAAGCAATTTTTGGGGCTCCTGTTAAGTGGCCGATATCTCTTTGAATAGTGGAATTCGAAAAGAAAAATATGTAAAAGAAATTTTTTATGCAATAGTGGGAGATTATCTTGCATAAATGATGTACATAGGATCTTCGTACGTGTTAATATTCAATAAATCTGGCTATGTCAATGAATCAATTATTTTAACGGACAAACAGAGACAGCTTGTCATACTTTTTTGGCTTTACTACTTGAGCCTCTATGTATGCCGGTTCAGGTGTGAGGAGGTTAAAATTGAGGAAAAATATAAAGTCTCTAATCACGTATTGTCACGTGGCGACGCGTGATTAGAGGTCTCATAATTTGTCTCATTTTTAGCGTGATTTATTACATCGCTTGCTATGCGACTATAATTAGTTGATAGCGGAACTCAGCTGGGACAGCAGATATGAAAAAGAAAGAAGCGACGTACTTCTACCTAAACTTCTCTTGCTTTAGCGCAAAAGAACGGCGGATCTAAAAGGCGAGAGCCTATAAGACAATAGGCATGATCTACTAGATTTGCACTTCTCTGAAAACACAGTCCATGATAGGAGTTGATGGAGGGAGAAGATTAAGGTTAAGGAGGTTTAGACATGATATAGGGACACCTTAGAGTATACTTAGACGCTTAGACATTCTCTAGACTTTAGGTTGGTTTTGCACTTTTTTACACTTTTTTGTGTCTGTTGTGGCCTTTCATTATGTGTGTATATACGTGGTTATGTATTTTGATAGCTTTCTATCCCTTAAGATGAAGTTATTGTTTGTGTGTTTCTCATCATCTTCAGATATTAGCGACAGATATTGTTGTCGTTTATGGTAAGCCTCATCTTCAGTTTGATTAATAAATAAGAAGGCCAGAAACTCGTCGAATAAATTGGTTAACAAGGTCATTTGAATGTCACCTTAATATAATTACGTACGTGAACGAGATTACCACGATGACAATGATATCAATGGAAAACGACCAAAACTTGTACTTTACTCAGACAATGATTTTGCCGACCAGGGCCATCAGCCATGTCAACATGTTGTTGGATTGACTCCTATTTTGCTTTTCCAAATCGAAACTTCTACCCTATCTTTGTTTTCTTCTCATTTTGAAAGACTAGCCTATCTTTAATGATACGATTTTCTATTTTTTTACTATATATTTTCTTTCCATGACTGCTTGCTTAACTTGGGCTGATTCATCATCATCATTATACGACTTGATGATATATATGTGTGTGGATGTATATGTGTGTGTACATGTATATATATATTATGTGTGTATATATGTGTGTGAGAGAGATAAATAGAATATCATGTGCAGGGGAAATGCACACCTACCCCTTTCTGTCTCTGTTCAGGTTTTGGAGAATTCATACAAGTAGTATCGTCAACCTTCACCAAAAATTAAAATAAAATATCAAAAAGTCACCGTCGAACGCAAAAAATGTTAAACTTATACCTAGATATTTAAATAATCTATATTTAAAAAAATATGTCGTTTCACGTGCCAGTCTAAAATAAAAATTAGCATGAGCTAGATCTGTTAACCATGAATATGATTACGTCTTTACCATGTGACACTTGACTAGCAAATGGAGTATAGGCATAGATGGGAAGGCTAACAGGTAAGACTGTAGGCGTGATGGAAAAGCGATCATGATTACCCGCAACATCCATCCCGAATTAGCATGTTTTTGTCCTAGGTTTTGCACATTTTTAGGAGACCGTTCAAATATTTTCTGTTGGCCATGGAAATTCACCGGAAACAATCTCGGTGTGTTTTTAACATAAGTATGATTGCATACATCCGACCTCCGTATCCTGTCATAGGCGAAAACTTTTAAGGCAATGAAATAATGTTGTTGTTGTATGTAAATTCACCGGACTGTCTGCCTTGAAACATAAATCTGCGTTGAAGGCACATAACAACTAAACAAGACATCTATTGGCGCGACCG
>AP025050.1:8233913-8269973 GCA_036186865.1 Eustoma russellianum
CCTTTTTTTTTTTTGTATAGAGAAGGATGCCCAACAATAATACTTCCTTTTTTCATCTGCTAGTGATATTCATTTCAGTAGTTTATTACTTGTTTACTAGAAAATCTAGCAGGAAATATCTATGAGATTAGGAAATGAAGATGTAGTATTTTAACGCATCCTTCTCAGTTTACAATGATTCTTGTCGTCTGCAGCAACGATATATGGAAGCCCAAGTGTCCCTAATGTGCTTAAAAGTATAAATATAATAACGTAAACCAAAAGTCAACCATAACTCTTAAACTTCGTCGTGATATTCTATCAAGGTGGTAGACCTGGTACTGTCATCAATTTGATTATTTTAAGATTTTGCTCATGTTGTTAGACTTAACACAGTTTGTATGTTATTTTTACTGCCTCACAAAGTTTGTATGTTATTTTTACTGCCTCACAAAGTGCATGGAAGATTCACCAAATAGATTTCATAAGTGCTTTTTTTAAATGGAGTTCTAAAAAAAAAAGTTTATGTTGATCAACCAGATGTGTATATTGTCGAAGGAGAAGAAAGAAAGGTCTACCGGTCGAAAAGACTCAAGCAAGCTCGACAACCATGGTATACTAGTAACGCTTCTTATTTCACCAAAACTGGTTTTCAAAGATGACCATATAAGCATACTATATAGGTGAAATATTCGTGAGATATTATTATTGTATGATTATATGTTTATGATCTTATTTTTACCGATAACAATGCTAAAATGATTTCTAAGATCAGAGAGGCTATGATTATGTATCTCAAAATGACAAATCTTGTTCTGATGTCTGCTTTCTTAGTTTGAAAGTTTATCAGATGGAAAGTGGAATATTCATCACACTGAAAAAAATATGATGGTGATATTATGAAACTGTGAAAGGTGAAGTTTGCAAAATCCATCTTACAGACGAAGAAAAGTTTAAATTAAAAAAAAGCTGCTACTGATGAGCTAGTTATCCTACATACTTTTCAAAACTAGTTGGAAATTTGAGATATTTGATTACAACTAGGTCGAACATAACACATGGTGATGGGCTTATCGGTATTTTTATGGAGTTGCGTGTCAATCACATCTACCATCAGCTAAGCAGATTTTGAGATATGTCATGGGTAATCAAAGTCATGGTATATTACATTCTTATGGTAATGGTATTTCTCTTCTGCGATAAAGACGATGATTGGGCTGGTGACATTATAGAAAGAAAAAGCACATTAGGTTATACATGTTTCTTGGGATCCGATATTTTCTCATAGTCTTCAAAAAAACAACAAGTGGTGGCTTTATTTACAGCTGAAGCAGAATATATAGCAGCATCAAACAATGCTACTCAAGCGCTGAAGCTTAGACGGATGCTTTGTTTTTTACATAATGAATAAGATGAAACAACAAAGATTTATTACGACAACAAATCAGCAATTGAGTTATCAAAGAATCCAATGTTTCATGGACTCGTGACCTAGTTCGAGAAAAGGAGATCGCTGTTTATTATTGTTTAATTGAAGAATAAGTTGCAAATATTTTTACAAGACCATTAAAGATAGAGTCGTTTATCAAACTTGAAAAAAAATTTAGAATGGTCAAATTGGAAGATTTTGGTTTAAGAAAAAGAAAATGAGAAGGCTTGGGTACTTCCTACACAATGTACCTTTGTGTTTGTACATGCAAGAAGTAAACAGAGATCTGGAGGGTCATTACCTCCGTGAACTTACAGGGTATTTGTTCCGCACTTGAGAATCAGAATGGGTATGACAGTATGTGGGTATAAGTTTAGACGTAAAAGTTATAGTTGTTTGGTATTGAAGTGAGAATATGTATGATTGATATTGATAGTGTTTGGAACGTATCCGAATTGAAATGGTCATCGAATGTGAGCGGCAGAAAAATTGGCCGAAAAAATTTGACTGGCAGGCGCCGACCGGCGGTGTTGACCGGTTCGAAACCCATACCCCTATTTCTCCATATTGATAGATAAAGAAAGCTAGTATATCAAAAAACGATATCCATTACCAAATACTCAGATATCAATTCGAAACTTATACCCCCAACTTTAACAAACAAACAAGGTTTATGAGTTGATTCTTCCAAACTCATACCTTTAATAAAGAAACCCAACCAAACACCCCTGAATATTTTCCTCATACAGAGGAGGAGGAGAAACATGTAATGGATTCAATCAAAGCCTGTGTTGTTTTCTTGGTTTTAACTCAGATTCCTTTCCTTCCATCTATTTTTTCCAGAATGTTTTTTCCCTCCCCGAAAAAGTGGAAGAATTCTTTTTGATAATCTTTTTATGCTTGTTTAGTCTCCATTTCGAAAGTACGAAGTCTTTTTTCTAAAGAATTTGAAATATACTCATTTAAATTATATTTTACAGATATCTAGAACCAAGTAATAATCAATTAAGTTGATAAATTGTTACGGTTGTTGGTGGCACATAACATATGTTTGCTTGTAGTTATGGTCTATTTTACCTTGAATCCAAGTTGATTTGGACGTTTTCGACAAAGTGGATTAGCTTTAAACACAAGCAGAAGTGGAGATCAGTACGTGAGGTGTTGTAAAGGATGAAACGAAACATTGCACGCTTTTAACATCACTTGACATGAGGAGCAACCAACTCTGCGGCTAGATTGTGCATATCCTTATATACTTGCATAGCGTGTGAACAAGACATGTGGTAAAGCTGTAATTTATCATAAGTGCACGTGTTGTTAATCAAGTTGACAGTATATACAATACCACCACCATCTAGTATCAATCTACTCACAACTTTATATAGACATGTTCGTCTGTCATAAGCCTGAATCTTGTGTTTTTCCGATTACTCTTATTATGAATAAAGTGTTGTATTACTTTGAGTGGCCATTGAATACCATTTTTTACGTCTATGTAGATAGCCGCCTTGAATACCATGTTTTTACGTCTCTGTACATGTGTATTATGCCCCTGTGCCAAATTTGGCAGGAGTTTGATAGATGATAATCTGGTCGGTCGAGATATTAGTAGGTAAAAAGGTAGACAAAATATGAGGTTTTTAATCACACGCTGATACGTGTACAAACTACTTTTTTAAAAAAAAAAATAATTTAAACCTTTGTTGTTTTGATATACGTGACGGCGTGTGATTGGAGACTTCATATTTTAACTACCTTTTTAGCTCATCTGATCTCAACCGTAATCCGGTGACATCCAAGGTGAAAGTGTGTGTTCTCAAAAAGAAAAGAGCTGGAAGTGTAAAACTGCCCACTGGCTTAGAGCATGAATTAACTAGCCGCCGGCAACCGCTCTTATGACGTTCAACCGGCTACTTTTTTTAATCCACAACCGCCGCACTACCAATTCTGCAACGTTCTCCCCATATTTCCACTCCGCCTCTCGTTCTTTCTCCACCGTAAACCCCACCGTCGACACCAACAGAACCGACGACGCTGGCAAAGATCCCTTCAAACTTTACCCCGCTTATCATTACCTTTCCGCCATAAAATCCAAAACCCAGCTGCTCCAATCCTACTCGGTAACGCCGCCAATCCAGCCCTGGCCACGAAATCTTTCTCATAAACGCCTGATCAAGCTTCTATCCAGTCAGCAAGATCTTGACCTGGCCATCAGAATTTTCCACCACGCCGGTAAATTCCACCCCGGTTTTTCTCATAATTATGCAACCTACTATTTTATCATCCGGAAACTTTGTAAAGCACGCGCCTTTGAGCGTGTGGAGACCCTTTTGGCTGAATTGAAGAGTTCCGGCATCAATTGCTTGGAAAACCTATTCATTTTGGTGATTCGGAACTACGGTATTTCGAGTAAACCTAAAGAAGCTCTTAGGATTTTTATTCGGATGAATAGCTTTTGTGATGTTCGGAGGTCGGTGAAGTCGTTTAATTCTTTACTTAATGCTTTGGTTCAGAACAAAGAGTATAATTTAGTTCATGGGTTGTTCAAGACTTGCCATGAAAAGTTTGGTATTGTTCCCAACGTTTGTACTTGTAATATTTTGATTAAAGCTCTGTGTAGGAGAAACGATATTGATGGCTCTCTCAGAATTCTAGAGGAAATGCCTGCAATGGGGATAATTCCTAATCTGGTGAGCTATACCACTGTTTTAGGTGGGTATGTGGTGAGGGGCGACTTAGTGGCTGCTAAGCAAGTGTTTGATGAGATCCGTGGTGGAGGGGGGTTGCCAGATGCAACCACTTATACGATTCTAATTGATGGATTTTGTCGGCATGGACAGTTGGCTAATGCTGTTAAATTGATGGATGATATGGAGGAGGCTGGGGTTGAGCCAAATGAGATTACTTATACTGTGATGATTGATGCGTTCTGCCGGCACAAGAAGTCTGGGGAGGCCACTAATCTGATAAATGATATGCTCGATAAAAAGTATGTGCCAAGCTCAGCTCTTTGCTGTCGGCTGATTGATGTATTGTGTCAGGAAGGCATGGCAGAGGCTGCTTGCGAATTATGGAAGAAGTTAAGGGTAAAGAATGTTTCCCCGGATAATGCTATATTAAACACACTTATACACTGGTTGTGTAAGGAAGATAAGATTTGCGAAGCAAGGAAGTTGTTTAACGAGTTTGAGAGGGGATTGATACCGAGTGAGTTGACATATAACATGCTTGTTGCTGCTCTGTGTGAAAAGGGAGAACTTTGTGAAGCTGCAAGGCTGTGGGATGATATGGTGACTAAAGGGTTTGGACCTAATGCTGTTACTTATGGTATGTTAATCAAGGAGTTCTGTAGAGTTGGTAATGCCAGAGAAGGAATTCGAGTTCTAGAGGAGATGTTGGACAGGGGTTGTAGCCCTGAGATATCCACATATTCTATGCTAGTTGAACGTCTTCGTGATTCAGGGGATGATGCTGAAATTTCACGGGTGCTTTCAATGATTCCTCCAAGTGGAAAAGGTCTTGAAGTTAAAACTTGATGGCTCTGTTTGCCTTTGCAGTCTCGTCATGTGTTTGCTAAGCTGGGAAATAGCTCTTTTACTGTAATATGTATGTCTACAGATAAACAAGATGTAAGAGATTCTGGAGTGGAATATCGAGAGATGCAAGTTATTGCTGCATAGAGTAACAACTTGTGTGGGTGCTTCAACAATGATATGTTTTTTTCCGGTTCCAAGTCCATGGTAAAGTACCCTTCTCTGCTTATAGAGACTATAATACGTGCAAAATTTCTGTTTCTTATCCTGTGTAACTTCTCTTTCTTTGTGATATTTTTTCCAAGAAACTTCTGTAAGTTGATATACTGTTTCTTCAGTTCATGACTGTCTTCTAGTCAAATATTCCTTGTCCTTGCACAAATAATTAAGGAAAGAAAAAGGAAATAGAAAGAAGAACAAGAAGCAGCAAAAGTAGTTCATGTGTTTATCGGTTTAAATTTCACCAAAACTGTATGAATGAGCAAAAATTAACATCTTTGCAAACCAGCTGGTTTCTCATCAGTAGCATTTGCAACTCCTTTCTTTATAATAAATTGAAAAAATCAAGATTGATGTACATTTTTATTAATCTGACGAAAAAAGTGATGCACGGTGTACATGATAAGATTTGTTAAGTTAAAAGATATCTTCTTTTGTATGCTTCTGCAGTCGCTGACATGAGACTTTTTCTTTGTGACCAACCCTTGTTTAAATTGTAAAGTTGGGTGTTGTAGTTCTTGCTGGCCCTTATAACTGTACATGCATCATTTAATGCATACTGCTAATAAGAAGAAAAAGAAAGTAAGTGATAATAGTAAAATGATTGGCAATGTTTGATTCTTAGAACAGATGAAATGGGAGGATTGAGAATTTCTTGCATATGTAATTGTTCTTTTATTGAAAAGAAGGGATGCCTGTGCCTTTTTACATCTTTTCTTGAATTATCATGAATTGTGGAAAACATTATAAAGTGATTACTTTGGTTGACATCATCTCCTAAATAATCTTTTTTTTGACAGGGCTTGGTATATGCCCAAAAGAAGCACAAGTATGACAAAATGCACAAGGAGTAATTGTGCACTCCCATTCTATGACTATTTTTGATCTCGGTGTCTTTGAAGGTATGGGCTTGATCCCATTAAACTTCCGTTTATGGCGAAAAGTATAAGTTTTGTTCATATCGTGTCATGCATTCTGAGGTGTAGACACGTTAGTTCTACACGTGCAGTAGTGGTTAACTTTGATGCAGAAGATTCCTTTTGCCTTTGTAGTAACTTCCTGCTTAAAACGTATTTGCTCTTTATGTTGTTGTGCCCGGCTTGCAGCTTCACCTTTTGTAATTCTTTGAAGATATACAAATGGTATCAGCCAGTGTTTTACTTCATTTATCATCTCCAGTTTTGTTTTGGCTAATTGCAGCTTGATTCTACATTTTTTATTAAATTTGGGTATTGTTATCTTCCACTGTGATGCTTAAATATCAAGCTTGTATTGCTCATGTTATCAGCTCCATCTATGATCTTGAGTCTTTTGCAACTTGATTCTAAGATTTTGGTTGAATTTGGATTATGATGGAATGAAGCAAAATGACTCACTAAATTGGTTGCACTTCTTATTGTGAAGTAGCAGTTGATCGATACAGCTTGACGCATCATTATGGGTCATCGTTAAACAATATCTGTGTGTTTCTAACATGGGTATGGTTGGGTACAATTTAAAAAAAAAAGGTATGGTTGCGTACGTCCTACCTCTTATATCTTGCTGAGACGAGAGCCTCTAAGGTAATGGGGTAATGTTGCGGTTGTTGTTGTTTGACAGCACACACCGTGTTGAGCGGCTCTCTCCACTGCTGTAATAAATGTGGAAGGACACTAACCTTGCATCTTGATATTCATTTTCTGCATTTAAGAGGGTAAATGAATGTAAAAGCTTTCCGAAGCCTTTCTGCAATACGTTTGCAAGAGAGCAACCAGAACTCCAACCTTTCCAGGAATTTGTTTCCGTTTAGCTCACTTTTCTTCCCTAATACATCATTTTGAAGTGAGAATTGCAATAAACACTGTAGTTTTGACAATCCTTTTAATGCACCTGATGTGTAATACTCTTCATTTTACATTGCTAACGCGTAATAACTTTACATCGCTTTGCATGTGTTTGTGGGTCTTCGGGAAGAACTGTTACCGCCAATACATGTTAGATACATGATGAAACACTGAAATAGTCCCCCCCCCCCCCGGCCTTCCTCTAAGATTGTGTTAGTTTTATATCTTTTGGAATTAAATTGCGATGCTTTCCAGGTGTGATCTGAAGAGTAAAATGATACGGCCAAAGGAAGATAAAGATGGAGAAATTTTTGAAAGATAATTCAAAGGAATTTTGGAAGTCAAATGCAAGATAATTCAAGATAAAGTCTCAACCAACTTTTGAAGATATGTCTAAGCTTATCCAAACATCAAATTTGATCCCCCAAAGTCATCAAACTAAGAGGAAAATCGGCTGGGCAACAAAATGCAAAAAAAAGAACGTCACTTTTTAGATAGTTTTTAGGGACATTATAGTTTATCTCATTTCAAACCTTTGATAGAATTTTTAGGATAGAGTTTATCTTTCTTTTTGATTGTTTTAGGCTAAAATTTCAGCCTTTTTATTTGGCATTGGCGCTGGCCAAAAAAAAAAAACAACGACATATTTTTTATTCAATCAAATTTGAGTTTTGGTTTTCTCTCCCAAAAGGATGGAACCTTGTTTTCTTGATTTTGCACTAAAAATCAAGGCTAATATCTCTCAATCTTGAGCAAATTGAGGGTGATTGCCAAGGGTTGAAGTGACCGTCTAGGAGGGCCTATTGAAGGTTTGCCTACAAACGCACACTTGAATCTAAGGTATTGCTTAAGCCGGCAATTTCGACACAACGGAAGCAAGGAGAAGTTTACTTCTTTGTGCCTAACCCCTTGTGGAAAGGTTGTTGGAGGTGGAAGAGTGGATCCTACCCGTGTCAGCTTGCATCAATTTGGTATCAGAGCCTCAGGTCACTCAATTCACCAACTATCCTGCATTTTTTTTATTATTTTTTTTCAATCTGAAATTTTTCTATCTTTTCATAATCATTCAAAAAAAAATCGTGCAAAATTCATAAAAAAAAAGGGCCACGTCTTTTTAATTCCTAAGCAGCACTTTGTTAACAAAAAAAAATAATCATATCCTTGGTTCTTTTACCCTACTGTTTCCCTCCATTTCCATGCACACATACTTTACTCCATTTTTTTGCTTGGATTCTTTTTCTTTGTTACTTGATTCACAAAAAAAAAAAAAAAAAAAAAAAAAAAAAAAAAAAAAAACACAGAAGGCTGCATTTGAACAACCCGCTGTATTCGAAGCAGCACAAGGAAGGTCACGCTTTGTTAATCAACTTGGACAGTACGCACAAAAGTTGGTCCCTTTGCAACTATTGTTCTAATAACTCTTCAAGATCAAATCTTTATACACACTTGACAATAGGTTCATTGTGCTAGGGTTTATATTCAGCTATAACATATAAATCAAGTCCATTGCTTAAAAGTGCTACCTAGTCTCACACGTAAATCTTGTTGCTAACGAAGCTATTAGTTGATTTTAGACTTGTGTGACTTGATTGCATTGTTGCTTGGTTTGCGTTGCAATTTTTTTGTATCCAAGTCATCATCTTCACGTCAAGCTAAACACAAAAGGCCTAATCTTGAAAGAAAAGAAAAAAAAAAACTGTTTGGCCGAAATCTATCCAAGACCGCCGCGGTACTGTTTTGTTTCTACCGAGAAATATTGTCGGCGAATATATTTTTTCAGATTCGAAAATGAATCAAAAGAGGGCAAAAAAAAAATAAGGAGAAGAAAGGCAGTAACTTGGCTGCTTTGATGTCAAATATGGCTGTTCAAAAAAAATTGGACGTATGAATTGATTGAAGGAAAGTCGGTATGGTATAAAGACAATGCCAACCTCCTTGTCTTACTAGAGAAGTGGGATCAGAAAATTGTTTGTTGCTCTCTTCACAAATGAGAGAGAATCTGTTTAAATCAACATCAAGTTGAAGAGAGGATTTTTGCTCTGGAGTTCTCCATTTTTAATAACTGGATCAATCATTGTACGCTTGACACGGTTGGAATTGTTTCTTTTGCCTCCTGCTTACTGACCTTTATTTTCTTTTCGACCAACATCTGTTCATTTTTCTGTTCTTCTGAAAAAAAAAAACTCTTATCTGTGTCGTCATCAAAAAAAAAAAGGGTTCGGACAGCATCGAAGCCGGTAGAACCCGAGACCCTCAAAGGAAAAGGGACAAGCTGCAATTTGTCCTGAATTCAACAACAAATAAAATTAAGTTGTTGATAGATATTGTTGCCTAGCAAGCCCATCATCATATTACACAAAACCATGTCTTTTGAAACCACAAAATACTACGCCATTCATTGTCTATACACTTGGATACTTGATTATTGTAATTAAATCAACAACTTTGTAATCAACTTGCATAAGGCTAAAGTTAACTAAAGATTGCCCAGGGCAACCCTTAGTTTTCTTTGACTCAGCCTTTGACATAATTTTTTGGTCTCATTTTTCTTTGATTCGTAGAGGGTTAAGTGTGTTAAATTGTCTTCTTCTTGGCTTGATACCTTTGCTTATTAGTTGCTGAAATTTGGGTGATACATTGGAGAAAAAAAGGTGCAAGTTGCGAGTTTTGACATCCGGTTTAACTGCTATTTTTGCTGCTGATTTCTACTGTTTTAGAGCTGTTTTTCTACTGTTTTGAGGCGTTTTTAGATGCTGGAATTTGCTGCATTAGTATAGCAACAAGTTGAGAGGAAATTGGACCAATTTTGGGCGTTGTCATCGCGATTTGAGGGCTGTTTTCACCACAGTCCAGCCGCTGTTTTTGTACTGTTTTGACGTCATTTGGACCTCCAAATTTCGGTCAAAACAGCTGGGTTTGGTCCAGCGTGGGTTGGATTCGATTTGGACAAGTTCGGGTTAAAACTGTATACTGAATCGCGGTATCGGGTATATTATAAGAGACTTGGCATTCACCTATCTTTATTGCTCTCTTTGACATTTATTAGCCTCAGATTGATCAAGAAACAAGGTGGTAAGAGAGAAAAAAAGAAAGTTAGACGAGTGCACAAATTTCTATTTACCCTTGTTTTTGGTATATTGTTTTCTTTGTTGTTTCTGTTTTGCAGGTTCACAATGTGGCGTACCACTGATCAAATCCTAGAAGGGATGCAAAAACGTTCTGACGAAACATACCACATCTTAAAAAAATGTCATTCAATGTTACTTGCATTACAAGCTGAACAAATCGAAAATTTACATGAATCTAACCCTACTTCTAATGAACTGAATGTTAATGACAATAATGAAGTAGTTGAGCTTGATTTGCATGTAACCCATTCTGATTTACATGATTTAGATGTTACTACTCCTACCTTTTGTGATGAGCTAGAATGCATTGATATTGTTAAGCATGACGTAGATGCCATACAAACTGATTTATCTCATGAATTTCCATGCATAAGTAATTCATTGTCTCCTGATTCATATGCCATAAATGATTATTCAAGTGATGTCTTAAGTGAGCTTTCAAGTGATTGTGATAGTGAACTTAAGCATGATAACTTAGAAAAGCATGAATGTCATGTTTTCAGCAATTCCTTATTTGAATGTGACGAACATGATTCCACGTTATTTGAAACACCTGAATTGCATTCATATAGCATTGTATATGACAATCCTATGTTTATTCATGAGTATGAAACTGATTTGTATGAAAAAGAGGAGTTTATCCCACTTGGTACACAATCCGATTTAAAGGAATCAAAGCTTCAAAGTGTACTTCTCACAACTTCAAACATGCCATTCTTGTCACTACATCATGATACATCATATGCCATTCATGTGCTGACCTTGTGTGAGAATCAAATGCATGCTAACTATGAGCTTTTGTTGGTTATATTGAAATTTGAAAATCAGATCCTAATGCATCCAAAACATGTGAAGAAGAGAACTTACTTATTGAGGATGTATGATCAAATCAGTTTTTGTGAGTTGCTAAGTACATGTGTTGTCATTGCATTACTTATACACCCTAAACATCTTAGGATGAAAGGGTGCATACATATGTGTCTTGTATCTTTGTTGCAGGACCTTTATCCCTCATGGCATACCCGCTAAGATTCGGGACGAATCTTTTTCAGGAAGGAGGGATTGATACGGCCAAAGGAAGATAAAGATGGAGAAATTTTTGAAAGATAATTCAAAGGAATTTTGGAAGTCAAATGCAAGATAATTCAAGATAAAGTCTCAACCAACTTTTGAAGATATCTCCAAGCTTATCCAAACATCAAATTTGATCCCCAAAGTCATCAAACTAAGAGGAAAATCGGCTGGGCAACAAAATGCAAAAAAAAGAACGTCACTTTTTAGATAGTTTTTAGGGACATTATAGTTTATCTCATTTCAAACCTTTGATAGAATTTTTAGGATAGAGTTTATCTTTCTTTTTGATTGTTTTAGGCTAAAATTTCAGCCTTTTTATTTGGCATTGGCGCTGGCCAAAAAAAAAAAAAAAAACAACGACATATTTTTTATTCAATCAAATTTGAGTTTTGGTTTTCTCTCTCAAAAGGATGGAACCTTGTTTTCTTGATTTTGCACTAAAAATCAAGGCTAATATCTCTCAATCTTGAGCAAATTGAGGGTGATTGCCAAGGGTTGAAGTGACCGTCTAGGAGGGCCTATTGAAGGTTTGCCTACAAACGCACACTTGAATCTAAGGTATTGCTTAAGCCGGCAATTTCGACACAACGGAAGCAAGGAGAAGTTTACTTCTTTGTGCCTAACCCCTTGTGGAAAGGTTGTTGGAGGTGGAAGAGTGGATCCTACCCGTGTCAGCTTGCATCATAAAAAGAAAAGGAGAAGAAAGCAAGTCTCGATGACTGATGAGAGCCCGTCGGATGGAGTGGATTGAAGTTGGAGAGTACAACTGTTGTTAGCAATGCTTGTATCAGGTGGAAAGGTAAGATAAAGCCAACTCATTGCTATCAGGGGCATAGCACCCGGAAAAGAACTAGGGTGCTGTACTGAGAAGTGTTAACTAAGGTAGGTGATCCGTAGTGTCAATGTTTGAATCATGTCAGTGACTTAGATTTGACGTTGTCTGTGGATTTGTAAGGAATACACCCTCTGGGAGGGGATTGGATCCTCTCACTCCACTCCCCACCGCACGACACGTGGGAGCAGGGGATGGTAAGGGTAGATGCGTGACCCGCGTCTAGACTTACCACCCCTCTCCCTGCTGCCACGCGTCGTGCGCTGGGGAGTGGGGTGAGAGGAAATGGATGATGGGGTCCGGTCCCCTCTGGGAGCCTGTTCACTGAGGCAAACGTCCTACAGGCAAGATAGTGGGGGCTCTTGGCTGTTGGACATTCAAGTTTTTCTTGAAGCCAACTTATTTACATCTCACATGGTAGAGGTGTATAGGAATTAGTTAATATCATGCTGTTAGTGCCGTATGTGTTTAACAGATCATATAGTTCCACATGAAGACTTCTACAAGGTACAGAAGATCTAAAATGGCTGCCTCTTTCTCGAACCGCATACGTGAATGTCTTGAAGAATTGAACCCAACACTTTGTAAGAATGTTTGATGCATCAGTCTGTATTTTGCAGCAAAAATAAGAGCTTCCTGTCGATCTTGTTATTACTTAGTTCTGAGGTTTGAAATCAAAGCGATCTTGTCAAAGGTGGTCACTTGGGGATAGGATCCCCCACGGAAGGGGGTGCGGTGACGCGTGACCGCGCGACACGTGGCAGCAAGGGGGTGGTGAGGCTAGATGCAAGTGACCCTCATCTAGCTTCACCACCTCTCTTTGCTGCCACGTGTCGCGTGGTCACAAAGGGGGTGAGGAAAGTGGGGGTGAGGAGATCCCAACCCGGTCACTTGTATGCTTTAGTTCACTAGTCTATGCATCTCATAGCCAAACTATCGGTTCAGATCTAAGGAGGTCAACGGTAAAGCAAAATATGAGGTCTCTGATCATGCATCGTCATGTGTACAAACTGGTATTTTTTTAAAAAAATATTAAACCGCTGTCCAGTTTGTACACGTGGTGGCGCGTGATTGGATGTCTCATATTTTGTCTCACCGTTCACTGCTGCAACCTCTAAACCATACCATCACATTTCATCAGATCATGACATGAGCGACATGATGTATAATCTAATGGTCGGCTATCGGCGGTGTCACAAAAGTAGTGTAAAATCCACGCAAGTTAGGTATGTGTTTTTGCTTAATTTGTTTTTTTGTTTTTTTTTTTTGTTTTGGGAATTTAGTGGCTGCTTTTGGTTAATTTAACTTAAAAGCATGTTGTTCTACTTTGTGTTTTGGTCAAGGGAAATGTGACTCAAAATGCAGATGTGTAATCTTTGAAGTTACTTAAATATAAATCAGTATTGGCTCGACCTAGTTTAACTTTTATTTTGTACACTAAATTTCAAAACTAGATGGATTCTAAATTTTATCAACAAGTATAAGATTTTATTCACTTGTATTCAACCACAACGAGTCTTTTTTCACTATATTTCATTAACTTGCGTTCATACTAGGAAAATTTTATTATTTCAAATTTATTTGTACCTTTCATAAGGGTGCAGATGTAATTCTGAAAGTGTAGTACTGACATGAAATTCGAATTAAATTGACCGGATAAGGTATTTTTGTCGCATGCAAATTGGTCTAGACTAACATGATAAATGTTAAAATACTCCAAAAACAAATGTGACTTGTTATAAAATATATGTAGCTATTTTACATTACTAATTATCTGAGAGCAAAAGGTTACACCATGAGAGCCCCCACCGTCTCAGCCACAAGGATCATCGTAGAGGATATAAATCAGGAAGTCAACGGTTTCCTAAGTTGAAAGAGGTCACAGATAAGGAGCTCACACAAGGTCCACTGAAAACTGGGCCTTTGGCCCAGACAGCAGTGAAATATTCATACTGTGTGTGTCTCTGGAATGGAACTCTGTACCTCTTGGAGAAACTCTTAATCGAATACCAACTGAACTATACCCTAAAGTCTACATGACTAATTATCTGATTGAATAGCATGTACCTTATATGTCATAGTTTCATTGTGCAGCCATCATAAAACCTTGCATACCAACATTGTCGTCTACCACAGAAGCTACAAGGATTTCTAAAATGATTTCTGGCATTCCTATGTGATCCTAAAATGTCTAACAAAAAAAGCGCTTGTTTTAACTTTGAACTTGTATGATTAACATGATTTTTTCCCGCTAGAGTAATAAAGTTATAATCCTTATGTTTCAAAAATATTGTTTTGAATATAATTTAAATAATTCGAACTATTTTTGTCACTATTACTATTCTACTCTTAATTATTTTTGTTTGAAGAACTCTTAATTAGTTAATTGCTATAAACTAGAAATTCATGTAAATGCTAATTGCAATGGTAGTATGAAAATATACAGGAAAAAGCAGCATCCGGCAAATTTTCTGTGGCATCTGCATACAATTGCTTAGTATCAGATGAGACATCATCACATACGGGATGGAGAAATATATGGATCATGAAAGGATCTACCAGATTGAATTGCTTTCTGTGGCAGGCTTGTCATGATGGGCTACCTACGTTATACCACCTTCGGAAGAAACAAATAACCGTTGACACTAAGTGTCCAATCTCTGGACATTCGGTTGAGGATACAATGCATGCTCTTCGAGACTGTTCGTGGGCAATGAAGGTATGGAGATATTTAGTTGACATGGATGATATGCCACAGTTTCTGTTTTCGCTTTCTCCTCGAGACTGGGTTTTCATGAACGTTCAGGATGTAAGGCGTACACCCCCGGGTTTTGATTGGCGCTGTCTTTCGAAATGGAGCATACAGTATATGGTACTGGAGCAATCAGTATATGCATGGAAGTATTCAGCAAATGCCAAGTCCGTGGTTTATTCGTCATGATATTATAGAGCGTGTTAGGTTGCTAGTTTATGTACATATGTCTATATTGGATGTTGTGTATGTTAAGTAATGTAGTCTGGATGATGTAAACTTTTGTATTTGTTGTTTTAATAAAGATCCACCTTCTCCGAAAATAGAGACTGTAACAAGAAGTATTATTTTTACTATAATTAGTCGAAGGGCCTGAAACATAGTGTAAACGTAAGATCCGCACACTGTTCCCGTGCCTCTAAGTTAGTGGTTACTATATGTAATCTTAAGACATTTAAACCGGAGCCAAGTAAATGTTATTTAATTGTGGAGACTTTATAACATTATCAAAGATTGTCGAAATATTTTAAATTACAGACTTATAATTAAACGTGAACAACAAAACGGAAACATGACATAAAGAAAAGCACACATGAGATTCATATATTTTGGCATGATAGTTCTACTGCAACGACAAATTCGAAGTTAAAGTTTCTTGAATAATGCACTATACATTATAATAGAAAGTACGACCCAAAGAGTTTTCATATAAATGCAGGGCTAATATAGCGATCTTGATTCGTCCATTGCTCGTGTTTCTAATGTTAGTGTGGTTGTAGATATGGTAATACTAAATGTAAATTTTCCAAGTTCGTCTTAACTGTTTCAAAAAAACGTTAATACAAACAAACATTTCACACTTAGTCTATATTTATATGGTAAGTTTTGTTTTATCAATGTAAATCTAGATGTTAACCTAATGTATTCAACAATAACATTCATACCCAGTATATCTCAACGACAACAAAAGCTATCGCTAGGGTCTGGGGAGGGTAAGAGGCAGACAAACAATACCTCCATCCTAAGGGATAGAGAGTTTACTTCCAGTGAGACTCCCGTTCTATATGTACCTATATATATAGTACAATAATAGGAATATGTATTAGTGAATGGATTTTATTAAATATAAATCAAAAGCTTCCGATATTAAAATAATCAACCGTGAATATGCACAAATAGTTGAAAGACAAAGAACAAAACAAAAAGTGCAAGTCAACCTAAAGTGTAGAGAGTATCTAATCCTCTAAGTATGCTCTAAGGTGCCCATATATCCTGTCTACCCTTCCTTAACCTTAATCATTTGTCTCCATGAACTCCTATCCTGAGCCATGTCCTCAGAGAGGTGCAACTCTAGTAACTCATGTCTAATCTGCTCATCTCACGTCAGTTTGGGCCTGTCTTTACTCCTCTTTCCGTCTACAGTGAGGCTTTCAATTGCTCTGACAGATGTTGTTGTCTGTCTCCTCTTGACATGCCCAAGACATCTCAGTCTTCCCTCTCTTATTTTATCTGTTATACTAGCCACCCCTAACATTTCTCTGTATACCTCATTTCTTATCATGTCTAGCCTTGTACGCTCACACATCTACCTCAGCATCCTCATCTTTGTCACTTCCATCTTCTGCAACTGTGTCCTCTTAATGGCACATCAGTCTGTTCCATATAACATTACCGGCCGCATTGCCACCCTGTAAAATTTTTCCTTTAATTTAGTTAGAAAATTCTTGTCACACAGCACCTCTGAAGCTGCCCTCCACCTACAACAACCTGCTTGAACTCGGTGTGCTACGTCACTCTCTATGTCCCCATCTTGCTGTACAAATGATCCTAGGTACTTGAACTTACTTACCTTCGGGACCACTTGACCCTCGATGATGAGTTGGTTATTTTCATCGTCGGCTGCGTCTGCTGAAGTCACAGTGCAGATACTCAGTCTTAAAACCAATACAATGAAAGCTCTAGATTTTCTCCAAGAGGTCAAGAGTTCAAATCCAGGGATGCGCACAGTGTGAGCGTTCCACTGCAGCTAGGCCGAATGCCTAGTCTGCCGAGGAACATCTTGTGTAAGCCACTGCGTAAATCCTCATACAATCTAAAAGGCCGCTGAGCTCCTAATTTACATTATCTATAATGTTGCTTGGGACTAGAGCGGTGGGACTCTCAAGACTCGAGAATGACCTTTATGTTCGACTCTAGATTTTTTTTTTTTCAAAGATTGTACTCGACCATGGGAAAGGGAGGACTTTTCATGTGGTGAGAACGACACCCTACAAAGATGAAAAGGATGATTTTGATATGTATACATATTACAGCTGTTTTTGTCTGAGACTTGCAAGAAACTGTCATTGTCAACCCATGTTCATAAGTAAGCAAAGCATTGCAATAGATATGCATGGCCACATCAAAATCAACAACCTCCTTCTTGTCTCCTCTATCAATTCATTCCTTCTCTTAAATGATTTTGTTGAGGGGAATGCTGACTGGTTCGAGACCATTCGTGGAAACTTATCACCACTGGGATATAATCTGAATGATTTCGGACCAGGCTTCATTCCCCTCAATACTAAGCCTACATCAATTCGGCTACTTCAACTCTTCATTCATCTGTAACATGGAGAGGCAGCAGATTTAGCTGTTTTGCAACTTCTGGAGGTATTTTTATTGTTAGTAGTTTTTTTAAAATTATGTGTACGCTTCTTTCAGTGATTAAGTATGCCATTCTTTTTGAAGGTTTTGTTTCTATCATTTCTTTTGAAGGAAATCAGATTAAGGTTTTGATCAAATTGTTTCAAGAATGTGAATAGAGAAATTTGTTCATGTTTTTCTCTTTTCTGCTGCATTTGAGACTGTTTTGTTTTCTTTATTGAAATGGAGTGTCATTTTCCATCATTCCCTTTTTTTCTTTTGGACCATCTTTTGAAAACGGATTGATCTCTTTTGAATCATCAAAGTCACATACACTTTATAGAGAGGTTTTATTTTATTGTGTAACTAGTCACGTAATAAAAAAAATTAGTAGATAAGAAATAACTAGTGACATAATAAAACGATCAGGAGAATAGATGGAGCGATTCAGGTGAGATCCAATGTAGATCCAATTTTTGACTCACCCATGGGATCCGGGCGGTCCGGGGAGACCACCCTGGCTCTTCTCTTCTTGAAAATCTATACATCCTTTATCAGTGTATGGACAGTTATCTCTTGAGCATAGGTTGAGGTTCGGCCTAAATAGAAAAATAAAATAAAACACCTAACAATGCATCTTCACTGACTAAGAACTACGAGATCACCCTTTTCCTTCTGAGGCAACGCCGCAACGGAGGAATCGTACCATTCGATCCGTTTTCTTCATGTTTTTCCCGGAAGTCTGGAGAAAGCGGCAATCAATAGGATCTTTCTAATCCTCCCTCCCCGAAAAGAAGCTCAAAATGGGAGTCGTTGTAAAAAAAGATTTTAAAATGTCTAGGATTGAAGAGAGGGTCTCTTATCGTCTTTTTTTCCTTCTCATGGGAATTATTTCACAAAGATTGACGTCTAAAGATTTATATACCAACCAATGAGTTATTTTAACACTCTTTCAAATTTCCATCAGTTTTTTTGAATTATTTGTTAAACTTTTCTTGGCTTGTCTGAAAATATGGCTAATTAAAACAATCTTGGAAAAGTGAACAAAGTTAGATCTCCCCTTTCCAGTGTTGAAATCTTTCCTAGCACTTTGCTTGCACATTGCAACAAAGAATCTGATTGGGTCAACATTTTATCAACCTAATATCATGTCGGATCTGTATAGTATTCTTTCATTTTAATTTTTTTGTCCAAAAAATAACTCGATATACAGATCACCAATATATTATATTAAGATCTAGGTACATGAACATTTGATGGTGGGTAAATGTTATAAAAATTTTAAGTACGTGTGCCTAGCATGATCTTCCAAAATAGAATAGAATTATTTAAAGGATGTCATTGATGAACTTGTTAGGGCTTTACATAGTAAAGTTGGTCTTTGAAATCCTCTTAATCATAAGAATGGCATTATAGCAACCTCCACTTAAGCGGGTCCAATCCTAATATATGTTTTTCCTCATCCATTGATCGAACCCCATAGTGCTTTGTGATTTTGCTGGGAATTTAATGGTTATACTAGTACTCTTATAGTTAGAGGGCTGATCTTAGAACAACTGGTAACGTTGCTATTTTGTAATTTTGAGATCATGGATTCGGGCCGCAGAAAGAGCCTCTTACACAAAGTATAGGGTAAGACTGCGTACATCATATCGCAAAGCGATCCGCCCCCTTCCCAGACCCTACGCAAAACAAAAGAGCCTAATACACCGAAAATGCCCTTTTACTAGTACTCTTATAGTATCATTTGCCCATTTGGTTGTTATTTATGTGTTAGAAAGCCTCGTTTACTAGTACTCTTATAGTATCATTTGCCCATTTGGTTGTTATTTATGTGTTAGAAAGTCTCGTCTATAGCAGCATAAGAAGAGGTCGGATGTATCCAACATTACTCATGTGTTGAAAATACGCAAAGTTGTTTCTAGATTACCTATATGAAAAATATGTCAAGTTGTGTGTATCGACTGTCACTTCCTACTAGAAGAATTGCATCCAATTTAGTTATTCATTTGATTTATTCCATCATATTACAAAATCAAATAAGAATGTGTTCTTAATTTCATTAGAAACGGAAATAGTAAAATAAAGAATCAATTAGAAAATTTTAATATGAGAATCAAAATACCTTAAGGTTTATAGGCTAAGATTACATCCCTCCAACCCTATAAGAAAACTCAGATTGAGCTTAATCTCACTTTTAGATTTTTTTTTTAATAAGTAAACCCGATAAAATTTGTTGTATCATAAACGACACTCTCTCTAACTTTATAATCATACATAAACAGGTTGCCTTTAGAAAGACTATCTTGTTCGCTTTTGAAGAAAAGCAAAAAGGAAGAAAAAACTTAACAGGTTTATGTCTTTTTCCACACTAACATTTTGTTTTCCTACAAAAAGTCATACCATAAACTGAGAATTGGAGAACGAAGATTGGTTCAGATAATAAGGTTTTTCCTCTTCGACTTGCAAAATCCTAAATTTAAATTACGTTAAAAAAAAACTTGTCAGAAATTTAGCTGCGACATGAGAGGTACTTTGTTATCCCCCTCAAAACATGCTATTTACTAAAATGTCATGTTGAGTATTATGTTACTTAATGTGGGGGGAAATCACTGTTATTATCGAACATTTCTTATAAAATTGTTAATATTCTTACGAATGTCTCATTTGATGAAATGATGTCGATGATTTTTATCGTTTAATCGTTATCAAAATCATGTGAGTTTGGGCTAACTCGGTTTTGACCTAAACTTCTCTAAAACCAAGCTTGAACTTTATGTTCGCGAGATTTATCAAACTGGATCATAAACCAAATCTTTTATAATGGTTGGATTTAGTTTTAACAAATCTTGGCTCATGAAACGCGAGATCACGTTAAGCTCGACTCAGATACTTAAAAGATTATTACTTTTTTCTGTCTTATACATTTATATTTATCCTTTATCATATTTTACTATTATAGAAGCTAATAAGCCATGACAAGTATGTTAGGTCCCTTAGAACATACTAGAAGGGGGGTTGAATAGTGTGTTCACCAAGTATAGATATTTTCTTGAATATTTTTTGTTTTTGATTGCAACCATACTTGGGTGTGTTCTTGAAAAGAATAAAACTTTGCGGAAGCGTAAAGAACACGAAGATGTATAGATGTTCAAATCAAACGACTCTACTCCTCTACCGTCTTGATTTTTCACAAGAAGGATTTTGAATGGATGATTGTTATTTCTATGGGGAAACAACAATCAAAACAAAATCCACAACAATAAACAACTAGGCCACACGCCTAGACCATAACCAAGAAACCTAACCTCTTGAAGTCTAGCCTCCAAAGAACTTTTTTGCCCTCAAAGAATTTTTGTAGGGAGTATAGTGCACCACAACACTATCAACTAACCCTCCAAGGTCTAGATTTCTCAAACAAGTAGCACCCTTGCTTCTTGACCAACAATCTACACTTGCCTCTCATAATCTTCACTCAACAAGAAGAACACTCTTCTTTTTTACAATACAACTCTCACAAATAAAGTAAAATTACAATATAACTATTTTGAGAGCTTGAGCCTTAAGAGAAACTTGAGAGCTTGAACGGTAGAAAGTTGGAGGAGAAAGAGATGAAACCCTTGTTTTATCTCCTTTGAAATTTCCAGCCGTTTGAAAAATCTGCAGAACCAATAATGGGCTTTGTCTTCTTGTGATAGCATGTCCTCTTCATTGAAGATCTCCTCTTAGCTGGTAGCAACCTTCTTGGAGAAGCTTCTTGTTGAAAGCTAGAAGAGGAAATATGACTTCTTCAACAAAGAGAGAGAACCTGTGAAAATGCACTAAAAAGGGAGGGTACAAAATGCCAAGTGACGTTAGAAAGTATAGCATAAGACATTTGTAACGTTGATCACATGAAGCATCTAATCTGTTCAATGAACAGGCGTTCAATGTGACATGGAGCGCTTTATATGAAATTGAACAGGCGTTCGATGTCACATAAAGCGCCTTATGTGGGCAGCTGAAAGCATTCGAAGTCACATGAAGCGCCTAATCTCAGTCTTCATGCTTGTTCGAAGTACTTCTGACTTTTATCAGAAAGCTGCTTGATGTGCGTGCCCATTTTGGAGAAAAAGGTATTTTTGACTTGGTAGTACATATGAAGCGCCTAATGTAGGCGTTCGAAGTGTACTGGAATTCAGCCATAACACATGAAGCGTCTAATGTAGGCGTTCGAAGTGTACTGGAATTCAACCAAGACACATGAAGCGCCTTATGTAGGCGTTCGAAGTGTACTGGTTTCCAGACACTTCACATGAGACGCCTTATGTAGGCGTTCGAAGTATATTGACCTTCAAACACTTCATAATAGCCGCCTAATCAAGCGTTCCAAGTGTCAATTGTGCAAATCATCAAAACTCTAACATATTCTAACAAAGTATATAATTTATTTGTTTCCTTTTGGAAGAGCTAATCCACGAGGGGTAAATCACTAAGAAGGTTGATCTAGCATGTAACACCCCCTCCCCCCCAACAAAAAAAAAACAAAACTATATCATTTGTTGACATACTTTTTGTTTCCAAGGAATCTATTGGTACAATTTATTTGTTTCGGAAGGTGTATCGGTAACACCTTGATCGTCATGAATATTATAATATATGTTACAATTATATTTTCTCTATTTAGACAATATTGTCCTAGTTTTTCTTTGATCATTATTTATATTCTATCTTTAGTTGATTAACTAATGTAAACTAAAAAAAATTCATGTGACAAGTAGTATCAAAAATTTTGACTGCTAATATATTCTTATTTTTAAAAAATAAAAAATATTTTTAAGACAAACAAAAATGGAAACTATGTCAATATTTTTGACACGAATTATTTTTGTGCTTTTCTGACTTTAGAAAAGTCGTATGCTTTTGTAGCAACATAATTTAACCTTTGGTGTTTCTCAAATTCTATTTGCCTCTTGGGACATGATGGAGGCCCGAGTGTGTTAGATTATTCAAAATTAGCAAATTATATTGTGTGCATATGTTGTTCTTTCATCACTCAAAGGTCAACCATACAAAACATGATCATCTGATCAGTTAAAGATCAATCTTGGACTAGAAACCCGAAGAACAATGATGATTTTGGAGCAAAAAGGTGCGGATGGGATCTTCTCACCGCGCGGTGACTCACCCCTCTCTCCACAACGCGACACGTGGCAGTAGTGTAGGGTGGTGAGGCTGGATAAGGGTAACACTCATCCAGCCTCACCATCCCTCTTTGCTGCCACGTGTCGCACGATGACGAACGCGGTGAGGGAGTTGCGGTGAGGGGATCTGAACCCAAAAAGGTGAAGCTCCTACCGCTCCAGTCCTAAAGAACATGTGTCGAAGATGCAACTCAGGAACCTAACGGCCTTCTAGATTGGGTGAGATCTTACGCAGTGACCCATACAAGGTGTCTTCTTGCAAACCAGGCATTCGGCCTAGCAGCAGAAGAACACATATACTGTGAGTGTCTCTGAAATCGAACTCTTGACCTCTTGGAACAAATCTCAACCCGAATAACCGTAGAAGAACAATGATGATTTTGCGTTCATTATGTCTTGCATTTATTTGTTCGGTAGCATTCCTTTCTATTTCCTTTTCAAATCATATAGATAAGAGTAAAATCTAGGGTAAGGACTACATATACTATTTCAGTTTCATTAAATTATAATATGATCAATGAATAATTACACTGCATTCTAGTAGTTATTAGTCATCAATAAAAAAAATATAAAAATAGATAGAGAGCTTGCGGATTGTCACACCCACCAAGCTAACATTACAATCATTTCTTAATAGCAAGTTGACCCCAACTAGTATGGATCCCTACTAAACAATCAATCAATCAATTCGGACTCAGTATTTCCCAACAACAGTGATGAGACCAGAATTGCTCACCGGGTAGATCAGATATGACCCGAGTTGTATGCCGTTAATCTTCCGTCTAAATCCTTCAATGGAACCTGGGAAGGAAGAGAAACGTTAGAGGTCCCAGGGCGCTGCTCCGGAAAAACCCTCCGACGCTTAAGTCAGTTATGGGTGTTTTGTGTAGGCAATTTATGCTGGAATAAGGTTTAGATGAAACCTGTAATTAGATCTCGCTGAGTATTTGGCTGTTTATGTATTGGCCGAGATGGAGTTCATAAACGAGAGCTCCAGAAGTTGTTTCCAAACTTTCCTCCTTTTCTCCGTCTGGATAGGGGTGTATTTATACTCAAGATTGAGGATGTCTGTCCCCCTGCCCGATAATGGGATGGTGATGTGTCTGAGATGGCGGTCTAGTCCACTGCAGAGCCGCAGTAGGATGGGACAAGAGCATGAGACCATAGCTGTGTCAGTGGCTGAACCTACGATGTGTAGGCCGGCTTGTTATGATGACCTTGTACTAATCCAGTCGATGCTTGACACCTAGAAAGTGATCTGCAGAGCTGTCTTGGTGGGTCCCAGATAGCAGTAGATAATATCTTCCTCTGATCTTAGCAGAGTTGATGAGGCCGAGGCTGAGGCTGGAGCTCGGCCATCAATAATATAAATCGTGGATAATCATATGCCGAGCAAACTCTGTGTCTTTGGCATTGCTGATGATGTGTATAATTATTAGCTTAAGCCGAGGTGCAGTATGCCAAAGTGTCCTGTAGGACT
The DNA here is from genome assembly GCA_036186865.1 of Eustoma russellianum. Taxonomy (NCBI): domain Eukaryota; kingdom Viridiplantae; phylum Streptophyta; class Magnoliopsida; order Gentianales; family Gentianaceae; genus Eustoma; species Eustoma russellianum. The sequence goes on from AP025050.1 coordinate 8,257,971, forward strand.
TCATTTTAACCATTCCTGATCATGTATGAATAAGTGATGACCTGACTCAGACATGCGGCCGAGCTGACCAGGGGTTATATTTGAATTTGCCTTAGCTGTTTTAATAAACTTTAATAAACTTTCCTCAGCTAAAGGCATAAGATGGCCGAGCAGAAACGCATTCCTGCCGAGCTGCAAGGGTTGTCTCAGACATTGATCTATTGTTGACTGTTTGTTTGATTAATCCGTTACGATTCATACTGAGGGATTCATCCAGGTGTAAGAAAGCTCTGAGCCTACTGTTCTTATATCCTACCTCATGCATTCCTGCCGAGCTGCAAGAGTTGTCTCAGACCTTGATCTATGGTTGAAAATTGGTTCATTAAATATTTAAATTGAATCGAGTCAAATTGGATCTTATATCAAACCGATTAATCAAACAAAAACCAAAACAAAACTTGATCGATTCAGAAAATGTTTAACTTGAAATCCATGTGGAAAATGCCGCCGAGTCAAGGGGAATATCTTCTGTTTGTTATAAACTTGAACAATAATATAAAGAGAACAATAAGATGATTGTATAATATATCTCTTCAAAGGTGTATCTAATCTCACAAGAAATTGTCCTATGTATAGGACATGGAAAATGTAACATCTTCTTAAGATTAATACCCACTAACACCATGATCCTTAGTGGGTGTTAATAGCCTTAGTGGGTGTTAATATTTGGACATCCACTATCCCCACTAACACACATAATAATTCACAATACTCCCCCGTGGATGTCCAAATTTTATAGAATATGCCTCGTTAAAACCTTGCCAAGAAAAACCCAGTGGGATAAAAAAACTTGGTCGAAGGAAAAAGAGTACACATTCCTAAAATTGGTAAGTGTGATATACTGCCTCGTTAAAACCTTGCCAAGAAAAACCCTGTGGGATAAAAACTTGGACGAAGGGAAAAGAGTACAGTATGTATAATAATCACACTCCCCCTGATGCTGACAAAAGGTCTTTGAGTTGACGCATTCCAATGCTGTAGACCATCTTTCTAAATGTAGTTGTTGGTAGTGCTTTGGTGAACAAATCAGCAAAATTCTTATTTGATTGTATCTGCTGGATATCAATGTCGCCATTCTTCTCAAGATCATGAGTGTAGAAAAATTTTGGCGATATATGCTTCGTTCTGTCTCCTTTGATATAGCCATTCTTAATTTGAGCAATACATGCAGCATTATCTTCAAACAATATCGTCGGAGTCTTTCTTAGTGAAGATAATCCACACGATTCTTTAATATGTTGAATCATCAACCTTAACCATACACATTCACGACTCGCTTCATGTAGTGCTAAAATCTCAGAATGGTTGGAAGATGTGGCTGTTAATGTCTGCTTCACTGATCTCCATGATATAGCAGTACCTCCACAAGTAAAGACATATCCACTCTGTGATCTTCCCTTATGAGGGTCAGATAGATAGCCAGCATCAGCATATCCCAACAACTGTGACTCAAAATTCTTTGAATAGAATAGACTCATATCTATTGTTCCACGAAGATAGCGTAAAATATGCTTGACACCATTCCAATGTCTTCGTGTTGGTGTAGAGCTATATCTTGCCAATAAATTCACTGAGAATGCTATATCTGGTCTCGAACAATTTGCAAGATACATTAAAGTACCAATAGCACTAAGATAAGGTACTTCTGGACCTAATAATTCCTCATTATCTTCTGGTGGTCGGAATGGATCTTTCCTTACATCTAATGATCGTACCACTATAGGACTACTCAATGGGTGAGATTTATCCATATAAAATCTCTTCAAGATCTTCTCCGTATACGTAGATTGATGAAGAAAGATTCCATTAGGCAAATGCTCAATCTGCAGGCCGAGACAAAATTTTGTTTTTCCAAGATCTTTCATCTCAAACTCTTTCATAAGATAATTAGCAGTTTTGGTAAGCTCTTCAGGAGTTCCAACAAGATTCAAGTCATCAACGTAAACAGCAATTATAGAGAACCCATTTTCAGATCTCTTGATAAATACACATGGACAAATTGGATTATTTACATATCCTTCTTTAATGAGATACTCACTGAGGTGATTATACCACATCCTTCCAGATTGTTTTAGTCCATACAAGGATCTCTGTAATTTGATTGAGTATAATCCATGTGTCTTTTGATCACATTTTGTAGGCAATTTTAATCCTTCAGGGATCTTCATATAAATATCATTATCTAAAAACCCATATAAGTATGCAGTAACCACATCCATTAGCCGCATATCAAGGTTTTTAGCAACTGCCAGGCTGATTAGATATCGTAATGTTATGACATCAATTACTGGAGAATATGTTTCATCGTAATCAAGCCCAGGTCTTTGTGAAAAACCTTGCGCAATAAGACGTGCCTTATATCGCACAATCTCATTTTTCTCATTGCGTTTTCGTACAAAAACCCATTTATATCCAATAGGTTTTATCCCTTCGGGGGTTTGGACTACAGGTCCAAATACTTTGCGACTTTCTAATGATTTCAGTTCTGCTTGGATTGCATCTTTCCATTTTGGCCAATCATTTCTTTGTCGACATTGTTCAATGGATCTCGGTTCAGGATCCTCATTTACAATTTCACATGCAATACCATAAGCAAAAACATGATCAATGATAACCTTTTGTCTATCCCGATTTTCTCTTGAACTTATATAATTCAAAGAGATTTCTTCAAAATTTTGTTCACTTGCTTCTTCAGGAGTAACTTGTTTATCTATTTTAGACTGATCAGTTTCAATTTTTATAGCGCTTTCAGGTTGTGAACTTCTTTGCTCTTCTGGAGTATTCTCTTCGGGAGCATTAACTTGTACCCTTCTCTTTCGAGGGTTTTTATCTTTTGCACCGACAGGGCGCCCACGTTTTAGACTTACTTTTGGTATACCATTATCATGTCTTTCAGAGACATCAAGCCGAATCGGTGTATTCATCGCCGGAACGTGGGATTTTGTTATCCTTTTACTATCAGTAAATGCATCAGGCAACTGATTTGCAATATTCTGTAAATGAATTATCCTTCTTACTTCTTGCTCGCTTGATTTGTTCGTGGATCAAGATGAGAAAGTGATGGAACGTTCCATGTAATTTCACGCCGTTCTTCAGGAAACGGTATATTCTCTCCCCCTAACAGCGGGAAAACTTTCTCATCAAAATGACAATCGGCATATCGTGCCTTAAATAAATCACCCGTCAGGGGCTCAATATATCTCACAATAGAAGGAGAATCAAAACCCACGTATATTCCTAAACGTCTTTGAGGACCCAGTTTTGTCCGTTGTGGTGGGCAATCGGAACATAAATCGCACAACCAAAAATCTTTAAATGGGAAATATCAGGCTGCTGGCCCGATACCATCTGTAGTGGTGAGTATGGTTGAAACGAACTGGGTATAAGCCGTATTAATGCAGATGCGTGCATAATTGCATGTCCCCAAGCTGTCATGGGTAAATTAGATCTTAAGAGCATAGGTCTAGCAATCAGTTGTAAACGTTTTATAAATGACTCTGCTAGGCCATTTTGAGTATGCACATGTGCCACTGAATGCTCAACATCAATCCCAATCGACATGCAATAATCATTAAACACTTGGGAAGTAAATTCACCAGCATTATCAAGACGAATAGATTTAATTGGATAATCCGGAAATTGTGCTCTTAAACGTATAATCTGAGCAAGAAGCTTGGCAAATGCTACTGTTCTTGTCGAAAGCAAACTCACATGAGACCATCTCGAGGAGGCATCTAACAAGACCATGAAATAACGAAATGGTCCGCACGGTGGATCAATAGGTCCACAAATATCTCCTTGTATTCGTTGTAAAAATATGGGAGATTCGACATGAACCTTCATTGGGGATGGCCTCGTGATCAATTTTCCTCGTGAACAAGCAACACACACACAATCACGAGGTAAAAGAATCTTCTGGTTCTTTAAAGGATGTCCATGTGAGTTTTGTACAATTCTACGCATCATTACTGACCCCGGATGACCAAGTCGATCATGCCATAACATGAATAATGTTGGATCATTGAACTTCTGGTTCATCACAATATTAGATTCTACTGGATGTATAGTCGCATAATACAATCCAGATGAGAAAATTGGGAATTGTTCTTTTACAAGCTTCTGGCCTGATTCTTCGTATGTAATACATAAAAATTCCATATTCCCTTTATTCATGGTTTCAATATGAAAACCATTAAGACGTATGTCTTTGAAACTCAACAAGTTTCGTTTCGACTTGGTAGAAAATAACGCCATATTTATCAATATATGTGTACCACCCGGTAGTATAATAGTTGCTCTTCCAGAGCCCTCAATCAATGATGTAGTGCCTGAAATTGTACTAACATTTGCTTTTGTCAATTGCAATGTCGAAAAATATTTTCGATCACGAAGAATTGTGTGTGTCGTTCCACTGTCAACCAGACAGATGTCCCCACCATTCATCTTGAATATATGTCTAGCATAATATATACAATTTTCATGATTAAATTTAATTACAAAGAATCAACACATGAATAGAAGTTATAATGTAAACGACAACGAAATTTTATTTATGCAGACAAATAAGTTTAAATAGAAACAAACTTACATGCTAAGACATCATAAACTAAATGAAAACTTATCCAAAGTAAACATGATTAATAACTAGATATCCTACATAATTATGCCTGACAATTGTTATTTGTAACATCATCCACAAACTGGATTCCATTGCCATCCATACTTGGGCCCATAAAATAATCTTCAAGATCTAAATCATCAAAATGATCGGAGATTGTGTCATCATTATCTGCTATGTTTCTAAAGTCTGCAAAATTACTTTGTTTTCCCTTGCCTTTATCCTTCTGGGATGCCTGATAAAGATCAACCAAATGTTTTGGCGTACGACAAGTACGAGACCAATGCCCATGAGATCCGCATCGATAACATGTCTCATCGTGATGCTTAGCATTTGCACCATCTTTTGCTGCTTTTGCCTTTTCATGCGGCTTTTCATTATTTTCCCACTTCTGGTGGTATGGTGCAAAGCTTTTACCACGGCCACGACCTCTACCGCGACCACGGCCACGACCGCGACCACGTCCTCTACCACGACCATTAAAAGTTGCATTCGCTTCAGGGAATGATTTTGACCCGGTCGGGTGAGAAGTGTGATTTTTCATTAACAGTTCATTATTTTGCTCAGCAACTAAGAGACATGAAATGAGCTGGGAATATTTTTCAAAATTTCGTTCCCTATATTGCTGCTGCAGGAGCATATTCGATGCATGAAAAGTAGTGAATGTTTTTTCTAACATGTCAGCATCAGTAACTTTATCACCACACAACCTTAATTGAGAGACAATAGAAAACATAGCAGAATTATATTCATTGACTGTTTTATAATCTTGCAACCTCAGGTGCAACCAGTCATATCGAGCCTTTGGGAGGATAACACTCTTATAATGATCATATCTCTCCTCCAGATTTTTTCACAACTCCCGAGGCTCTTTCACCCCAAGATATTCGGATTTCAGCCCGTCGTGGAGATGATGGCGAATGAATATCATGGCTTTAGCCTTATCTTGCTCACTAGCCACAACATCATCTTTAATTGTATGCCCGAGGTTCATAGCCATCAAATGGATTTCAGCATCAAGAACCCATGCCATGTAATTTCTTCCAGAAATATCAAGGGCAGCAAATTCCAATTTGGTGATGTTTGCCATTGTTCTGATTTATACATAAAGAAAATATATCAGTAGATGATATATTCACTCAAAACAACAGGTTTGAGTAAATATTATATGCTTCAGGCATAAGAAATAGATCATAATAAATCGTACTAATAAAATTAAAAAAAAATTGTATATATAACGTTAAGTTGAATGTATCACATAAAACATCAATAGTGATAGACAAGTAGGTGGAGAAACAACTGGATGAAGTCCTTATGTAATATTTCTGCCAACATTAACAAATATTACTTTTCACGTGACTTACTGAATTATATATATGAAGGAGGCGCCAATTTCATTTGCTAAATAAATACCACACTGGTTGCACCTTGGAATTTTGACAAATGAGTGGAGATTTCGCAATTTTCGCAATAGTCACTTGTGTCATCTTTGTCCACATACGGTCAGCACATACATAATATACACATATATATGTATGTATGTATATAACATACACTTCTTATAAAACGTGCTTTCCTGAATTTAACATATTATCCATCAACCGAAGCAACAAAGTGCATCCAAAATGTTCGATGGCTACGGTTTCAAAAAAAAATGTTAAGACCAGTTTAACGCATCTCGCCTTCTGTGCACATATTTTAGTTATTTCACAAAATTGACTTTAAAACAAAATAAGTTCATCTGCATGCAATCAAAATATATATGTATTTGTGTACAATTTATCCGTATGAAATAAAAAAACATATATATTCGTATATTCAGTCAACATCTACATAATCATATCGCATATCACACAACTTAATGTATACATAATTATATATAAACAAAATACATATATGTATGCATAAATTATCAACACTAAACAGTGGCCTATTCGGCCATGGTCTACAGACATTTTTAAGCACAAGACACCAATATACATGTAGGTAACAATCTATTCAAACGCATGTACAAATGCATGATCCAAAGTTCATATCAAATAACGTATAGAATTTTCGTAAAATATAACAAATATAGAGAGATTACTTACCACGATGTATCTTCTATAGCAGGTAAAGCGTCGTGCTGATAACGTGTTATAAACTTGAACAATAATATAAAGAGAACAATAAGATGATTGTATAATATATCTCTTCAAAGGTGTATCTAATCTCACAAGAAATTGTCCTATTTATAGGACATGGAAAATGTAACATCTTCTTAAGATTAATACCCACTAACACCATGATCCTTAGTGGGTGTTAATAGCCTTAGTGGGTGTTAATATTTGGACATCCACTATCCCCACTAACACACATAATAATTCACAATACTGTTACATTTGATTCTCATTATCCGTAAAATCCAAAACATTATCCATTTAAGCTAGAGTAAATTCAGTTAAATGTGTAATTATCTCTCTTAATCACGTTCAGTTGGCGGAGCGTGACCTTCACTAATGTCCTTTTTTTGTTTGGGATTCATATAATAATGGTTAAATGTTATTTCATAATGTTACAGTCATTTTGCAAATATAAATGCTGTTTTGGTTTTTGTTACACCTTTTAATTTAGTCGACTACTTATTACATCATATAAAATTTATAATAAGAAAAAAGAAGGAAACGAAAAATCAATTTTACAAACCCCCTACCTTGTAGTTAATGAAAAAGAATCATCAAACATGATTTGTAATAAAATAGAGGATCATTTTTTCTCTTGCTTATCAAATAGGGATCATTAGATCAACTACTTCTTTTTCCATACCAAAAAAAAAAAAAAAAAGGAGATGGAGGGTTTCAAAAACTACTCAATCAAATGACTGCAAAAATGGAACATCTCTTATTTTTTCATCAAAACTCCAAAGTCTAAGGTGTGTGAGAAATACTACTCAACGTTAATTTTTTTTTTTTTTTTTTGCAACGAATCCATTTATAAGGTTGATTTTATATGTCAACAGAAATAAACCTCATAATCATCAGAAAGTAATTAGTATAAAAATATATGAACAACTTTCACTCATCACAATTAGTCTACAAAATTTTCAATCTTTGAGCAACATTAACAGCATATTTTGATTAATAAAATAAAAATCCAAAAAAATTGGCATTTGTTTTGATTTCCTCCTCGCATATTATTATGCTTGAGGTGATACTGCAAGTCTGCAACGTTCTCTTTTTACAAAACCTTCAATTAACTTTGAGTCAACCAAAAAATTTGGCAATTGAAAAGAATACATAGAATTTGTTTTTTTTTGTTTTTTTATTTTTGTTTTGTTTTGTTTTGTTTAAGCAGGTACATATAGAGTTGGGAGACTTACTGAAAGTAGACTCTCTATTTCTTGGGACAGAGATATTGTCTGTCTACCATCTATCCTCTTCGGACCCTAACGATAGCTTCTGTTGTTGTTAGAATATACTGTATACGAATAATGATGATGTTTTGTTTAGAGGAAATATATGTGATAAAGTGAAAAGGAGCTCACAATCATCAGCGAGTGCCATCACTCGCGGTACCCAACGTGAATCATGTTCTGCTTAACCCCTTGGACCACTGTAAAAATCTGATCTAAACCGACGGTTCTTATCTCTCGGCACAACTTCTGGACCCCACATCTTCACTTCTTCCTCCTTCCGCCACCTGCTTGCCACTTCTCTTTCTCTCTCCTCTTCCGCCATGTCTTGATCTCAACATTCCTTCTCACAGCAATTCATTCCAACTCATTTCATATACGTGGTGTACATACGCGTCCTTTTCCCGTGTGAAATTCCCGAAGATAGAGAATGGAGGGGCTGATGCAGAGAATGGAGGAGATGATGATAAGCAAGGAAGCTGTAATGGAAACATTCGTCGACATTTTGCTCTGTGCCGTACCGATTTGGCTGGCCGTAATGATCGGTCTTTTTATTGGCTGGTCTTGGCGGCCTAGGTGGACTAGTTTGTTGTTCTTAGGTCTCCGGTCTAAGTTCCGGTTTATGTGGACTGCTCCACCTGGTTTCGGCGCTCGCCGATTGTGGCTTGCTTTCACTGCTCTCTCCGCATTCTCGGTCGGACGTAAGCTGTGGTTTAGATTCCGTTGCAATAATAGCCGTAAGGATTCTTCCTCTCTCTCAGCTTCGTCAGCTCCGGGTTCGGCTCAGACGGTGGTGGAAGGAACTGCTGATAATGTCAGGTAACTTTATTTTATTTTAGTACAATGATCCCATTTTTTATTATATGTAATTTGATGTTGATTTTAGGCCGTCAAGGTTTACGGTTTGAAATCGTTTTTAGATTTTTACTTTAATAGTCTTCTTGTTCAGACTGTTTCGAATTCTTGATATTTATTTATTTCCCCCGGTGCTATTAGGAAATGCCAACACTTGAGAAATTTCATCGGTTTAAATATTTTTAGTGTTTTTCCATCAAAAAGAAGAAGAACAAGAAGTAGATGTTTTTAATGAGGAGAGTCACTCGGCTCTTTATCTCGGTTCGTTAGTGTATTGCGGATGCATTTTTGTTCAATTTGTGTGTCAGAGCAAAAACCATACGTTAAGCTGAAAACGTGTTTATATTACTTTCTTTTAAGCCATAACTTTGATAATTGTACTGTTGTGCTGCACTTGGATGACCTATGAGACATATCTCGACTTCATCATAGGGAAGTGGTCACATGCTACAATTCTCTTGGAGATAACTAGTCTGTAATTTAAGACAAGCTTCTTGACCCTTGTGCTTTCATTCTATAAATTTAAAATAAGAATGGGTTTGATGCTTTAGCTTTGCATTTGATGCATTTGATGCTACAATGCGCCAAATGCATTGTAGCATTCTCTTGGAGAATGATAATGCATTTGATGCTTTAGTTTTGCGTCATAACATCAATTGTCCTAGTGTTTTTCATCCTTCTTTTTCTTTACTGGTTTCACTGACTTTATTTCTGTATGCTTTCTTTACTTCGATTATATATTGATTATAGCGTTGTGGAAAAGCATGTTGTTGTGGAGGACGATTTAGAACACCTCTTGCATATTCTGGATGGAAAAGATGGAGAGATGGCATGGCAGACCATGATGCAACGGTCCACTGCAAACTTATCCTATCAAGCTTGGCGGCATGAACCTGAGGTAAAGTTTAGTCCTTCTGAGTTCGAATTGGTCCTTATTCATGTCCTAATCATACGGCTTTATAACAAATTCTTTTACTGTCATGTTTTGTTTCTTTTAAGTTGGCCATTTGCTATAGAGCTACTGGTGTTAGTTTCTAAATGAAGCTGGCTAGTGTTATCCCTTGCTGAGGAAATAAATTGTTACTTTCAACGAATTGATGTTTGACTTTCTCTGTCTATTGTTAAAACTTGATGCTTGAGAGTTACTGCAGCGTATTCTTGTGATGTGGCGAAGTTCTTGTTGTGCTGTTCTCGACAATCTTTTAAAGGTTATAACGATATTTCTTTCATGATGGTAAAGTTTCTTGTAATTTTTCAGCATGACTTGGGTGGTATATCTAGATGTGTAAAGATCTACTTCCAAAAACGTATTCGTGTAAACCCATTTGATCCATGAAGTGGTATGGTCTTCCCACCTATTCAAATGGATGAAAGCTTGTCATGCTTGTTGTTGAAAGAATAAAAATCTACTCTCACGAAGGATTTTGATGTGCTTCCTAGTCAATGCAACCCTGTCACTTTAGCATGTGAAGTTCCTGCTTTGCAAAACGAGCATGTTTCTTCTTATTCACGACTACATCAAGTTGTTTTCGTGGGCTACACTGTAAAATCATGTGCTAGAAGCATACATGCAAGTATCCTTGTTAGCAGCCTACTGCATTACACTCTGATTTCCTAGCAGAAAGATGTAATTAAATGCAATCAAACACTTTGGTAACTCAAATTCCGGAGGCAAATTTCTTTTTGTGTGGAAATTGAAACATGTATCGGTAATTAGAAAAAAAGGGGGCATCTCCAGTCCACCAAGCAAGCAAACAGAGTCGTTGGGAAAAATCTGGCCAGACCCGTCCACCAAGCAAGCAAACAGAGTCGTTGGGAAAAATCTGGCCAGACCCGTTTATAGGTCCTTCATTCTCTTAAACACCCTTAAGTGTGCTCCTGTAGAATCTACTTATATACGAAAAACCTCAAACTGCTAGGATGATACTATATTTAAGTAAACGTCTGCGAATTATTGTACTTAATTATTGCAGGCTACTGCCTATGTTTATGGTGTTGATGCCTGAATGTGATGTTGTGATTAAGTTTAGTCTTTTCCTTTTGAAGATCAGCTTGAGCACTTATGTTTCTGCAGTTTTGTCATCCTCTCAAAAAGAGAAAATTAATAAGTATTTGAAAGTGCTGTTATGTGTTGGTCTTTAACAGTTTTTCGTCTTCTTAAAAAGAAAGAATCAAGAAGGATTAGAAAGATTGTTTCTATCGCTAATTCTTGATGGAAATTGGTGTTAGAAAGTTCCTGGTCTTGGTCCCTTGGGGATCAGGGGGAACACATATTTTACCAGTGTTATCATCATCCAAACCGAGAGAAATAAGAAGGATTAAATAGATTTTGTTGCTTGCTAATCCCGGACAGAAACTGGGTTTCATGATGGGATGTCCATTTTTTTAAAATTGATTTTATTATTCACCAGAATGTCCAATTGATAGGGAAAGGAAAGAGATGTGCTATATTTACGAAAACGAGAATCGAAAAACATACCAAAGTAAAGCCAATTTGTCTTGTTTGCAGACAGGCCCAGTAGTGTACAGGAGTAAAACTATATTTGAAGACGCAGCTCCAGAGCTCGTTAGGGATTTTTTCTGGGATGATGAGTTCCGACCAAAGTGGGATCCCATGCTTTCATATGTCAAAATTTTGGAGGAGTGCCCCCACAATGGCACCATGATAGTTCACTGGATTAAAAAGGTATGACATCAAGCTCTATTGAAGTTTCATTCATGTCATTGTGATATGATATGACTTCCCAGCAGCCCCTGTATTGATGTCATGTGCCATTGCAGTTCCCCTTCTTTTGCAGTGATCGGGAATACATAATCGGTAGAAGAATATGGGAAGCTGGAAAAACTTCTTACTGTGTGACAAAGGTATTGGATGTCTCGCAAAATTTTAGAGCTCTAACTAGCAACTTCTACCTAGGAAAGTGAGCAATTTATTCATGTGAAAGAGTTCAAGACGAGTATTGACGCTTAATGTGATGGAATTAGAAATTCCTGAATACGTTTCACTTGTATATCACGTTGTAGCATACAAGATCTCACTTCATGGAGCTCATGGGCCTACAATGTGATAAATGTGTGGAATATTTTTTTTTTTTTTTTG
>AP025050.1:8269983-8392633 GCA_036186865.1 Eustoma russellianum
AATATTTTTTTTTTTTTTTGCTTCTGTAGGCGGTACCATATCCAGCTCTCCCAAGACGTGATAAGCCTAGGCGTGTCGACCTTTACTTCTCCAGCTGGGTGATCAAGCCTGGTAAGCATTTTCCGATGGCAGCGTAACATTTTTGCTCCTTGGTGAGAAATGATATCTAATTTTTTGCCTCCCGTATGTATGCATGCGTTTGGATGAAGTGCCATCGCTGAAAGGAGATGAACAAGTGTCTGCATGTGAGGTGACACTTATTCATTACGAGGACATGGGCATTCCAAAAGATGTAGCCAAATTGGGTGTCTGGCATGGGATGTGGGGAACAGTCAAGAAGTTGCATGCTGGGTTCAGAGCATATCAGAACATGAGGAAGTCGGAGGCACCACTATCTAGGTGTGCGGTGATGGCAAGAATCACGACTAAAATATCATCCGATGACGACCCTGAATCGTCAGAGACAGAACACGGTCAAGGAGAATCTGAGATGCTGCATATTCAAAGGAAAGATGGCCATGGCAGAATCGATTGGAGATGGGTCGCTGTTGGCGGAGCAGTTTTGATATGTGGACTCCATTCAGGAGTAATTGGAAAAGCCCTGTTACTTGGAGCTGGCCAGAGAGCTGCTGCAAGAAGAAGAGGAGATGTTAGATGAAGAGATGCATAATCAGGAGAATCTACCGGCTCTTATCTCTAATCTTCCCAGATTTCTTATTGCTTATTAAACATGGCAAATGCATAGCTTAAGGCTGATGAGCCTGAACATTTTAGGAAAATTTGTCTTAACACAGCATTTGGTTCTTGGTTCAAATACTTCCTTATTATTTGCCAAACAATTTGTTTAGAAAATATGCGGCAGGGGGAGACGCTAGTTTTGCTCACTTGCTCATTAAATTTAGGGAGAGGTTACTAACACATATACAACATCATTACCCATTGCCTCAGAGGCTCTCGTTCATGGCGGGGTATAGAGGTTCGGATTTAAGTGAGTATGGAGGGTCGGATGTACGAAATCATACTCATACACAGAGGTCTATGGCAGAGTATGGGAGATAGGATGTACGTGAGTATGGGGGTTCGGATGTACACAATCATACTCATAGAATTCCTGATGACCTATAATGAAAATTGCGTCAAGATGTGTCGATCAACCGTTATTTCACAATATAAGAAGCGTAGACAATTTAGTGAGTCAGTTTGTTTCATTCCATCATATTCCAAAGTCATTTCATCATGTTTCAAAGTCAAGAAAGAGTGTGTCTGAATGTGGTTACTAACACATAAGTGGCCAAGAAATTGGCACTTAGGATGTTGCGGAACCATTTTGTAACTGATCACAGGGAAAAGTGGGGAAAAGGTTTTGTAAATTGCAACTCTGCAAATAGGTTCTCAGTACATATATACAGGGCAGCCGCTGTAATGCTTCGAGGAGGTATAGTGCAATGGAGAAGTGTAAGGATGTCAGACTGTCTGCAGTGGACGTTTGAATCATGCCAGTGAAAATTCAAATCTCTGGACGGTTTGAATCTTGCCAGTGAAAATTCAAATCTATGAATTTGTTGAGTTCAAATGTGAGGAAGCTTAAAGTAAGACAAAATATGAAGCATCTAATCACGCATCGCCACGTCTAAAAAACCAGTTTTTTAACAGGGGTGCTCTTTTTTTTTAAAAAAACAAAAACTGATTACATTTGACGACGCATTACTAAAGACCTCGTATTTTGCCTTATATTTAGCCTCTCCTAATCTGAACCGGAAATTGTTGAAGCAAGCAGGTCTGGGGCTATTCACTTACCATAGGGATGGGACAGGGTTAGAGACTCAATCTATAGTAGACAATCGAATAATCTTTGCGACAGTCGGTAGGATTTTCATCAGCTAAACTTCTCCGACCAAGGACACTTCCGATGAAAGAAATTTTGCAGAAATTTTATGATAAAGCTGTCAGACAAAATGGTGTACTCATAATCATAATCATCATCCGGACTCAGTATTAGGGTCTGAGGAGGGTAAGTGGTAGGCAGACAATACCTCTATCCCAAGGGATAGAGAGTCTGCTTCCAGTGAGACTCCCGGCTCTACCTGCATAAATGACATGATAATAAAGACATGTTGTGCTAGTGTGTTATTGAATAAATTCAACAAATACAAAGAAAGTACTTTCGCTATTAAAATACACATCACGTATATATGTACAAGTAATGGAAAACAACGATATAACATATGCAACCAAGTGGAAAGTCAACCTAAAGAGTAGCTAGTGTCTACACCTATCTATTTCCCTAAATGTACTCTAAAGTGTCCCTATATATGCCCTATACCTCGTTAACCTTAATCTTAAGTCTCCATGAACTCCTATCCTGGACCATGCCCTCAGAGAGGTGCAAATCTAGTAAGTCGTGCCTTATCTGCTCATCCCAAGTCAGTTTGGGCCTGCCTTTACTCCTGTTTCCCTCTACAATGAGGCTTTCAATTGATATGACCGACGCCGTTGTCTGTCTCCGCTTGACATGCCCAAACCATCTCATTCTTCCCTCCCTTATGTTATCTGCTATACTAGTCACTCCTAACTTTTCTCAAAACACCTCGTTTCTGATCCGGTCTAGCCTTGTATGTCCACACATCCATCTTAACATTTTCATCTCTGCCACTTCCATCTTCTGTAATTGTGACCTCTTGATAGCCCAGCAGTTTGTCCCATACAGCATTGCCGGTCGCACTGCCACCCTATAAAATTTTCCCTTTAATTTAGTTGGGAAATTTTTGTCACACAGCACTCCTGAGGCCGCTCTCCATCTACACCAACCTGCTTGAACTCGATGTGCTACATCATTATCTATGTCGTCATTCTGCTGCACAAATGATCCTAGGTACTTAAACTTACTTACCTGTGGTACCACTTGACCATCGATGGTGAGCTGACTATCATCACTGTCTGCTACGCCGCTGAAGTCGCAGTGCAGATACTCGGTCTTAGAACGGCTAATCTTTAAGCCTTTTCTCTCTAAAACACCTCTCCACTGCTCTACTCTCATACTCAGGGTATTTCTACTTTCTGCGACTAATACAATATCGTCAGCAAAAAGCATACACCACGGAACTGCCTCCTGTATCGGCTTTGACAACTCGTCAAGGACAACTGCAAACCGGAAAGAAGTCTGTATTCCCCACAGCCGTACAGACGGTTGTTTTTGTCCTAGCATACATATCTCTAATAATGTCTATATACTCCATAGGGATCCCTCTTGCCTCCAGACTATCCCATATCAGGCTACGCGGCACACTATCATATGCTTTTTCAAGATCGATGAAAACCATATGTAAATCGCGCTTCTTCTCCCTATACTTCTCCATTAATCTTCTGAGAATGTGTATTGCTTCCGTAGTTGACCTTCCTGGCATAAAACCAAATTGGTTCACCGTAACCTGAGTTTCTCTCCTAATTCGAGTGTCGATTATTCTCTTCCATAACTTCATGGTATGGCTTAGCAACTTAATCCCTCTATAGTTTCCACAACACTGTGCGTCTCCTTTGTTCTTATATAGGGGGGCCACGACACTTTTTCTCCACTCATCTGGCATTATTTACATGTCTGAATCAGAATTCTGAAACTAATTAGACTTTCACGAAGCTCGTACGTTAAAAGATCTTTTAGAGTACAACCATCATGTTTTTTTAACACGTCCTTCCACGGAATCTTCTATTTCCACTTAGCATGTCTGTGTAGTCCTTCAATGACACACTCTTTTTTAACTTTGGAATATGATGGAATAAAGCAAAATGATTAACTAAATTGGCTACACTAGTGTGAAGTAGCAGTTGATCAACATAGTTTGACGCATCATTATGTCATTGGGAAACAACCTCTATCTGTTTATAACACATGGGTACGGTTGCGTATATCCGCCCTCCCATACCCCACCATAGAAGGGAGCCTCTAAGACAATGGGGCATTTCATCTAAAATATCATCCTTTTGATTTGAAATTGCATTTCTAGCTGCCATGGAATCAGATTCTATCCAGATCTGATTCAGCTCAAGCTTCCAAATTAGCTGCATTCTTTTTCCTGATTGTCTTAAGTTCATCATTGGAAAAATGAAGCATTGCCAGTATTCACAAAGATTCCTTTGATCCATTTCCCATATTAATTTCCTACAAAATTTCCAGCTATATACTCCCAAACTTCATATGTTTGCATACCAATCTTGTCCCAACCTTAAGGTGGAGGTTCCTATGACACCCAAACTTACAACACCTTGAACTAATTAGATTGCGAAACAGCCTTTTGCACAAAGTGTCAGGTAAGACTACGCACATCAGATCCCGAAGCGATTCAGCTCTTCATCGGATCCTGCGGAAACACGGAGCCTAGCACCGGAAACATAGTATTTTGACACTCTTGAGCCTGATGGGTAGTTTGTCTTTATAACATATGGTATGCGTGCACTTTTTTTTTTTTTCATCATATGCATGTTTTTAACTTTTCACAAGCTCCATATAGCAAATAAAAGCAGTATACTGTATAAGAGGACTATATTAACCATTTATACTTATGAGTCTTCTCTAGTATGTAGCCACTCATTGAAGTCCATGTCCATATTCTAGAAATATGGTTATATTGGCTACTATTCTATATGATCCCTTCAGACAATCTCTTGATGCATGGTCATTGCCCTTTGAACTAGAAATCACACTCATTAAATAATTCTGACGTATAAGCATGTTCCAAAATCTGACTGACATTTAGGTATCTTCTAAATAAGAACATTATATCCTCATTTTACTAAGTAGTTTTAGAGAGCGTACGTTGTAGTAATTGATAAGGTTGATGTTTTATGACCTTGAGGTCACGGAAGCGAGCTGCAGAAACAGCCTCTTACACAAAAAAGCTTGCCGCAGAAACATCCTCTTGCAAAAAAAAGTGTTATGTAAGATTGCGTACATCAGATCACGAAGCGATCCGGCCTCTCCCCAGACCCTGCGTGCGTAAACGCGGGAGCCTAATACACCGGGCTTCGTATATCAGATCGCGAAGCGATCTGGTCTCTCCTTAGACCTTGCGCAAACGCCGAAGCCTAGTGCACCGGCAAAGCCCTTTACTAAGTATTTTCTGTCTTTAGTTAATCTCTCTGCAAGTTCTTGTTTTTCTTTGTGGAGAACTATTTTTTTTTCCCCTTTTATTGTATGGTGGAGCTATACATCTTATATTCGTCAAAAAAAAGATTCAAAGTTAACTAATACTGATGAATTCACCCATTGTAAAGAAACAATATGAAAGATGATATCATTCATGATATTAGATCACGTAAATAGAACAACATTGCAGTAAAATGGATGACATAAGATCCTCATGAGCATCAGATCGGCCTGAGAAAATTTATGAAGAACATTAGATAAGGTAAATATAGTTCATAATCAGAAGAATCAACAGGGAAAGATCGTCGGACCTCGATGAGCACAAGATTGAACACTTCAACTTTACCATCAAGAAAGTTGTGTAAGACAAAGCCGTCCGGCGACTGGAAAAGCCTTGAGCCTCTATCAACTGGAGAACACCATAAAGCACACTCCCGATGTCAGAAGAGGCCTATTACACAAATCGGATTGCCGGTCAGCTCCTTAAAGGAGCGGAGATTTGCCCTTAAACCTAATAAAGAAAATCGAAGGTGGAAACATCAACAAAAACATATAAAAAATATAATAAGTAAATCACATTGAAGTAGCAAAAACATCACCCAGGAACCGGAGTATCCAAGACTAAAAATGATTGACCAACTATCAATCAACTGGCATCTGAGGCATATGTGCAATTACTAAATCAAGAGCATAGAAATGATGACTCCTGTTTTTCCACAAACCATCAAGCATGAAGCTTTTGGCGTTTCCGGCGACCATCTGATCCTCATCACCGAATGAACGATGCAAAAGGCTTGATGGATTGTGAAAAAACCAGAATCCCACTTCTGAATCATCATACTTTTTCTAACACAATTTCGAAGGCCTGCAAGCACCTTCAGGTATAAGATCTGGCTCTGAATCTAAACTTCAGAGGCGTGTGTGGTATATATAGAGAGGCGGACTGCAAAGCCTGTCAGTATTACGTGAATCGCCACCGACAGTACGGCACTATTCCACAATAATGAGGTAATGTTCGCTTTTTTCGCTGGCGGCGGTACTTTGGGCTTTTAGGTTTCGACCTAAAAGCAGCCATCTTTGGGCCAAGGTTAGCGACAGTTTAATCTTCTAGGCTTGGACTCTTTTAAGTAGCAATATTTGGGCCTAGGTCCACAAGTTCCTTTATTTCGGAGTATATCATTTTTTCCTATTTAAATGTTTTTGATGGTTGCACCTGACTTTGTAATATGATGAAATAAATCAAAATTGATCGGATATAGCTTGGCGTAATTTTTATTACAGGTCATTGGGAAACAACATCTGTGTGTTTCTAAACACATGAGTATGGTTGAGTATATCCGACCTTTCATATCCCGTCATAAGGGAGACCATGAGGTAATCTTATTATTGTTGGCGTTGTCGCACTTGTGCATTGTTAGAGAATTTAAGGTTTGGGCTTTGGCCCATCGTTGGAGATTTAAAGATTTGGGCTTTGGCCCATTAATGAGTGTTGCTAAACTTGGTTGAGCAACGTACTTTGAGCTTAATGAGTTTCCGATCATGGAATCGAAAACTAATGAATCCTTAATTATCTACGTAACGAGTAGTTAATGTTAGGATGTGGAATCACTCAACTGTGTATTGTGTGAATGTGAAATTATTGCTCAAAGTGGATGGAAAATGTTGTGGATGGGTGACGTGTCACTCTCATGGAGGAATATCACATTGGATATGTCCATGTGACGTAAAAAGCTTTTGACGGACATCGATCGATCGATGTCACTTCGATCGATCGATGTCATCGATCGAAGTGGATCAGGAAGCTTAGATCGATTGATAGATCGATCAAAGACGATCAGAGGACATCGATCGATCACATCGATCGATCGATGTCACTTCGATCGATCGATGTGATCGATCGAAGTCTGACAGCGGGCAGAATCGATCTGTTTAAGCTGTTAAGTTTCAAACGTGAAACTAACACTATCCTCCTGTTTAAAATAAGATCAATCTGTTGTGATCTAACGGTGGTGGGAGAATCAGCTTTAATCTAACGGCCGAGATTTAAACTGTCTTAACCGCTTAACCGAATATGATTTCCATCTAACGGTCCAGGTTTAAACCTGCGGATCAATCTTTAATCGAAGGGCTGAGATTAAACCATCCTAATCTAGATAGGAGGTTTTAATCTAACGGTCTAAATCGAACTTCGGTTTTGATCCAACGGTCACGGTTCCTTGTTCTCCAACCGACTCCCCTATATAAAGAGGGCTAAGGGTGTTCATTTGAGACACACCAAGCTCTAAGCATTTCATAAGCATTCTGCATTCGTAGCACGTGAGTCTTGCATATTGTCCGGGAGAAGTCAGGACACTCTAAGCGTTCGAAGGAGTTCAAGTTCAGCAGTGCCGCTCAACTGAACAGGTACCCGTTGTATCCTGGGAGACGATTTCTCACACCGGTTGGGCACAGTATACCGGAGCAATACGTCTTAAGGACAGAGTCCTCGACTCGGCCCGGGTTTGATTTATTTTGTTGTTCCATATGCACACACTAAACGACTGCGTCTTAGTGCAGGAGTGATTGTATCCAACAATCTTAAGACGTATTCTTTTATTCAATTACTTCCTGTACTATTTTGTTTATTACGCAAAGGCAGTTTCGTACTGATTTGCAGTCTTCTTCTACTCATTCTTGGACCTGGGTCTGTTCTGATTTTTACGTTTTGATCGAACTGAACAGGAATGGAACACGAGAGCTCTAACTCTGTTCAAGGCTTCAATGGTGCTCACTCCGTGTTTGCACCTGAAGGGGCTAACAATGTTGCTGCCGGACCGCAGATCAATACGGTCCCGTTGGCACCAACTGGTGGGCCTCAAATGAATCCGGCTGCCACTGCTGCACAGGTGGAGAAGCCGGAAAAGTTTGCCGGCAGTTTTTTCAAGAGGTGGCAGCAGAAGATGCTGTTCTACCTCATGGCGTTGGGGTTGGCCAGAATGCTGTCTGAGGATCCACCCGTGGTTGAGCCTGTGAAGGATCAACAACAAAATATGCAGAACGCCTTGGGTGCTGAGGCCTGGGCGTATACAAATTTTTGTTGTTTGAATTTGATTCTGGGTTACCTAGATAATTCTCTCTATGGCGTGTTTTGTACATTTAAAACTGCAAAAGCTTTATGGTTGGCTTTAGATAAAAAGTATCGCACAGAAGATGCGGGTACTAAAAAGTTGATAGTTGGGAAATTTCTCGACTATAAAATGTTAGATTCCAAAACTGTAATTTCGCAGGTGGAAGAAATACAGATGTTGGTTTCTGAAATGGAAGAGGAGGGCATGACGCTCAGTGAATCTTTCCTAGTTGCGGCTGTGATTGAGAAGCTGCCTCCTTCGTGGAGGGAATTCAGGAGCTATCTCAAACACAAGCGAAAGGAGATGAAGATGGAGGATTTGATAGTCCGTCTTCGTATTGAGGAGGACAACCGTCGCTCCGAAAGAAAGTCGTCCATATCTTCTGGTCAAGCCAAGGCTCATGTTGCTGAGGCAAAGAACAAGAAGAAACATAACACTTTGAGTGTGAACTCCAAGGGCAAGGAAATTGCAAAGAAGTTCACAGGTAAGTGTTATAATTGTGGTAAACCAGGGCATCGAAGCAGTGAATGCAGGAAGCCCAAAAAGAATCAGAATCAGAATAAAGCGAAAGCAAATCTGGTCGACGCAATGGATGACTTGAACCTTTGCGCAGTGGTGACCGAGTGCAACGCAGTGGGAAACCCACGGGAATGGTGGATGGACATAGGAGCCACTCGACATGTGTGTGCGAACAGGGCAATGTTCAGAGAGTACGTGCCCACGACAAACAATGAGCAATTGTTTATGGCAAACTCCAACAGCTCGAAGATCAAAGGATCGGGCAAGGTAATCCTGAAACTGACCTCAGGAAGGGAGTTGACTCTGCAGAATGTGCTGCATGTTCCTGACATAAGGAAGAATCTAGTTTCTGGCGCGCTGCTAGTCACGCATGGGTTCAAGCTTGTTTTTGAGGCAAACAAATTTACACTTTCTAAGAATGGGGTGTATTTGGGGAAAGGATATCTTTTAGATAACATGTTCAAATTGAATGTTATGACAATTGTACCCAAGAATGTTACGCCCACTGAGGCTAATAAAATTGTTTCCTCTTCTGCTTACATGCTTGAGTCTTCCTGTTTATGGCATTTTCATTTGGGACATGTTAATTATAAGTCAATACAACGAATGATTAATCTTAACTTATTGCCCAAAATGGACTTTAATAATGAAGGAAAATGCCAAATATGTGTTGAAGCGAAATTAACAAAAGCGCCATTTCCTTCAACGGAACGAAATACTGAATCGTTGGATTTAATTCACACAGATTTGTGTGATTTAAAGTTTGTGCAAACAAGAGGTGGTAAAAAGTATTTTGTAACTTTTATCGACGATTGCACGCGATACTGTTATGTTTATTTGCTAAGTAGAAAAGATGAGGCCCTTGATGCTTTCAAGGATTATAAAAATGAAGTTGAGAATCAACTTAGCAAACGAATTAAAGCAATTCGTAGTGATAGAGGTGGCGAATATGATACACCATTTAATGAATTCTGTTCAGAACATGGCATTATTCATCAAACGACTGCGCCATATTCACCTCAATCGAATGGTATTGCTGAACGCAAAAACCGTACTCTAAAGGAGATGATGAATGCTATGTTGATAAGTTCGGGTTTACCTCAGAACTTGTGGGGGGAAGCAATTCTCTCAGCCAACGTCATTTTAAATAGGATTCCGTCCAAGAAGACGGATAAAACCCCGTATGAACTATGGAAAGGCTATAAGCCTAGTTACAAATACTTGAAAGTGTGGGGGTGTCTGGCAAAGGTTGCTATATCTAAACCAAGACAAGTTAAAATCGGGCCTAAAACGATTGACTGGGTATTCATTGGTTATGCAACGAACAGTAGTGCATATCGTTTCTTAGTGCACAAATCGGACATTCCTGAGATACATGAAAATGTTGTCATGGAGTCAAGGAATGCAGTGTTCTTTGAAAATGTCTTTCCGAAGAAAGACAAAGACAGTGAAGAAGCTAGCTCAAGTAAGCGAGTGCGTGAGACGACTCCTCAAGAAACTGAGGAACCTCGTCAAAGCAAACGAGCCAAAATGCCGACGTCTTTTGGACCAGATTTTCTAACCTATGTGGTAGAAAATGAGCCAAGGAATTTTTTCGAGGCTATGTCAACTCCAGAAGCTCCATTCTGGAAAGAGGCAATTGACAGTGAAATAGACTCGATTCTTCAAAACCACACTTGAGAGTTGGTTGATCTTCCACCTGAAAGTAAACCACTTGGGTGTAAGTGGGTTTTTAAGAAGAAACTTAAAGAGGATGGGTCTATTGGGAAGTATAAAGCCAGGTTAGTAGCCAAGGGCTATAGACAGAAAGAAGGCTTTGACTTCTTTGACACCTACTCACCAGTGACTAGGATCACTTCCATAAGGATGCTAGTAGCCATTGCTGCAGTCTATGATTTGGAAATCCATCAAATGGATGTAAAGACTGCCTTTCTTAATGGTGAGTTAGAGGAAGAAATTTATATGGAACAACCCGAGGGGTTTGTAGTTCCAGGACAAGAAAGGAAAGTATGTAGACTTGTTAAGTCTTTGTACGGACTTAAACAAGCACCCAAGCAATGGCATTTAAAGTTTGATCAAGTAATGATGTCAAATGACTTCAAGATCAATGAATGCGACAAGTGTGTGTACATTAAGAGCACACGGAGTGCATATGTGATAGTATGCCTCTATGTAGATGACATGCTAATCATAGGAAGTACTCGGGACATAATCTTAAACACAAAGAAGATGTTGACGAGGAACTTTGATATGAAGGACATGGGAGTTGCCAATGTTATTCTAAGAATTAAGATTTCTAGGGTGACTGAGGGACTCGTACTGTCACAAACTCACTATATTGAATCAGTTCTGAAACGGTTCAATATTGATGATGTGAAACCGGTAAAGACCCCGCTCGACTTAAGTGTGCACTTAAGGAAAAATCGAGGGGAGCCGGTAGCTCAGCTATGATACTCTCAGGTGATCGGGAGTCTGATGTACATAACGAATTGTACAAGACCAGACTTAGCGTGTTCGGTAAACAAGTTGAGCAGGTTTACCAGTAATCCAAGTGATGATCATTGGAAAGCTCTTAACAGAGTAATGAGGTATTTGAAATACACAATGAATCTTGGATTACATTACACGAGATATCCAGCGGTGTTGGAAGGATACTGCGATGCAAATTGGATATCAGATAGTAAGGACTCGAAGTCCACTAGTGGGTACGTGTTCACTATTGGTGGTGCTGCGGTGTCGTGGAAATCCACGAAACAAACCTGTATAGCTCGGTCCACTATGGAAGCTGAGTTCATAGCGTTGGACAAAGCTGGGGAAGAGGCTGAGTGGCTTCGGAATTTCCTGGAAGATATTCCGTGTTGGCCTAAGCCGATCGCTCCTATTAGCATACACTGTGATAGTCAGTCAGCTATAGGACGTGCTCAAAGCAGCATCTATAATGGTAAGTCACGACACATACGTCGGAGACATAACACCATTAAACAGTTGATCTCTAATGGCGTGATTTCCATAGATTATATAAAATCAATGGAGAATCTTGCGGATCCGCTTACAAAAGGCTTGCCTAGAGATCAGATGTCAAGATTGACAAACGGAATGGGACTAAAGCCCATAATGCATGAATCTTTGTAATGGTAACCCAACCTTGTTGACTGGAGATCCCAGAATCTTGGTTCAATGGGACAACTAAGTTATGAAGGTTCAGTTAGCACTTACTCATTCCGACTGATAAAAGTGCTGTCTGCAGAGAATTTAGGGTAAGCTAAGGCTTTTAATGATGTCATATATCTTGATGCGTCAAGTGGAGTATGGCAGAATACTCTTGATAGGAATCACCTATGTAAGTGTGAAGTGGGGCCGCTTCTATGAGAAAGTCTGGGAGGCAAGATTTCTCTAAAACACTTTCTGAAACCAGGTTGTTCATGGCCAAAACGAACACAACCATGAGAACCAAAAGGGTGTTAAAGGAAATATTGTGTGAGTATCATTGTCTTGGTTCACAACAAAGGCTGACTAGTTCAAGACATCAAGTCACTATTTAGCCGAGTGAATCCGATGGTATATCACTAAGAAAGGTTCAAAGCCAGAAGCTACCTCTTCTGATGCAATATTTTCTTGTCTGACTTCTCCTCAGAGTCTGCATATGCATTTGCATTAATTTCCATTCATGTGGGGGATTGTTAGAGAATTTAAGGTTTGGGCTTTGGCCCATCGTTGGAGATTTAAAGATTTGGGCTTTGGCCCATTAATGAGTGTTGCTAAACTTGATTGAACAACGTACTTTGAGCTTAATGAGTTTCCGATCATGAAATCGAAAACTAATGAATCCTTAATTATCTACGTAACGAGTAGTTAATGTTAGGATGTTGAATCACTCAACTGTGTATTGTGTGAATGTGAAATTATTGCTCAAAGTGGATGTAAAATGTTGTGGATGGATGACGTGTCACTCTCATGGAGGAATATCACATTGGATATGTCCATGTGACGTAAAAAGCTTTTGACGGACATCGATCGATGACATCGATCGATCGATGTCACTTCGATCGATCGATGTCATCGATCGAAGTGGATCAGGAAGCTTAGATCGATTGATAGATCGATCAAAGACGATCAGAGGACATCGATCGATCACATCGATCGATCGATGTCACTTCGATCGATCGATGTGATCGATCGAAGTCTGACAGCGGGCAGAATCGATCTGTTTAAGCTGTTAAGTTTCAAACGTGAAACTAACACTATCCTCCTGTTTAAAATAAGATCAATCTGTTGTGATCTAACGGTGGTGGGAGAATCAGCTTTAATCTAACGACCGAGATTTAAACTGTCTTAACCGCTTAACCGAATATGGTTTCCATCTAACGGTCCAGGTTTAAACCTGCGGATCAATCTTTAATCGAAGGGCTGAGATTAAACCATCCTAATCTAGATAGGAGGTTTTAATCTAACGGTCTAAATCAAACTTCGGTTTTGATCCAACGGTCACGGTTCCTTGTTCTCCAACCGACTCCCCTATATAAAGAGGGCTAAGGGTGTTCATTTGAGACACACCAAGCTCTAAGCATTTCATAAGCATTCTGCATTCGTAGCACGTGAGTCTTGCATATTGTCCGGGAGAAGTCAGGACACTCTAAGCGTTCGAAGGAGTTCAAGTTCAGCAGTGCCGCTCAACTGAACAGGTACCCGTTGTATCCTGGGAGACGATTGCTCACACCGGTTGGGCACAGTATACCGGAGCAATACGTCTTAAGGACAGAGTCCTCGAATAGGCCCGGGTTTGATTTATTTTGTTGTTCCATATGCACACACTAAACGACTGGGTCTTAGTGCAGGAGTGATTGTATCCAACATGCATCACCTTCCAAACTTTAGAAATTGTTGTTTCTATAACTTTACTGAAAGCATATGAAGCTGTATTTATGTATGTGTATGGCTTCGATAATGACTCACATAAACCCTAAATACCAAAAGACTGACTGAAAAGTTTGTAGAAAAAAATATCAAACGCTTGAGTTTATTAGAATAATCTCTTGAAATACTCATGCTACTCAAAGTTTAAACGAATAAACACATTATTAATATCTATTTTTATCATTCACGGCATGAAATGACAATGACACAAAATTCATAAATTATTGTCTAAACTTTTAACCAAGGCTCGTTCCAAAAAAGAAAACAATTAACCAAGGCCTTTAAAGCCAAAACCTGGTGCTCAAATCTAGCGAGTTCGGGTTTGATGCAACGAGATCTCGTTGTTATCTATGTTACAAACATTAAATCGAGCTCGGGTTACTTTTTTATTTTTTTTAATTAAATCCAAACCAAACTCGGTTTAAACTTTGTGACAGAAGTAACAACATCTTGTTATAAAAGACCCGATCACAAATCTAACACGTCGAGAGTTGTGCCAAGCTTCACCAAAGATAATCGGTAGCACAAAATCAAAAGTCAATAGCCTAAAAGTTCAACTATTGTGATATCCGTGCTAACTATCGAAATAAATACTAAACCTATTAACTAATTTCTAAAGCAACAAAAAAAAACACTTACAAAATCGACATTGATACCACCAAGTCTATAGTAACGGTGTCAATCTCAAGTTATAAGGGTTTTAAAATGGTAACAAAACCGATGCCCATACGAAATTAAGCATGAGAACCATCTTTGAACATACCAAACAAATGCTACAACTTGCAGATTGGAGGATCTGTAGTAGGGGGCCAGGGGGATCTTGGATCCGCTTATCAAGGAATGATGATCTATTTAAGAGGGGTTAACGGGTGATACACCACCGCATTACAAAAAAAAATAATAAAGTTAAAAATGTTAAGATGTAAGTGTGAGCTTAAGTACTAAGTAAACTTTTGGTAATCATTTTCAGTCGGTTAGGCTAGCAGTCTCACTACATGGTGGCCACGTATTGCCCCACGTCAGGCTGTGTGGACAAGGTTGCTGGGTGGCAAGAGTCTGCCTAAGCATGTTGTGGCCGAGTTGATGTGCTACCTGAGTAGTTCAGCTAGGAATCGAGGTGGGGTAGCCTGTCTATAATCCTGGATCTTCTATCGAGCTGAACTGGATGAGCTGATCTGAGAGGTGCTGCCTTAGGCTCTCGTGCCGGGCTGACATGAAATAAGCTCTGACTAGATCTGGGCACATCCTTTGGCCGCACTGAACTGAGGAACGTTGCACTGGTCCCATAGTTGAGCTGAGACTTACTAGGGTGTTTGCCTTGGCCGAGCTGAACTGACCACGACTCAATGAGGAAATTCACCTTCTAGGCAGAGCTGGCATGCTAGTTTGAAGGGTGTAATTGGACTGGCCGGGCTGACCTGAGCTACGACTTGCAGTGAGGCCAGCAACGTTGATTGTTGCTGACTGACGTGAAAATACTTGTCGTATCCAGCAGCTAGGTTCTGGATTCATCATTATCCAAGTCCCTCATGAAGACCTATATCTTCATCGTATCAGTAGTATGTGCGTTTGATGCGTGAATAAAATTATCATTCATTATAATCTAAAAATCTGACATAATCCACCACGCCTATCTCCTTGTGACTCGATAGAAATATGGATGATTTTTTCCAACCTTATAGGGTGTGTGATGTCCTAATTATGTGCTGCATGCTTGAGGTATACAAGAAACGATCTTTTTCCTTGTTCGATGATAAACCTTTCTTGATTGCGGAAAAACTCTCCAGAACCACTGAACATGCATAATTTCCGTCGGTTGTTTAGGTAAAACCTTTAAAGGTGCTGAATTGGCATAATTCTATAACCTTTTTGGAAGGACCATAGGATTGTATTCGCAAACTTCTTAGGGTTGATTCGATACCACAACACCTGCTCTTGATGATGCAGAATCTATTTGATCAAAGACTAGAACACAAGAATAACTCTTGCAACTCACAATTTTTGTGAAAAATTATTTAAGTCATCAAAAGTCTTCTTAAAAACGTTCACAATAGTACCCTATTTATAGAAACAGAACAAAACCTAGGCTAGAAAGAAAAAACAAAAACCTAGTCCGACTAAGATCTGAAAGTTTATCCTAAACTCATCCTAATAGTAATTGAGCTTATAAGTACATCCACAAAATAATTAAAACATAATTAAACAACAACTTACAAAACATTGGACTCTAGTAATTGAATCCCTATTTGTCATACCTCGTGTTTTCCGAGTCTAGCGTTGAATAATTAAAATGGATCAAAAATGCAATTTTGATAATTATATATGTTTAGGAGGCTTAGTTAAATGAATTATAGGTTAAAAAAATAATTAAAAGGCTGAAATTAATGAAATTAGGCCTAAAATACCAAAACTGTCCCTCCCCAATTAAATGTTTGGAGGAGTTACACATTACACATAGCTCCCCTTTTTTGACCGTCGGTTATAGAGAAAAGGAAGAGGGAGAAATCGGCTGAGAAGAGAAGGAAAGAAGAGAGAAAAAGGAGAAGAGAAAAGAGAAAGAAGGAAGAAGAGATCGTGGCTAAACCTAGGTGCAATCCATCCCAAAGTTCAATCCAATCATCGTAAGAACCTCTAGATTTGAAAGCAAGTAACTTTTCTATACGCTTTACGTAATTTTGGCTCACAGGCCCTATATTCTAGCAAGAGAAAATTGGATCACACATTGGTAATTTCGTTCCGTTTATGTTAATTGTTCTACAATGTGGTTGTATGCTTGTGGAATGAATAAAGTTGTAATCTTTTGGGTCAATTTCCGAGAGTAGTTGCTATTTACTTGATTTTGATAAATATGCCCTAAAGATATCCTTTTTTGATGTATATTGTCTTTTGCAGAACATCTACCATGCTTGTTGTTGATGCTTTAAATGGAATTGGGTTGTTGAGGAAAATTTGGTGAGTGCACAGGGGTTGACGGCTGAATTTGGGATTGATTAGAAGGGTTGTGGATTTGTTCGAAGGAGGGAATTGTAGGAAGTTTAGGATCCATGTCACCGGATGTACTTAAGGTTCAATGCGATGTCGTGAGTGTATGTGTAGGTTGGAATCATGTGTTAGGATTGAATATATGTGTTTCATAGGCTTGGAATGAATGGAGTTAAAGTGTGGGTCGAATTTGGGGTGAAACATGGTGAAAAGTTGCAGAAACAGGGACCTGGATCGATGCAGGGGGAGCATCGATCGATCCAAGTGGCCCTGGTACGATTTTCCAACTCTCTGGAAGACATCGATCAATCCACTGAGGGACTTCGATCGACCGATGTCCAGGAAACTGAACATCGATCGATCTGAGGACTGCATCGATCGATCGATGTACCCAGGGGAACATAACTGAAACTCTCTAGACAACATCGATCGATCAAGATAAGGGACATCAATAAAATCTCTAATTTAACTCCAAATTGACCACAATAAATTTCATTTAACTCCGTTTAACGCCACAAACACTGCACCCAAGCACATGCGCGCGTGGCCCAAGGCTGTGTGTGGGCCTCACGCGCCGCCTCGCCGTCTAGTCCTGTTTTTTAATTTCCACTTTAATTCCAACCTAATTTCCGGCTACGTGACATATTTATAAGGCTATTCATGCAATTTTTCATTTTAATCTCATCAAAATCAATTCTTTTTAATTATTTTCATACACCACTATCACCACCAAAGCACACGCGTATACACCCACACACATGAACATCATACGGGCACATACATACGAAATCATATAAACATAATACATAGAGAATTTACTGCAAGTACTATCCAGCACACGAAGTGCGGGCAATCCGAGAAGAGGGAAAGATAACCTACCTTTTTGCGAATAATTCCTATGCGTTTTCTTCTTCCTCTTTTTCCTAGGTGCTGGCCGAAATCTTCTTGGTGTAGGTGGGAGGGTTTGTGCCTCAGTTTATGTATATGTATGTGCATGTATGAAAATATAAGATTATGGTTTTACGGGGCAAAACCCTCTTTTCTCCACCATTTGGGTGGAGGTGCCGCTGGGAAAAATTTGGGGGCTGCTGCCGAGTTGGGCAGCTGGGGAGCGGCGGCAGCGGCTTAGGGTAGACAAATTGTAGGTTTTGTATTTTTTTTTAAAGGTATATTTATAGAGATATATATATGTAGTTTCCTAGTAGGTTTAGGAAATATCTATTTTAAAGGAATCTCTTAACATTCAATTCCTATCTTTAGTTCTCCTATTCCAATAGAAATACAATGGCAAATTTTATCTGTATCTAATATATATTTCCTTTTTATTCTTTTTTCCTTTTTCTTTTTATTCTTCTTTTTACCCTTAAAGGGCACGAGGCACAACACTGGAAGTGCAATTGTTTTCGTTTTCGTTAACAAGAAAGTCTTCAGGTTTTGCCTGCGGGACCGTCTGCTTGCATAGAGACCTCTTGTTAATGGTATGAGGTAAATTGAAGGACGTGTTCTAGTAAACGAAAAAGCAATCAGAGAAACAGCCGAACATCAAGAACATTATGAGGTAGTTTACGTTTTGGCATTGTGGTCTTTACTTGTTTCTCGCTGTATTGGCTTAAGTTGGAGCTGATGAGATCCAAGGAGGCTAAAAGTGAGGCATCCAATCACGCGTTGCCACGTGCACAAAAAGCAAAGAGGTGCTGCAATTTTTTTTTTAAAAAAAAAACTGATTTTATACACGTGATGACGCGTGATTGGATACCTCACTTTTAGTCTCCTAGGATCTCATCCGAAGTTGGAGACTAGGATAACTTTGTAGTATAAATGTATATTCCTAACTAACGCATTTCTTTCTAGTCACATCTTCACAAAATCGGCGAAATTCCACATTACAATTTAGAAAATCAGCAGATAGTACAAATCAACAGAGAGTACAGTTTATTGGCCGTAATTTCTATGATGGTCATCCCTGGGATTAGATCACAGAAGGCCAAAATTGATGCTATTTGTGAGCCCTCCTATTAGCAGCCACCACGTGTTAAAATTTTCAAGGGATTAAATTTTTTTTAGGAAACGGCTTTTTTTTTTAACATGTGGTGGCTGTTGATATGAAGCCTCACAAATGGCCTCACTTTTGGCCTCATGTGATCTCGTCCGGTCATCCCTCGGTTGAACTTCAGGAAAGGGAAATAGAAGTCATGTAAGTGTACTATCTGCTGAGTAGACATTTTAGTTAGCTTCATCTGTGTGTGACTGTGTATGAATTTACCTTTCACAAATTATCTTTATCAAGCAGTCGCATTTGATCGTAAAATTTGGCTTATGAGATTATCCTAGTGTAGCTTCGGGTATTCCAACCCCCCACCCTAGTCCAGGCAAATGTGACTCTACACATTATAAAAATCAATGAAGATGCTGATTTATTTAAATAAAGCTCCTTTATGCATAATGCTTCAAAAACACACTTGCACATTGTATTCTCATTATTGTGTCATATATGCAGGTAAATCTCAGTGGAATCAAAATCTCTATTTTTTAGGATGAAAGTATTGTTTGTCTGTCTCTCACTCTTCCCAGACCTTAGCGATAGCGTTTTTTGTCGTTAAGATATATCATGTGTTGGTGTTGCTTCAAAACTCATGTATGTATATTTTACTTTCTGCGTTTTTATTAACTAACTAATAACTGCTATACGAGATCAAGAGACAAGATAGCATTGGATAATTGGAGAACCATACGTATGCGGAGGACAATACAAACAAAAATCCAAAGAATGATAAATAAACAAATAAATTCATATAATTTGTGAATCGTGTTACAACAAGTTATTTTTCTTTCTTTTTCTTTTTCTTTTTAAAATGAAAAACAACTTATCTTAAATAACCGTTGTTGCATACGAGAGAGGACACTTGTTTGTACTTATCTAATGTACCCTTTCTTCATTTTTTATCTATTGTAATAATTTGCATAATAAAAGGGAAACCATAGGGCCTTTTAGAAATCAACAAGAGTATGAAGAACCAAATATAGTACTTGGGAAGGACTATTTTGCGATTATTCTTTTTTTTAGAAACGGGCCAAATTTTATTTATCATCAGAACATGTACAGTAGATCACATAAGGCAGACATCAGAAATTACACAGCCCAAAACACAACGGCCCGCGCTGCAAACAAACAGCCCGACCCAAAAAACAGAAATTCCAGTCTGGACACATGACCCGGTATCCAGAACCCTCCAGCCATTACTCATCAACTACCCCCTCCTCATTAACTCCTTCCCAAGGAAATGTGCAGATTCTCAACCGTCCATCCAAATACCCACAGCTTTTTCCATGAGCAATGAATGCCCAACCAAGACCCCAACCGTCACAAATCCACCCACCGCAGTGCTCCGGCAAGCCCCCATCCCTTAACCCCCATCATCAGACACCAGTCCCCTCCTTCTTGCTTTATCCGCTTGGAGAATTAAACGTACATTTCTTTTTGCCATTTCAACAATCTTGTCCGGATGGATTTCCTGCAGGTCCTGTTGGAAGACATGCTTGTTTCTGCAAAGCCAATTCTGTTTCAAAATTTCTCTGAACAACAATGCCCAGGATTTCACGCCATCTCTGTCCGACCTCTTATGAGATAAGTTGCTCTCAATCCAAGCCTGTTCATCGTTATATTGAAAGAACCTTGTTTGCTCTTGTGTATTTAGCACTTTTTTCCAAGATGGTAGCCGAAAACTTGCAATCTCTAACTGCATGCAAGTTACTTTCATTTTGACTGTTGCATCTTGAACATGCAGGGGAATCCAAACATCTTCTTTGAAAAAGAAGACTAGCCGAAGGAAGTCTTGCCAGACTGGCTTGCCAAAGTAGGAGATTAGCACTGCTAGGACCCCGAAGGCTCCAGATCTTCTGCCAGTACACTTTACGGGGGTCCTCCTGAGCCATCTGTAGAACATCATAAGCCTTTGCGGTGCAAAACTGGTAATTATCAACCTCATCCCCCTCCTCAATTTCCTGTATATGATTATTAGACTCAATGAAGTGCAGTTCCTCCAAATCCTCCGTAGTTAGATGATGCATAGCATATCTAACACTCCTCCAAGTATAGGAGGCGTCTTGTGATGTCCTGATTCTTTGAGTCGGGCTTCCATATTTGGACCAAAGAACCTTGGCCCAGAGGGCCTCTTTTTGGTGAATCATGCGCCAGCCCAGCTTAATCAGCAGGGCTTTGTTCATCTCTGCTAGTTTTCGTATTCCCAGACCCCCCATGCATTTAGGCCTACAAACAAGTTTCCAGGCCAGTGGGTGAAGGTGCTTGCAACCCTCAGAATCACCCCATAAGAAGTCTCTATTTAACTTCTCAATTTCTTTCAGTGTAGATGAAGGGATTTTCCCAGTTTGCATATAATAATATGGAATAGTGGATGCCACAGATTGGATTAGGATTAGCCTAGCCGTCTTGGACATAACTTTCGTCTTCCAGCCTTGCAGTTTTCCCCTAACCTTATTCACCACCTCCGCAAAAGCATCTTTTGTGACCCTTCCTTGTATAATTGGGGTGCCCAGGTACTTCCCAAAAGTATCTGTGGCCTGAATGCCAAGCAAGGAGCACAGAGCAATTCTGGAAGCCCCGTTGGTATTGGATGAAAAAAACACTCTGGATTTATCAGTGCTAACCCGTTGCCCAGACCAATCACAAAAAATGCTTAAAGTTCTCCTCATGCATTCTGCTTGGGTGTCAGACGCCTCCCCATATAAAATAATGTCATCCGCGAAAAACAAGTGGGAGATTGCAGGCCCCTTTCTACAAACCTTAACCGCTTTCCACGCCCCCTTACTCACCTCCGTTTGAATGAGTTGATTCAGAGGTTCCATGCACAACACAAACAGATAGGGGGCAAGGGGGTCCTCCTGTCTCAACCCCCTAGTAGGTCGAATGTCATCAAGTTGTTCCCTATTCCATATCACCCTGAGAGCCGCGGATTTGAGGCAGAACATGATTAATTCAATCATGTTCCTATCAAATCCAACCCTTTCAAGAACACCCCTTAGGTAATTCCAGTCCACCCTGTCGTATGCCTTCTCGAGATCAATCTTGATAGCCATAAATCCCTTCCTTCCCTTTTTCTTCTTAAACGTATGGATCATCTCCTGCGCGATAATGATGTTATCGACCCCTTGTCTGCCCGGGATAAAGCTACATTGAGTCTCATTGACAAGCAACGGGAGCACAGCCTTGAGCCTATTCGCAATAACTTTAGAGATGACCTTAACCAAAGTATTGCACAAAGAGATAGGTTGAAATTGGGCAATATTTTCCGGAACCTCCTTCTTGGGGATAAGTGCCAGCATCACTCCATTTAACTTGTCATCGAACTCCCTTCTTCTAAAAGCTTGCTCCACAAATTCAAACACATCATTCCCCACGATATTCCAGTACTTCTGATAAAAAACAGGAGGGATGCCGTCAGGCCCAGGAGCCTTTAGAGACCCCAATTGGAACACCGCATCTTCAACCTCTTTCCTAAGGGGCGCCCTATTCAATCTTCTTCTTTCATTTCTAGAAATTGTTTGAAACTTCAGTTGGTCTGCATGAGGTTCAACGCAATCCTGCCTTGTGTACAATTCAGTATAGAAGCGCTTTACCTCCTGCTTCAGCGTGTCTTGGTCATCGCACCATTCATCGCCCATCCTTAGTCTGGCAATTCTATTTCCTCTCCTTTTATAGGCGGTAACCAGGTGGAAGTATCTGGTGTTCCTCTCCCCGTAGACATACCACTTCAAGTTTGACCTTTGCAGCCAAAGCATTTCCTCCTGTTTCAATGCATCGTCGTATTCCTGCTGTATCTGTTCCTCCAGCTGTTTTAAGAAAACTGAGTTGGTAGAAGTTCGGGCCTCCTGGATGCCTTGTAGTCTGCGCAGACATCTATTTTTCCTATGAAAGATATTCCCAAAGACCTCCCTATTCCACAGCTGAGACCTTATCTGAAACTCCCTAAGTTTCGTAGTCATATCCTTGCCCCTATCCCAATTTGTTCTGACAAACTCTTCGAATAGTCCATGCTCCATCCACGCAAGCAAAAATCTGTAAGGGGCTTTGGATTGTGCCTTCGGTGGGTGGTATAATTGTACGCTAACTGGGCTGTGATCCGAATGAGTTTTAGGGAGATGGTGTACATGGGCTTCTGGAAACATTAGTTGCCACGATCGTGAAACCCATACACGATCAAGCCTTTCTTGTATACATTGGTCACCTTCTCTCAAATTGGACCAAGTAAACGCAGGTCCAGAAAAACCAAGATCCAAAAGTCCACACAAAGACACCATATTCCATAAACCTTTCTCCCGGTGAATTCTCACCTCCCTGCCACCCTTTTTTTCACCTTGGCTCACAACCTCGTTAAAGTCACCCACTAAGCACCAGGGCGCACTGATGTCACGGCCCACATTCTTAAGTGACTCCCACAACTCTTGTCTCTCCCCCTTATTAGGAGAAGCGTAAACAAGTGACAGTATCCAGTCCACCTTATCCTCATTATAAACTGCCATATTCAGGTGTTGTTTATCGCCGCTAATTGGCTTTATATCAATCTTATTCTGGTCCCAGAAGCACCAAATCCCACCTTTGAACCCATGAGCTTCCACCACCGCCAGGTGAGAAAAATTCAGTAGTTTCAACAGTTTTCTGCCATATCTGCTATGTGTCCGAGTCTCCACTAAACATAGAATCTCAGGTTTCTGGATTCTAACCAATTCTTTAACATGTCTAACGCATCTAGCTGAAGCCGCACCCCTACGATTCCACATAATGAGCTTCATTAAGAACACATATTATTTTTCTGCAGGGATGCCTGCTCCGTTTCTTCTCTTATACTATCGGTACCCTGCTCGTCATCCATATTAATAACTCCAGTGGTATCAACAGAAGTAATGGTGTCCGTCTTTACCTCCCCACCAAGTTCAGTCAGGTGTATGTCCGTATCAACTCCATCCGGTGGTTGGGCTTTGTAATATTCATCCAGATCATGGGGGTTGTGGTCTGAAGCACATACATGTATCGTTTCCACTTCCTTCTCATTGTGTGCATAGCCCTTACTAATAGTTTGTTGTGTGATGCAAAGGTCCCCATTCTTTGCACCTGGGTTATGCTGTTGTTTAGTCTCCATACAAGCTATGTTCTGGAGATGTAGTATAGGGTGGTTTGGGTTAGAATTCTCCTCACTAACATTATGTACCGTGTGTAGACTCACTTTAGATTGTGGTATATTCTGGGTTTTGGCCTTACTTTTTACATGAATACCCCTCTTTGGCTTGGTCGCCTCGTATCCAGTCTGGGCTCTGGTGAAGACGCTGAAGTTTTGTGGATCTTCATCTTGATATGTCGAGGATAGTCTCCTCACTAACTCCTGTATGTCTTCACTTTGTTCGACCATACCTTCCTCTTCATCCTCTAAGATAGAAAATCTTGAGCCTTGTACCCCTTGCCTATCCGGCGTCCCCT
The DNA here is from genome assembly GCA_036186865.1 of Eustoma russellianum. Classification (NCBI taxonomy): domain Eukaryota; kingdom Viridiplantae; phylum Streptophyta; class Magnoliopsida; order Gentianales; family Gentianaceae; genus Eustoma; species Eustoma russellianum. The sequence goes on from AP025050.1 coordinate 8,294,135, forward strand.
GTAACTGTGATGGTTTCTGGATGCCTTTCGTCTTACTTTCAACCCATTCACCCCCTTCATCCCTTGCCCTTTCCCTGCGCTCCTAGACACTATATCTCCTCTAGGTACATTGGCACTCGGAGGCACTCCTCCCCCACCCCCTTCGACCCTCCTCCTTCTGGAATTTACTAGAATCAGCCATAGGCCAAAGGATTTCTCTGGAGAAGGTTGTTTCATCCCAGTATCATTCATTCCATTTTCTTCCTTCTCCGCATTCATATTTCTCGTTCCACATTGGTCCTCCTTGTGACCGTATTTACCGCACTCAAAACAAATTGAGTGCAGCCCTTCATATTCCACTTTCTGTATGATAGTCTTGGGGCCTTGCAATCGAATTTGCGGGACTAAAGTTTTGGCCAAGTCAATCTCAACGCAAATACGGGCATATTTACCGCGACTACCATTCATGGTATAGTCATCAACCTTCACTGGTCTGCCAATTACACTGCCAATTTCCAGTAACAAATCCTTATTGAAGAACTCCACCGGGAGACCGGGCAGCCTTAGCCAAACCATCGTATTCTCAATCTTGTTGTTTGCAGGGTTGAAATAAGGTTGCCATTTGGCAATAGTAAGATAATGTCCCATAATGGTCCAAGGACCCCCTTCCAACACATGTATGTAGTCCCCCCCTTTCATAAAAACGAACCATAAAGTAGTTATCGTCAAGATCAGTGAGCTCCATACCTTTCTGTAACTTCCATAGATCCTTCAGTCGGTCCGCCAAAACTTTATAGCTAATATTCTTACCCAGCAGTTTTATAAACAAGGCACGTTTCCATGGCTGCCACAAATCTATACATCTACTTCTTGTGACGTGAATCTCCGGCCAGTTTCCTTCGCTTCCCGCCGTTTCGATATTATCCGCTTCAAGAAGCTCGAACATCTCGTTATCCCAGAAATCATCCTCGTCCTCACCCATATATATTGGACCCTTATTTTGCCCCTGTTGTAATGCTTCAGCGAAGCTTCTCGTCGACCAGCAAGCTTGCTGTTGGGGTTCAGATTGCTCACCAGCGTCCCGGTTCACCAAGTTTCCATCAGTATCTCTTTTATTCTTCTTCGTGCTACGGATGATTTGGTCATTCTCCTCCGCGAACAGAGGATGACCCCTACCAGCAATGAATCTAGCACCTCCTCGTGTGGAGGAGGCGCCGTGAGAGCCACGGCCCGCCGTTGTGAGCAGTGAAAACGAAGAGAGTTCAGGCGGGAGAAAACCCTAAAGCGAAGAGAACAGTTTCGACTTCGAAGTTCTACTATTTTGCGATTATTCTTCACATATGTGTATAGAATTCTATCTCGTATATACTAAACTAACCAAACTATGTAAATTTCTAGCAAAAGGTTGAACCCAACCCCAAAGGCCTCCCACGTCCTGACCCGACGAGGCAGCTGGGAGGATGTAAATCAGGTACTCAGCGGTCTGCTAGGGGGAAGCACAGAACAAGCAAATTCACACTAAGAGCCCACCCTCAAGACTCATATTGGAGTCTAAAGATAAGACACCTACAATATCCCGGTGTATGTCTTTTTTTTTCTGAAAAAAAGATAAAACTAGTAGTTTAGCTGTTGTAGATGGAACGAGATCCCCTAACCCCCAAGTCCCTCACCCCCCCTCCAGACCGCCCGACACGTGGCACACAGGAGGGGTGGTGAGGCTGGATGTGAGTGACCCTCATCCAGCCTCACCGCCCCCCTGTGTGACACGTGTCACCGGGTCCTTTAGGGGGGTCAGGTGATTCCAGTCCGTTGTAGATGGTATAAGAGGAGAAGAGATGTAAATGAGATTTCATCCTGATTATTTTGCAATTGTTCACGTCTCCAAAAATGTAATGCATAGGTGTAAACGATCCGAGTTGATACAAACATTAACCTATTGAGTCGAATATTTTTAAAATTTTGAAACTAATGTTGTAGCACGTTCTTTGGACGTTTTTTAAGGACATATTTAGAGAACTACGACTTTCGAAGTAATAGAAGTCTAACTCTCACGGAACGATGATTCGACTTTTTCATCTACCTTTATATTAATTCGGTAGATTTGGTTAAAGTTTTCTTTTTCACCCTCTTAAAAAGCACAATAACTGTACCAGACATCCTCGGTGGTCTTTTTGCCCCAAAGTAAATGTCCTATTATGATTATGAATAAAAAGATACATTTCAATTTGAAGCTTGAGCTCGAGCTCGTTCGAACTCAGGCGAAACTCGAGTGAAAGTGAAACATATTTTGATTAAAATTAAAATTAGTTTTATTTTCTAAAAATTGTTTATACAAATATAAACATTTATTTTTTACTAATATATCCGGATCATTATTATTGTTCACATTAAAACTTACTATGGCTTCAATAATTGTCTATATCATCTTTATTTTATTGTTCTATAAAAAAGATACTATTATAAAATCATATAATATGTAATTTTTACGTATGTTTAAGAACACTAACGAACTGATGAACTGAACATCATTGTATTCAAGATTAACTTATGAATACTTATATCGAGTCAAATTCAATCTTAAGTTTCATAGAACATAATTGATTAGAAAATACTCGAATCAAATATGATCGGACTATTTCGGGTTTGACTCATTTGCATCTGTATTCCCATGTCCCCTCTATACTAGGGGTGCAAATGATCCGAACATTAAATTATCAAGTTGAAAATTTTAAATTTTTTTCGTACTAAAGCTCGAACACAATCTTTAAATGCTATTTGGTCTCAAGCTTGAACGTCTTCGAATTCCAGTCAAACTCGAACAGTATTTGGTCTTATTCGAGCAAAAATAATGTAGTTTTTATTTTAAAAATTGCACGTATCAGGTAAAATTTTGTACTTTTAGCTGATATTATTAAACCGTTATAACTTTTTTGGCATGAAAAAGTATTATCATTAAAATAATTACTAGTTAACATGTTTAATTTATTGTATGTATCAAAAAATATACTAGTATGACACTAAATCATCGATAATTTTCATATATATATATATATATATATATATATATATATAAGTTCGAGAATGCTTATGAGCTAACGAGTCGAGCATCTATGCTGAAGATTGACTAACTAACTATTCGTATCAAGTCTAGTTTGATATCGACTTTTATCGAACCAAACTAATTAAACAAAAATCCAAACCGAACTTAAACAACTCACGAACCGTTTAAATCATTTACGACACCTCATACACGTCATCTTACTCTACATATAAATATTGTTACTACTACCATGTGTCATTTCCCAGGTTTACAGAAACCCTAGCCCTCGCCGCAGTTTCTCTTCTTCACCACAGCCCCAGCTTTCAGCCGTTCCCAATTCACCATGGTAAATGATGGATTCCGTAATTCTAGCTTCAATTTGTTTTGTTTTTCACTTTTTTGTGCTTTAATTTGATGTTTCTCTTGCAAATAGGCGGACGTGGAGACCGATGTCGCCACAGGGCAGCCAAAGAAGAGGACGTTCAAGAAGTTCAGTTTCAGAGGAGTGGATCTGGATGCTCTTCTCGATATGTCCACCGATGAGCTCGTCAAGCTCTTCACTGCTCGCGCTCGCAGAAGGTTGATTACTCTTTTATTTTGCATTTCTTATTCTTATTGAATTTGGAATGTATGCTGGCAATGCACTCTTTTTTTCCCTGCAAATGTAGAAGATTGCAGGTCTTTCTATGTCCAAAATATATTGTTAATGTATGTTGTGTAGCTTCTTATACCATTTTGTGCGCGGAAATGGCTGCTTTAACATGCTCTAAATGCAATGAGGATGAGATCTTTGCCAAATTTGTGCCAGTTTGTTTGTCTTTGTTGTTTAATTACCGACTTGATTTTTGTTATTCCGCATGCCTCTACTATTTTATTTCTGTACTGTTGGTGGTAGGTTCCAGAGGGGATTGAAGAGGAAGCCCATGGCTTTGATCAAGAAACTTAGGAAAGCGGTACGTGAATTCTTGTTTTTTTGATGTATGACTTTTTCAGTTTGTGTCTGTCTTCACCTCCCCACCCCCACCTCACCCAACAAAAGAAAAAAGAAAATGAAAAAGGAAAACTATGTAGGAATCATCTTTCATGCACGAAACAATAGATTTTGCTCCAGGAAATATTTTCTGTGGGACTTCGAGTTGCATCTGTCAGATGTGACAACACTAAAGTCCAATTCTAGATTTCCAAGTTTTTGAAAAGATGGCACGCTTGTTCCATTTGTTCTACAAGTTGATACAGTTGAAGTTCACGAGTTTTCAGCTTGTTTCAAAAAATAATAGCTTAACTTCCTCTGTGGTTATTGAACATGTAACTTTGAGATAGTATTACTTTTGATCTTATGCTTTGGGAAGTGAAGTCATGATATAAATTTACTTATGGTGTGATTAATCTTGGGATGAACTGAGGTTCAGATTGTGTTTAAGTAGCTTTTGTATGATTTAAGATTTGCGGTTGTCTCTTGGAGTTTCCAATATATCTCTAATGGGAAAGTGCTTTGCTTTTTGTCCTGGCAGAAACGCGAAGCCCCACCTGGTGAGAAGCCAAATCCAGTCAAGACTCATCTCCGTAATATGATCATTGTGCCTGAGATGATCGGAAGTGTTATTGGTGTTTACAATGGAAAAACATTCAACACCATTGAGATCAAGCCTGAGATGATTGGACACTATCTTGCTGAATTTTCCATTTCTTACAAGCCAGTTAAGCATGGTAGGCCTGGTATTGGTGCTACCCACTCTTCAAGGTTCATCCCTCTGAAGTGATGGGATTTTCTGTGCACCTGGAAGTTATTAAGATTTTGTCTTTTTGATTGTTACTTTATGTTATTCACTAGTCCTGTTTTCGATGGATTTTTTTCCCCGGGTAGCTTGCATGTGAAACAGTGCACATGCCTTCTAGACTGCACCTTAATGACGAATACTATAAAGATGGGATGTTTTCTTTCGTTACCAGTGCTTTCTTCCATAAAAAATGCATCTGCTTTGGTTATTATTTTCCATGCCCGTGGGAATCGACATACTCATGGGATTGGATTCCATTTTTTCGATTACTTGACCTGTGATATTATTGAGGTATCTGTATGAGCGGAAATGAATTAGTTACATCTCCAGCTGTATGAAAAGAATTCTAGTTCTAGATCCTATTTGACTGAGCCAGGCAGGAATCATTGGCCTGGAAACTATGGTATGACCCACAGCTGGACAATTGTGAGTGAGTCGGCTCCTAAAATGGATTCCAGCTGAAGTATGCACCCAACGCACTGTTTGCAATTGTGATGTTAGCCTTGATGGGCCAAAAATGGTGTAACCACTTCGGCTTCCCTCCATGTATTTGTTTGAGTTTGAAACTTTGATGCTTCATTACTCCATGTGTGGTGGTGGAGGGCGGGAGAGTTGTATTAATTTCTAGGGTGGTGGTACCTAATTGCCATTTGATGTTGGAGATAATCGGGTTCGGTCTTCGGGGAGGGAGTTAGAAACGATTACAGAAATCGTGACTAGAAGTGAACAAGCTGAAACTAACTGGTACAGAAATTGTGACTAGAAGTGAACAAGCTGAAACTAAATAGTGGACATATGTATATCTCCACTAGTTCGTTCAGGTTGTTTACTTCTCGTTGTGCAACCCAGAAAGTGATTTAGTTTGGGTTGGAGTCATTGGGTCTATTAACTTGAATCATTCGAACATGGGTTGGATCCAATTTGCGACAAAGGAGCCGATTCCACACACGCATCGACTGGAGATATGTATTTCGAGAAACTATTTCATCACTTTGGTATTGCCGGAATCAATTAGTGCATGGCAGTGTGGAGCAAATTCCGCCCACTCGCTCGTTGTCAAAGGAAATTGTTAGTCGAAGTAGAAAGTTGGAGGTAGCTTTGTTGGGACTCAGTAATCCAGTAGCTTTGGACGACTAAGTCGGTGCCGCTATATCGTAGACTTGCACTATGCAGTATTGATTTTGATGTAACTATATACTTTTGATTTGTTATCAATAAAGTTCCCTTTTCTCCAAAAAAAAAAAATAATGTGTTCCATCTCATGATATATAACTCATAATCGCGATAATATGGAAGTGTAAGTTGCTTTTGAACGGTGTTTCCGTGAGAGTGATCTAGTTTATTTAAATTAATTATCTTTCGAATTGCACAAGCCTGGTTATTCATATACTTTTATCAATTTTTTGCTTTTAATTTCAATTATATGTTCATTTGACGTGTTTAAATTTATATTTGACAAAATTATCTCAGATTTTGAGATGACGTCACTGTCGGTTGTGCTTATGGTCATTCACCTATGCGCAGATAATATGCTCAGTCAAATCTAAGCGTAGCGTATTAAATTGTTAACTGTTAAGGACTTTTTTTTTTAAAAAAAAAAATCTGTTAAGGACTTAAGAGGAAAAGCGTACACTGGTCAACTGTATCATTTTCTCCCGTATTATTTCTCTTCGGGATATCAAAAAGTGAAAAAGAGAAAATATTAAATATACTCTAAACTTCTAAAAAGCTTACAAATCGAAATGCTGATTCAATCTTTATGCTACGAATAATTTATCATGCGTCGGTACGACATCATACTACCATTTTAATAATCATCAAATTTACAACGGAATAACAAGCGTCCTACCAGATCAATAACGTCATAATACCATTCTAAAATTATATATGAAGTATACGCAGCCTCGAGAATTGTTTTATCCGTTTTCGCAGACATTGCTTTGATGAGGGAGTGGGTTCTCCCCCCACCTGTACCAGAGGCCCCTTAGCCAGGTGAGATGTAAATCGAGAAATGTGCTCCACCGGCAGCCCTGCAAAGGGAGAGGACACTCGAGACTCAGCCAGCCCAGAGGCAACCCTTGTAATATTTCAACAAGGATTGTCTCCACACGGACTCGAACTCGGGACGTCGGGGTTCTAGCCCCAATCACCTTTGCCACTTACCACTGGACTATGCCCCTGGGGGCAAACCCTTGTTTGACCATACCATGATATGTATTCTTCCGAGTTCAAGTTAGGACACCGAAATTTCCTCTCTACTTCATACAAGGTCTTTTCCACTGCCTTCTCTACTTCTGCTGCTCCTGTCTGTTTCCAAGTGTAAAGGAAAAAAGGAAAAAAAAAAAGGTGGGGTAGGGAACAACATGTTATATTTGTTGGAAAAAGCGCCTAAAATTGATTCAGAAAATGCTCCAAATTTATATAAAAACATGTAAGAAGGTTGATTGGATAATTGAGTGAAACTTGGATTGGATGGGTGAGACGATACTCTGAATTCTCTGTATTCTGAAGTGACTGAACATTTGGTGAGTGAGATCGAACGTTGGGTGATGAATTTTGAGTTCGGTCTCTAAGTTCGGTCCAATTTTGAAGTATTTGTTTTATGACCAAACGCATTGCCTAACGTTCAGTAAAGCTGTTTACTGTTCGTTTGTTCCAATTTTGAAGTTTCTGTCTTATGACCAAATGCTTCACCGAACATTCGGTAAAGCTGTTTACCGATCGTTCGATCGAGAGTTCATTGATGAGTTCTGAGTTACATGCAAAAATTTTAAATCCAGCGTTTGGTAAAAGTGACCGAACGTTCGGTCGGCGCATATAGCAGAATTTTTGACTATGTTTTAATGAAACTATGCAACTTTTACAACTTGGAACACCTCCTTTCTGCCTTGAACGGTTATACACTAACTTTGAAAATTAAATTTTGTAGAGAGGTGTCAAATTAACCTCTTTCTTGAGAATTGAAGTCAATAAATATAAGGACCAAAGGTTTTGAAGACATACTTCTACATACTTCTGTATAATTTCTATATACTTTTGATATGCTTTGAATAACCTTTGTGGAGACTCTTGTGAAAACCTGTAAAATTTCTTCCTTGTATTTTTCCCTCTTCCTCTGGTATTCAGCACTTCAAATATACAAGTTCAATCTTCTTATCATAGAGAAAAAAGAAGCTGTTATCTTGGAAAACATCTGCCGTGTAGTCTACCTTGCACAATGGTGGAGACAAAATTGTTTCAAAGACAATAACGTTTGTTGCGCCTCGGATTTTTCCCTTCTTCTTGTTATATTTTCTTTATATTTGATTATCATACCTTTGCAGATCTTTCTGCAATCTTGTGTATTTTCAAAAGAAGTTTGAGAAAACTTGGGAATTACTTCTTTGATGTTGTCTTTTATTTTCATTGAACTTCTATTTTGTGTTATTGGTTTCATCATTTGTTTAATATCTTCCATGTCTTCGAAGTCTATATTTCCAAAAATCTTAAAGCAAATTTGTTATGGAGGATAATGTCACTCGAAATGAAAAAACTCATGACAGAAAAATGGTAGAAAGATCCCAGTGTGAGTGAATATGATAATTAACAACAAGATGAAGAAGAAAAAAAGGAGAACAAACATGACTAATTAGTTGTTTGCATCTTGGCCTCGCCAACCGTATGGAAGCTTGTTTTTCTGTTCCACACAAACAATATGTTGTGATAGAAGCAGCAACTGCTTAGATGTTTGTGAAAAGAAAATCCATTTTTGCAAAAAGATCAACATAGTGTCACTTTCTATTTCTTTCGGACTATGGGGGTTGATGTTTCCTTGAAATGTTGAATACAAGCTTACAACAAAAAGAACTAAAGGGGTTGATGGAAACCTAAAAGGTGCTGGATGAAGGGAAAAAGGTGGATTCAACAACTCTTCGCCAACTAATGAAGAGGAGAAATCATTGGTACTGTCAACATGGTGAAAGACAAGAAGATCACTACGGTCATTATCTCCTTCGATGTAACCTTTGTTGGTAGTGCAATAGAATAAATAGTAGACATTATGCCTACCACGTACATTGCAACCAACATATATTTATTTCTTTAGTTTCAAGAGATAAAAAGTTGTAAACAAATTGTTTTTGAAGATCTACAATAAATCCAAGTAGTTGGATAGTTGAAAGTGCTCTTAAAGTTAATTTTATATATAAGGGTGGAGTTGACAATGTGTTTTGGTTCCTATCATATGTAGGAATTTTGTTTCCAAGTTGCTACCAAATATGGCTAATATTGTCTATTTTCGTACTACGTATGTGCTTTTATATATGATTGATTCATTTGTCTTAGGCTATGGAAGACAAGATCTAAGAATGTTAATACTATTAAGAGAATAAAAAAGAGGAATATTATCACCGTCGGAATGACTAAAGCATGTAATACATGTTTTGTTTATGATTTAAGAAAAATATGTGCATATATGTAAATATGCTTAATATATGACATGAATTGACTTGATGTCTTAATAATGATTTTATGTTGAAACCATGATAATGAGTTTTGATGTTGGCTTTGTAATTTGAATTGGAATTTCATGTTAAAAAGAAATTTGTCTAAAAGTTCAAATGTGAAGCATGCTGGTTGTGCATAATATTGAAAGAATTCTATGATAAATGGAAAATCTAAGAATTAGAATTTTGATAGTTTTTTTTTTCATCTTTTTGAAGATATAGATTCTTGATGAAAATGAAGTAACTAATACTAGTTATTTTTGTGATTTTATGATGGTACTTGTGTGTACATAATGTTTTCTTGTCTTAGACATTCGATGATTGCGTTTAAATACTAAGGAGGTTTGTGAAAAACTTAAAATCGTATAAAATGGATCCCTAGGTCTGGTTGTTAGCATTTATATTAACTTTACCTAAGTGTTGTGAGTTTAACTTAGTTACCCAAGTTGTTATTGATAAAGTATATTTCAAGAGTAATTCATAAATATATCGTGTGATAGGCAACACTTGGTTTATTTGGATATGAGTTTCGAATCAATAGTTTAGTTAATAATTAACATTTTTCATTTGATTAACAATCAATGATTTTGAATCGTGAGCATGAATAAAGGCGTAAGTAAAGAAGAATATAGATGATATTTTGATATCTATGATATTTTTTGTTTAAAGATTGTATGAATAGTATACAAGTGTAAGTCAAGAAAATGTGTAAATTTGTATATGATGTATTGCATGCTTATGCACCTCTATAAGATAGTAGAAATGTATAAGTCAACAATTCTTGTTTTAGAGTTTGTAGATGTCTATCTTTTCATTTCGATAAATATGTTTTAAAAATTGCAACACTTGAATTTAGTATAGCATGTAAATGAGTACACAAGTTTAATGGTTATATTCTTAAACACGGATATCAAATAATAAAAGTTATTTGTCTAAAGACGAACACTAAACTAAATGTAATTGTGATGATGAAATATGATTTTGCTGAGTCTGTGGTACGATTGAAGTATCAAAGGTTGTTTTCTTATGACATGATCATAAGAAAGTTGTTCAATTTTACTCCAAAGTAACATAGAGAGTTAAGTCTATGTTCATTGTTGAAAATCTTTTGAGTTGAATAATACTATAGCTTGTTGTTGATTGCATGGTTGACTAAATTAAATTTGCATGGGTTGTACTATTCATTTGATCAAATGAATGTTGTGATTTGATTCAAGGTGTTGATATATAGTTAATGTTGATGTGAAACTATGAAGAAATATGAGTTTTTGTCTTTCATTTTTGTTTGAAAGTAAAGCAATTTTTACAGTGTCGATGTGTGACTTGTGAATAACTTGTATATGTTGTATAAATTTTAAAGAAATTTAGATGATTGAAGTAGAAAATTATATCAATACTAAAATTATTGTTAGTTTATTGTCCTCATTCATTGAAGGTTTTGTTGTTTGCTGTTATGAGTATGATAGATTTTCTTGATGTATTTGAAATTAATTTCATTTTGTTTGTTGATAAAACTAACTCCTTGATAAAGGTATTCATGATGGTTATTTATTTTATTTGTTTGATGAATTGATTCATAGAAATATTTTGTTGTATTTGAATTTCATGGTCTTGTTGATAAAAACAAAACTCTATGTTTCCATGGATGTTTATAGTTAGTTTTTATAGACTAATGAGATGTTTTGTTAAGTAATTCATTGATATGGATCATCAAAAAACAATGATTGAAGAAAGTGCTAGCACCTGAATGATATAATGATGCAAATGCTTATGAGTATCTTTGAGGCAAATGATAGACAGTGTAGGGTCTATGAGAGTGGCCCGATAAGAACTAAAAGTAAGTTAGTTCTTGTGTCATCGAGGAGGATAAGATTGGAAACCTAACATACTATTAATAAAGATCCTAAGAATAATGTTCAATATGGTAAAAACAAGTCATAGAAGAGTTCTAGTCAGCACTATCAAACTTGTTCCTCTCTATGTTGTTGATGTAAGATGGTGCTTGTTGCACGTTATGAGAGTGATATTTTAAGAATTCTTTAATGAAATTCATAGCCATGTTTATGGTGGAGTGAGCACTACACACTTGATGAATTTCACCTATATAAGTGTGAATGAGGTGTCGCTTCCTATGAGAGTTTGGAATAACTCTCCAGAGCGCTTATGAAAATTAGGAATTAAGTGCATGGCCGAATTTGCACGAAACCATGAACTTGTATGAAGTAGACAAAGGCATGTCTTTTGGTTGTTCATATAAACAGTAGTTGGATATGATTCAAGAAATCTATGTCATCTTATTTTCGTTTCTGTAACTCCATTGTACTAGTGATCCAAAATGCAAGTCATTGTATCCATTATGTGTTATTGTCTTGGTTTAGTACCATAGAGGCTAGTTTATAATTATTCATAGATGTTCTTATATAAATATGGATCATGTGGGGGATTGTTGGCAAAAGCAAGTAAAAATGCTTTAGAAAGTGCTTCAAATTTATATAAAAACATATAAGAAAATTGATTAGAGAACCGAGTGAAACTTAGACTAGATGAGTGAGACGATACTCTGAATTTTCTGAATTTTAAAGTTCCCGAACGTTCAGTGAGTGAGAATAAGCGTTCGATGATAAACTCTGAGTTCGGTCTAATACTGAAGTTTCTGTGTTATTAACAAAAGCTTCACCAAACGTTTGGTCCATAGTGTTGCAATGAGTTCTAAGTTACAATTTTTAAAAATCTCGAAACTAGTGTTCGATAAAAAGTGGGAATGTTTGGTCGTAGAGACAATATAAGTTTCTGTTGTCTTTTGATGAAATGATGCAATTTTTGCAACTTGGGACACCTCCTTTCAATCTTAAACAGTTATAAACTAACTTCGGAAATTAAATTCTGCAGCGAGATGTCAAATTGACTTCTTTTTCCTGAATTGAAGTCTATAAATATAAGGATCTAAAGGTTTTAAAGATATAGTCTACATACTTCTATATGCTTTCTATATACGTTTGATGTGCTTTGGAAAACCTTTGTGGAAACTCTTGTAAAAACTTACAGAATTTTCTTCGTATTTTTCCCTTTCTTCTGGAACACTTCAAATAGAAAAGTTCAATCTTCTTCTCATAGAGCAAACGTGAAGAAGAAGCCGTTATATCATGGGAATCATTTGCCGCGTAGTCTACCTTGCTCAATGGTGAAGGCAAAATTAATTTAAGTACATTAACATCTGTTGCGTCTCGGCTATTTTCCTTCTTCATGTTATATTTCCTTTATTTTTGAATATCATGTCTTTTTAATTCTTTCTACAATCTTGTGTATTTTTAAAGAAAGTTTGAGGAAACTTGAGAATTATTTCTTGGATGAACTTCTATTTTGTATTATTAGTTTCATTATTGGTTTATCATCTTTCACGTCTTCTAAACCTATATTTTCAACAATATTTAGATCGATTGTGATGAAAATGACTTGGGTCAAACTTTCCACAAATAGATTTCTGAAAAAAAAATTGATTGCTGAAGGATATTAAGAAGAAAACTTGCAAGGTTTCTTTTTATTAGAAAAAAAATAAAGGAAAATGCTTCTAGTCAAGGTCAGTGTTCTTTTGCCGCCTTGCTGGTCAAGACAACTACTCATCGAATTACCTGTGACAAATAGCTATTTAATATTATGTTCTAAAGAAAACATTTTGTCAAATATATTTCATTAAAAGTTCACATTAAATAATCTGTTACATGAACGCCACAAATCTGTGGGTACATGACAATTTTTTAATCCCTCTCATTTTACTTAGATGCAAAGGTCTTCATTTCTCAGTTCAAATTTACATGTATCAGGGTGATAGACGTCCTATTGATTAACCGTTAACGAAAGAATGAGACTCAAAAGTGAGATACAAAATGACCAAAGTGATTAAATAGTCAAAATTCAATTTTTTACCACCTTTATTTATAGAGATCTCATTAATCCATCATTCAATGCTAGATTAAATATTACTATAAACTAGTAAACATTTTACTTCCACTAATGAGACTCTTATATAATACAAAGCTATATGTATACTTGCGCACATGGATGAAGCTAGGAAGCTTGAGCTTTCTCTCCATAAACGATTAACAACTAACCACGAATGCTAGTCATATCAAGTTATCAACCACAAGAAAAGGTCAATATCTCTTTTATATATACACGCACATACATGTATGTAATATGTATTTGTCTATGTATGTGTGTGTATATATATGTGTATATATATGGTTTACCCGGTATTCTTTTTAAGAAAGTAAGTAATATTAATCTTAATTGTAGAAAAGTTATAAAGATAATGATACAAAACAGATAATCATAAAAGTAGGAGAAAACTAAGAAAGTAGAAAAAATCAGTTTAAACATAGTTTTGAAAATTAAAGTTATAAAAGATTAAAAAACGGAATTGTCATAAACCTTAAAGACCTAAGAAAATATCTTCTATAAATAAGAATACAGATGACTCCCTCGTGTCACAATATTTATGCGCAACATGGATTAGGATCCTCTCCCCGCAAAAGCCTCACCGCACTCATCACCACACGACATGTGGCAGCAGGGGAGGGTGTTGATGCTAGATGACGGTAATCCGCATCCAGCCTCACCACCCTTCCCTGCTGCCACATGTCGCGCGGTGATGAGTGGAGTGAGGGAAAAAGTGGGCAGGAGATCCCATCCCGCGCAGAGTTAGGATCCCCTCACTGCAAAAGCCTCATCGTACTCATCACCGCGCGACAGTGGCAGCAGGGGAGGGTGGTGATACTAGATGACGGTAACCCGCATCTAGCCTCACCACCCTTCCCTGCTGCCACGATGATGAGTGGGATGAGGAGAAAAGTGGGCAAGAGATCTCATCGCGTGCAGGGTTAGGATCCTCTCACTACAAACGGTTAGGGTGATGAGTGGGGTGGGGGTGTGCGACAACGGACAGTTTTTCTTGGTGGGACAAATATTTTGGTTTCCAACGGTTATCATAACCGTTTTTTCCCCCTTTTGGAGGCTTTATAGATAGAGAGAGGGTTTCAGGCTTTTAGCAAGAAATTTTGGTGGCTTACACATTTAACATGTGGTCAAATTTTGGTGGCTTAAACACTTTTCCTTGTACAGATTCATATATTCTTCATGTAGCTATCGGTGTGAATATGAATATTTTTTAGACAAGAAGACGGGAAAATGTCTCTATCTCACTTGTCCTTTGTGTGCACACTCTTTAATGTGTTCTCTGTTCTCGAGTCTTCGAATCTAGTATGATATATATACATATATGTATACACACATTGTAGCTTATGTGTGTGTGTATGTGTGTATAATATGTACATGTCGTGTGCGTGGTAGCTTATTATCGGTTGATAAATTTGAATTCACTTTTTAACTAACTCACTTGTCTACAAAGAGAATTAAAATAGACATATCATGCATGCATCTCTTGCAATTGCTAGACACTTTACAACTTGTCAAAATTTATAAACTGGTCATAAATGACAAAGTTATTTAGTAAATACGAATTTATTTACATATGAGGGCATAGATGCAAGTGGAGTGTTATCAAAAAAAAAAAAAAAAAAAAAAGCAAGTGGTCAAATAAGTTGCTTTTGGTCCACAGAAATTCAAGTCAAATAGTATTGATTGTAGAGATACTTATATTCTTTACAGAGTTGTAGGCGTGACTGTGGATTGTTTTAGTCTTTTACAGAAAAACAATAAGGACGTCTCTCTTAATACAAATATTTTAATTACAAAACTTGCACTATGTGTCGAATCAGACATACAGTATGTGTTTTATATCGAGTAACATTATTTAGGAGATGATTTTAAAATATTAGTCCAGATCTACTCACCCACAAGGATATGGTGAGAAAATCACTGCGGGACACGTAAGAACAGAAAAGACTGTGAAGTTAGGTAAAAACTGACGAGTACATAGGTGTGAGACTAGGTAAAGGTGTAGTGATCCTCACGGAGGATTAGCATGAGACTTTACCTCGAACACACTAGGAAGGTATCCAACCAACATAGTCTCGTAGAAGAGCATGAAAATTATATATATATGTAATGTATATGTATATATTGATTGTGTATATATGTGTCTATGCAGATGTGTACATATTTTTTTCTCCAAAATTCCGTATGAATTGTCAACTGTATGTATCCTTTTCTCTCCTAAATTTGTCTTTGGATACCAAAAAGTGACTATATAAAAACAATACATATACTTTAAACTCTAAAAAGGTTATAAATAATAATGCTATTTCCTTTATACTACCAATAATTTATCACGTATCAGTACGACTATGCTACCATTCTAATGATGATGCAATCTACAACGACTACCACCTAAATAACGTCAAAATACCATTTCGAAATTGTCCATGAAGTACAGCCGGCCTCAAGAATTGTTTGTCCATTTTGCTAGCTACTGCATGCTTCATCATGTTTGCTTTTGGACTATATATAAATCGGAAAAATCAACAACAACAATCATATCTAGTATATCACAACCACATGTGTAAAAGTCAAAAACTTTTTAATCATAGGAGATTATAATATTTATGTTATGTGTTATTGCATTAAACTAGTAATTCTATTGAGGAAAATTAGAATTTTACCAAACTGGTAAAACCTAGCTAGCTATTGCTTGTTTGAGCACTCCATGACTTGTATTCCTTGTAGTTCAAGTTAGGACATCGGAATTTCCTCTCCACTTCAAACAATGTCCTTTGCACTGCATTTTCTACTTCTGCTGCTCCTATCTGTTTCCATGTCCACAGGAAAAAAATTTGAGAAAATAAAAGATTATTATATGTCGATGATGAAAATGACTTAGGTTCAAACCTCCCACAAACATTTGGACGAAAAAAAAAGAATGATAAAGAATATAAAAAGAAAACTTGTAAGGTTTGTTTTTAGGAAACAAAGGAAAAATGCTCCTAGTCAAGGGCTGCAATATGCTGCTGGTCAATATAATTACTTATCAAATCGCCCTGAGCCAACATAGCTATTTTATATTATGTTATAAGAAACAACATTACTCCATTGATATAGAGAGTCATGTCTATAGTGGAGTATGGAAGGTCAGATATACGCAACCATACCCATGTGTTAAAAACATAAGAGTTGTTTTCCGATGACCTATAATGAAAATTGCGTCAAACTGTGTCGATCAACTGCTACTCACAATATAAGAAGCACAGCCTATTTAGTGAATCATTTTGTTTTATTCCATCATATTTTGAAGTCAAGAAGAAAAAATATGTATTTGACTGTATTGAAAATGAAAACTAAGGAAAACATTTTGTCAAATATATTTTATTGAAGGTGGACATTAGATAATCTGGTCCATGAACGCGACAAATCAATGGGTAGTTTGTTCACATTAGATAATTTTTCTTTCCCTCTCACTATTTCAGCAAACACGCACGTTCAAATCAGATATATTGACCCTTTTCTCCTGGCATTCAAGGGGAAAATATAAGATAAAGCTATATATGTACATGTGCATACGCGTGGAAGTAGGTTTTCTAGTTTAAAGAACTTGAGCTTTCTCTGCATAAAATTAACAAGTAACTAACTAATAAACAAAAGATCTTGATCATGTATCAAATAGAAGAAAAGGGTCAAAATATTCCCACATAAAAATGATCATATTATAAGCTAATCGGGTCAGATATAATGAAAAAAAAAAATACTTACCGACGTCTGGATCTGCAAGACTGCAGAAAACTCTAGGGATGAAAATTTTGATTGAATAGATTTGGTGGTAGAGTGTTTATTTTTCAAACATTTGAGGACCTCCAACATTGAATCGATTCCAGATGAAGGATAAGACACTCTTATGTTGATTTTCGCTTCTTCCTTTGTCATGCAATTTGCTTTATCATTTTCAACAGCTAAAGCTTTCTCAAGCTCTACGCTTCTCTTTTCCAACATCGCCTTGTCTCTCTTGAGCTCTTCAATTTTTCTTGCTGCCATTTGGACAATAGACTTCTTATCTCTCTGCAATCACAAGAAACAACATGTGCGTGTTACACGTCAAGAAAACAACAACAGATACACAGTATACCCAACGACAGCAAAAACTATCGCTAGAGTCTAGGAAGGGTGACAGAAAATCAAACAAACCTCCATTTTAAAGGATAGAGAGTTTGATATTCCAGCAAGACCCTGACTCTCTATATGTACCTTTAATAAAAGGGGTTGATTTTTTCCCATAATTCCCAGAATGCAAAATTCTCATTCCAGTTAGAAGCCAATCATTACACGTCAAGAAAAGAGGTTGATTTTTTCCCCTTTTAAGTCCCAGAACGCAAAATTCTCATTCCAGTTAGAAGCCAATCATTACATGCTTTTTATGTGTATAGTTTGAAATTCATGAGTTATTTAGTAAATGTCTGGACTCTTATGCTTTTGTTATAACCACTGATGTAATATTCTGTACATATGACAAGCATTTACAGTCGCATAGACTGAAGTTGACAAAGAAATACTCAAAAATGAATCGAGTTATATGTAACTGCGAGATGTAAAGGTTTTATATGACGACGACGACGACAACATTACTTCATTGGCTTAAAGGCTTTTGTCTATGGCGGGATATGAAAGCAACCATACCCATGTGTTAGAAACATACATAGGTCGTTTCCCAATGATCCATAATAAAAATTGCATCAAGATGTGTTGATCAACTGCTACTTCACAATATAAGAAGCGCAACCAATTTAGTGAGTCATTTTGCTTTATTTCATTATATTCCAAAGTCAAGGAAGAGCATGTCATTGACTTTATTAGAAATGGAAAGGTAAATGTTTTATAGGTCAAGCATGCATAATATGTACCAAGTAAAACAAAAGAAAGGCTTAACATTTCTGTTGGAATATCAAAGCAACAACATGGAAAAATCCATGGTATAATGTTGAATAAAACTAGTTTGGTATTTTGAAGTATCATATGCATTGACAAATACATGTCTTTTTATACTTCTTTTCTTGTATAACATTCTTCTATAGTTATAACTGTTATCAGATGTTAGGTTTTGTTATGTAAAATGAAAATTGATAAACAAGGATTCTTGTACTTAACTAACCTTAGTTCCATGAGGTAACAACTTATGCAACAGATCATAGTTTTGCCTCTCCTTTTCACGTCTCATCCTCTCGTTGATCATATGCTTATGATTCTTTTCTCTTTCAGCTTCTACTTCTCCCATCACCGGTACCCAATTCTTCTTCAAGAACTCCACCATTCTATTCTTCACATTCCTGCTCTTCTTCTCCTGCAAATTTGATCCCAATCCCTCTGATGATCCACTTGTGTAAGAAACAAAGGCACTTTGCTTCAAAGGCTGAAGAAGCTCATGCAAGCTTGGAATTTCAATTTCTTCACAAGCAAGGTCGTACTCGAAGAAGCTATCCATAGCACTGTTTTTTCAGTTTTTTTGGTTGTGAATTTTGCAACTTGATTGCATGCAAACGCTTATGGCAACTGTTTTTGGAGGCTATACAAATAGAGAGAGAGTTTTGTGAAGAAATTGTCGTGATTTACACATTAAACATGTGGTCAAATAAGTGGCTTTGGTCCGAAGAAATTCAAGTCAAACAGTTTTCCTCGTAGAATTCTTGTATTCTTTAATAGCTCTAGGTGTGAATGTGTATTTTTTAGACAAAAAATAAAAATGTTTCCAACTTATCTTGGTCCAAATAAATTTGAGTCAAGTAGTTTTGGTCGTAAAGATTCTTGAGTTCTTTACAGTGTTGTAGGTGGGAACGTGAAATTATTTAAGAGAAAAAACAAATCAATGTT
The DNA here is from genome assembly GCA_036186865.1 of Eustoma russellianum. Classification (NCBI taxonomy): domain Eukaryota; kingdom Viridiplantae; phylum Streptophyta; class Magnoliopsida; order Gentianales; family Gentianaceae; genus Eustoma; species Eustoma russellianum. The sequence goes on from AP025050.1 coordinate 8,313,223, forward strand.
TCTGTCCACTTGTCTTTGTACACACTACAATCTACGTGCTTGCCCACGTAGATAAACGCGCTACTAATGTTACCAAAATGTCTTTCGAAAAGTGAAAATGTTATCCAACTGAAGGAGTCATGGACAAGAACTTAGATATCATTGATTGGTATAGATTGCATCTAAGTTTACTGGTTTGGATCTTGTCAGCCGCAGTGTATGTTTAGACCATGTCGTCATCTCCTCTTTAGAGACATTAAGTGTTGAGCTTCTCATCTAGAAGGTCACTGAACGACCTGATTTACATCCTTTACGAACCTTAGAGTTAAAGCGGTGGAAGGCTTTCTGACTCATGATATGACTTTTTTGCATACAAGAAATTATATACTATCTATATACCCATAGGGGCATCTGCACATTAGTTTTGTCCATTGGTCTCCGGCTTGAATACGAGCAATCGTCTCTTGGTGTTTTTCATAAACATTTTCACCATCTGCTTGAACACAAGCAATTACGGGTAAACAACAATCAATAATTTCTCAAAATACTTGCCATATAAATACGCACTGTCAATCGATCACCGGATAACAATGTTGAAATCCAAAAACCAACAATATGAATGTCCAGAAAACTGCACCAAACACCTTCATATCGACAGTGCTTAACTTTAGCTCATGCATCCACCAGACCATGGTTCCTCTGTTGATGCCTTAAGGGCAGTCATGTAAAGAGGCAATTCACAAAAATATTTGAGTCAATCATCGTACAACCTTTTCATTGCGTCTTTTTTCACCTTCATGTTTTCTTGTTGTTGATGTCCACATTCAGGTCCCCAATTTACAATTTCTCAAACATCATGAGTTTCGAGGTTCACATTCTGACTCACGCGTTCTCTAATCATTCTTTCAACCATGTTTAAATCGTCATTCCTATGATCCAGTGTGATGTTTGCACAGCTATAACGCCAATAATTATGTGTTTGTTTCAAACTTGATTAAAGATGTCATTGACAATTTTATTCTTCTAATTTACGCATCTAACGTACAGATATTCTAGCTAACCAGTCACAACTTTGTAGAACATATTATGTTACATAGACTATAATTACACGACATGTTTCACCCTATCTTTAGTTTTGATTAGCATCTTTACCTTCAATTTATCTAGTCTATTTTTCTTCCATAGATGTTCTCTAAGCCCCGCCCATGACCATGAATTACTGTGTCTTCTGGCTGGGTATAATCTTCAAAAAAATAAAACGTTTGCGTCCAGATGAGGTATTGTTGGCTCATACATAATTGGTTTATCTTTCTCCTCTTCAAGGTTATAGCGCCCCGACTCGGACAACGGATCCGAACCGGTGCATCCGTCGTAGCTTACTGAGAAGACTAGAAGATGTATCATCTCTCGAATACACATCATCAATGACGTAAGAGAAATCGCAGAAACATGTATAAAATAAAGTCTAAAACCATTAACTTTGTATTCCCAAAAACATAAGTAATTAAAATTGGTAATGGACGTAGCCATCTACATCCTCAATGAACGAAAGAAAGCTAAGGTAATAAGAAACTTCTGAAACAAATCCCAAGATAAGCTCTAAACGTCTCATTCCGCCCACTCGCCATCGTCTTCTATGAAAATCATGTCATAACTGGGCTCATCTGCAAAACAAAGGTAGTACCCTTAGCGAAAAACGCTAGCAAGTAACCCGCTTATAAGACATACGGGATCAATGCATAGAAAGACATGAGTAATATTTAAATCAAGGGGTTGATGGGGCACATGCCTTGTATACTTTCAAGAGCATCGATTAATAGCATAACAACATAAGAGCAGTAACTCATAAACATTCAACAGTTCAATAACAATCAAGTTACCAATCAATCATACCGTAGCGACTCACGTGATGCATGACAAAATATGCACTACACTACATAGTCACAAATGCTTATGCAATTCTTTTCAAAACAGTGCAATGCATGTCACAATGTCCGGTCACATAACTTTATACCCTGTGATGGGCCACAGCTTGTCTTTATACCCTGTGACGCACCACAGCTCAACTTTATACCTTGTAATGTGCCACAGCTTGTCTTTATACCCTATGACACATTACAGCTCACTTTATACCCTGTGATGGTTACAGCTTGTCTTTATACCCTGTAACGCATCACAGCTCATTTCGCAAACTTTATACCCTGTGCCGAGGCACGGCTCTTATTAAATCATAATACAAATGCAAGTGCCATGATGCAAAAATGCACAACTTCTCATCATTCAATCACATTCTTCAATCACAAGCTTTAATCACATTCTCACTTTCAAATGTAGCCTCACATGCTCAGGCCTACCTCACATAAACGTTCATACTAAGGATACGAGGAATATAGTAGACCCTCCTCACACGTTCCATTTGAACCTTATCAACTCCTCAAACATTCATCCTTAACCCCTTAGACCATTCACGCTGAAGTCCGATTCAAATACCCTATGAAGTGCTCACCATTGATTCATCATCCTAGGTCGTGTTCCCATGACTTACACTACCTCAATCAGGTCCTAAGAAGCCTCTAGCGTCCCCAAAGTTGGTCATCTAGCTTCCCTTTTCCTTCCTCTATTTTCCCACAAAACTGGTTGACATCATCCCCTACATCGATCGATCGATGTCACTTCATACCCTCACATCGATCGATCTATGTCCATCAGAATACTTACTGTCTAACATCATACCCTACATCGATCGATCGAAGTACTTCATCCCCTCACATCGATTGATCTATGTCCATCAGAAAACTTACTGTCTAACATCATACCCTACATCGATCGATCGAAGTACTTCATTCCCTCACATCGATCGATCGATGTCCACGATTCCAGAAAAGAAATTCTGCGATTTCTGCAGAAACTGCAGAACCATGACTCCAGATGAACCCAAACTTCATCCCAAACAATCCAGGCCTAATCCCTGCTATAATCTCATGCTTAAACTACAGATTGAACGCTACATACATTCCAAACAAAGATTCAAGCCTAGATCTCAGCGATTTCAACCCGCGAATCCAAAGATCCCTCTTTTCACCCTCAACCACTCTCATAGCAGTTCAATCACAGCAGAGGGAGATTCAAGGGTGGGGATTTGCAGGAAACCACATATTTACCAACATCAAATTAGATTTGCAATATACAATGGCCAAAACAACGAAACTACAACACAGAAATTGCACATAATTCACAAAGGATAAACAAGGACATAATACTGCACGGTGATCCAATTTTGATACAAAAATAGGGTCTTTTCTCTTTCACAAATCGTAGGAACTTATAAGATGATTACTTGCCTTTGAATACTCGAAGAAGATCTGAAGAACAAGCGAAGAACGGATTGAAAATCTTCCCTAGGGTTGGAGCGTTGCACAAATCGCCTAAGGAGAGGAGGAGAGGCGTCGGTTTCTCTGAATGAATAGAGAAACTGATGTTCTGTCAGTTTTAATATGGGTAGGGGTGAAATTGGAATTTCTAAATTGTATTTTACTTAAATCCTTTTCTTTAATAATTAAATCCTAATATTTAATTCTAAATTAAATACTAACTAATTCTAGTATTTAACCCCTCGATAAATACCAATTAATCTAATATTTAATTCTTAATTCATTACCATTAATTGTCATTAATCTCATTTAATTTCTTTTTATCCTTTAATTATTCTACGGGGGGTGCGGGGCATAACAAAAGTCATCTGAATACTCTTGTTCATCGTTATCTTCTTCTCCGTCGTCTTTGTTATAGTCATTGTCAACATCGCCGTTGTCATTTTCTTCATCTATTATATCTGGTGGATTTTTCACAAACGTCTATGACGAGCTATTCCCTTTTATGTTATTCCCCGATGCCCAAAAATGTCAGCATAATAGGCTTGTGAATCTTCGCAAACGGTATCAAAAGAAGCGTTTGTTGGTAAATCACGAATATCCTAGAATGTTGAAAGCTGATTCGAGATCTTCATCATTTGAATTACAAAAAGCACTGAAAATATATCCGACCGCATCTGCAGAACATGCAAAACAGCACAGCAGATCAATTGCTTCGACATCTACATCCAATCTGAGCTTTGTTTCAAATTTTTAGACAAACTCGGAGTATGATATAATACGCAGAAGCCTCATCAATCTTGTTGGATTACTATCATATTCAACTCCATTGTGTAATTGCACCTTTTTACCTCCGTAATACAGAGATATTTGATTGTTTAAATATATCATTTTATTGAAATAAGAGATTCTAACTTGTTTTGTTGATGAGAAATGAGATGTTATTGTCTAAAATAGGCATAGCCACAAAGTGGTCGTGTCAAAACCGTTTTACACCACACGGTTTTTAGAAAACCATTTTCAGCTCAACGGTTTTGGTACAACCCTAGTACGCACGAGGTCTAACCGACTCCAAGATAATTTTGACATAACTAAAGTACGCCCTCCTCCACAATTTTGACAAAATCGTAGATAACGGAAACATAATTTCTTTCAAAATTACGATAATTATAAGTTCTCTGGTTAAAACTAAACGTGAAAACATGAAACGCACGCAATTTTCTATACTACGATGACACTAGAACACCATACGCCACGGTTCCTTTCCTGCCTTTTCCCCCCCTTTGACTTTGAATCAGAAGTACAAAACTTGGGAATTTTTAATTTTTTCCCCTTTCAAAATTTTAATTCAGACCTTTCTGACTTACCTGCATATAGTCCTCTTCCCGTATTACTAATGGTAAAAACAATCAAGCTTAGAGTTCATCTAAGACGCTAATTTAGAGCGAATACTAAAACTGTTGAACAAAAAACATAGAGAATAACGTAAATAGAAGAGAGAGAAAGACGAAATGAGATTAAAAGTTACCCTTCAAAAATAAAGTAGAACATTTTTAACTCTCATCATCATCACACCCACCCAGTATATACTAACAACAGCAAAAGTTATCGTTAAAGTCTGAGAAATGTGAGTTGCAGGCAAACAATACATCTTTCCCAATGGCTTCTCTCAACACAATTTATATCTGAATACTTCCCACACATGCAATTGTTTCCGGTATATCCCAACGACAACAAAAGCTATCGTTAGGGCCGTGGAGGGAGAGCAGTAGGCAAACAATACCTATTTCCCAATGGCTTCTCTCATCACAATTTATATCTGAATACTTCCCACACGTGCAATTGTTCCATAACCCTCTGAGCCGTTGGAGCAAGAGAACATGTGAAACTGTAGAAGTACACCATCAAATATACACAACTTACCAAAACTCACCCTTTACTAATATTGGCATCATTCTTTGACTTCTTGCAGTATCATTTCCCGACATGTAAAGTACCATTGCAGCTATACATCAAATCCAGGTAGATATCTTTGAGCAATGTGTAATTCTAGGTCATGAAAACCAGATGAAATTTTTGTAGTCCAAGAACTGTGGACAAGGGCTCTAGTTAGTAATACGTGAATCCGGACCCGACACGCAGACTCCTTGATGTGAACCAACCCCATGTGTGAGAGCTTACATGTTAACATCAATGCTATAGATGTTCGCACTGGGCACAAAGTTCACTTATTATAGGCACTCTTCATTGCTATAGATGTCCACACGGTCCATTATGTCATTCCTTTCCTCGATGATTATCAAGCCATTCTTCTCCATGAATCTGATCGAATTAAGACAACTCGGGTCTGATTTCTGATGCGCCTTCAGACACATCCGAAAAGTTCAGCTGATGGTGGTTATTAGTATACTCCTCGCTCTCGTCCAGGAGATCATCATCTACCTGCAGATGATGGTTACTAATCATCCCATCGTTTTCGTCCGGGGGATCCTCACTATCATATATTTCAGGATATGCATCATCTTCTTCCTCCTGTAAAGATACAGGTAGATTTTCATGTTAACAAAAACATACCATTTATATTCTACATCAAAAGGACTTCAGCCTAGAGCTGATGGATGGTGCAAACTTGTGATGCCAAGAAAATATTATTGAGCCTTGCGGGTCAACTTCGAATTGCCGGGACATATTTAATTGCATAAGTTCTCAATGAGAATTGTTGTTGAACAGTTTTTAACACATTTTCCAGGCTGAAAACAGTTAACTTGGAATTTAAATCACCTCACTTTCCTCATCGTCTGTAGGATATGCGGAAGCTATTCTGTCGTATAGTTCGTCATCCCCATGGTTTCCTCCCTCCTGTAAATATAACAATATGTTTGCGTGTGAAGATGAGCATATAATAAACTATAATAAGCTATAGTCAGAACAACTTCTGCCTAGAGATTCATGTTGCAATCAGAGGAGAATACACTCATGCACCAGCGCTTTACGTTTCAGCAAAAGCCCGTTGACTTTAACAACCTCAAGTTTTGTTCATAATAGAGATCATGCAACCACCTATTCCTTCAACAAAATTTGACTACAACTGAAAACCCCCTTATATTCATATAGTAATGGACATCATCTTTGTGATTCTCCATTAAACAACAAATGTCAAGCAAAAAACTAAATAAAAAGTCTATTCAAGATACCCTTTCAAGCTCAAACAAACCCATCTTAGACAACCTCAACCTCAAACAACCTAAGCCGAGGAACAAGGCATTGGAATAAAGCTTTTGGGGAAGCTAAATTTTGGTGAACATGATGAGTTCGCAAAGAAAAAGATGCACAATACACAGAGGATTTTGCTCTGACGTGCAGTTTCTCCAGGAGATTACCAGGAGAAATTTGATTTATGATTTCAAAGATAGGACTTTATCAAAGGATATGAATCACCCAACCGAAATTGCTACCTTCTATCTTTCAAGTAACAACCAAGAGCGGTATCGTGACTAAGAAATCCTCATCAAGTTTCCAAGAGAAGTTACCAACACGGGGTGTGTAGTAGTCTTCAAAAATCAGGGTTGCATCGGTTGTTTGCACAATACCGAAGCGAGGCATGTGTAGTTGACGCTTAATTATATCCATCTCCAATGAGAATGTAGCACATTTTCCCGAGTTAAAAGCCAACAGAAGGTATATGGTAGTATTGGAGAACTCTGACTATTGGTAGTTTGCACCATGTTGAATCAAGCAACGTAGTTGTATATATATCTCCAATAAAAACTGTACCAAATTTTCCCTGTTGAAAACACTGAATGTAGAGTAGGGTTACCTCATTCTCTATAGAATAAGAAGAATCCATTCTGCTGTATAGTTCCTCATCTCCATGGTCTGCTTCCTCCTATAAATATGCAAAATGTTTACGAACTTGACCTTTTAATGTACATGCGAAAGGACCTCTGTCTATGCCAGAGAGTAATATTTTGCACTGCACTCTCAGTTTCAGCAAAAGCCCATCACATAGCTCATGAGTTCTAATATCAGAATATCTGTTTCCAGTGAGAAAATAGTATTTTCCCCACTTGAAAATTGAAAACGGAATACAGTTTACCTCACTTTCCTCATCCTCTGCAGGATAAGCAGAATCAATTCTGTTGTATAGTTCCTCATCTCCATGGCCCTTCACCTCAGCCATTTCATCCTACGGAATGAAGATGGAGAAAACTTACAGTTGTCAGGACAAGAAAGCAAAGAGGTGAGAATAGGCAGGAAAGGCACGATAACCGATCTTAGAAAGACAGTCGCTGCAAAATTAAATTGAAGGACATACAATTTCCGATCTCAGCTGATCAACTCTTGCTTGCAGGGTTGAAATATGTCTCACAAGAGCCTGCTCACCAAAAATATGGCTACTTAGCTTTATGGAGTTCAAATCATGTTAGGTTACATATTATAAGATATATGCATATAGATACTACAATATGATCCTGACGACGTGCATATAATGCATTCTGCATGCAAATGTACCTCATGCCTTTGAAGCTCAATTGAACGAGCAAGTGCTTTCCTCTTCGTCAAAAGATTCTTAGGCCTCAAGACAGAAGGTCGCCTGTAGTCTTTGCCTCTGAAAACAATTATGGCATAACCCTTTGAAACTTTGTCTACAGAAACCAATACCCCGCCACTTTCAGCTTCAAGGGATAATGCAATACTCTTGACTTGTTCAATATTTTTAGCCTTAACCATGATCTTGACTAATTCACGGTACTTCCAGTGTAAGTGCATATTCTCCACTGTACCATCAAAAACTCCACGCCTACCTGAAAAAGAATTTCTATCAAACTCCGTGCCTATTTGAAACCACATACGTTCAGGTGGCAAAAAGATATACTGTAAACATCTTTTGATAAGGTAAAAGATTAGAAGTTCAGCTAATTAATCTTGCCTAAAAGTAAAAATGCTTTCATCTTCAATCCAAGCTTTCGGAACATAAATCTCTCCTCATCAGTAATGCTTCCTTCATTTGCAACCGATTCTGCTGGGTTCAAGGACTGCTCCACTTTTGAAAGAGCTCGTTCAGCTTTGACTATTTTTCTTTCAACCTAAAATACAACTCAATATCAAGAACATGGTAAAATTTATGAAATGGGTGATCTATGAAACTTCAGGTCACCTTGAACTCTTGTACTAATCATAAGTGCACTTACAAAAGTAAGTTTCCTCTCTAGCCTCCTAACAAGGTTGGCATGTCTTAACATATCTGCATCTCTCATCACTTTTTTCTTATGCTCGTCATCCAGCCTTTTTCCCCATTTAGCATCAGCGTCTAATGTTTCACCAAGAGTACCAGCAGTTCCAGATTCCTCACGTACTGCCGCGTCTTGGGTGACCAAGGCACAAGCCCTTAGCCGCGCCTGTTCTTCTTCATCTTGCAAGGCCTTTGCCAGACTCTCTTTTTCCATCAGTACCTCAGCAACCTCTGGTGACAAAAAGTTCTTTCCTCTATAGAACACTAAGAAGTCTTTGTTTCTAGAGAGCATAATACACCCTGTCAATTTCTGCAAAAGGAAGTTACTTTGCCCCAGTGAATCAATGCAGTTACAGCTTACGAAATACTGAAAACCATAGAATGCAATGCTTGTATTGAAACATTAACCTTCTCTTTGGATAGCTCTTGACAGAGAAGCTCATGAGAAATGCTTTCGGAAAATTCATTTGATATATTTTTTCCAAAAATCCACTCAAAATTTTCTCCATTTCTTTCAATAGTATTCGCTACTTTGAATCTCACCATTTCCCTCCTAAACTTTAAATACTTTTTTCCCTGCTACTATTTTCACAAAAATAAACCGGATGAAATGACCATATTAGCCCCAACTAAGCCTTTCATTTTATAAGTTAAGATTTCATATATAGGCCAAAATAGACAGATTTAAAAAAATTGTTGCTAATAGGAAGCAACAGTAAGTATTACTTGCTCAAAATTCAAAGGTGGCAACAAGTTTCCTATCCATATTCTAATGCAATCTTTGAAACTTTTCATCTTTGGATACAAAAGGACCCCTATTGTTACCAGGGAACAGCCTACTAATAGATACAATACAAATTATATAAGGCTCCTAGAAGTAGAAGGGGCAGCCTGTGAGGCACAACATAACCAAAACCAAAGCAGATGATCCAGCAAAAGGATATGATAATCTGTTGGAGCAGCAAGAGGGATAGCAGAGATAGGAACAACAGTTGTGCGACACCAACAGGAACTAGATGAGCAGGAATGAGGGCAGCAGCATAACATGAAGTCAACAGCAGCACCATAACAGTGGCAACAGCTGCAATGAAGGAAAAGGTAGCGAAACAAGGGGATGGGAAATATAGCAGTGCAGCATAAGAGTGCACAACCAAGCAATGGCACGAAAGAGCAGCTACAGAGTTTAAGAGCTGAGTATGTGAGCCAGTTTTGAAGATTGCCATATGCAGCCCCATATTGATGGCAACGTCTCAGTTTATTTTATTTTTTTTCATTTTTCCCCCTTCCATGATGTAACAAAAAAATTTCTAATGTTCTGAATAGCTCCATCCAGTCTTGTATTCCTTTCTTTCCAAATTAAGTAAACCAAGGCTGCTAAGACAAAAAAGACTCAAGTTTTTTTGAAATCTTGAGAGTCAAAGATTTGTAAGCAACCAAGTTTGGATGTTGTCCCAATTAGAGATGAAGTCCCTACACTCTAGCTGTATCAAAACTACCTTCCACACTGAATTTGAGAAAGGACAAAGGAATAATAGGTGCTCCTGGACTTTAATAGTCCTTCCACAAAGCATACAAATATCAGAATCAATAAAATCCCATTGCGACAACTTATCTAGAGTATACATCTTCTTCCAAAATGCAAGTCAGATAATGACCGCATATCTAAGGAGATGATGCCTACTCCAGACAAGTTTGGCACAAGGGACAGAATGCAAGACATGAGCTCTAGCAATAAAGACACTATGACTAGTGAATTTTTGAGAAGGAATCTATTTTCAATAGTCATCTTCTTGGGAAATGTGGATCTTTCTACATTTATTGTAGAAGTTGATGCCTTGGATATCCAAGCCATCAACCTCTACAATAAATGTAGAAACATCCGCATTTCCCAAGAAGAGGATTATTGGAAATGGATTCCTTTTCAAAAATTCTATCCCATCTCATACCATATGACAACCTCCAATGACCCCCTCAATGACCTCCGCTACTTCAGCATCGATTATGATACTTGGCTTATTTCTTAGCTCTGCATAGTTTTACATTAGGACCCCCAGAAATGCTAGGGGTCATATCAACAAGTAATTAGACCATTCCCAAATACTTACTTCAAGAACTGATCATATTGGTTCTTATCCAAAGCAATCTCTACCACATCCATGAACCTAATTGCTTTGGCTTAACTTCTCAAAGGGATTTACCCTTTAGAATGACTGAATGAACCCACTTTAGATATATGCTTTCCTTCTCCTCACATTACATGCCAGATAAATTTCATTAGATAACCATTGCTTACTTGGACTAAGTCAGGCAGACCTAGGCCTACATTTGCTTTAGGGCATACACATTGTAGACCATTTTACCTTAGCCTTCATTGTCCCACCCACAGGAAAGTTCTCAAGATCCTCTCAATTTCTTTAATCACCATTCTAGGTAAGAAAAATGCAGCTATCGCGTATCTAATAATGACAATCAAGACATAGTTGATAAGCTTGAGTCTACAACCATCAGATAGTTTGGAGAATGCCCAACTAGATATCCTACAGTTAAGTCTATCTAAAGTGGACCACAGTCAAAATAAGAAAGTTTCTTATTTAGAAGGGGAAGACCCATATATTTGATAGGCAATGTGCCAACTGGAATCCTAAGTATGTCAGATAAGACTTGCTTCTTAGCTCTTGTAATTCTAGAAACAAAGATTTCACATTTTTTGAGGTAAGGTTTCAAAACAGAAAGACCTTCACTCTTCAAGCGTGGGTTTAATGGTTTTCACAGAGGTCTCATCTGCAGAGCCCAATATGAACAGATCATCTGCAAAAGCTAACGAAATAAGCTTTGCGATTTCACTTCCAGGTTGATGTCTGAAGGGAGAGGTATTAATATTGGCTTTTAGGAGTTGTGTGAATCCTCCATGACTAGAATAAATAAGGAAATGGAAAGAGGATCACCCTATGTTAGACCCCTAGAGGCCTTAGAGTTGCCTATTAAAGAGCCATTAAGATTGATGGAAAATGAGACAATAGAGATAAAAGATAAATTTAAATTCCTAAATCTATCTGGGAATTTCATCAGCCTAAGGATACACTTTTTTTTTTGTAATTGGCCTAAGGATACACATCAAGTAATCCTATTTTATATTATCAAAAGCCTTCATAATGTCAACCTTAATAACACTGCTACTAAGGCCACCGATCTTTTGATACCTCTTGACCAAGTCATGCATTAAAAGGATATTATCCTGAATAATCCTACCCTGAACGAAAGCAGACTGGTTCTCGTCGGCAAGACAATTCAGTATAAGCTTCATTCTATTAGTCAGATTCTTCGAAATGGCTTTGTAACACATTACAATATGAAATAGGTCTAAAAACTTTCATTCTAATTAGAGCATTAACTTTTAGGATGAGAGAAATAGTTGTTGAGTTAATAGGATAGTAAATGTAGTCATTGGAGAATAAGACGCCTGTGGCTTTTAAGAACTCTTATCCTATTAAGGCCCAATTAGCCTTAGAAAATTTCATAGTGAAGCCATCAGGGCATAGGACGCTATCATTCTTCATAGAGAATAGAGCCTCTTTAATTTCTTTGTGAGTTATTTGAGCATCCAAGGTGAAGGATTGGTCTGCAGATAAGGATTTACCAGTTCAAGTCTGAGGTGTGACTGGGCTAGTATTAGGCTCGAAGAAGAGGGATTCAAAGAAATCTACAGCCATGTTCTTTACAGTTTCATAACTTCAACTAAGCTACCATTCTTATCTTGAGTCTCAAGATTTTGTTTCTGGCTGTATAAGCCTTGACTGATCTATGAAAGAACTAGATATTCCTATCTCTTTCACTCCTAGACCTGTTTTCTTGACGCTCCTCCTTTGCCAATAAGTTATGGGCATTGTCAAGTTTTTTCTCCCCCTAAGAAGCCTCAGCCGGCACTATTTGGTTTCTAAGTTGGGTTGGCCAGTGGCTTTTTCAGCAGGCTTGAGGAGGGGTAGCAAACTGTTTAACAGGATTGGAAGACCCTTTAGGAGGAGTTGTTGGTTTCGATGATTGTGCTTGATGGTATTTTGGGTGATTGTTCTTGCTCGGAAAATCTTCTTTATCCGTATCCTCCGCAGAATTAGACGAGGAGTACTTAACTAGATTCCAATTTGTTCCTTTTTCTTCTAGAACTACTGCCATACATAATGCCTCTAAGAAACCTAAATTCTGATCTCTTGGAGTTGACACATTCTCAAACTCAAACTCAGAGGGAGGAGGTAAGAGGGCATGTTTCTCTATGTTGTCCTGATAGTCTAAAGACTTATCCTTATTTAGCTCTCTGCATTAGCTTGAAGGGATATGTTTTCAACTTCACATACACCTTTTTTTACCCGCATCAAATGGCTAAATTTATTGGCGCTATGCACATTAGGGAGAGGAGCAGAGACATTAGCATATATGTGTGCTTTTTTAGACACAGAAATGTTATCAACTGTTATGGCTTTATAGCTCGGCGTCTTCCTTTGTTCCTCAGCAACAAGCTCAGAGAGATCCTTAGTCTTACCTTGCTCCACATCAACTGCTTTGGCTTTACCACTGTCACAATTCTACTTCTTCTCAGGAGCTGTGTCCTCACCTTTGGTAAACTGTGTCTTGCTTGAGGTGATAGTTCTACTATCTTTCTGCTGAGTGTTTCCAAGTGCAGGAGCAGAATTCCTCAAAACAGGGGCACTCTTATCCTGCAGCTCACAGGAATATCCAAAGATCTTGTATTTTAGACACTGTGTTAGCAACTATTTATAGACTACCTCATGTGTACACCCTTTTCCACCTTAAATGAAGTTAACTAAATTCGAAGGTAGCTCACCTGTCTTGATTTCAACAGGAATTCTGACAAAGGACATTCTAGACTAAGAGGTTGTCAGTCTATCCATAAACAAGGGTTTATCTATCAGGCTGCCGAAACCACTGAGGACATATGAGTTGAAGTAATAAAAACGAAGTTTAAGGAAATGAATCCAGACAAACAACATCTAACTTTGAGATGTTGTATGGGTTTATCCGAGACTCATGGCCAAAGAAATAGGACTCTTTTCCAAAAACATAGAGGAAGAGTCTAGTATACTTTTCTTGGACTATTGGATTGAAATCGAAAAACAAACAAGTCATCCCCCATTCATTGAACCTTAGCAGTCTCTTCGAAGGCCAGCGAACCTTAGCGAAGCTCTGCATGTTGAAAAAAGAAGATGTGTTCCCCATAACTTATCCAACAATTGTACAAATCCTTTTTGTTTGTGTTCTACAACTTCATTTGGGTTAATAGCGAAGAATTTCTTGCCATTATTAACATAGGGGTGGACCTACGACAGAGTTGAAGTGACTTCGGGTTTAAAATCAGGCTTGAGTAGAGAAGGCCAAGCCGATTCAGCCCTAACAATGGCCTACATGTTGGAATATGAGCTGGATTAAGAAAACCCATACATTTTGGTAAGGAATCACGAAAATATTGTTGTCTCATGCCGCTTGGCCATAAAAGCTAACTTGGGTTGTATCTCGGATGATTTTGAGAAGAAAGAAAGTGGGTTGAGAGTGGAGGGAGGTGGCGATGTAACATTTAGTGATGGTGTGAAGAGAGAGAAGAAATCTAATGGTGGTTTTAGAAGGAGAAATAAAAGAGAGGAAATGAGGGAATCTAGACACTAAGGGGAGAATATGTACGTTAGGGAAGAATTACCCTTTAAATGGCTAGAGAGAAGATGGAGCACAATTTTAGTAAGAAGTTTTAGATCTAGAAAGTGAATGGAATCACTAAACCATGAAGGTTCTAAGGACTAATATGAATATCATATTCTCTGTTTTATAATAATCACTATCCAGCTATTTTGCATCAAATAGAAGTACATCACTGCATAATTAGATATTATGATATTTATATCACATCAAACTATGACATCTGAGATTAAGAGTTCTCCAAACAAATTCTACAGTCATAACTATAGAAAAAGAATATAAACTGATAATATTACCACTTGTCAGAAAAGACTTGCAAAATTTTTGTAACTGCTCTAAAAGGATGATATTTTTTACATACTTTCCTATTTGCATTCCTACCTTTCTAGATAAGTAACCATAATGAGATTAGTCATTACCTTGATATCCTCAGCCATTCTTTCACTTGTTGTCAACTGGACACCACGTTTCAGTGCGATCTTTGCTATTGAACTTCTTTCCCAAAGTTTAATCATGGCTGCAGCGAGACCTTGGTGTTGCCTGCTTCTTCCTGGATAAACAAGCAGGTAAGCACATCAAAGATATAATATAGATACAATATTCTCATTTACAGAATGGTGGATACCAAGTGCAAAGTGTGGAGGTATAACTCGAGCTAGCCTTCTCAAGGCCGTTGCCTCCTTTGTGCCAAGGGTAGATCTGACACCATAAGGAAGTATTCTGAATGGAGGTTTATAACCAGGAAGATGACCAGGGAGCAAATCTGCATCTACAGGTAGTGGACCAGGCCCTGGCCAATCGGTGTACCTTGGACCCAGGCTATCTAACAGATTTTCTATTTCATCTTCATACTTGACTTCTGGCGTTGATTCAATCTCAGTAGATCCTGTACCATCAGTTGCAGGCTCTACTTGAGGAGCAAACTGATCATTGTTAGCCTTGGTTTCCGATATCTCTGTTAACTTGTCGCTACTGATATCGCTTGCAATTAGAGATAAATGGTCAGGAGGAACATGATTCTTATTATATGTTCGTTTCTGCAATGCTTCAGACTGAAATTTGTAGCCCACGCCTCTGTAAAGAGAGACAGAAGTGCCAGACCTCCAAACCACCAACCCACCAGTTTTCCTCTGAATGATCAAATGCCATTGAACAACATAATCAGAGCAAGTTAAAGAAACATCCCCACGTTCCGTAGTATAGCAACTTTAAATGTTTTCTTGATCAGTTTACAACCGAATGTTAAGAAATTAGAAATGCATAGGGCCAAAAGAGAAGATTGAATGAACAACAAATGCGTGCTGATTAATTGAAAAAGAGATGATATCACTTGCACGTGAAAGGATACTTTTACCAAGTTGGAACTTGTGATTGACTATTAGGTACTACTGAATTGATTCTGACAAGATTATTCGTCCCATACATTTTACATTCAAAATCAACTGAAATCTAGATACATGACATCCAAAATGAAATGGGCTTATGTGTAGATTGGGCACCAATCTCACTCTAATTCAATTTATTCATAAAGCTTTTCTAGCTTATGGGCAAGAAAATCAACACATGCTGTAGATATTGGTAGACATTGATATTATCTGTTCTCTCTGCCCATAGCCAATCTTCACAACTTTTTTACAGTCAAGTAAATCATATCTGACAAATGGAGAAAGAGTTTCAACACACCTCTAAAATCTCATGCATTCTTTTCATATTAAGAGCAGGAGCACCCTCAATTTTCAACCTCACCACCTCTGATGCCTTCCACTTTTCGTGAATCTTTTCCACAATCTCATGAGTAACACCAGCACCACCTATTTTCGTCTTATTCTTCAACTTAAAAGTCAATCTCTTCAGCCTATTGATCTCTGACTCTGGAAGTGTTAATTCAGCCAATGATGTTCTACTCTTCTGCCTAACAGAATACCCCTCCTCTTCTGCACTCACCTCCGGTTTCTCCCACGGAAACCTTACCTCACCATTTCTAGAGAACACATTATCATCCCCAAAAGGAGATTTCTCCAAATACCCACCTCTTGGGTTGGGTAAAATTCCCTCCTCTATATGAAATATATCCTCAACAGACCCTTTCTCAAACGCTTTATCCGCATTATCTTTATTTTCACCAGTATTATCCACAATCCCAAATCTCTTCAATTTTTGCACAATCCTGTCCATTGTGCTACCACTACTACTTTCTTCACTATCCGAACAAGAAATTTCCCCACTATAATCCATCAGAGGCTGAGGACATTTGAGTTTATCTTTCTTATTAGTTTCATTCCATTTATCCAACCAAGAATTCCTTGACAAACTCATATTACCAGCTTGTCCCTTAGAAACAGGAGACTCAATAGCCAAGCCCATTGCTTTACTCTTTTCCACCCTATAAAATTTGGATCTTTTCTGTGGGTTTTGCTGAGGAGTTGGTGCGGAGTCTGTGGTAGAGCTGTTTGCTGCAGAAAAAGACGGTTTCTTGAATGGTATGGTGTGATAAGCGTACCTCAGGAACTGAAACCGCGTTCTAACAGGGAATTTCGACACCGAGCTGTTAAATGATTCTAAGAAATTGTTTGTTCTTGGATAGATATTGTGGGTGGGCAACGAAGCCATAATTATGAGAACTTATCACACAGTTGTAAGGGAATACACCGTTCCCTCAAACAGGGTATGGCAAAAGAAGAGTTGGGGCAGAAATCTTCTGGGGGTGAAGAAAAAAGGGAGAAAAAGAAATCAAAGCAAAAATTGGTAAAAGAAGAAACTGAAGTGAACGTAGAGCAAAGATAAACTTAAAGCCAAGATGCAGGGAGAGTTTGTAATCTTCATTTGATTAATCCGATATCCGATTGCGGATTTTGGACAAACGGGTAACTATGCTGTTTTGTAACATATTCGAGTTGTAAAATAAATCTTTTATGTAAAAAGAAAATGTAACGTAAGTCGTATATATCAGATTGCGAAGCAATCCAATTCTTTTATAAGGCATGTACAAATTTAAAAACCTAATGTACCAAAAACTCATATACCGCCTTTATTGTTGGATCGAAATCCCTGCACAAACACCACTAGAGGGGGGGTGAATAGTGGTTAGCGGAAATTACACTATTTTAAACCCTTTTCAAAACCCCTCAGTTCTGAAATCTGAAACTCAGAAAACAGAAACTGTTTTTGAAAATATTTTTCCTACTTTGAAAACACTTCCAAAAATTATGAAACTTTCCAGGAACACACTTCAAGATGTTTTCTAACTCCTGCAAAAATATCAAGTCAAAATAAAATCTTTAAAACGTTCAACTAATCAAAAACTTTTTGTCTACACAGAATTCCAGAACAGAGTTCAGAAAATGACTCAACTTCACAAATTTCTTCCCGTCAATCCTCAAGTCCAAAACCTTTGAAAATTTAACACAATAACCCTTAAGATATGTATAATAATGGGTTGAAACAGTTTTGGAAAATTCGTTTGGGAAGTTAGTCAACCAAGTCACGTTTCTCAACTTTTGCAAATCTGAAAAACAGATTGTAGCAGTTGCAGAACTTTGGACTTTTGATTAACCTAAACTTATCCAAATTGAGTCAAACTTGTTTTAAATGAAAGCTAAGAGACTAAAGTATGTCTCTGCAAAATTTTAGCAATTTTGAAAACCTTTTACTATTCTTTCCAGAATTTATAAAACGTGTTAACAAAACAGAGAATAGAAAACTGAAAGTGTAAAGTACGGAAAGTAAAGAACACCAAGAATTTTATACTGGTTCGGCCAAATGTGCCTACTCCAGTCTTCGAGGACACCTTCCTCGGTATTCACTATCACCAGTGTCACAGAATTACACCTTAGCTCGATCCTTGAGCTTCACACCAACCCTATTCAAGCTATTCACAACACCTTTACAGAATTTCAGCACTATCACACCTCATACACCTTTTCACCTTTTGATTAAGCCTTACAAACTTGGCTTATCATTTACAACAATTCTACCACAACAAGGTGTATCTAAGCAGCATTACAATACTTCAAATATTTCACCACAAGCTGCACAATAAGAATAGAGAAGAAGAAGAAGATAGCATGAGAGGTGTGTCTTCAACTCTTCACTTCAACCTCTATTTATAGTGTGAGGCATCCCTTGTTGATAAGATTGCCATTTGTCACCTTGAATGTTATCAAACACACTTGTCTTTACACCATTGGTTCTTGTCTTCAAGACTTTGCACACTTGGCACCTTCAAGCAATGTGATTTGTCCATCTATGTCACCAACTTTTTCAGCATTATATGACATGGAAATTTCAGATTTGAAGGAGATAAATGATGAGATAAATGAAGAGATAAATGATGAGTAAATCTCTCAAAAGTTAACCAAGTTTGTTCCATCATAATAGCACATGTGGGAGAAGAAATCTCTGCAGAAATTTGAATTCCATTCAGCCATAAAACGTCCATATGGCCATGTGTGTGCCATGTTGACAACTTTTTGCCACCAAGTATAATCCTTGATTTTTGATTGGTTCTAGCATAATTTCCTTGTACACTTGTCATCACATGAGATAATCTTCTTGTACACATGTAAATGTATCATTTTGATGAGAAATATAAGAGTTAATCTCAGCCCTTGAATTCAAAATGAATGGCTAGATTTAATTAGAAAATAGTCAAAACTATTTCCACCTTTCTCTCCTTGAAAGTTGTAACCATTTACCATGTCAATTGTGACATGAAATTACTGCACAATAATCTGAGAATAAGTCTTATAATGATATCATAAGATGACCATATAGTGTGACAAAATAAATGTCACATAACAAGAAATCCCGAGAATACCGAAAACCAAATATAGCATTAATAATCTTGATGTTGATACTTCAAGAATACCATAAGGAGTCCATAATGATGATAATAATATCCTTGAGAAATAATCATAGTGAAGTCGTCGCGATATGCTCCGAGAATAAAAAGACGATAATTCCCTTGATAATATTTTTTGAGAAAGATAGTCTTGTCTTGAAATAATTATGACGAATGTCATAAAGATAGTCTTTAGATGATAATATCATGTTACATAGTAACATATTATAGAATATGTGAAGACAATGTACCTGCAAGACTTAAAATTCCACTTTTTGCCCTTTTTGGTAAGTCGTATAACTTCCACGGCATATTAGTTACAAGACATAATAATATTCATAAAAATCAAATAATAAAATCACCAAAATTATGTATGAAACATTAAGAATATATATGTAAATGAAAACAACTATTTATCACATTTTAGATAGCATGAAACATTTTGTTACGAGAGTGAAGTAACACATAATAATATTTTTCAAAGATTAAGCGCTTTATGTAGTGATGCATGTTGCCATCAGAACTCTCTGTTCAGAATTTCCAAATGAATAAAGCGCTTAGTGTAGCGCGCATAAACTCTCTGATCCCAGTTTTTTTTATAGAATAAAGCGCTTAGTGTAGCGCGCATAAACTTTCTGATCCCAGTTTTTCGTAGAATAAAGCGCTTGGTGTAGCGCGTCAGAACTCTCTGATCTCAGTTATTCAAATGATAAAGCGCTTTATGAAGCGTTCAATGTTTTCTGTTTAAACTTTCTAAAAGATAAAGCGCTTTATGAAGCGCTCAATGTTCTCTGTTCAAACTTTCTCACATGTTTAATATGTTTCATCTTTTTATCATACGTGTGACACTTCCTTAAAATCATAACTTTGAAAATTATCCAAACATATTTTTCAACATTCTCTCCCTTTTGGATGATTTTCAAAATAACTCTACATGATTTTAATATCACAACTCTTTACCAACCTTTATCACATACTTACCAATTATTTTGAAATTCTTTTTAAATACATGTTTTAACATATGTGCTCCCCCTCAACTGATATTCTCCCCCTTAACCTTTGCTCCTAACCAATTGAACACAAATATCCAATTGAACACAAATTAAAACTTATACCAATTGAAAACTTATCATTCAACCTTAGAACCATGACTTAACAACTAAAATCATGTTCTTATATCTATCTCCCCCTTTATTTTACAAATCATGCAAAAGATAGAATCACACAATTGTATCGTAGGCCATCATACCTAACTTGTCTCGTAAGTTTTCAAAAGTGACTTGACTAAGGGGTTTAGTAAATATATCAGCAACCTGATGATCAGTTCTTACATGGTTTATGACTATATCCTCATTTTGAACATGGTCACGGAGGAAATGATATTTAACTTCTATGTGTTTGGCCTTAGAATGAAGTACCGGATTCCGAGAAAGATTGATCGCACTCGTGCTATCACAGAAAATTGGAATCTTATTCATTATAATGCCAAAGTCACTAAGTTGTTGTTTAAGCCAAAGTATTTGAGTAGTGCATAAACTTAAGGCTATATACTTGGCTTCAGTGGTAGAAAGAGCTACACTAGCTTGTTTCTTAGAAAACCAAGAGATTAAGTTGGTTCCTATGAATTGACACGTACCGCTAGTGGATTTTCTATCTATTTTGCAACCACCGTAATCAGCATCACTAAATGCGTATAATTCCAACTTAGCATTTCTATCGTACCAAAGTCCTAAATGAGGTGTATGTTTAATGTATCTAAATATCTTTTTCACCACATTATAATGTGACACTTTAGGACAAGATTGAAACCTAGCACACATACACACACTAAACATTATATCAGGTCTTGATGCAGTTAAATACAACAATGATCCAATCATAGACCTATATAGTGTGTCGTCAAAAGGTTTTCCATTTTCATCCTTGTCTAGTTTGGTACTAACACTCATGGGGGTAGTTGATGGTTTCAACTCTTCAAATCCAAACTTCTTAATCATATCATTAATATACTTAAGTTGGCTAATGTGGATTCCTTGAGGGGTTTGTTTGATTTGTAACCCTAAGAAGTAGTTCAATTCTCCTACCATTGACATCTCAAATTCAGACTTCATACACTCTTCGAAGTCTTTTACTAAGGTAGGGTTAGTTGAACCAAAGATAATGTCGTCTACATAGATTTGGACTATTAATAAATCATTATCTTTCCTTTTAAGAAACAACGTGTTATCTATGGTTCCCCTTTGATAGTTATTTGCAATAAGAAAATTTGCAAATCTATCTGTTATGGCCGAAAAAAAAAGAAGAAGAAAATATATATATATAGAGATATATATATATATATATATATATATATAGATATACATATAGTAGATATATGTATACATAAATGTTATCAAATAATAATAATAATGATAATAATAATAAAAAAAAAAAGATGATGATGACAACAAAGATAATTATAAACTAATAGTGTTAGAATCACATTAGGAAACCTAAACCAAAACCAAATGGGAAAACCAAATAAATCTACCATCACCCCCCCACCATATACACGATTATACGCATAGCCACACACACACACATACACAAAATAATAAACGTACGGCAAAAGAAAAAAAAAAGAGAGAGAAGAGAGAGGAGAAGAGAGAAAAGAGAAAAAGAAGGAGGAAGGCGAGGCCCCGAACCCAAATCTTAGTCCGTCGAATTTATTAGTATCGTTAATCGAGGTAGGTGCCTCTTCCCCCCTCAAATGGGTACGATCCATGCATGCTTGATGATATATTTTATGTGATTTACTTGTTTTAATTGTTTATATTATAGGTTTGTATTTGTTTATATATGGAAAAGCATGATGTAATTGTTTATTTGCTGCTATGTACTTGTATGAATATGATTTTGGTGGTATAATTTGAATTAGGGTAGGAATACTCTTGAAAACAACTCAAAAGATTAGGAATTACATACTTAGGGGGTTTAAAAATTTCGTTTTGGCCTTAGAATAACTTCATCTAGCCCGGAATAGGTTATGATTGGTTGAAAATCGAAAAAAAAGGGTCTGACGGACGCGTTTCAGAGGGGTGGCGCGTGGGGCCCACGCGCGGCCCCTGACGGCGCGTCCGGACACGTGATGACGTGTCCACCTTCAAAAGTTGCGTCTCGTTATAACGAGTCCAACGCAACTGGTTTGAGGTCAATCGGAGTTAAAACGAAGATTTTATGGAGGTTAGAAGGAAATAGAAAAAAAATTAAAAAAAAAAAGAAAATACTGTTGGACCGGCCAGGCTGCCGGACCGGACCGGATGGCCAGCGGACCGGACCAGGCATCAGGCCGGCCCAAACCGAAAAATAAAAAAAAAAATCTGGAAATTAATTTCTGAAATGAATAAATAATAAATAATTAATTAAAATTAGTTTAAAATTCCAGAAAAATATATTTAATTATCAGAAAATTCTAAATAAATTCCAGAAAATATAAAAGGTTAAAATTAAATTATTCCCACTTAATTTCTTAATTTTGGGAAATGTAAGTAATTAAAAATAATTAGTAATAAATAGAATTAAATAAGGAAAAATTAGTAGAAAATTCTAGAAAATTAATACAAGCTAAGTAAAAATAAAAGGAATGCTAAATAACTACTTTCCAATATTCGTAAATTTTATGAAGCCAAATATTGAGTGCCGGAGTTGGTGAGGATGGGCGTACGGGCCCCAGACGACTAGTGTTGAGTGCCGGAGTTGGTGAGGATGGGCGTACGGGCCCCAGGCGATTTTGTTGTTGCATTCATGGCACGTGCATTGCATTGGGAGTGGGCTGAGATGTACGGGTCTCAGACGCTCGAGTGAAGAGGACCATGGTGTACGGGCCATGAGTATGTGATTTTGATGGACCATGGTGTACGGGCCATGAGTATGTGATTATGGTGGATCATGGTGTACGGGCCATGGATACTTGGTTATGGTGGATCGTGGTGCACGGGCCACGGGCATCCGTAAGGATGGATTGTAGTGCACGGGCTACAGGCATCCAGTCAATCCCGGGATCATGCATTGCATATAGGTCTAGGGCATATTGCATGACATGATTCTTGTTGCGTGTGACACGTTAATTGAGCATGCATCACGTACTTGCGCATTTTTATGTGGAGTGCTTTACTTACCGCATTTACCTTATCTTAGGCATGTTATCTTATATTTATGTGCTATGTGTTATATCATGTATATGTGCTATGTGGCTATATCATTTCGGTATGTACGTTTTGTATTTGTTTGAGGCGGGCATCTACTGGGTGATTTCTGTCACTCACCCCTACTTCCCAGGTGAACCGGATGAGGACTACGAGCACATCTTCATTGAGGACGGGGCGGACATAGCAGAATGGGCTGGTTGAGAGCTGCGGCTAGGATATGTGGGGACGCTGCAGTTGTTTTGTTCTTATTTATATTTTGGGGATTTCCACACACTACTTTACTATTTTATTTCCAGAGTTTTAATTAGCAATGTAATGACGATTATTGGAGTTTAATATATGTTATGGTTTACGTTTCCGCGAAAAATTTCTACGTCATTTTGACAAGTAAGAGATTGATTCGACGCTTTGTATTCTCCTTAGTGAGATACGGCGGGTGCACTGTTCCCGATGTTAGGGCTCGGGAGCGGGGCGCTACAGGTGGTATCAGAGCCGAGGCTTCAGATCCGCCTCGGAAACACAGGATTAACTAGATCACTAGACGTAAGTTACGATCTTTTGTAAAATGACGATTTTACCCCTAATAAACAAAGTAGACTTAAGAGATGATTTTAGACCTAAGTTATGATCGGGTTATGGGAGGTGTGTGCCGATGGTGAGCTTTTCTTGTCTAATTATCAATTTATCCGCGTTCCACCTTTCAACTTATTATCGACAAATTTGTATTCGTTTCATGAACTCAAATTCTGGATAATGCCTCCACGACGCGAGCCGCCAGCTGGAAACGGAGGACACGATGGTGATGATCAGCAGGGTCAGGGGACCATTCCTTAGGTCCTTGTAGATACCCTGGCCAGGCTGACTGCATTGATAGCCCAGCAGCAGATACAGATGGCTCACCTACAGCAGCAACAGCAGCAGCAGCCACCTCCAGCACCACCACCCCAGGGGGGCTTCGATTTTTCTACCGGGAGATGCAGAACTGCCGGATACCTATGTTCAGAGGTACCACACGACCAGAGGAGCAGAGATCTGGCTCAAGAATGTGTCTAAGCAGTTGAGATTGATGCAAGTTACGGATGGCCTGAAGGTTGATGCGGTTGTACCATTCTCAGAGGGTAATGCCGAGCAATGTCGGCAGGGCATGGCACGCAGACTGACTTCATCACCGATATGGACCTGGTTCAGGGAGGAGTACCAAAAGCACTATGTTACTAAAAGTGTCATTTAGAGGAGGATGATGGTGTTTCAGCTTCTGACGTAGGGGTCCATGACTGGGGACCAGTAGTTTGAGAGGTTCCATGCACTTACGAGTTACATGCCCGTCATCATGGATAACGAGAAAGCGAAGATGCTGGAGTTCAAGACCAGCTTGAGCTCTCGCCTTCAGTCATTGATCATCTGCAATCAACCTCCACTTTTGAAGAGTTGCTGGAAGTGTGTCTTGAGGTTGAGGGTGATCTCGAGAGGTTTGGAGCGGTCGACAGGGCTAAGAGACCGCGAGAGGAGTTCCGTCCTAGGAGATAGGAGAGATGGTGAAAGATCTCATGCTGCCATCTGACCGGGCAATCTTTCAGATCACCACAGTAGGGACAGGGATCAGCGTCTCGACCATTGATGATTGAGGGTCCCGCAGCGACAGCGGCACAGCCACTCAAGGCAGTTGTACCGCCACCCCTAGTAGGTACACATTGTGGTTATTCGCACATAGATCATTGCTAGAGAGCTCAAAAAGGTTTGCTGCAACTGTGGCAAACAGGGACATTATGCTAGAGAGTGTCCTACACCGGCACAAGCCCCTCCACCACAGGGTCAGAAGTAGCAGAAAGCAAAGGGGAGGACATTCCAGTGGTATGAGAAATTAAGGACGGCTTCTCTGATGAGCTATCATTTTCACCACCGAGCAGGGAAGCAGAGTTCAAGATTGATCTTATACCCGAAGGTAAACCGATCTCGAAGGCGCCATACAGGATGGCAACAACATAGTTAAAAGAGCTCAAGAAACAGTTATAGGGGTTGCTGGACTGAAAGTTCCTAGTGTTTCGCCCTGGGGACCCCGGTATCAATTGTGAAGAAAAAGGACGGTAGTCTGAGACTATGCATCGACTATCGTAAGCTTAATAAGATCGCGATAAAGACTAATACCCACTACTGATGATCAATAAGTTAAATGATCAGTTGAAGAGTGCCATGGTATTGTCGAAGATTGATCTTCGATCATGCTACCATCAGTTAAGGATTAAGGCAGAAGGCATAGCAAAGACTGCGTTCTGTGCTCGATATGGCCACTACGAGTTTCTTGTAATGCCCTTTGGACTGACGAATGCACCTGCGGCTTTCCTGGATCTGATGAACACAGTATTCAGGGAGCAGTTGGACCATTTTATGGTGGTGTTCATCGACGACATCTTGGTGTACTCGCCTAATGAGGAGGCTCATGCCGAACACTTGCGGGAGGTATTGGAGACTCTTAGAAAGAAGATAGAGGCGATCACGGAATGGCCACGACCTACTAACGTCACTGAGGTACGCAGCTTTCTTGGCCTTGCCGGTTATTATCGCAAGTTTGTGAAGGGATTTTCGAGGATTGAAGCACCACTGAGTCGACTGACTCAGAAAAAGACTAAGTTTGTATGGACCTCCGAGTGTGAGAAAAGCTTTGCAGAGTTGAAGCAGAAATTGACGACTGCACTAGTGTTAGCATAACTCTCTGGCACTGAAGGATTTGTCATCTATAGCGACGCCTCAAAGAATGGGCTAGAATGCGTGTTAAGGCAGGGAGATAGAGTTATTGCATACGCTTCGAGACAATTGAAGCAATATGAACAAAATTTCCCGACTCATGATCTGGAGCTGGCAGCGGTGATGTTTGCATTAAAGATTTGGTGCCATTATCTATACGGTGTAAAGTGCGAATTCTTCACAGATCATAAAAGCTTGAAGTATTTATTCACACAGAAAGAGTCGAATATGCGTCAGAGGAGATAGCTTAAGCTATTGTAGGATTATGACCTGACCATTAGTTATCATCCGGGAAGGCAAACCGAGTTGCAGATGCCTTGAGCAGGAAGTCTAATCACGCTGGACATACACCATTGGAGAAAGAGATGGCAGAGTTTGATCTCGACATTGTTGATTCCACTGCTAATATTCTGGCAGCCTTAGAAATTACACCATCTCTGGTTGAGCGGATCAAGGAGACGCAAAAGGAAGATGTGACGCTTAGTGATATCCGAGAGAGGATGTTAACCAATTTAATTGAGGGCTTCCAGATTCATGATGATAGAAGTATTTGGTACCAAGGAAGGTTGTGCGTGCCTGACGATGAGGAGCTAAGGAGGGAATTGCTGAAGGAGGCATACAATTCGAAGTTGTCGATCCACCCCGGTGCTACGAAGATGTATAACGATCTAAAGAAACACTACTGGTGGAGTGGGATGAAAAGACACATTGCTGAGTTCATTGAGAGAAGTCTCGTTTGTCAGCAGGTTAAGGCAGAGCATCAGAGGTCGGGAGGTTTGATGTTGCCATTAGAGATACCGGAATGGAAGTGGGAGCATGTGACGATGGACTTTATAGCAGGACTTCCTAAAACAAGAAACGGTAACGATATGATCTGGGAGATCGTTGATTGATTGACGAAGACTGCTCACTTCCTACCCGTGCCTAGTGATGTGACCGTGCAAAGACTGGTGACGTTATATATTGATGATGTTGTTAGCCTACACGGAGTCCCAGTCAGTACCGTCTCAGACCGTGATTCGAAATTCACCTCTCGATTCTGGTCAGCTTGCCAGAAAAGGTTGGGGGCGGAGCTGCGACTCAGTACCGCTTTTCATCCACAGACAGACGGGCAGTCTGAAAGGACAATTCGGACATTATAGGACATGTTGAGAGCGTGCGCATTGGACTTCAAGGGGAACTGGGACGGTATGATCAATCTCATTGAGTTCTCTTACAACAACAGTCACCACAGTGCCATCGGTATGACACCTTTGGAGGCTCTCTATGGACGTAAGTGCAGGTCTCCTGTTCACTGGGACGAGGTTGGCGAGCGTGTTATTACCGGCCCTGAGTTGGTTGAACAGACTAGAGAGAAAGTAAAGTTGATACAAGATAGATTAAAGATTGCTCAAGACAGAAGCAAGAGCTGGGCCGATTCAAAACGACGTCCACTAGAATTTGACGTGGGCGAGAAGGTTTACTTGAGAGTGTCACCTACGAAGAAGGTTTCGCGATTCGGTATAAAGGGTAAACTGAAGCCTCGCTACATTGGTCCTTATGAGGTACTCGAGAGGGTTGGTACGTTGGCCTACCGATTAGCATTACCTCCTGCCTTGGCTCAGGTTCACAGCACATTTCACGTTTCTCAGTTGAGGAAATATGTTCAGGACCTAAGTCATGTTCTAGACGCGCCACCGTTAAGGATTTGACCGGACATTACATATGAGGAGACTCCTATCAGAATAGTGGATTGCAAGGACCAAGTATTGAGACACCGAGTCATCCCTTATGTCAAAGTGAAGTGGACCAATCACACCGAGCGCGAGGCGACTTGGGAGCTTGAGGAGCAAATGCAAGAGAGATAACCACAGCTTTTCGAATAAAGTACGTCAAGTTTCGAGGACGAAACTTTGTGTAAGGTGGGTAGGATGTTATGGCCGAAAAAAAAAGAAGAAGAAAATATATATATATAGATATATATATATATATATATATATATATATATATATAGATATAGATATAGATATACATATAGTAGATATATGTATACATAAATGTTATCAAATAATAATAATAATGATAATAATAATAATAAAAAAAAAAGATGATGATGACAACAAAGATAATTATAAACTAATAGTGTTAGAATCACATTAGGAAACCTAAACCAAAACCAAATGGGAAAACCAAATAAATCTACCATCACCCCCCACCATATACACGATTATACGCATAGCCACACACACACACATACACAAAATAATAAACGTACGGCAAAAGAAAAAAAAAAGAGAGAGAAGAGAGAGAGAAGAGAGAAAAGAGAAAAGAAGGAGGAAGGCGAGGCCCCGAACCCAAATCTTAGTCCGTCGAATTTATTAGTATCGTTAATCGAGGTAGGTGCCTCTTCCCCCCTCAAATGGGTACGATCCATGCATGCTTGATGATATATTTTATGTGATTTACTTGTTTTAATTGTTTATATTATAGGTTTGTATTTGTTTATATATGGAAAAGCATGATGTAATTGTTTATTTGCTGCTATGTACTTGTATGAATATGATTTTGGTGGTATGATTTGAATTAGGGTAGGAATACTCTTGAAAACAACTCAAAAGATTAGGAATTACATACTTAGGGGGTTTAAAAATTTCGTTTTGGCCTTAGAATAACTTCATCTAGCCCGGAATAGGTTATGATTGGTTGAAAATCGAAAAAAAAGGGTCTGACGGACGCGTTTCAGAGGGGTGGCGCGTGGGGCCCACGCGCGGCCCCTGACGGCGCGTCCGGACACGTGATGACGTGTCCACCTTCAAAAGTTGCGTCTCGTTATAACGAGTCCAACGCAACTGGTTTGAGGTCAATCGGAGTTAAAACGAAGATTTTATGGAGGTTAGAAGGAAATAGAAAAAAAATTAAAAAAAAAAGAAAATACTGTTGGACCGGCCAGGCTGCCGGACCGGACCGGATGGCCAGCGGACCGGACCAGGCATCAGGCCGGCCCAAACCGAAAAATAAAAAAAAAATCTGGAAATTAATTTCTGAAATGAATAAATAATAAATAATTAATTAAAATTAGTTTAAAATTCTAGAAAAATATATTTAATTATCATAAAATTCTAAATAAATTCCAGAAAATATAAAAGGTTAAAATTAAATTATTCCCACTTAATTTCTTAATTTTGGGAAATGTAAGTAATTAAAAATAATTAGTAATAAATAGAATTAAATAAGGAAAAATTAGTAGAAAATTCTAGAAAATTAATACAAGCTAAGTAAAAATAAAAGGAATGCTAAATAACTACTTTCCAATATTCGTAAATTTTATGAAGCCAAATATTGAGTGCCGGAGTTGGTGAGGATGGGCGTACGGGCCCAGACGACTAGTGTTGAGTGCCGGAGTTGGTGAGGATGGGCGTACGGGCCCCAGGCGATTTTGTTGTTGCATTCATGGCACGTGCATTGCATTGGGAGTGGGCTGAGATGTACGGGTCTCAGACGCTCGAGTGAAGAGGACCATGGTGTACGGGCCATGAGTATGTGATTTTGATGGACCATGGTGTACGGGCCATGAGTATGTGATTATGGTGGATCATGGTGTACGGGCCATGGATACTTGGTTATGGTGGATCGTGGTGCACGGGCCACGGGCATCCGTAAGGATGGATTGTAGTGCACGGGCTACAGGCATCCAGTCAATCCCGGGATCATGCATTGCATATAAGTCTAGGGCATATTGCATGACATGATTCTTGTTGCGTGTGACACGTTAATTGAGCATGCATCACGTACTTGCGCATTTTTATGTGGAGTGCTTTACTTACCGCATTTACCTTATCTTAGGCATGTTATCTTATATTTATGTGCTATGTGTTATATCATGTTTATGTGCTATGTGGCTATATCATTTCGGTATGTACGTTTTGTATTTGTTTGAGGCGGGCATCTACTGGGTGATTTCTGTCACTCACCCCTACTTCCCAGGTGAACCGGATGAGGACTACGAGCACATCTTCATTGAGGACGGGGCGGACATAGCAGAATGGGCTGGTTGAGAGCTGCGGCTAGGATATGTGGGGACGCTGCAGTTGTTTTGTTCTTATTTATATTTTGGGGATTTCCACACACTACTTTACTATTTTATTTCCAGAGTTTTAATTAGCAATGTAATGACGATTATTGGAGTTTAATATATGTTATGGTTTATGTTTCCGCGAAAAATTTCTACGTCATTTTGACAAGTAAGAGATTGATTCGACGCTTTGTATTCTCCTTAGTGAGATACGGCGGGTGCACTGTTCCCGATGTTAGGGCTCGGGAGCGGGGCGCTACACTATCATACCAAGCTCTTGGAGCTTGTTTTAACCCATACAAAGCTTTTTTAAGCTTATATACATGGTCGGGGTATTTTGGATCTTCAAATCCTGGGGGTTGTTTTACAAAAACTTCTTCTTGAATAAAACCATTCAAAAATGCACATTTAACATCCATTTGAAATAATTTAATACTACTCAAACTAGCAATAGCAAGCAATAATCTTATAGCTTCAAGACGTGCAACGGGCGCAAAAGTTTCTTCATAATCAATTCCTTCCTGTTGATTATATCCTTGTGCAACAAGTCTAGCTTTATTTCGAGTAATATTACCTTGTTCATCCATTTTATTTCTAAACACCCATTTTGTACCAATAATAGATTTATTTTCAGGTTTAGGCATCAAATCCCACACATCATTTCAAGTAAATTCATTCAATTCTTCATGCATTGCATTTACCCAAGATGAATCATTCAATGCTTCCTTAACATTCTTAGGTTCCAAATGTGAGATTAATGCATGTCCCTCGTCATGATCCAATTGTTTGATACTTCTACGAGTTTTAATTCCTTCATTTATATCTCCAATAATTAATTCTTTAGGATGTTTATGTTTGTCTTTTATGTGCCACCAATTCCTAGGTTGACTAGGTTCACCTTCATCTAGTTCAAATGTTTCATTAGTGTGAACATAATCATATACAATTGGAACATCTTGTAAGTTAGATGAATTATCTTCCAATTGCAAAATCTCTTGATTTACTTCACCTAAAGGTTCATGCATGTCTTGTTCAGGGGGAATAGAATCTAGATAATCGCATACAGGCTCAAGTAACAAGTCATCATCATCAAACATATTTTCAACATTATCATTTTGTTCTTTTTGAACTTTATCATACATGTCAATATGAGCATTTTCATTAAACTTTACATGTATTGATTCAATTATTTTTCTAGATACAGGATTATAACACCTATATGCCTTAGAATTAGTAGAATAACCAACAAATATGCATTCAATAGACTTTTGCTCAAATTTATCTAGGTTATCTTTTGTGTTGAGAACAAAACATTTGCAGCCGAAAACTCTTAGATAATCAATCTTTGGTTTTCTATTATTCAACAATTCATAAGGAGTTTTGTTTAATTTCTTTCTAATAGATAGTCGATTAATGATATAAGATGCACAATTTACGGCTTCCGCCCACAAAAATCTTGGAACTTTATTTTCACATAACATTGTTCTAGCAATTTCTTGAATTGTTCTATTTTTCCTTTCAACAACACCATTAAGTTGTGGGGTTCTAGGTGGTGAAAACTCATGTTTAATTCCATTTAATTCACAAAATTTAATCACAACTTTATTTTTAAATTCTCCACCACGATTACTCCTAATTCTTTTAACATTTTCTTCATAAAGATTTTCAAGTTGTTTAACAAGTTTCTCAAGTTCTAATGCAGCATCATCTTTATGAGATAAAAATAATGTCCATGTAAATCGTGAATAATCATCAACAATAACACATACATAATAATGACCACCAAGACTTCTTGTTCTACTTGGACCAAACAAGTCAATGTGAAGAAGTTCTAAAATATGACAAGTACTCACATCATGTTTTGATTTTAATGATTCTTTACATTGTTTTCCTTTAATGCAAGTTTCACATACTTGAAAGTTATGCAAATCTAATTTAGGAAAACC
Source organism: Eustoma russellianum (assembly GCA_036186865.1). Taxonomy (NCBI): domain Eukaryota; kingdom Viridiplantae; phylum Streptophyta; class Magnoliopsida; order Gentianales; family Gentianaceae; genus Eustoma; species Eustoma russellianum. The sequence goes on from AP025050.1 coordinate 8,345,272, forward strand.
TCTTATTAAGTTCATTTTAGACAATTTTTCAATGGTAGAAATTCCAATATGTCCTAAGCGTCTATGCCACAAATTAACATCAAAATCATACGACATAAAACATTTAATTTTGGCATCTAACATATTGTTAATGGATAACGTATAAACATTTCCATCTCTATCTCCTTTTAACACAGTTTCACCCTTTTTATTTGTAATATCGCAAGAAGTGAGATGAAAAGAGACATCAAAACCATTGTCAATAAATTGTGAAATACTTAATAAATTATAAGAAAGATTACTTACCAACAGCACATTCTCGATTTGAAAATTATTTGGACCACCAACTATGCCTTTTCCAATTACCTTGCCATAAGTATCATCACCAAATGTAACATTTGCTCCATTCTTAATTTCTTTTAACGTGATGAATAATGATGGATTTCCGGTCATGTGTCTTGAACATCCACTATCTAAAAACCATTTGTTCTTCAAATCTTCTTTCTTTATCCTCTTCTTTAATTCTTTATGAATATTGACCTGCAAAGAAGATAAAGTTTAGGTACCCTTTAGATGGGTCCTTAGACGTTAGTAACATCCTTGTTTATATACCCTTTGGGTATCCAAACTTGGATGTACCTTTTTGGCACATACTTGGCATTTTCATGGTTTGAAAAATATAAAGAATTATTATACATTTGACCATGCCATTTAAATGTAGATGAATTGTTTCCATATGAATTTTTCTTTGGCATATAAGAAACATTTTTAGCCCAAGATGAACGATTTCTAGAATAATCATATAAATAACCATGTCTTGTTGATTTCTTTCTATATGAGACATAATTATTTTTACTTTGTTTAGGCAAATTTGTATACATGTATACATAATTTCTATATGCAAAATTTTTCCTAGGAACATGTTGTACAATTCTTGTTTTAGAAGGAGGAGTAGGAAGAATTGACACATTATTCTTTACAACATAAGGCAATTTAGAAATAGAAGAAACAAAGTTTGTCTTTTTACTTAATTTATCATGTTCTTCTATATATCCTAATCCGGTTTTGTCATTTCCATATTTTTGTGATGCAATTAATGAATCCAACATGTTTGTTCCAGATTTAAATTGTTCCAACGTTTTTTCTAAGTCAAGTTTGCATGCCTTTAACAAGGAAATTTCATTTTCATATGCATTTAGTTTTGATTTTAGCAGGCAATTTTCAGAACTAAGTTTTTGTTCATTATTTTTATGCAAACCTATTTTGGTTTCTAATGAATTAAGAATACTAGATGATTCTTCTTTTAAAGACTCTAATTGAGTCGAAACTTCCAAGTTGGACGTCTTCAACTTGTTGTTTTCCTCAATTAGTTTCTTTTTCTCTTTAGACAGCTTTTTACAATGAGCATGCATTTTCATAAATTCAATATGCATTTCATCAAGAGACATGTCATTTTTAGAATCTAAATCAGAGGAAGATGTTACCTCTTTTGAAACAAAGCATACTTGTGCTTCTTCATCTTCAGATTGCTCGGATTCTGAGTCTGATGAGTCACTCCAAGTACTAGCCTTCATTGCTCTTTTACCTTTCCTTGGCTTTGACTCCTTTTGCTTATTCCTTTGAGTCTCTTTTGTTTGCTTGTTCTTGTTTGGACAATCATAAGAAATATGTCCCTTTTGTCCACATTCATAGCATTTCAACTCTTTGTTATACCATTTTTCATTATTCTCATTCTTAGAAGAATTATTTCTTTTAAGTTGAGAAGGAGTAGAAGAAGATTGTTTTCTATTTGTACGTTTAAAAAATCTTCTCAATTTTCTCGCTACTAAAATTAAATCATCATCTAACTCACTATCATCATTTTCTTCATCAATGCTCACATGTGAAGATTCGACAGTTTGAAAGCAATAGCCTTACCGGACTGTTTTGAAGACTCAGATTTTCTTTGATTCATTTTTGCTTCATATACCTTGAGTGAGCCAATCAATTCATCCATTTTGGTGATTGATTTCATTTCTTCAATCGCAGTAACCTTTGCATCCCATTCAGCAGGCAGGCTTCGAAGGACCTTTTGTACCTTCTCTTTATTTGTAAAAGTCTTTCCTAATGCCTCAAGAGCATTAAACACATTAGTAAGCCTTAAATCCATAGAAACTATGGATTCGTTGGGCAGCATTTTAAAGCATTCTAATTCAGTCATAAGCATATTTATTTTTGAATCTTTAACATCGCTTGTACCTTCATGCTTTAATTCCAAAGATTTCCACATATCATGAGCACTATTGCAATTAGAAACATAACCTGCTTCGGAACTAGTAAGACCATTCAAGAGTAATTGCATAGCTTTAGCATTCATAGACATCTTTTTCTTATCATCACTAGTCCATTCGCTTTTGTATTTTTCTACCTCTTGTGTCACATCATTTACTTTAACAACTTTGGTAGGAATGTACGGACCATCCTCAACTATTGACCATAAATCAATATCTATAGCCATCAAGAATAATTTCATTCTCAACTTCCAATGAACAAAGTTATTACCATCAAAAAGAGGAGGGCGTTGAGTAGACATACCTTCTAACTCACCTTTGTGAGGAATTATGGCCATTGTGTGAAAGTAGCTAAGGTACCTTGTTTTTGCTTCGTGTTCTTAGAGTGGTGGAACCTGGCTCTGATACCAATTGTTGGATCGAAATCCCTGCACAAACACCACTAGAAGGGGGGTGAATAGTGGTTAGCGGAAATTACACTATTTTAAACCCTTTTCAAAACCCCTCAGTTCTGAAATCTGAAACTCAGAAAACAGAAACTGTTTTTGAAAATATTTTTCCTACTTTGAAAACACTTCCAAAAATTATGAAACTTTCCAGGAACACACTTCAAGATGTTTTCTAACTCCTGCAAAAATATCAAGTCAAAATAAAATCTTTAAAACGTTCAACTAATCAAAAACTTTTTGTCTACACAGAATTCCAGAACAGAGTTCAGAAAATGACTCAACTTCACAAATTTCTTCCCGTCAATCCCCAAGTCCAAAACCTTTGAAAATTTAACACAATAACCCTTAAGATATGTATAATAATAAGTTGAAACAGTTTTGGAAAATTCGTTTGGGAAGTTAGTCAACCAAGTCACGTTTCTCAACTTTTGCAAATCTGAAAAAACAGATTGTAGCAGTTGCAGAACTTTGGACTTTTGATTAACCTAAACTTATCCAAATTGAGTCAAACTTGTTTTAAATGAAAGCTAAGAGACTAAAGTATGTCTCTGCAAAATTTTAGCAATTTTGAAAACCTTTTACTATTCTTTCCAGAATTTATAAAACGTGTTAACAAAACAGAGAATAGAAAACTGAAAGTGTAAAGTACGGAAAGTAAAGAACACCAAGAATTTTATACTGGTTCGGCCAAATGTGCCTACTCCAGTCTTCGAGGACAACTTCCTCGGTATTCACTATCACCAGTGTCACAGAATTACACCTTAGCTCGATCCTTGAGCTTCACACCAACCCTATTCAAGCTATTCACAACACCTTTACAGAATTTCAGCACTATCACACCTCATACACCTTTTCACCTTTTGATTAAGCCTTACAAACTTGGCTTATCAATTACAACAATTCTACCACAACAAGGTGTATCTAAGCAGCATTACAATACTTCAAATATTTCACCACAAGCTGCACAATAAGAATAGAGAAGAAGAAGAAGATAGCATGAGAGGTGTGTCTTCAACTCTTCACTTCAACCTCTATTTATAGTGTGAGGCATCCCTTGTTGATAAGATTGCCATTTGTCACCTTGAATGTCATCAAACACACTTGTCTTTACACCATTGGTTCTTGTCTTCAAGACTTTGCACACTTGGCACCTTCAAGCAATGTGATTTGTCCATCTATGTCACCAACTTTTTCAGCATTATATGACATGGAAATTTCAGATTTGAAGGAGATAAATGATGAGATAAATGAAGAGATAAATGATGAGTAAATCTCTCAAAAGTTAACCAAGTTTGTTCCATCATAATAGCACATGTGGGAGAAGAAATCTCTGCAGAAATTTGAATTCCATTCAGCCATAAAACGTCCATATGGCCATGTGTGTGCCATGTTGACAACTTTTTGCCACCAAGTATAATCCTTGATTTTTGATTGGTTCTAGCATAATTTCCTTGTACACTTGTCATCACATGAGATAATCTTCTTGTACACATGTAAATGTATCATTTTGATGAGAAATATAAGAGTTAATCTCAGCCCTTGAATTCAAAATGAATGGCTAGATTTAATTAGAAAATAGTCAAAACTATTTCCACCTTTCTCTCCTTGAAAGTTGTAACCATTTACCATGTCAATTGTGACATGAAATTACTGCACAATAATCTGAGAATAAGTCTTATAATGATATCATAAGATGACCATATAGTGTGACAAAATAAATGTCACATAACAAGAGGGGGAGATTGTTAGGTGCAGCAATTGTCCCGTGGCGTAGGCCGGTGGGCGTAGGCCTTGTGGGCCAAGTCACAGTCGAATGCCGTGGGCGCTTGTGTGCTGAATGCACTATAAGGCTAAGGTATGCGCATCTCCTGTCACCAATTGGTTTTGGGAGAGATGGTAGCGCCTGAGGTCCTACAAGTGGTATCAGAGCGAGGTCACGGGTTCGATTCCCAGCAGGAGCAATTGCTGAGGGGGAGATTATTAGGTGCAGCAATTGTCCCGTGGCGTAGGCCGGTGGGCGTAGGCCTTGTGGGCCAAGTCACAGTCGAATGCCGTGGGCGCTTGTGTGCTGAATGCACTATAAGGCTAAGGTATGCGCATCTCCTGTCACCAATTGGTTTTGGGAGAGATGGTAGCGCCTGAGGTCCTACAACTTTATGTGATTACTTCGATGTCCATTTTGCTGCGAATTTTTTTTGCATTATATATAATTAGGGTTATTCAACAAACCAAACAGTTTGGGAACCGTTTGAGTTCGATTCGTGTTTGATTCGTATTCATTCGGTAATTGTTTGTAAACGAGTCGAATTCGAACAGCTGTTTGAGTTCGTTTATTAAAACGAGCCGAACTATTTGCGAACTATTTGTCTCGTTTAAACAGTCGAGCCAAACTTGAACCAATTTTAAAATTCGTTTAGCTAAACAAACCGAGCCAAACAATTCGTTTAGCTAAACAATCCGAATTCAAAAACTAGTATTCTGTCGGTTCGTTAACACCCCTATATATAATGAATTAATTTATGTTTAAATAGTAACTAATATCTTTGCATCTAGATATTTTCCGTGGTTTATTTAGACTTAAATTCTTGACTATAGGTGTAACTTTTTTATATTTTCAACATGACTTTTGAACTAACTATAACTAGTTGTAGTTCGGGAATGATTTGAGCTTAACACTTTTCATTTTAAATTTTTTATAAATAAATTAAGAATATAGTTTGCTACTAATCATGAGTTTATCAACTTGTTTTTTAAATTATTCTGATTTATGATAATTAATTTATCCGATTAGATTAAATTCAATTATTAAATTTATGATAATTTCGAATAGATCTCTTAGTCAATTAAATTAAATATATACTAATGAAGGTTATGTTGTCCTTCAAACATTAACCTAAAATCGGCAGCAGAAGGCTGGAATTCTGGATTACGCTTTATAATTCCGAGGAGAGAACATCATCAGAAGTTGACAAAAACCCAATGTCTTCACCGCCGGCCACCAGGCTCCGCCTCCGCCCGTGGCCACTCTTTTTAGACTTAGCCGCAATCAGTCTCCCTGTTTCCCTCTCCGACGCAACCAACCGTATCGGCCTAAATCTCCGTTACTTTCTCTCAAATTACACTCTCATAGGTCTTGCCGTCGTTCTGTGCAGCCTTATTTACCACCCACTTCCCCTCCTAATCTTCCTCTTCATCGCCATCGCGTGGTTCTACCTTTACTTCTCTCACGACAGCGAAAACCCTTTAATTATTGTCAATTACGAGATTGGGGATAATTATGTTCGTGGGTTCTTGATGTTGGTCACTGTAATTGCGGTGATCTTCGTTAGGGTTTGGGCCAACTTGGTTGTTTCGGTGGCAATTGGGGCTTTGATCGCTTGTGTTCATTCTGCTTTGAGAGCTCCTGAAGAGGACACCGAAAGCTCGCCTTATGGGTCGTTGCTTTCTGATGTAGCTAGCCCAGAAGGTTATACGAGGGTTTGAGTAATTCATTCTTCTTTTAAATTTATTCAGGATGCGTTTTCCCATCTGAATCGGGACGACTGAATCCAATGTCTATTTCATGTTCAAACAGGTTATTTTGCTGTAAAGACTAAATTTTTAGTCGATTGTTTGTACTATTTTCTCAGTTATAGTTTCTTCTTTTAGTCAGCTTTTTGTCAGTGCTGCAGTTTATCCATTAATATGATTTTGAGTAGATACTGGTTATACATTGAACTATGTGACTCATCAGTACATCTGCACTTCATTTTCTTGCCAAACCCAGAATTGGGAAATTCTAAACATGAATCATGAAGTTCAGAAAACTGACTATGTAACTTCTGGCTGCTCCTGGTGTAAATCAAATGTAGATCACTTTTACTTCTGTTTTTTTTTACATGCAAGATCTTTTGTCCAGTGTAGCAATCTAATGTATAAATACTGGTTTCTGCTTATCTATTCGACCTTTTCAGATTATGGATTTGTTAAAATATTTGTAAATTGTAAAGCACCGGAGTGGCGTGCCTTATGCCAACTGCGTTGTTTGATCTCGCGGTACATTTAGACGGCTGAAACACTGTGTGAGTTCTTTCGAGTACAGGGACTGGGAAAAAGTACCTGAAAAAGTTATATATAGACTGGTTGATGGGAAACAGGATAAGAAATTGTTACCCTATAGGTGTTCGCTGCAACTAAAAATCTTGATTATTTTGGCTGCCCTGCATGAAAATTGATAGTATAGCTATGTTACTTTGTTCAATCACCATGTATGTACTTGGACAATAGTATGGATCGAGTAAAATTTTATACTCACCATTTTGGATTTATTTATGATGGAATAAGGCAAAATGACTCAATTGGCTAAACTTTTTATATTGTGGAGTAGCAGTTGATCGATATAACTTGACCTATCATTATGTTTCAGGAAACAACCTCGGTGTGTTTTTAACACATGAGTATGTTTGCGTACATCTGATCCCCGTATCTTGTAATGGACTGGAGCGTCTAAGGCAATGCGGTTGTTGTTGTTGTTGTTGTTGTTGTTTTCGTTATTAGATAGAGTAGTCACTATATCTATACCATGGTATTAAGTGCAAGGACAAAGATGTTGCCTGTCATAGTAGTTGCTCGTGTGAAGATACTTATCGGCAAGTATCTTCTCTCTAAAATTTTTTCTCTGCCTTCTCTCTAAAAAGACCTCCGCTGCAGGATGACATCACCGCCTCCGGTTGCATCTACGGAGGAGCAGGATCTCCTAACTCGAAGCATTAAGAAGAACAAGCGTGATCCCGCTGGAAACCTGATCTTCACAGAAAATATGATCAACCCGATTACCCCGTCCCCAAGTCCTTGGACAAACCAGAGCTTCTCAGATATTCTACAAGGCAAAAAGATCAGAGGCCCCATTTACTTCGGGGAAGAGGAAGACGATTTCTGGGAAATGGAGATGATGGACCAACTCTGCCTGGAGAAACTAGAATCAACGGAGGAGAATGGGAACTGGCGTGAGGTTGAACTTACAACCCAGAGATGTTTTGAACTATGGCGCCCATGGAGAAAAGCATTAATCATCAAACTCCTTGGGAGGAACATCAGCTATAGGACTCTTACTGATCGGCTAAATGAGCTTTGGAAATTCCCAGATGGGTTTGAACTTACTGATCTGGAGCACAACTACTTCCTAGTGAGATTCTATTCTATGGCAGATTACTACCATGTCTTAGAAAATGGGCCTTGGACGATTCTGGGTCATTACTTGACGATTTCCAAATGGAGACCCTACTTTGATCCCACCATGGAACAAATCACAACGGCACTGGTCTGGCTCCGGCTCCCTAACCTACCAGTGGAGCTCTTCAATAACCAACTGTTACTGGAAATTGCAGAACAAGTAGGAAAACCTGTGAAGGTTGATGAGTTTACATTAAGGGCTACACGAGGTAAATACGCTAGAGTGTGTGTTGAACTAGACCTATCCAAACCTCTGGTGCCACAAGTGAAGGTTAAGGGACCTAAGGATCGTGTCCAGAAGATTGAGTATGAAGGGCTCTATGCTGTATGCTTTAGGTGTGGGACGTACGGACACCGAGAGGAGGAGTGTGGTGAAGGAAAGCAGGAGGAGACGGCGGAGGTAAGGGAGCAGCAAGAGGTAAAAGTACAGGTTCCGACGCCGGAGCAACCCTTCGGTCCATGGTTACTACCCAACAACCCCCGGAGAAGGAGGCCGGCCAGCAATGTGCTGGAACAGGACAAAACAGCCAGACAGTCTGAACGTACCCCAGGCACAGGTGCGCAGACGGGCGTAACAGGTGAAGGGGGGACAGACGAAAGGGAAGGGGGCCCAGCAGGGTAAGGATACACGTGCTCCCAGTACCAAGCCAAACAAAGGGCTGATAACTACAGGATCCAGATTTGTAATTCTGGATAATGAAGAGGACCCAGAAGAAATGGAAATGGATAATCTCATAGCTAAATTTAATGAAGCCCAACGTTATGACCAGCAAGCCCAAAGCACAACCATGACCAAGAAGCAACCAAGTAATGGCCCAAAACTGGCCAGAGGCATTCAACTGAGCAGAAAACCAAAGACCAAAGTGACCCATAACCAGAATAGAAAACAACCAACACATGAAAATCAAGACCCCAACCAAGTCAAAACTCTGGGCCCAACAGAATACACCCCAAACAGACTTATTTGGCAAACACAAGGAAACACTAGTATATCCAACACTCATACACAGAACAACAATACCAGTCTACAAATAGAACACACCGGGAACGAACACACAAACACTACATCAAACAAGGACCCATACATATACCCAAATACCAACACCAAAGAACAACCTCCCGATGGGACAGACCAAATGATACCCGAGACAGACAAGGGACATGCTATTGACGAGCCAGTTAATGCTACTAAGTACGACATCAATATGGTGGATAGAGACACCTAGCAGGGGAACCTGCAAACACTCCAGAACGTTTCCCAATGAAGGTTCTAGTATGGAATTGCAGAGGAGCTAACTCCTCTAAGTTCTTCCGTAATCTTAAGGAAATCATCCGGATACATAAACCTGCAGTCTTATGTTTAGTTGAAACAAGAGTTGAGAGTCAGAAAGGCCAAAGAATTCTGAAAGCATTCCATTTCACCCACCTCTTTGCGGTTGAAGCAAGGGGCTTTAAGGGGGGTATTTGGTGTTTCTGGGATACCGATCAAATTAGCTTAGAAACTCTAAGTTATAACCACCAGTACATAAACATGGCGGTAGTACGAAATAATAAACCCAACTGGGTCCTTAGCCTCATCTATGCCTCACCAGTGAGGCAAGAAAGGGAGCAACTCTGGGAATATTTTGCCCAAATACAAAACACCATCACCATGCCTTGGTGTCTTATCGGTGATTGTAATGAGATCCTCTCACAAACGGACAAAAGGGGCGGCAGAGCAGTTAGAACGAAAGAAGATGTTGGGATATGGAAAATGATTAATGCTTGTGAGTTCATTGACTTGGGATATTCTGGTCCAACATTCACATGGACCAACCTTAGAGACGAGGATGACAATATCATGGAGAGAATTGACAGGGCTTGGGCAAACAGAAGGTGGCAGACTAAATTTCAGCATGCTATTCTACATCATCTACCACGTACTCACTCCGACCATCATCCCATCTGCCTTGATTTAGATGGACCTACTAATCCTCCACAAAATAAAACCTTTCGGTTCCAGCTAGCCTGGCTGGAACATCGGGACTTTGGGAAGTTCGTTGAAAGCACTTGGAGGAAAAGCCAGCCGATGCAACATAGCTTGGAGCACCTAATGACCAAGATGAAAGCTTGGAATACCGAAGTATTTGGGAATATCTTTCAAAGGAAATCCCGGTGTCTATCCAGACTGGGGGGCATCCAGAAAAGTAAGGACATTAGGCCCTCGAGGTTCCTATCTATTCTGGAACATGAGCTTATCGAGGAATATAACGATATTCTAAAGCAGGAGGAAATGTTTTGGTTTCAAAAATCTAGATTGCAATGGCTAACTGCTGGGGAACGAAATACGAGATATTTCCATATAACAACTATACACCGCAGACGTAGGAACAGAATTGGCAGGCTGCTAAATGGAGACAATGTCTGGACAGACGACCAGGATGAACTGAAGGAAATTGCTACTGGGTTCTACAAGGAACTGTACACTGCACAGCCCACAATGCCATGCCCTCCCCACAAAATAAACTTCCCTACACTATCTGAAGGTGAGCTTGAGGGTCTCAACAGAGATGTGATCCCCCATGAGATACAAGTTGCTGTTCAACAGCTTGGAGCATATAAAACCCCAGGCCCTGATGGATGGCCGCCTATATTTTTTCAAAAATACTGGCACGTGATTGGTGATGAGCTTATTAAATTCGTGATCCAAGTGTTCCGGGATAGAAAGTTTGACCCCAATATGAACCACATCCTGATCACACTTATCCCAAAGCAGGAAGCCCCGGAGAGGATTACACAATTACGACCAATATCCCTATGCAACACCATTGTTAAAGTGGTGACCAAGATTGTAGCAAACAGACTTAAGGTTGTTCTCCCTAAACTGATCAAGGATAATCAGTGCAGCTTTGTTGCAGGAAGGCAAGGGATCGACAATATTGTAATTGCCCAGGAAGTCCTCCACTCTATGAAACTGAGGAAAGGGAGAAAGGGGGTGATGGCAGTGAAAATTGACCTAGAGAAGGCTTATGACAGGATAGATTGGGGATATCTGAGACAAATTCTTAATAGTGTTGGACTTGGCCAAGCTATGATCGAAGTAGTGATGTACTGCCTCTCTTCGAGCTCCCTTAGGGTGCTCTTCAATGGGGAACAATTGGATGCCTTCACACCTACTAGAGGCTTGAGGCAGGGTGACCCCCTCGCACCCTACCTATTTGTGCTGTGCATGGAGACGTTGGGACAGAACATTTCAAAAAATGTACACATGGGGAACTGGAAGGCGTTTAAGGTCACTTGCAGGGGTCCCCAAGTCTCTCATCTGATGTTCGCAGATGATCTCATTCTATTTGGGGAAGCAACAAGTAAAAAGGCCAAAGTCATGCAGGACATCATGACTGAGTTCTGTAGTTGGTCGGGACAGAAAGTTAACACGGCTAAATCTAGTGTGCTCTTCTCTCGTAACACACCGCGGGATCTAAGAGAGGCACTTAGTGCTCAATTCAACATCCCTGCTGTATATAATCTGGGAAAGTACCTGGGAATGCCTCTCCTACAATCAAGAGTTACACCCCAGACCTTTCAACCTATTATTGACAAGGTTCGAAGCAAATTGGGGACATGGAAAAGGAGTGTGATGTCTAGAATGTCAAGACTTGTCCTACTGCAATCTGTGATAACGACCATACCACAGTACTACATGCAGACATCCCTATTTCCAAGAACAACAATTAATCAATTGGACAGAATATGTCGCAAATTTCTATGGGGTGATACTGACAATCAGATCAAGCTCCACCCCGTGAATTGGCACACTGTTTGCACTCCGAAAGAAGACGGGGGTCTGGGGATTAAAAACTTGAAGCAATTAAACACGGCCCTACTGGTGAGACTAGGATGGAGAATGATGCAAAACAAAAATGATTTATGGGCTGAAATCCTCTGGGCCAAATACGGTAGCCCCATTGAAGAAAACAAACCCAACGCAAATGCTTCACACATTTGGAGGAGTATGCGACATGCAATGACGATCTTACAGCAGATCTGTATACAAGAAGGTATACACGACACGGGAGAGAGGGAAAAAAAAGTACAAGCCAGGAAAGTAATGGCAGAGGCTTATAAGCTCCAAAATTCCAGGGATTCACCAAGAATCGGCGAATCAACCTGGGCATTAATCTGGAAAATGAAGGGGCCACCCTCCGGAAGTCTACTCCTCTGGCAAATTAAACACAGGAAGGTGCTTATCTTAATGGCACTTAAACATAGGGGAATCCTAGTGAACACAACATGCCCAATCTGCAGACAAAAGGATGAAACGATTGAGCATGCCTTTAGAGACTGTAACTGGATGAAGGGTATTTGGCGTGAAATCATACCTGCATGTCTCCAAGAAGGCTTCTTTCAACACCAGAATAGTGACAGATGGGTTGACTGGTGCCTCAGGCAGAAACCTGAAAGAAGGACAGAGATGCACATATGTCAGTATCAATTTCGGGAAGGAATCAAGAATGCATGGTTTTGGCGTAACGAAATCTATCATGGCAATCAAAAGGGCATACCACCAAAACACGTTCTAATTGAACGGATTAAGAAGGAGGCTAACGACATCCTGAAGAGCCAGCAAAATGAGGAGATGCCTGAGGATGTAGTTTTTCAATGGAAACCACCTTGAGGAAGCAAACGAAAATGGTGTATGACCCCTCCACTTCCAGGAGGATGGTGGGGTTATTAATGTACATTGGGAAGGGGAGCCCTGGGATAGACAATAGGCGGTTTTTCTTTTCAAGTTAATGTGTATTTTGTAATTACTTTTGGCTTTATTAATGAGATCCGGATTTCGAGGAAGATACTTATCGGCAGTGATGTGGGTTACTATGCTTTAGAATGCTTTATGTGGGGTGCTAAGCTCCTCTTCACTTGTACATGCATCAACAACAAATACGAATGCAGGGCCAGGTTCAAAGCCCATTCCACCTAGCTCTAATCCAGATAATGAAGAATTATACATAGAATTAGACCCATTCTGAAAATTGAGCTCGAACTAGACCTGGAGGACACCATCCCATTTCCAGTCCTGGGCTAGAACTGAAACTTGAATATTGGGACAAATTAAACCTTTTTTTCCCCAACTGATACTCCATGGTGCTACAAGTAGGAAAAAGCTCAGCAGGGATATTGTTCTCATTGATTCCAGGATACGGTCTTGGGAAGGGATTTTTACCAAAACAGAAAGGGCTAGCCCAAATTCTGTTCGGATAATCAACACGAGCATAAGGATTCAAAATAGCGTGGCAGCAAGAGCAATTGAAAGGGCCATAAGAAAGGACAGGGAGCTCATTGATCTGCATTACAACAAAACCGACATTACCCATTGCCTTCGAGGCTTCCGTCTATGGCGGGATATGGGAGATCGGATGTACACAACTATATTCATGTGTTACTCATTGAACTGGGGTGCAAATAACAGATAAAGGGGACAACCGAAGCCTCGGTTTCCAATTTCAGTACGGCCCAAGAATTCCATGACCATCGGAGGCCTTCAATCGCTTCCAGTTCTACAAAATCCATCTGGAACCAGGCAGAAAAGATTGAAGGTTTAGAAGTCTGTCAAACTCAAGAAATCATTTTAACTCCAGATGGTTTCGAAATCAGCAAACCTCAACAAATCTAGTGATCAACCTAGTTAAATACCAGCTTAGCAGTTTACATGACCTATTGGGTTCAATGTCGTTTATGAAATCTTAGACGGCTGGAGTAGTTTAGATGACCTTTCCGATGACTTTAGATTTTAATATTTAAGACTACGAAGGTTGAAAGTAATGTTTAATTTAAACTTCCAAACCTCACTAGAAGAGGTCACCCTTGGGCTTTAAGACCTTACAGTTCAATTGTTGGACCCGATTCTTAAGATACGTATCTTAATGTTGATATAGTAGATCCAGTTAAACGCTAAGGAAAAGGCAAAACTTTAATGTTTTAAATTCTAAGATTTTCTATAATCAAATATTTTCTGACATTTTCTATAATTAACAACCCAATTGTATAGACTTCAACCATTGAACGAGATGTTTGACCACTTTCACATCATTTTCTTCAAGGTACATGGCCAAATTTTAACCAACAATCTTTCTCGTACTATCTATTTTCACATTGATTGTAAAAATTTACAGAAATTTAGTGCTCTCGTATTATTTCTTTAGTGTATTCCTTTTGAAAGCATGTGCTCATCACATGTATAGTTTCATGTTTAGTATGTACAGTTTTTTTTTGATTAAACTACTAATTTGAGAGATGTATTGTTGATCATATTCAATAAAAAGTACATGAGTTTAACTCTATTGTGATAGTTATTATTTTTTTTTTTGGGGGGAAGGTGATAGTTTATGAATAGGTTGACGACGTGCACATAAAAATTTAAGCTCTCGTTTGTAGTAGTTAAAGCTAGTAAACCTATTTATGAACCAAGTAATAGAAGAAGTTAATGAAATCTATATTGAATACAAAATGCGAATATACATACACCAAGAAGATCTAGAAGATTATTCATATGTTTACATCAACAAAATTATCACATTGCCAAACATTTCTGCCGATGGGAGAATATGGTAGACTGGATGTACATAATCATACTCATCTGTTAGAAATACACAGAGGTTGTTTTTCAATAACTCACAACGAAAATTGCGTCAAGTTGTGTCGATCAATTGCTACTTCACAATTTGAGAATCGCAGCCAATGTAATGAGTAGTTTTGAATAATAAAAATATGTTTTGAATTTTCATGTTCTCGATAGTATTAGCATAGTGGCATTTGAATCCCTTACATAATGATCTGAAATAATGGGGAAAACTTTAATAGACTGAATAACCTTGGAAAATGGATGACTGAAGTTAGCTAGAAAACCCATGGATGAGTTTTTGATGTAGGAAACGCCATTGCTACAAAGCTCAAATTCTTAAGAAGTATTCCTGGAGAGATAATTCAACCAATTCACTAGAAGGTAGTCTGATCATATTCGTTATATTTTTTTTTTCCTTTTTCTATAAAAAAAATTGAAAAAATCTGGTAAAATTAAAGGAGAATTAAAGCATATATATGGAGTATGGGGCATGCATGTGCTCTTGACACCTTTCCACCCCCTTCAAAATATCTAATACCAACTATTTCAGGTTTTCTCAAAAAAGTATGATTGGACATTTTTCTTGCGGCCTTACCGTCTCAGTCTCAAAAAGCATTGTGGAAGATGTAAATCAGAAGTTCAATGACCTCTTAGGTTAGGTGAGTAATTACGTACAAACTAGGCTTTCGGCCTAGCAGTAGTGTATTATCCACACTATGCGTGTTTCTGGAATCGAAATCTTGACCTCTTGAAACAAATCACAACCTGAGTACCAACAAAGATATGTTCTGGAGGCCTGATGGATCTATTTCTCATTCATACGTCTTGTATGAATGTGTGTCTATATATATATATATATATATATATATATATATATATATATAGACACACACATATATATTATATGTTCATTAGTCGTACCCTAATTGGACAAAGCATAAGTACTTTGATTTGTCAAAGTTAAGTATGACCTACTGACGTAAATACAACCACTCTAATTATGCTTGTATTCTTATATTTATTTGAGATAAGTTACGGTTAAAATTTGAAATAGTATAGTTTGTAATTGTTGAATAAAATATCTTCATCTTAATATAATGTCTTATAGGCTTGTTATACTGCATCCAAGAATTAGTAATAACGAACATGATTTGTCATATGATGGCTAAGTTTGTCTGTAGGCTATAAAGAGTATGACCAACATATAGCGTGATTAATGAGGTAAGCAGAAGCAAAATGGGCCAGTTGACAACATAATGTTGTCTATATATTTTACCTATTCGCAAATTTTAAGATGGTACGTAGGAAGGGACACGAAAGAAATATATTTATATAAGTAGAGCATCATAAAAATATGTCCTTTTTAGTTATAATCTAAGTCACGAAAAGCGAGTATGAAAATGTATAAAACATGATAAATTTTAAAATTTCAAAAACTTCCCATTGAACGGAACACGTTAATTCAAAAACATAAAACGCGTATCAAAAATACAACAGTAACAATACCCCCACTGTATTAGAAGCTTCTGTCTATGACGGGGTATGAAGGGTTAGATAGAAACATACAGAGTTTGTTTCTCGATAATCCATAATGAAAATTACGCCAAGTTGTGTCGATCAATTGCTACTCCACAATATAAGAAGCGCAACCAATTTAGTAAGTCATTTTACTTTATTCCATCATATTCCAAAGTTATGAAAAAATATGGCCATTGAAAATAAAGACAACAATCTTTTACAAAGTCCTACTAAATAATTTGGTCACTCTTTTGGTTGTCCATAGAATCTAACTCTCTATGTTTTCTCTTTTACATTTATTGTCATTATCTAAATACACTATAAACATGATTTCTTAGGCACTGTCTTCTTCAAATCCACTGGTCCTCGCCTATGGCTAGTGTTAAATGGTCATGTTTTTTCTCTTATTACTCTAATATTTCAAATATTTGTAGTTGGTATTGAAAAAAATGTTATATAGAAGCATCACCTATGTCTAAAATATGAGAAAATAGCTTGTACATTATTCTATACACATAGGTGCGTGTTATGAAAATGGATACAAGAACAACAAGAAGAATGAACAAAGCTGATGGCTTGAGGCGTGTATAAACATTATACATAAAGAATATTTGCCCCAACTAGTTGCTGCAGGGTTATAAGCAAGTTTTCTCCTAGAATGCAACAGTCAAAACAATCTCTTATCCTCATCAAATAGGATAGAAATTCAATGAACTTTCACTTGAGAACGTTCAAATCGTCCTTGGGTGGTTGGAAGAGGTTCCATGTTGTAAAATTCGCAACTTTGGATAAAAGTCACACTTGTTGGTACATTGATTGATCGAAATGACATCGATCGATCGATGTCTCACAGTAGCTTCCAACTTTCTATCCAACCCACTTCGATCGATCTATGTATCGATCGAAGTCACATCGACCGATCTATGTGATCGATCTATGTTGGACAGAAAGTTTTAACTTTGCACTCAGGGTATACCGATCGATCGATGTGATCGATCTATGTGACATCGATCGATCAATGTGATCGATCTATGTCCGACAGAATACTCAACTTCATTTTCAAGCCACATGGATCAATCCAACTGAGACATAGATCGATCCATGTCATGAGTCAAACTATTCTTGCTTATTTAAACACCAATCCACTTTCATTCTTCATCACATTGCCTTTACAAACTATTATAAAAGTGTATATTATATATACTACATCCTTAGATACAATAACCTTTTGTCAAGTAGGAAATGCGTGTGTGTATATATAGTCACTAAAAATTGCCAGAAAACTCAAAAAAAAAAAAAATTAGAAGTCTACTGGTTATGGAGGAACACTCATAAGTGGCCACATGGGGCTGTTCCCTTGTATCATATAATATATGGTATATATATATATATATATATGGTTATACACATGGCCACAATAAAGAAAAACAGCAAAGGGCACATGACATGAAGAATCTCATAATGGAAAAATAAGATCAAAGGTCTTTGATTGAACTTTGAAAACAATTGCAATACAACAACAACAACAAACTATGACAGCAAGGACAACCGCAGCAATAGCAAGCAGACCATTATTAGACACAAACAACTAGAAATAAAATAAGTCAGACAACACAGGGAAAAAGGTTTATTGCTTATTGTCCTATTACAATTGTCCAAAAATCTGTAATATATTATCTATATAATATATATACTATCAATATCAAATTACACAAGACTCCATCAAACAAACATGGTGCTAGCTAGCTGCTTCACATAGAGATACATTTCCAAAGAACACGCAGTCACACAGGTTGGCTTGGCTCAAGTCCTGCTTTTGCATTTCTCCATG
The DNA here is from genome assembly GCA_036186865.1 of Eustoma russellianum. Taxonomy (NCBI): domain Eukaryota; kingdom Viridiplantae; phylum Streptophyta; class Magnoliopsida; order Gentianales; family Gentianaceae; genus Eustoma; species Eustoma russellianum. The sequence goes on from AP025050.1 coordinate 8,363,131, forward strand.
GCCCTTGGAGCTGAAATTTGTCAATGATAAATAAGCCAAAAAAATGAATACAAATGAATTTGTTTCTAAGGTATGCTCCAAAAAAAATAAAATGTTTTCATAAGTGATTTATAGCAATAATTACTTGAATAATAGAGGATATGGGGCCAAAGAAATATGCCAGTTATCATGTGATCATAGAAAAAGATTGTCTGATAATTAAGATTAGTGATAATGTTGATTAGCTGTATATTCTTAAGAGTTTCTGTGAAAGATCTTTTATTTTTTTATTTAAATTTTTGGTAAGTATGATACTAATATTCATTTGGCAAATAATTGAACTGAGTGAGTCAAGGATCATGATACAATTATTATCTTAAAAAACAAATGGTATACATGAAAAAGGGGGAAAAAAGACAAAGAAAAGATATGTAACTTAATAGAAAACCCATACCAAGTCCAATGGCTTCGGAACCTTTCATGATTCGAAGTCTCTTGCAGGATTCCACGAACATCCTGGACAAAATACAGCCATAAGTCAGTTGGTGCATACAATTAAACCAAGAAAAACCAAACATATGTAGTTTGAAAATTTTTCTCTTTCCTTTTAAGGTTGCTTTTTCCCTTCTCCCTTTAAAGTTGCAGTAAGTATATCTTTTTGTTCATCCCATGTGATATTTTGGGTGAAAACCTCACAAATTGGGACATATTAAAAAATTCAAAATATGATGGAATAAAACAAAATAATTCAATAAATTGGATGCGTTTATTATATTCTAAAGTACTAGTTGATCGATGTAACTTGAAGTAATTTTCATTATGAATCATCTGAAAACAACCTCAGTGTGTTTCTAACACATGAGTATGCCTGCGTACATCTTATCCCTCCATACCCCCGCTATAGGCGAAAGTCTCTAAGGCAATGGGGTAATGTTGTTATACTTTGGCCTTCTTGAACTATATATTCAGTTAACATAACGCTTCTGTTGTGTTCAAGTGTGGTAAATTGACATGTTGAAGTGTTTAAATATCTTAATTACATGTGTTAATATCTAAAATCCTTTGAATAAGTTTGTAATTCAAGACAAGCATAAGAAAATCCTTGTTCTTAATTTATGTAAAAAAGTATTTGGCTATGTAGCAAGAACTTACTCCCATGGAACGTCTCCCACGAGCATCCAATCACCATCCTTATCTTCATAAGTGGGCACATACTCAGAGCTGTTCAAAAGATCCATCAACTTGCTTTCATTCATAAAATCGATCATTCCCTGGGGCCCATAATTACCTGCACCAGAGTTTTCATATTTATCATCATGCATGTTTTATGTAACAGTAACTTTTTCCAAATAGAAAAAAACCTAGCTGGTGTTAACTAACCGAACCGAACTGAGTCGAACTAATATTGAGTTTTCGAATCTGGATTCGTTTAGTTAAACAAACTGTTTGGCCCGGCTCGTTTATTGTAACGAGCTTCAAAATTGGTTTGAGTTTGGCTCGAAAACACTGTAACTGTTTAAACGAACCTAATAGTTCGTAAACAGTTTGGCTCTTTTTAGTAAACGAACCTAACTAGATGTTCGAACTTGACTCATTTAAGTAAAATTAACGAACAAACTCAAATCAAATGCGAATCAAAGTCGAACAGTTCACAAACTATTCGGTTCGCTTAACACCTGCACCACGATAAAGTTTCAATAAAATATCTTTTTGGCCGATTGAGACATGGCAACTAGATTAAAATATCACTTTGGTGAATTCGAGTAGCCATGCCCTATGCTCAATGCATCACGCTTATATAGGTGATGAAAGAAAAGGTGGCATGTAGGGTGATTTACAATACCGTGTTAATCTGTAGGTATTACTTTACATCATCTATTTGGCCTTAGTCATATATTCTATAACAAATAACACTTAAATATACATTAGGGAAAGTGTCATGTCATGTTGGTTGTACTGTTTAATTTAGGAGGTCCCACTAACACAAGTGTATGTTACTTTAGAGAAAAACTTTTAAAATACCTAATAATTACTTTCCGACCACTATAAAATTTGTTGAATTTTTTTTTTATGTTTTAGAACTAATTATTACTCATTGAGTTATGAGTATCGTGAAACAACTTCTGTGTGTTTTCAATATACGAGTATTGTTGCATACATCCAACTCCCTATATTCTGTTATAAACGGAAGCCTCTAAGACAATAGGATAACGTTGTTACTGTTGTATTACTCATTGAGTTAAATATATATATATATATCAATAAAGAGAATGTCAAATCAACATGATAGTTCTGCTTAAAAGATAGAAAAAAACCAATTATTTAACAAGAATGCTATCTCATTGAACAAGAACTACTCATGTTTATTACTTACCTTCCTCAGACCCTAGCAATAGTTTTTGTTATCGTTGAAATATAATGGGTATGATTGTTGTTGTTGTAGAATATTATAAAATTTCGCTGTACATACATATGTTAACTACATGATATAGATCGATTTACTTTATCAAATAACTGAAAAGAACCCTTCAATAACTTGCAATGATCGAGATCATGAAGTTCATCAATTAAAGATCAAGTTTGTGATAGTGGGTGCATGTGTGAATAATCATAAATTTTACGTGGCGAAATTAGGTGAAAACATACCCATAGTGAAGGAACTAAACATCTTAGCCAAAGCATCAGAAAGCTCTTGATAACTGTTGTACATCTTCAAGTCCACCTTACGAAGGTATGGGGCTCCATCCATTGATACTTTGACAAAGGCAGCACCACTGTTCCCCCCTCCACTCTTCCCATTACCCTCCTCAATATTGCTCTTCTGAGCCATCACATTCTTCCTGAATGACCGCACTGGTGGCCAACCTACCACCTGTGCCCTGTATGATTTTCCACAAATTTATATCATTACTCGACCTTATACACACACATACAAACATACATATATATATGTGTGTGTACTCTTAGTAAAATAAATGCGAGTATGTTTTAACTGAAATTATTATCCATTGCTTAACCTTGGGTTGACGAAGATTTATCATATTGATCATAGCTGCACGGAGGGATGTATGTAAAAAGGGGGGATAACAAGCTTTTGCATACTGTATAAGAAATCTAATTGAACCTTTTAAAAATTTACTAATAACAAAATTGAAATATAATAAAAAATAATACACACACCAGTACGCACATTCATGTGATAGTACACTATAGCAGTTGTTTTAGCTCATTTGTGAAAATGAACTATTATTTGCTTCTTGTATGTAACATGGAACATGCCAAGATAGGAATGGTAAGACAACATATTACAGCCGGAAATTATAACAACAAAATTACGATATACAGAAATGTACAAACTGTTCTTTTTTTTTTCGATCATTTTTTCTACATACTATATACTTCATTGGTCGAATATAGCTAGTGAAAACGTCAAAAGTAACACTTATAATCGACATGCAAAATGTCACACCAAATATAAAACAATGAGAAAGAGAGCTAAAAGATATACTTGGCAGGAGGCTTTGCATGATCTTTGGTAACCAAACTGGCTGCTTCCTTAATGGGACTTTTCATCTTGTCCTTCAGATCGAAACCAGACTCATCAGACTGAAGATTAAGCTTAAGATCAACAGTCTCAGAAAACCCTCTTTTCCCATTAATCTTCATGGACTCAACATCACCACCTCCACCCCCTGGTAGCCCTAGGCACAGCTCAGTTTCCTTAAGGTTCAACCCATGTACTTCCCCTAACATGGTGGTCGAAGTCATTTCCGGCCAATTTCCGGCAAAAATTGCTTTATCCCTTGCCTACTCCTTTTGTTGATGAGTTTTTGGCTTCAAGAGAGAGAATAAAAGATGTTTGTGGAGTGCAATAATGTATTAGCAAATAGAGAAGCAAAGTAAACAGCCTCATGTGGATATATACCCCAAGTGTTGCATTTTTTTAATTTTTATTTACTCTATATATCTAATTCCACGGATCAGAAGATGACACGTGGGCAGACATGGCTGTTGATGATCTTATTGGATCTAGGGCATGTTACTACAGTATTATTTTTAGTCGTGAGATTACTGAAACGGCCTTGCTTTTGCTTTAGCGGTTCTTTGTTTTTGTTGTTATAATGGTAGTCGTTTATGGTTTGGGTATATTTAGAATAGGACATCTACATATAGAGCCGAAAATTTCAATGGAAGGAAACTTTTTATCCTTTGGGACAGATGTATTGTTTGTCCGTCTCTCACCCTCTCCAGACCCTAACGATAACTTTTGATGGCGTTGAAATATTTTGGGTATATGTTGCTGTTGTTGTATATTTTGAATAGGATGATTTAAGTATATCGGATAATCAATGGTAATGGCATGATTAAGGGAAACAAGGAGACTGATTTGTGGTCCTAATGACAACATGTTGATCTGCTCTTTTAGAGAAAAATTTCAATTTGATTGCTTTGTCTGGTTAATTAGTTGGGCTAACCAAAATAGCAGGGCTAGGGAACTATGTTCTTTTCACACACATATAATACATATACGTTTTCATATGTACTCGACATCCATATAAATTGACATATACTTACACATGCAGATGCCTATTTAGAACACTTATACCTGATATGTGCGTCTGTGACCTTGAGGTCACGGATTCGAGCCGTATAAACAGCATCTTGCATAATGTGTAAGGTAAGACTGCGTACATTAGATCGCGAAGCGATCCGGTCTTTCCCCAGACTCTATGCAAATACGTAGCCTAGTGTACCGGGAACACCTTTTTATATCCATTTAGGACATTTGACAATTATCCCGTTTGAATTTGACAAGTTTCCCTATGTATTTGAGGAGTGATTTTTTTCACTCTAATCTATACATGCAAATCCTCCCCAATCTGTTATGCGTTTAAATACTGTAGATACACATTAAGATATGTAAATATCCATTTCCTATATACATATTTTCCAAAGTTGTTTTTTTGTCATTAACCAAATATAACGTATGAAATGTCCAAAAATCGTAATCAGAAAAAGAAAAACATCATTATTGGATTTCGTTTTGCGATAGCACGTCTGTACTTAGGTCATTATTTTTTTAAGCATTACATCAATAACAAAAAAAAAAATTAAAGAAAAAAGGGCACACTGAATAAAGGCCAAAGTAACACGTAGACCGGATAAAATGGACCGGCAACAAAATGTGGATCTTATTACAAATGTTTCTTACTTTCTACCTGCCCTCCATCTTTTCTGCCACCTCTTTTTCTTGGAGAATATATTTCGGGTCGGTTCAATGTTGGAGGAAACATATTAAAGAAAGATACATCAACATAATGACATTATTGTACTTTTTTTTGAAAAAAAAAATTCTTTTTGTGTATTGGATTCTTCCAGGAAACTGTGCTGATGCCAATCAAGCAGATGGGCACATGAAAGAATGATTCATGCATTACCGGTTTGGTGTAATTAATTTAGATCCATATATCCAGCTAGGGGAAATGGACCGGGTCCTCTTTGGTCCCAAAAATAAATTGACAGGGAATAAAGTTGTGACCAGTCCATTGCTAATTCTTCAATGTAGCAGTAACATAACTATCCTGTAAGAAAAAAAAAGAAGAAAGAAAAAAAAAAGAAAATAGATACAGAAACAAAAGAAAAAGAAAAAATTTGGAAAAAGTACCAAATCATCAAAAACAGGAGTTTAATTATAGCAGAGTTTTCGTATCATTGTTAATGTGGCTGATCAGAGCTGAGTTGACCAAACCGATGAGACGAAGCTGACCAGGGCTGAACAGCCGAAGCTGACCAGGGCTGACCTGACTGACCACAATTGGCAAGACCAGCCGACCACAATATTGGTGGTCGGCTGGTCTTGCTGATTGTGGTCGGTCAGGTCAGCCTGTAGGGTCAGCCTCGGCTGGTCAGCCCTGACTGGTCGGCTTGGTCAGCTCAGCCCTGATCATACACATTAACAATCATATACTGTTTTGTTTCGTGTGTCCATGTAGGTAACTTAGACATCGATAAAAATGTATGGGAGTGATATACACAAAAAATATTTCATGATCAAGTCTTTTACGTAATAATCATATGTGGTACATCTTAATTTCTTAACTGCACAATAATGAAATATGGTAGGAATCGCCGTAGGGGACGAAAGATCATGTGGAATTTTCATTAAAAAAAAAAGGTTTCGTTTGTTTGTTGGTTCATGGCCGAGGACTGGTTCTCAAGATTTTGGAACAGTGATGTATAATATGTAAGGTGAAATATGTATACATATACATACGTGAAATATCCAGTTTTGTGAACCTTTTGGTTGCCAAAGGTTTTGTAAGTACACCACAAAAAGAATTTCGATTACCGACGAAAATTTCACCGACGAAACGAGGTACGTCGGTCTTTCGTCGTTAATTTGCGACGCAATAGCGATAAGCACAGTTTCGTCGTTAATTGCGACGAAACTATGATGAAATACATTGTCGCTAACAAAAAAATAGTCAGATTAATCCTTTCGTTACAATTTCGTCGGTGTTTTGTCGGTGGTTCGTCGCTAATATGTGTCTTTTGTTTGTCGCTATTTAGTTTGTAGCGTTTCGTCGCTATATCGTCGCTAATGTGTCGCTAAATTCAAGGAAATAAATTCACCAGCCAGTAGGTTCTCGGCGTTGTATTAAGTTTTGTCGGTATATCGTCGGTGTTTAGTCGATGAATTAGTCGTCGCAAATGTTTCGTTTTACTTTTCGTTCGTATTTTATTCCGATTCATCGCTGTGTCGTCGCAGATTCGTCGAGGATTAAACACATGTATGAATTAAGAAAAAAGAAAGCGATGATTGAAAAAAAAATTATACATTTAGAAATAAAAATTTACATTATAAAGACGAAAAATTAAAAAAAGAAATCTAAAAGAGAAGCTGAGAGGGGCCGTTCACTCTTCGTCATCGGAAGAGTCATCGGATGAAAGAGTGGCCGCCACATTCTCCGCGAACTCTTTGAGGAGGCACTTCAGATTGTAATATCTAGCTTTCAACTTGCGCAGCCTTCTGTTGACGCTGTGCAGTTGCCTCGACTCCTGGTGCATGTTTGCTATAAACGTACGGTAGTTGATCTGCGGTTCCGTCATTTCTTGTTGAGGATCCTCTGGCGGCATTAGGCCATGCACAAATATTGAATCCTCCCGCTCAACCGATGTTTGTGGTTGAGGAGGAGGCCGTTGTGGAGGTGCACTGTTTGCCCCTCCACGCCTTGGGGTTCTTCTATAACGACGGGGCATACTTTGTATTTTGTTTAGGAAGTTTTATAACTTTGTTTATGTGAAATGTAATGATGTGGGGTTATATATAAGTTAAATTAGCGACGACATAGCGACGAATTTATCGTCCGTTACTCAACATCGGAAGATGTGCGGGCGTGACACTTCGTTTGAACAAGCGACGAATTAGCGAGAAAATAGCGACGACTTAGCGATGTAAGGTCATCGTACGTTGTAGCACTCGGGCACTGTGCGGACACGGCCGTTGGGTGAATAGCGACGCTGTAGCGACGCCTATAGCGACGAAATATATCGTATGGTGTGAAGATACGACGGTGTGTTTCTTTGTTCATCGCTATTGCGTCGCTAATGGGCTTTGTAAGCGTCGGTATTTGTGTTTCTTTGTTCGTCGCTATTGCGTCGATAAGTCGTCAGTAAAGTTACAGGCACAAAACCATAAAACCATCTTTCTTCTTCCACTCTTCTCCCATTCTTCTCCCATTTTAAACACATAAATCATCACCTTTCAGCGAAAATGTAGAAGGAAGATATCTTATTGTGTGGAATTTTGAGGTTTTCCACACCGAGAAAAGATAGCTGCTGTTATTTTGAAGGTATATCGAGAAAATGGATCCGAGGAGGAGCGATAGAACAGAGTAACCGAGGGTCCATTGAACAGATTCAAGCGCTACGACATGTGTTTTGTGAACGGTTATAGATTCCACACAGTCTCCCATGCCAGCCGAAAATCGTCGGAGAACAGTGGAGTGTGTGTCAAGCGGTATATGACAATAGCCCGGACGAGGATGACTTCTACGGCTACCTTACTGACATCATTGAGCTCGAATATCCCGCATTGCCTATAAAACGGGTGGTGTTATTCAAATACGAATGGTGCGATCCAACTCGAGAAGGTTATCGCGTTGGCACAAAGGTTCACGACCGATATAAGTTGGTAGACATACACCAAGGGCAACGGTACAGAAAGTACGATCCATTCGTTTTGGATAGTTAAGCGTCTCAGGTGTACTATCTATCGTATCCGACGACGAGGATGAATGCGAGCTCAAAAGACTGGCGAGCCGTGTGCAAAGTGAAATCGAGCAAGTTTGATGTTAGTATCCAGCCGGGTTCAGATGGCATGGATGCCGCATTTCAAGAAGAAAACCCGCGCGTTGTGGATACGACACATGTTGAAGTGCACAATCTTCCTCTAAATGACCCAAACAGCGGTTTCATCGAAATTCATCTCAACATACAACCGGCTGACAATATTGAAGATGTAGGCGAAGACGAATACGAGGATGAAGAGGACGACAAACATGTAGATGAAGATAAAAATAAAGATGAAAATGAAGATGCGTATGAGGATGCGGATGAAAATGAAGATTGACGTTAGTCAAAATTTTTATATACCTCTTTATGCAAAAGTGTGTATGTGTTGATGTACTTATACACATGTATATACATAATGTGTGTCTGTAAGTACTTTATATTTTCTATTATTTTTTTTTAAAATACTGAAGAGCGCCGACGATTTACCGACGAAACGTGTCGTCGCACGTTTGGAATAACGACGACACAAGAAATAGCGACGAACACCCGTCGCTATTTCGTCGTAAAATTTCGAAATTAAATCAGAAATCCCCCTTCTTCTTCCCCATTTTAGCCCCCGCCATTTCAGCCCCATTTCAGAAATCTTCCCCGGCGAACTCTCCTATCCAACTTCCGCCATTCTCCGGTGACCTCCTTCCCCGGTTAGTTTTTCTTCCTATTTCGTTTTTAATGCTTTTAATTAGTTATAGATTCAATTCTTTGTTTTGGGTTTGAGTTGTGGGTGTTGAGGGAGTGGGGTGTGTGTTGGGGTGGGGTAAGGCAGTGGGGTGTGTGTGGGTGATGGGGTGCGGTTTCAGGGAGTGGCGGCTGAGGGGGGGCAGTTGAGGGAGTGACGGTTGAGAGGGGCTGTCGGCTGAGGGAGTGGTGGGCCGAGGGGTTGCGGTCGAGGTGGGGGCTAAGGGGTGGGGCTGTCGGCTGAGGAAAGGGGGAAGGAATTTCGGTTGGAAAGGGGGAGGGGCTGTCGGCTGCCGGCGGATCCTTGTCGGAGCTCGGTGTCATAAGTGCGGCGAGTTTCCATCTGCCTCCGGTATCAGCTCTCAAGCTCCTGTGCCGACGGAATGTCACTTCAAAGCTCCACAAGAGCGTGGAACCTCTTCCAGTAGTTCCAACAGTTTTTTACCCTAAAAGGTAGCTAAATAAAAGCAATTTCTACTTTGATTTAGTGATAGGCAGGGGGGAAACAGTAATAGTGCCGGAAAAATTTACATAGCGGTAATTTACTTGTAAAAACTGTAAAATACTCTGGTCTGTTAAAAAGAGGCCGGTGATGTAAAGTTCTCGCGATTGCCGTGACTGGTGTCATGTAATCGGAAAAGTAGACATTAGAAACCACGTTTTGACATATTTTTCTGATAGACAGGTGATTGAGTTAGCATACCGAGGATGACCAAGAGTGGGGATATTGAGGTCGATGACATTCCAATGAGACTTTCGAGGGCTTAGTTGAGATAATAATTTTCGATACTCCTTAGTGAGATACGGCAGGTGCACTGTTCCCGATGTTAGGGCTCGGGAGCGGAGCGCTACACTGGGTGGTGCTGGGTGGTGTTGGGGTGGGTAAGGCAGTGGGGTGGTGTAGGGCAGTGGGGTGGTGTAGGGCAGTGGGGTGGTGGCGCTGGGTTAGGTTTCCATGTCCGACGACATATGAAGTAAGCATGTTGGTGATCATGTGGCTAAAGTATGTTTGGGCAGCCTTTGGGCAGCCCCTAATGCTCTTAAATTCTCAATTTTTATGCCTATTTTATGTTACAAGTGATGTATTAAGTAGATTTTATTTATTTTTCAAGTTTGAAGCTCAAATGATGTATATTATTGAAGCCATGTATTTTGTTTAGCTAGTTTATGATTGAAGCCTGTTTGTTGTTAAAATGAATTGTGTTTACTTTGGGCAGCCCATATTTCTCATAAATTTACCATTTTTATGCATAATTCATGTTACAAGTGATGTATCATAAGGATGTAGAGGTGATGTATATTTTGAAGTGTAATTTGTTTAAAGGTGATGCATATTTATGCTTTAAGTTTCAAGTTCAAGTGATGTATACTTTGAAGTGTAATTTGATGATGAAGTTTGATTATGTAGTTTGGTTAATCATGTCATGTTGTTTGGATTTGGATTTGTCTTGGGAGAGGCCATTAAGGCCGGAAAACCTCCGATAAACGAATAGGCCATGCCGAAATTTTCAAAGTTATTAATATCTTGCATTAAATGTATGTAAACACTTGTGATTTTTTGGACATCTTATTTGTTTGGCCAACCAACCCTAAACTTGTTGAATGTGCCTTTTAATTTTTTCACCCTTGCAGATCAGATGGCTAGTGAGGGTTTACCTATTCGACCCACCTACCCACCAGCCAGACATGCCCTCTCAGGATAGTTCGATCTGTTCGTTTCTCAGCATGAGCTGCTTGGTTCGGTGTCGACCGCCGCTCTGGCTGCGGACGCGGACCTTTTAGGGCCTGCCGATAGGTCCGCACCCCCCAGATCTCCGACGCCACCCACACCCATCGGTTCAGCCTAACATCCGGCGTCTGATGCGGCATCGGATGAGGGTGTCATACTAGGGCGTCGTGCCCTCCCTTGGTCACAGGCTACCCATACGTAAGTAATGATTTATTTTTTAACACGTTTTCAAATCTATTTCACGAGTTATTTTTTCCTAACAACTTCACCTCTTTCAGGTTTGCATCGGACTCGGGCTAGATTTCCGGTTGCATCACTTGGTCCTTCCACCTGAGGCAGAACCCTACTGGATATGCAAGGTCCCGTGTCACCCCATAGACACGTAGGTTCTACTGGGATGAGTTTCAGGTATTTAAATTTGATGAATTTCACTTTTTGATGCGTAATCGATCATTACTTTTCTAACCACATTTTTATTTTTCCTCCATATAATAATTGCAGAAGGCGTACAGATGGCCAGCCGACATCGCCCACGACGTGGAGCAGGCCTGGCGCCAAAGGGCCGCCAAACGCTACAGGGACTTCGTCAACTCGCTTAAGACCAAGTGGGAGCGTGACCCCATTTCTACGAGGCCTCTCTACGTATCCGAGGCCACCTGGGCGGGGTGGATAGAAGGGTGGCTGGACCCTGCTAACTAAGCTCGCAGCGCCCGGAACGCGACGAACTGGCGTAGCGACAATCTACAGGCCTCAGCACTTGCCACACACTCAGGTGGTTCGGTTTTCCACGCCACCACGATGCTTGCTATGGTAAGTATTTTAATATTGGATTATTTAGATTCATTGATTTCATTGGATTATTTAGATTCATTGACTTAAGTGGATTATTTAGATTCATTGATTTCTTATGTTCCGCTGTTGTTTTTTTGGTATTCGTGTATGGTTAATGTAAGTAGTATATGTGTTCATTTGTCTTTTTCTTTTTATTTTTAATTTGACTTGGGAGAGACCTTTAAGGCCGGGATACCTCTGATAAACGAATAGGTCATGTCGAAATTTTTAAAATTCTGGATTTCACTAACATATTTTATTTCATTCTTTCAGCACGCGGAGACGGGGGAGTGACCAGCCTCCTACGATCTCTTCTACAAGACGCATCGGAAGAAACCCTCCGACGGGACGGAGGACTGGATCACGGCGAAGGCCCGCGACATCAGTGTAAGTAGTCTACGATATCATTTGTTTTTTCCTTAGTTTGTTTTATTTCTAAACCCTAAACCCTAACAATTCTTATTCTCATTTCAGGACGAGTACAACAGATTACTGGCAGAGAGGGGAGAAGAGGTCGACAAGAACCGTGCTTATTGGGATGCGGTTCGGACTATCAGCCCTCGGAATAAGAAGAAGAATGAGGTGTATGGGGTTGGATCAGCAGCGCCGCGATTCTTCCCAAGTTCTGCATCCAGGTGCTTCCTCCGAGGCCAGCACCTCCGCGCCTTCTGCGACGCCAGAGGATATTTCGCGCCTGGATGCAGATCATGCGGCGCTGCAACATGAGATGGAGACCATCAAAGCGCAGCATGAGGAGAGTGTACAGGCACTGCGGTCGCAGCTCACTCAGACCCAGCAGGCGCTTCAGCAGGCGCAGCAGGAGACGAAGCAGGAACTCTCGCAGCTATCGCAGATCCTCCGCTCTTTCCTTTCCAGCTCCTCGCAGCCTCAGCCTCGCCCTCAGGATGGTCAGCCTTCTCCGCATGATCCCCCTCCACCTTCCTCTGCGTAGTATTTAATTTTTTGATTTTTCGTACTGACTATTTCATTTATTGTATTGACATATTCTTTGTTCTTTTATATTTTATCTCACATTTATATGAATTCCATTTCATTTGTGTTGTTCAATTATACGAATTTCAATACGCAAATACCGTATTTCTGTATAATATTCGTAAAAATGATTTTATATACAAAATAAAATATATTATAAAAATTAAATAATAATATTAATAACTATTTAATTAATAATATATTGATATTATTAATAAATTATAAATATCTAATATTTAATATTTAATATTAATTTAATATTTAATATTAATTTAAATAATAGCGACAAACCTGCGACGAAACATAAATATCGCAGACCGGGCATATAAAAAAATCAAAAATTTTAAAATAGCGACGAAAAAGATATACCGACGAACCGACGACAGAAAAAACAGGTCGCAGACCTGACAGATTTACGTCGCAATTTTACGACGAACCACCGACGACGACGCCGTACCGACGAAAATCACTTTGCGACAAGCCATATAGCGATATACATATTTCGTCGCCATTTCGTCGCTAAATACCGTTAGCGACGAAATGGCGATGAAATATGTCTGTCGCTATATAGCTGGTTTTTTTAGTGGTAGTTGGGTTGCCCTGCGTGAAAATAGACTAAAAAGGTTAATAATATATGTACCAAGAAATTTTAGTCTTGTTGTTTTTTTTCAGGACGTATCAACTTTCTACAATGAACTATCAATTTATGTTGACTTATGAAGTTGTCTTTCTAAAGAGGGGTGAATAAAGTGTTGGGCAATTTTCTGAAATTTTTTTGATTTATTATACTCCAACACAAAGTAATGGCCAAACCAAAAAAGAAGGCGATGAGATGATGAATAATGACATACAATTTATAAGTGTTTGAATCTCCTTGATTTTAATCTATTGCCACTTTGTTTCCGAAGTTAATTTCAACAACTATATAGATTGCCTCAAGAGGTCAATAAACTCATATTAGAACAAATGCTACAACAACTTATGCAGCTACTACTGCTAACAACTATAAACAAGAGCATTAAAGCTTTTCTATCTGCATCTTCACAAATTCAACAAAGTTCTACTTAAAGACTTTCACCAAATAAATTTTGGGTGAAGAAATAGAGATACAATTTCAAATCAAGTCTACATCGCAAGAAAGATATCACATATATTTAGTTTCTCTTGTTTTAGACTTCAATGCTCTCACAAAAAAAAAACAACAATAAGATTACCCTGTTGCATTAGAGGCTCCCGCCTATGGCGGTGTATGGAGGTTCGGATGTACGCAACCATACCATGTGTTAAAAACACACATAGGTTGTTTCCTGATGACCTATAATGAAAATTGCGTCACACTGTGTAGATCAACTGCTACATCACAAAAAAAAAATACAATTAATAAACACTAGATGAGCTTTGAGAACTTTTGCACTAGAGATCTTTTAAGATGAAGAGAGAATTAAGCTTGAAGTAGGTGAAAGTATATAAATGTTTGTTCAATGCTTCTTGTATGTATAGATAAGATGAATTCGTTTTCCATACTTTCCAAATGTCTCTCAATTCATTAATTGCACTTGGGACAGTACAACTTGCTTTCAACTATCATGTTGTTCAATTAGTTGGATCATAGCCATATAAATTAGCTTAGATATGTGTACAAACACTCAAAATAGTATTAAAAAGTTGGCAATAAATGCACATTTAATTTGGAATGAGCAATAGAGCCGTTTGTAATGGTTATAAAAATTTGAACCCAGTATGACATCGATCGATCGATGTTTTCAGTTTAAAGATCGATGTCTAATTCGATCAATGAATATACTCAGTTTGAAGATCGATTTCAATTTTTATATTTTTGTGATAGTTTTTATTTAATTAGATTGATCAATCGATCTCAGAGATCGATGTATTCTTCGATCGATCTATGTAGATCGATGGGTGCTTAGTGCTCTTTCAATTTTGACACTGTAGTGTATTTTTAGAGATCGATGTATATATTGATCGATCCATGTAGAGATCAATGTATACATTGATCTCAGTTTAGAGATCAATGTCTTAATTTAATTTCATAATTTTATTCCTTAAGTCATTTTCCAGGTATAAATTAATCTTTCATATTATTTCAAACATCTCACTCTTTTAAACTGATCAAAACATTCATACTCAAAAAAGACATACATCAATGATAAAACAATAATGCATCAAATGTTAAAATTAAAAATTTGACATAGAGTGAAATACAATAGATTAAATGATCTCTCAAAAGTAAACTTTTTCAAGTATGACTATAAAACTAGATAAGAGAAATTGATTCTTATTTATAGAATAAAGTTTCTCTCTCTTTTTCAATTTTTTTTCGCTCCTGATTTTTGGGTCCCTGAAGAAGAACAGTAATTATGCAGAACTTTTTTTAAGGGGACTAATATGGTAGGGCAGTTAATAAGTGGAGAAATCGGCTGATAAATGGTTGTTGAATGCGCTCGAGTTTGTGAATACAAGATACTTATGATTGTATATGTGCATGATTTGACTTTAAATGTAAACTATATGTGACTAAAATGCAGGAAAATAATATGGATAATCGTAAAATTATAACGTTAAAATAAAGAGGGGACGTAAAAGTATACACTCCTTTTTTTACTTGTTAATTCACCTTATTCACGTCATTATTCTCACGCTAGACCTGTCAAAACTTACCAGATATCCGACATCCGAATTCGAATTCGGCTGTCCGAATCGAATATGGTAAGAGCTGTACATTCGTTTCACCGTATTCGAATTCGTATCCGAATAGTATTAGAAAAACAAATACGAATATGGTATAGTCATTACCGTATCCGAATATCCGTATCCGAATAGATATTTTCAAAATTAAATAAAAATATAAAATAAAATATATAATAATATATAAAAAATATGTAAAAATATTTATTTTTAAAATTTTTAAAAAAAATATATGAAAATATGTATACGGCACTGTTGTAAATTTGCTGATTTCGAATTCGGATATCCGGATTCGGATATTCGAACAAATTTGAAATAGATATAATACGGATTCGGATATCCGGTACCGAATTCGAATCCGAACAAATTCGAATTCGGATGACTTCCTAAATATCCGTCCGGATTTGGATACGAATTCGGATATAGTTAGACAAAAACGAATTCGAATACGGATACTGTGTTACCGTATTCGTTTTATCCGTTTGACATCCCTATCTCACGCTATAATTTTACGATGAATTGTAACATTGAATTAAGATATGTGCTCTGGTGTAACTTTTCATTTCTAATGGATTCAAGGTTACACTCTTCTTTTACTTTAGAATATGATAGAATAAATCAAAATGACTCACTAAATTGGCTATGCTTATTATATTGTGAAGCAACAGTTGATCGCCACAACTTGGTGTAATTTTCATTATGGATCATCGAGAAACAACCTCTGTATGTTTCTAACACATGGATATGGTTGCATATATTTGACTTCTCCATACCTATGATAGACGAAATTATCTAAAACGATAAAGTAATGTTGTTGTTGCGGTGTAAGTTTTCGTTCAGTTTGGTTAATAAAGTTGACATTTTCAATTTTAAAAAAAGAAAGAAAGAAAGAAAAGAAATGCCTATTGTTATCCTGGCGTGTAATATGTTTTTGTGCTGTACCATAAAAAGTAGAGAAAGATCTAATGAATAATGGAAAAAAAGGGCATAAACAAAATTGGGGTAAAATTTTCTGGATGAGATCAGAGGAGGTTTATTATGAGGCAAAATATGAGGTCTCCAATCACGCGACGCCACGTGTACAAAAGAGTCTTTTTTTTAAAAAGAAAAAATGAACCGCGGGCCCTTTTGTACACGTGGCATCGCGTGATTAGAGACCTTATATTTTGCCTCATATGAAGCCTCTTCACATCTCATCCGAAAATTTTCCCCTGCAAGGTGAAGACATGAGTGTCAATCAGTTGGATTTATCAATGTCATTTCCATAGCCATTTTAAAGGCAATGGTTGTGACTTTGAGACAGGTCACATCCCCAAGAGAGGGAAACATCCCTAACCCTAGCTGTACCCTTAGCCCAGTCTGCATCCCCCAAACCCTAGTCCCCTATTCTTCTGTATATCTTTCCAATATTGATATTTAGGTATCTCTAATTGATTATTTCAAAAAAAAAAAAAGTATCTCTAATTGATGATCCACAAATTATTGTATATAAACTCGATTGTGATTATCTCTGAGGATATGGTCTAGAATAAGAGCTCATAGAGACGGAGCATTGAGGTTAGCTAGGTTTAGACAGGATATACGGGCAAATTATTTGTCATCCGAGAGTCTCATTTGAAGCAAATTATCTATTCTTTGGGATGAAGGTATTGTTTAAATGCCACTCATGCTCCCCAGACCCTAGTAATAGCTTTGTTATTGGAATATGCTGAGTATGTGTTGTTGTAAATTCGACTGTGTTAAAAAGGTGAATAAGATATAAAGAGTACTACATTTGGCCATTTGATTAGCATAAAGTCAGAAGTGTGTCTCAACTACAAAGTATTACAATGTCACTTAAATGGTTATACATTTTTTAAAACCTCTTAATGAATTACGCAATTGATTTTTTTGTGTGTGTGTTCAACACTAATTGAACAAGTATGTGTTACATAAACCAATTGTTAACGGCTAACTAAGATAATATACATGATACAATGATAATATGTATTCACAAAAAAAAAAAGAAACAAATTCGTGTAAGAATAATATTTAAAGAAATGCCCAACATGTTACTAATTTTTCAGTATTCCCCCAAGACGTTTTAGTAACTAATATGCATGGAGTATGTATTTAAACACCATAAAGATTATAATATTTTACCGGGTTTAGCTTTTTTAGCCGGAACTTCGTGTTCTATTTTCATATTCTATGTATTAAAAAGTTGGCATTTTAATTATTTTTCTCATAAGGAAATTTTTTTCTTTTACACACAAAAACATGGAGTTGGATAGTAAATGTAAACTCAGGTTTACTAGCTAGAAAGAACGCGACCTTCTCCGGTTCAGAAAACAACAACATTACTCATTGCCTTAGAGGAGGGTATAGGAAGGTCAGATGTACGCAACCATATCCATATATTAGAAATATATATATGTTGTTTCTCGATGACCCATAATGATGCGACAAGCTATGTCGATCAATTTCTACTTCACAATATAAGAAGCGCAACTAATTTAGTGAGTCATTTTGCTTTATTCTAATTACTTATTTGCTCCGCCTCCCACCTTAACAACATATTTGCCTGGAAACAAGACAACTTAAACGAACATGCCCCTTACCCCCGCCCCGGCCCAAAAAAAAAATGCATACCATTGTTTTTGATCCGCACATAAAATTATTTCAATTGCAAACCCGTTGATTTATTGAGAGGGCGGAACTTTTAGTAACTGGTAAAATTGTTCTTTTGTGATATTGAGGTTACGAGTTCGAGCTGCGGAAACCACCTCTTACACAAAGCGTATGATAAAGCTACGTACATCAAATGGCGAAACCATCCGACTCATTCCTAAACACTGCGCAAATGCGGAATACTAGTGCGCTGGAAACTCTATTTATGCGATATATAATCCACAAGGACATCCCACCTCTCGGAAAATCAGTGGCTTTTGTTTTTAAGCGTTGCGTTTTTCTGTATATCTTTTAGGTCGAGTCCAAATCACATAACAATCCAAGACACATTTTCTTCTTTAGGCTTTACAGAAAGAAACATCGAAGTCCCCCATTTTGGGAAAAGAAAATGACTGTTTCCAGGGATTAGTTTTGGAATTTTATTACTTTTACACACATTGACATAACATGGAGATCGGGGGGGGGGGGGGGGGATAATTGTGGTCCTATTTTTCCCCCCACAATATATGCGTACTTTTGTATATAACTTGAGTCACACACACGAGTGACTGCGATATGCCCTTTTATTTTTTTTATGTAGTGTAATCATTTGTAGCTTTAGTGACTGCGATTCGATAATCGCCACACATTCACTTTTGGTGGTGATGATCCTAAAATCCAGCCGCTGCATACGACAAAAGACTTCCCCGTTTGTTAACGGACGGTCAACGTATTCTGGGTCCAACTCGTCTGGATCTTTGGAGATCAGCGAGTTACAACTCTGCTCAGCAAGGTCTCACAACTTCCGCCGATCTAAGTATTCAACCTCAGCCGATACCTACCCAACGACTGAGCCGAATTGCCAAATCATCATTTTAGTGGAACTCTGTCCAACTATGAGCTCAGCCTTAGCCTCACAAGGACAGCTCGGCAGCTCGGCCAAAGCATATTCATCTCAGCCCAGCACATCAATAGACCAACACCTCGGCAAAGATTTACCCTTCAGTGTGTTCTGCATTTAAACTCGGCCGAATTGAACAGGATTTTTACTGATCACCTCCTGGACCCAACTAGGATACCTCAGCAGATTCCTGCCAGATGTCAATCGGAGTCTAGTACAACAATAGATGGCGCCACATGGCAAACATGCAGAGGCATGAGTCATCGTTGCTGGCTCAACATGTATCGCAAGCTTAGCCGCCAACGCATGCATTGGCTATCAAGACACATAAAAACAACAAAAAGAGGAGAGAAAAGGACAACTTGGAATCAAACAAGAGATTTCACCATCTTCGCCACCGTAAAAGAGAAAAGTCCAGGTTTTTATCAGAAACCTAAAAAAACTCTTCAAATATATAAATTCCTATCATGGAAACGCCCCAAATTGACTTGAGCGTCGGAGGGCTTTACCCGGAGCCGTAGTCTCTGGGTCCTCTAACGTTGTTTTCAGCGCAGGTCGGCAAACGGGGCATTAACCAGCAAGTTAACGGAAAGGTAACGACGTAACCCTTCCGGATCATCTCTGGTCTTTGGTGAAGATCCGCCTTCATCAACTTGGAAATTATTGATCAAATTCCAACCGAGTTTGTTGACAAATCAACCGAGTTTATACAAAAGGTGAGTCGAATCCAACATACATAAACTGTAACCACTAAAAAGAAATCAAAAATTTAACGATACAAATGGAGTGTTCGATCCCACAGTCCAATCCACTGTGATCTCCATTGGAAAGAAAAAAGCCATCATTAAATCACATTACAAGAGGGTGAAAACATTCTAGTCCAATCATTGCTACATACAACAAAAATTATTATTATGTTTGAAGAGAGTGAGAGACGGGCAAATAATACCTCTATCTCAAGGAATAGGAAGTTTGTTTCCAGTGAGACTCTGAGTCTACTCGTAATCCAGTTGATCTCGTGATACATCGATGACATTCAAAGTTCTACTGAAAAAAAAAAAAAAAGAAGAAGAAGTACGTTTTTCTCGTTTGGTTGAAGTTTGATTTTCCTTAATGTATTAAGAAAACTAAATAGCTATATTGTGAGAACACAAGAAAGCATCACAGTTCACAACCTAACTGGCGAATGATCATTATCCTCACTTGTTCTAACATAAAAATGATTTCATTAATACCCCACAAATGGAAAAAAGAAATTTCTTCGACTCATAGCACATATAAAAATGACATGGCGCTAATATTTATCTAGCCGAGGTTTTACTTTATTTTATGTTATATTCAGTAGTTTTATGTTACAATTTTAAACTGTATCGAAGAAATGAACTACAACTAAAATTTTAATAGTGAAATATAGCTTAAAATTAAAGAAAATAAAAAAAGAAATTATTATGGCAGTTTCCACACCTTGTAAATTTCCCGTTCAATATTAAGGAATTATATGAATTCATTCAAAGATAATCAAAATTTCATTTTATTTAAGATTTTGTATTTTTACTATTGACGTTGACAAAAGGTAATAACAATAAAAAGAGTGAGTCAATACCTTCATCAATTTAAATTTTACTACAAAATTTGACCCTTTTAAATCGCCAAAGTATAGAATTTTAACTGAATAAAAACGGCATATAAAGTTTTTGTTAAGTTTATGATACAATATTTTGTGCTAAAGTTTATTGTTTCAATGCAAAAAGGAGAAAACTTAAGGCCACAAAATCCAACCTTTGTTCTTCTTCTTGGTTGTGTTTATGTTTTTTGTTTTTAATTTTTATTTTTTGGTGTATCCTTCTTCACATGGCTAAGCCTATAGGTTGTGGCTAGCTTATGACGTCAAATATAAGAGGCATTCAACCAATCAATCATACACAGTATATTCCAATGACATCAAATATAAAAGGCATTCAATCAATCAATTATACCCAGTATATTCTAACGGCATCAAATATAAGCGGCATTCTGTTATCAAATTATGTTATATCATAGAAACTAGGGAGTAGCCATTTTCACATTTTT
Organism: Eustoma russellianum; assembly: GCA_036186865.1. Taxonomy (NCBI): domain Eukaryota; kingdom Viridiplantae; phylum Streptophyta; class Magnoliopsida; order Gentianales; family Gentianaceae; genus Eustoma; species Eustoma russellianum. The sequence goes on from AP025050.1 coordinate 8,384,019, forward strand.
ACATGTTTACATATAAAATATTAAAGTGGATAAGCATACATACACATATTTAAAGTGTAAATAGTCACTTCTTAGAATATATCATAATTTAATAATATTTAACTCAAATGCTTAAATATATAATAAGTTTTGTTTAAGAATTTTAAAACTATACGAGATGGCAATGTTACACTTCGAGTCCATATGGCTTCTTGAAAAAAAATATATATCAGACTTGACCTTTGTCTATGATGAGCCAAAAAATACCCCTCGTTAGTCAATAACGGTCAACGTTGAAATGAGGTGTAAGAACAGCCAAGTATGGCAGGTCGGCCCGGAGATAGACCAGACCACAGGCAGATAAACAGTCCATCTCAGCTACAGGGCCCTACTGCCATTTCGTTTGTCGGGCCCCTCGGCCATCTTGATCACAGGGTCCCAGCGCCCTCTGGGGCCTAAGGGTCACATCTCGGCCCACATCTCCGACTCGGGTTACAATTCCATCTCGGCCAATGAGTTCTGCTCGGCCTCGGATCCGATTTGTCCACTGATCTCGGGCCACCACTTATGGTGTCAGCAACGAGCATCACGAAAGGTTCTCCAAGGCTCTATGAAGCTGGTTATTTTCATCTCGACACGATGACCTCACATTACCAGTCATCTCGGGTAACCAAGTGGTCATCTCGGGCATCTAAAAGATCTTATTACAGCCGTTGGTCTCTGACTAATGACCTCAGCCAGATTACAACCGTCACGATGCTGTGTGCTACGTGGCATACATGCAGTCTTGTTTCTCTCCAGATGTCAATCATACGGGGGGAAGTTGCCAGCACAGCAATCTTTAGCAGCTGCACGGCTGTCATGCAAGATGGCCAGACGTCTTCACTTTATCCATTTGGGACACGCAGCATTTAGCTTCACTAAGTATAAAAGGGGCTTCCTCAACAGAAAGAAATGCGAGTTTTGTCAAAATCATTCAAAGCCCCACCAATTCAGAAAGAGAAGACCCACCACTTCTTATCTCGGCTCGGCTAATACACTCTGGCCGACCTCAAGCAGGTTTCATACAAACCATTCTAACATAAGCTTTACGCTAAAATGCCCGTAACTGTCTTGAGCGTCGGAGGGTTTTCCCGGAGCAGCGCCCTGGGACCCCTAACGCTTCCCTTTCTTTCTCAGGTTTCCAAGGACTGTTGACGGAGGAGTAACGGCCTGAACCCCAGATATTTCGACTTTTACACTGGTGATAATCCGACATCATCAAATTGGCGCTAGAAGGAGGGCTTGAACCTCCGGGTCCCTTTACTTTCGAAATATCATTTCATTTCTAACAACTCCTCTTAGCTGACTTTGGAAGCTATCGAGAGAAAGATGAGCAAAGAAGACAACCAAAAGTCTTCTCTGACTGCACAATGTTCCAAGGGATCAAAAGAGTTTTCAACTCCTATCATCCTCACATATGAGGAACATATGCGGGCAATACACTACGTGGCTCAAAATCCGGCAGCATTCCAAGCTGTACTGGAAATAAGAGGGAAAGCCTTAGCAGAAGGTACCAGTGGTCTCTCTTCCGCTAGTTCCAGTGTGCAGGAGTTGGAATATTCCCCATCTCGGCCGGGATATCATTCTGAATGTCAAACCGAGATGGTGGCTGAAGCAGGATGTTCAACACAAAGGTCTGGTTATCAGGGCACACAGTGCACCTTAACCTCATCTCTGCCATACAGGCCTAGGAAGCATATCCAGGCCTCACGGCGAGAAAGAGCATCTGTCAAAGTTCAGCTAGGAGGCCAGGGTAGAGAAAGAAGCTCCTTGCTAGCTTCAAAGGCCCATATCCTATCCTACATAAGAAAGAAAGGGTTGGCCAGAGAACCTCAGCCCCTTGCCGGGCCATTCCACAAGAGGAACTCACAACTCTATTGCCTCTATCACCATGATATTGGACATGACACAGAAGATTGCAGGCAACTCGGCCAAGAAATTGTGCGTCTGATTGAATTGGGCCATCTGCAGCAATTTTACGATCCGAGATCAAACCTGCGCAGCAGATCTGGCTTTGATAATCCCCGAGATGGATGCCAATCTAAACAACCATTCTGACTGCAAGCAAGGTTGCTACGATAGTAAGCCAAGCTATAAGCGGGGACCAACTTTCTTGTATTATGGAAAATCCCCAGTGTGGCTTAGAAATGAGTCTGTATAGCAGTCAATAAAGTTAGTCATCTATTGCTGCAGGGAACTTCTCGGTAATTAAAAGCTTGTGTTCATCCAACTCAATGTTGTGGACGGCTCTGCGGAACCGAAGTTTCTTACAAAAAGACCTCGGCAAGAACGAGGCAAATGCCCGCTAAAGGGTGGAAAAGACCTCGGCAAGAACGAGGCAAATGCCCGCTAAAGGGTGGAAAAGACCTCGGCAAGAACGAGGCAAATGCCCGCTAAAGGGTGGAAAAAGACCTCGGCAAGAACGAGGCAAATGCCCGCGAAAGGGTGAAAAAAGACCTCGGCAAGAACGGGGCAAATGCCCGCTAAAGGGTACCTCAAGACCTCGGCCTGCTCGAGGCAACAACCTAAAGGAGATTCGAATGATTTTGGCAGACCTGGAAAAGGTCGGGGGGCAGATCTTTATATTTCGCCTCGGTTAGCATGCGTCGGATATATTTAGAATTATCCCTTTAAATGGGATCTCGGTCAAGGCAACACGATTCTCTTATTCAGCTCAGCGTGGCAAGGTAACTTTTGTTTTGTCAATCTTTTATTAAGACTGAGCAGGTTTAATAAGACCGACACTCAATCCCGGCAATAAGAAACCTGAAACAAGTCCTTGATATGCCCAAGGCAAAAACCCGTCAGAGGGTTGAAGCTGCACCTCGGCAAGTCTGGGGAAAAAAAGCCCGTTGCAGGGTAGAACAAAACTTTGGCAAGCCCAAGGTCAGAGCTTATAAAAAGGCAAAACGAAAAATTCGGTCAAACCGAAGCAGAGGCCCAGTAAAGGATGAACCTGTATGAGCTCAGCAAGTCTGAATAGGCGAAGTAAGATTTACGAGGGCGAACTTCCTGGCATATCACTTCAGCGAACGTACTCTGAGTAGGCTCGGCAAAAAACAGTTTTTTCCCAAGTGTCATCCAGATTGGATCTCGGCAAAGGCTGCGCAAGTTTCACTTGATTGATTCTTGGTTCAGCTCGGTAACGTTCCAGGTTCATCTTACATTTAAAAGTTGCCCTATTGTGTTAGAACTGATCAGGTTAATTAGAGCTGATGTAAGAACTTGGCAACAACAAGTTTGAAGGGTTAATTCGACATGAAGATAGTTTATTTTCAATAGAGTTGATCAAGTTTACCAAGACTGACGTGAAAAGTTAGCAGTAACAACAAAAGTGCTGAGGGCAAAAGAATCAATTAAGTCAGAAAAAGATTTCCATAGATGAAAAGTTGAATTACAAGATGATGTTTGCCCTGATAAAGATAAACAAAAGGAATCCTAAGCCTAATCATCCTGATCTTCGTCCCTCAAGTCAGCTCCATCCACAAACTTTTGGAACATTTCTTCAAAGTCTTGGGCAGCAAGAGGGTTGTACAGCTCAGCTAGGCGGGGATCACTTTTGTTCAGATCTGGATAGACAGCAGAGCAAACATCAATGGCTTTCGACTGACCGGCCTCCATGGCTGAGCCTTGCAGATGGATCATATTCTCCTCAAAAAACTTGGACTTTCTGAAATCTTGAATGGTTCTGATCTCAGCTTCCATCAATTTTTCACGCAGAAGATTGATCATCTCTGTGTCATCCTGGCTCTTCTGCGTCAACTCAGCATTTTGCTTTTTCAAATGCTCAACCTCATTGAGAGATTGAGTGGAGGTCAGCTCGAGGTCAGCCACCTTATTCTCCAACTCATCCACCTTAGAGTTGGAGGTGGCCAACCTCATCTCAGCATCTTCAGCCTTCTTCTGGAGATGGGCGGTTCCCGTTTCCAGGTCAGTAACTTTCTGGGTCACCTCGGCTCTTTTCTTCTCTGATACTTCAAATTGTTCTCTTGAAGTTGCCAGCTCCCCAAGAAAGTCTCTGCTGTGAGTAACCAGTTCCATCCCCTGGCCTCGGATCTGTCCAAGAAGATAGCGTTAAAAAGAAGTCTACTGACAAAATAAGTAAAGTACTCAACAGGAGATTTGCTTACCAGAGCAAGGTTGGACATATAAGCATTAGTCAGGGCTGCAAAGTCAGTTGCCCTGAATCTCTGAAGATCCCGAGGCAGGATTGCTGCTCTATTCAGCCTTTCGGCCACAGCAGGATTCTCAGCAGAATCCCTCTCGGAAAACCCAATCAAGATTGGGTCTTGAACATTACCCGGTTGAGGCAAGATCTCCTCAATTGGGTCAGCAGTGAACATCTCCGGGGTCTGAGATGGCCCCGGATCACGTCTTCTAGAGCCTTCACCCCGCTGCCTCTTCCGGGGGCGAAGGCTAGAACTCCCACCAGCGTCAGCAGGGATTTCAGATTCAGTTGGAGCCTGGGGTTGGATCTCAGCCTCAGGCTCATCGTCAATAATGGTAATGGGCAGAGCTGCGCAGAAATAAAAATGAATTAGAACCAAAGTATCGCACACTTGGAAAATTTTTATATACGAAGAAAAGGTTTACCTGGCTCAGGCTCCGCCAGCTCGGGTTGAGCAGGGGAAACACTAGAAACTGGGGGCACCGTTGAAGTGGAAGCTCCCCCAGAGCCAAGTGTGGCTAACCTCCTCTCTCTCCTAAGCCTTTTTCTGGCTTGAGTCTCAGCCATCATGTCCAGCCGGGTAGAAGGGCCGGCCATTGCACCTGCATTCAGAGTTGAATAGTTAAGTATTAAAGGAAGGAAAAAATAGCAAGAAAGAAAAAGAATAATATCCACCTCAGACAATGGTTAACTGGTCTGGGGAGAGTGGCAAATATAGGTTGCCAACAGCCGAATGCTCCAGGTCGTCTGCTAACCAGATCTCCGAGTCCCCTTCTGCCAGTCAATGACTATGGGAAGGGCTCGAAGTCTGTCTGCTTCATTGCAGTGATCTCGGCTCGGCCTCGTGTTATCAGCCTTGCCAGCCTTCCAGATACTTCTGCTCGGCAGCTCGGACCTTTTGACATAAAAGAATTTCCCCTTCCATCTCTTATTGGAGGTAGGAATATTGGTAGCAAAGGGGAAATCAATGCCAGACGTTCGCTTGCTGAAGTAATACCAGCTTTGCGAAGTCCGGCATGCAAAAAGTGCTCGGAAAATACTAGTGTTGAAGGGGAGCTCAGCAATTCTCAGGAAAAGAATATAACAAAGAATGAGTTTAAGGCCATTAGGCTGAATTTGCGGAAGCCTGAGCCCGTAAGCCCGCAAGATGCGGAGAAGGGGTTCAGAAACAGGAAGGTTGAACCCGGACTTGAAGTAGTCTTCATAGACTGCTTCATAATCCCTGGGAGGATCATAGACAGTCTGACCCGACAGATGTAAAACTGGGCCGAAACGGTTCTTATCAACCTTGTAATATTTACAAATCCTATCCAGGTCGGCCTCGGAAAGAGAAGTAGAAGTTTCTTGAACAGTAGGAGAAGGCCGACCTCTCTCAATGACTCCAGAAAACTGAGAAGGATCTCTCATCGGGGCCGGAGGATTGAGAGACGCCGGAGCAGGGGGAACCCTCACTTGCTCCGGCGAGGAATCAATTACGGTTAGAGCTCTGCTAAACTGAGCAGAGTCCCCGATGGTTGGAAGCAAACTGCCGATGGGAAGATCATCGGCAAAAGCAGAACCACTAGATAGTGACGGAGAAGCAACGGCTTCTCCGCCTCCGGCGGCGTAAGAACCTCCCTCCGAAAGGTTCTGCGAATCATGTGAAGAAGAAGACATTATGAAGAAGGAAGGAAGACTTACAGAGATTAAAGGTTGAAGACGACTGAACAAAGAGGGAGCAAAGGCTGGAAAAAGCTGGAAGGCACCGGAATTGAAAAAGTTCGCCGGAGAAGAAGCTAAATTGATGGAGTAAGAAAACAAAAGCAAATAAAGAGAAGAAATGATCTGAGGAAGACCTATTTATAGGGCTTCACCTCGGTAGCCCAAGAGTCGTCAGGAATAAATGGCTCTCGATTTGTGAAACGGCAGAGCCCCAAAAGCTGCGCAGATAACGTTTCGTGTTCTGCGCGAACAGTAAATGTGCAGACTGAGCCAATCAGAATTGGACGCGTGCCGGAACAGATAGCGCATTGAATGAATCAGGTCAGAGACAACTGATCAGTTCGGCCAAAAGTTATCATTAGCGCATCGTACATTGTGCTCCTAATAAATACGTTAAGCGGTCTAGTCAGATTTTGACACGTCATCATTCTGGAAGACAACTCGAGAAAAATTTGAACAGATTAGCATGTCCTCTCAGGTCAGCTCGGCCAGCCTAATCTGGGGGGCAAGTGATGAACCAAAAAATACCCCTCGTTAGTCAATAACGGTCAACGTTGAAATGAGGTGTAAGAACAGCCAAGTATGGCAGGTCGGCCCGGAGGTAGACCAGACCACAGGCAGATAAACAGTCCATCTCAGCTACAGGGCCCCACTGCCATTTCGTTTGTCGGGCCCCTCGGCCATCTTGATCACAGGGTCCCAGCGCCCTCTGGGGCCTAAGGGTCACATCTCGGCCCACATCCCCGACTCGGGTTACAATTCCATCTCGGCCAATGAGTTCTGCTCGGCCTCGGATCCGATTTGTCCACTGATCTCGGGCCACCACTTATGGTGTCAGCAACGAGCATCACGAAAGGTTCTCCAAGGCTCTATGAAGCTGGTTATTTTCATCTCGACACGATGACCTCACATTACCAGTCATCTCGGGTAACCAAGTGGTCATCTCGGGCATCTAAAAGATCTTATTACAGCCGTTGGTCTCTGACTAATGACCTCGGCCAGATTACAACAGTCACGATGCTGTGTGCTACGTGGCATACATGCAGTCTTGTTTCTCTCCAGATGTCAATCATACGGGGGGAAGTTGCCAGCACAGCAATCTTTAGCAGCTGCACGGCTGTCATGCAAGATGGCCAGACGTCTTCACTTTATCCATTTGGGACACGCAGCAATTAGCTTCACTAAGTATAAAAGGGGCTTCCTCAACAGAAAGAAAGGCGAGTTTTGTCAAAATCATTCAAAGCCCCACCAATTCAGAAAGAGAAGACCCACCACTTCTTATCTCGGCTCGGCTAATACACTCTGGCCGACCTCAAGCAGGTTTCATACAAACCATTCTAACATAAGCTTTACGCTAAAATGCCCGTAACTGTCTTGAGCGTCGGAGGATTTTCCCGGGGCAACGCCCTGGGACCCCTAACGCTTCCCTTTCTTTCTCAGGTTTCCAAGGACTGTTGACGGAGGAGTAACGGCCTGAACCCCAGATATTTCGACTTTTACACTGGTGATAATCCGACATCATCAGTCTACGTATTCAAAAGACGAGTAACTAAAACACAATACAAAATAGTTAAGTGGCCGTTCAAATTATTTCTCTAATATTACTATATCTTTGCATTTTATTTTCTAAATTCTATGACATAGTTTCGTCGAGTTTAGAATTGTTGTTTAGTGAATTCATATCATGCATGATATACTTGAATTAATAATTTTTAAATCAACAGCATAGTGTCCCTATAAAGCTACATAATTTTTTCACTTCTTTTCTTTTGCTATGAATGACGGAGGCCAAACAAACTCCAAAATAAACTAAAAGAAACTATAAAGGAAAAAAAAATGCATAGAAAACTAAAACTCATATTTCATTTTTTTTTGGTTGAGTAAATAAAGATTTACATTTCTAATGAAGTAAAAGACACATTTTTCTTTGACTTTGGAATATGATAGAATAAAGTAAAATGACTCACTAAAGAAGATAAACTTCTTATATTGTAAAGTAACAGTTGATCGACACAGTTTGACTCAATTTTTATTACGGGTCATCGGAAACAACTTCTGTATATTTCTAATACATAGGTGTGGTTGCATACATGCGATCCTCTATACTTTATCATAGGCGGTAGACTCTAAGGCAATGAGTTAATGTTGTTGATGTAGTTGAGTAAATAAAAAGAAACGTAAAACTCGTTTCTTACCTGGGCGTTTTATCTTCAGTTTGCACAGGGGTATAATTGGTTTCATAATTACAGGTTTTAACAACATCGACTTACTGTATTTTTTTTCCCACTCTTAATTGAATTTCATCTATTTTTACTCAAACACAATAAGTTATGGAGGCAAATTATTTGTGTGATCAATGATAAGGGCAGAAGGTAGCATTTTCACTTACCGACAAGATACTTATAATATTTATTTGAAATTCAATCATAAGAACGTAACATAGAACTTGGAGCTAAAAATGTTATAAAATATTTAATACTATAGGAATTATTGGTGGGTATATCTGCCCCATTACATAGTATATTAAAAAAAAAGCACATAAAAAGAAGTGATGTGGTCCTAAGCTTTTCATGAATGCGATTCGAGATGATTGTTGGATGTGATTTTCTTTCTTTTTCTTTTTTGTTTTCCCACTCCGTTTACTTGGATATTTTACCTTTTTTTTGTTACCCCCCTCTTTACATGGATATTACATGTTGTAGAACATATTATATCTACTATCTAC